>OZ012741.1:199526842-200126842 GCA_963859935.3 Lathyrus sativus
GATAATAACCTGGATAGGCCCCTTTGAGGAGGGTATCTTGTCTGTTTGTTTGTGTTGTTGCAGGTATAGCCCTTGACAGAAGATGTGCCGTGCGTATCCCCGAAGCAGGATGAATCCTCCTTCTCCAGCAGAGTTCAGTAGTCTCTCCTCCGCAGAATCAGAATTAGAATAGTGAGCAGTGATATGTCTTCTCCAGGTAGAGGTGATTCTCTTCCCCAAGCAGACGCATCCTGAAGGAATGTCACCTCATCGGCTGAGTCAAGCGCCGAAGAATGATTGAGTACCGTAGCTCATCTCTCCCCAGCACCGGGTCGCAAGTGTAGAGTTCATAGAAATGTTCGGGAGCTGAAGCTCGTGTTTTCCCCAGTAAAGTCACCGAAGCAGGTGTTTCCCCCAGCACCGGGTCACAAGTGCAAATCTCGTAGGAAGATGTTCGTATGCCGAAGGATGCAGTAACTGATGGCGCCAGACTGAAGTCTCCAGTGGAATTGAGATTCCGCACCAGAGCCGTATTCTCTCCTGAAGTTCGATGATTCCTTCTTCCCCAGTAGAGTGTTGGAACAGCTGATGTTGTATTCCCCTGCAGAGGCAGAGGATCCTTTCTTCCCCAGTGGAATCAAATTCCCCATCAGAGTTGCACTCTCCAATGAAGTAGAATGATTTCTCTCCCCGGCTGAGTCCGTAGAATAGCAGAATCCTTGGAAGTTGATCAGATCATGATCAGTTTTCCCCAGCAGAGCATGGGGCAGCTGATGCTGTATTTCCCCAGAGTCGCACTCTCTCCAGCGAAGCAGAATGACTTCTCCTTCCTCAGCCGAGTTTGCAGATGCCTAAGAGATCGAATCTTGGAAGTTGATCGGATCATGATTGGTTTTTCCCTAGTGGAGTGTGGAGCAGCTGAAGTTGGTTCCCCACAGAGTGGTCATCCCAGAAGAGTAGCCGAGACGGCCGCGCAATTCATTCTCGCGATTGATATCAGCAGATCCAAAGTTCTCGTAGAGCTTCATCCCCTGCAGCAGTCAGCTGAAGTTGTTCCCCTGCAGCAGTCCGCGGAAGATCAATTCCCCAGACAAAGCCTGATTGATATTGGCGTGTTCCCGTTCTCCTCAGTAGGATGATTCCTCTACCTGAGTGGTTCTTTCTCCTTGACAGGAGGATTCCCCCTTCGGCATTTATTTTGCTGACAGGATCACATCACTGTGCATGATTGCATAGCATTGTGCATGATTGCATGGCATTTAGCATAAGTACATATCATTCCCACTGTGTGAGGCATGACGCCGAAGCATACGCATCGTAAGCATGACCTAGGTCATTATCATCCTTGTTTTACAGGTGTTCCACCAAGAGACTAGTTGCTCAGGACGATTCTTGATGTTCTCCCCAGCAAGGTTGTTCTCTTAGATGATTCTTAAAGACCCCGGTGTGATCCCCACGGTCGCTCGCTCAAGATGATTTTTGAGATCCCCAGCGAAGTCTGCATCCGAGATGATTCTTGAATTCCTCAGCAGGGCCGTTTGCTTAAGATGATTCTTAAGACCTCAGTACAGCTTTCCGAGTTGTTTGCTCAGGATGATTCTTGAGCTCCCCAGTAGCGCCTCCAGCAAGAGTTGCCCAGGAGGATTCCTGGAATCCCCAACAGAATGTTTGCTCCAGAAAGGTTAGCAGTTCAGGACGATTCTTGAAGATGCCCGACGGATCTGTTTGATTCTGAAGTCCTCAGCAGCATGAATATGTCTGCTCCAGCAACGATGTCTAATCTGAAGATGGATTTCGTAAGCGCCCGATGGCGATATCAGAAGGTTCCGGTGAGTCCAGATTTCCGTGTTGAAGAATCAACGGGTGGCTGAAGACAAGGTTCCGGAGTTGTAGATACAACAGAGTGATTCGTGTGGTTGAAGACCAAGTCAGTTGTCCTGAGGAGATGATTGATTGGGATTAAGTGGATAGTTTTTCTTCTGACTGAGGTCAAAGATGTTTCTCCAGCTGAAGCGGAGTTTTGCCTGAAGGCAAAGTGTTTGAATCCCCGTAGAGTCTAATGAAATGGCTCAGGATACCATTTCTCTGACTGAAGTCACAGATTTCCTAAGCTGAAGCGAAGGTGCCTAAAGGCAAGGTTATCCCCCAAGGTCATGAATGACCTAGATTCATTTTTCCGGACTGAAGGCGAAGTATATCCCTGACTGAAGTCACGGATACTATATAGCAGAGGTAGAGTTGCCTGAAGGCATATCCATGTATCCTTGAAGGTCAAGGACCATTGCTTTAGACTGAAGTCAAAGATACCTCCCGCAGAGTTGCCATCCTTGAAGGCCAAGGATGCTTATCTTCAGAAGTACTGGAAGGTCTTCTCTAGCTGAAGCTGGAAATGGCCAGGGGCCAGGGTTTCATATAGTTCTGATGTTGAAGTTCTACAGTGGGATCATTGTGCAGTAGTATTCCGATGTTCGTTATGGTTCTGAGGGTGAACCCCAGATCAGAGTGTGCTCGTTGAGTCTCTCATCCCCAGCAGAGTAGTTTTCAAATACGCAAGTGTACCTTTTGTTCCATTTACCAGGGTGAACCCCAGGTCAGAGTTGTTCAGGGTGGTATTTTGTTCGACGGCGAGGTTGATGTTTGTTTGACGGCAATGTCAGACTCCTTAAATCCCCAGCCGAGATGATGTTGGTACGACGACGATGTCGAGTGTCTCTCAGAATGATGTTTGTTTCCGGCGGCGATGTCAGATCAGTATCTCTCCAGCTAGTTGTTGAGCAGCTAGTGTTGCAGTGTTCGAAGGTTTGTCTCCGCAGAGTATCATGTGGTCGTGCAGTGGCAAATTTTCGGGTTTACCAATATTCAACCGTCTCGTACCTTGATTGGTTGAGAGCCGTTCGCTTCTCACCCAGTCAGGTTCAAGCCGTTTGAATAGGGGCAGCTGTTGCACCCCAAAATTTGACCAACAATTATCTATCCATTGAGTGTTTGAAAGTTGATACCTTCATCAGCAGTTCAAGAGATCTTCAGAGGAAGTGGTTGGAACCAGGGTTGTGTGCTTCACAGTTTGAAAGTTGTGGGTGCTCCTCAGATGATTCTGAGACTTTGAGAAAGAACTTGATGTTTTGAGAAAGCCTATGAGATGTCTTGATAGCTTTCATGAAGCCCAAAGAAGTCATTATGCAAGAGTTCAGAAGATTCAACCCATGAATGGTAGAATTAGGGTTTTGACTGGGTCAACCCTAGGATAACTGAAAATTTGGAGAAGGTTGAGACCCAATCCAAGGGCCATGAGATCATGGAATGATGCATAGAGATGTTATAAAGATGATTCTAGACCAACTCATCATGATTGAGGAGTTTGAGAAGTTTCAAGTTAGGGTTTCTGAGGATTGTAAGTGAAAAAACCCTAATTTGATCCCTATTTACCAGGCTGTTTTAGCTCTAGATGTGATTGATATCTCATCTTCCCATAACATGAATGTTGTAGAGCTGGTTCTTAGCTTTAATTTGAGTGGTGGAAGTCCTTTGATAGGAGTTACAGAGCTCAAGTTATGGTTTGACAAATTACAGGTCAGCAGAGGTGTGTGAATCTGGGTCCTTGAAAGTCACCCAACTTGCAGACAACTTTTGCCCTAGTAGGATGATTCCTATGATTTCTTGGTCAACATGAATGTTGAAGAGCATCTTCTTAGCTTTAATTTGAGTGGTAGAAGTCCTTGATTGGATTTGTGGAACTCAACTTATGGTTTGAACAAGACAGGGTATTTTGGTCATTTGTCAGTTATAGGTCATTTTAGCCAATGCTAAAACTCCTATTTCCAAGCCTCAAATGGAAAAACTCAAAACATGAAAGTTGCTCAAAATGTGATTTTAAGTCTAGAAAGAAGGTCACAAATTGTTGGAAAAGCTCATAGCATGAGATTACATGATTGGTCAAAAATGAACTAAAAATGGCTTATAACTTTGAAAAGTTGAAATTGAAAAGTGATTTGGGAGATCACAAATCCAAAATAGGTCATCCAATATATCATTTTGATTGTAAAAACCATTTGAGAACATTGGTTAGCTAGAATTTTCATTTGAGGTCTAAAAATGGGTGATGCTTTGAAAAGTTATTACTTGAAAAAGAAGGCAATGTTGAAAAACCCTACACAAGCCAAAGATACACTTGTTTTTCACTCATCCCTTCTCAATATCTCACATAAGGACATTTTAAGACAAAATTGCAAGGCATGGCATATGAGATATGAGATAACCAATATGTCATCACATGAGAATTTCAAGAAGTTTCTACCCATTCTAGATGAATCTAGACACATCCAAAGATCATTATAAAGAGAATGCCATGAAGAGAATTCAAGGTGGGTGAAACTTGAGTCAAGTCAGAGGAGAGAGAGAGAGAGATAGCCATTAAAGCTCTTGCTTCAAGTTCAAGCAATCCAAGATATCTTGCACTACCAGCCATCTCCTTCACAACCATTGCAAACAGAAGATTGGTGATCATCCAAGGATCATCTAGAAGCAATTCCAAGGCTTGAATCGTGCTCTACATCACTCCACCATAGCTTCTTGACAGGTTCTTTCTTCACCTTCTATCTCTTAAATTATGCAGTTTTAGTTAGTCTCATAGGTATGGAAATGATGTACTAGGCTAGATGATTAAACCCTAGAAGTTACAGCCTGTTCCATGACAATGCATAACAGAACCATGAGTCTTTAATCTCCAAGAATTGTGTAGATTGTTAGTTTTAATCATCAAGAACTAGTGTAGAATAGCTAGGGTAACTTATAGAACATCTGTAGACCATTAGACTGAAGTTTGATGAAGATTGATATCAGTTGAACATGGTTGTACCAAGACATTGCAAGACTCTGTTAGAACAACCTAGGTAGAATCAAGGAAAACTACTCGTACCATTTTATTCCTCTCATTGAGTAGAGCATTTTTTGTTTTGGAATCTTGTTGAATCATGGCGTGTGGAGAGAGATAGAGGAGCTCGAATCCTGGTGCATGGAGGTGGGGGTTCTGAAAACCCTAGTTTTGGTGGAGACGATGAAGGAGAGCCTTTGATTCAGTCTCAAATTTTGACTAATTAATCAGATCTAACGGCCACGGTTAAATCTGAGAGTTGGAGGGAAATGTCATAAGAAGCGAAACGCAGTCGTTTCACTTAAAGGGCATTCTGGGCCTGTAGCGCTATTCGCACCCCCCTTCTTATCTGGCCCAATTGTTTTAACTGGCGCGCCTTGCTGTTCATACCCCCCCTCCCTTTATTGATTTAATTCTTTTATTTTTCTTTTAATGTTTTTCTGTTTTGTTTAATTCATTAAAAATTGATAAAAAATGATTTTTTACTTCTTCTTTTTTCTATGATTAGATGAAAATGTGTAGAAAATTATAAAAATAAAAATGAGATTTTATTTTTTAGTTTAGTATTTTAATAGATTTTTCTTTTAAGATAGCTTTTATATTGTTTAATTTTGTATCATGATTTTGTAGGAATTGTTTTAGGACCTTCCCTTAGGGTTTTTAATCCATTCTTTTTTGTGTAATTAGATGATGAATCATAGTTCCCCATAGGACTTTTTCTAGATTTTTAGAATTAAATTTTGATTAGTTTAATTAGGGTAGATTTAGGGTATCCTAATTAGGGTTTAGATTGTGTTTAGGTGATAAATCACTTTCTTTGATTGAGTTTTGCCTTGATTTTTAGGTAGAGGCCTATGTAGATGTTATGAGTAGGTGTTGAGGACCCTTGTGAATAATTGTTAGATTTTTCCCCATTAGTTTAGTATTTTTAGGTATTTTCTGAAGTTGCCTGATGATTTGGTCTGTTCAGTGGGTTATCTGTTCATCTTTGGGGTTCATTGTGGGGAATTTGTTGAGGGGCTTGTGTTGCCTTGAAGACTTTGATGGAGAGCATCATGAAGAGAAGATTGAAGATCAAGATTCAGAGACCCATAGCTTGGCTTGTTCCCTGTCTGTGAGGTTTGAGATCTTGAAGTTTGAAGGAAGTTCCTAGTACTTTCCTGAGGAAGGCACTATGAATGGCTTTCATTCTTTCTTCTCACCTCTTTCTTAAGTATCCAATGATGTTGGAGCCAACTTGTGAGTTTAATTTCTCCTGAGGAGGAATGTAAACTGATCACATGTTGTTGAGCCACATGGGATACAATTCCTAAGTGGAAGCCTCCTAGTACTTTCCTGAGGAAGGTCCTATGGGTCTATTCACTTAGTTCCCTTAGTTGTCTAGGATTTCTCAAGTATCCAATGATGTTGGAGCCAACTTGTGAGTTTAATTTCTCCTGAGGAGGAATGTAAACTGATCACAGTTGTTGAGCCACATAGGATACAACTCCTAAGTGGAAGCCTCCTAGTACTTTCCTGAGGAAGGTCCTATGAGTCTGTTCACTTAGTTCCACTAGTTCAGATAGGATTTCCTAAATATCCAGTGATGTTGGAGCCTGCTTGTGAGTTTAATTTCTCCTGAGGAGGAATGTAAACTAATCACAGTGGTTGAGCCACATAGGATATGACTCCTGAGTATACACCTCCTAGTGCTTTCCTGAGGAAGACACTATGAGTCTGCTTGCTTAGCTCCCTTTCTTTGGTAAGCTTGTTCTGAAGCTTGAAGACTGGGATGGATTTCTCTTGTTTAGGGTTTTGCTTTAGTGCTTAGATTAGATTCAGATTCCTGTGATTAGGGTTAGGATTAGAGAATAGATTGATTCTTTCTCAGGCATGTGTGTTGTTTGCCTGATGGCACTTCATTTCCCTTATCTGTATATTGCTTGATAGCATGTTGTTTATCTTCAGTATGATTACTGTTATTTCATGACTGGCTTGAGGTCGAGATGAGCTTGTGGAGGCTGAAGCCCCACACACATTTCCTCCCTCACTTGCATTGCATGCATTTTACTGTTAAAGCTGATGTTTTTGTCTGTTTTGGTGTATCATTGACATGATCCCTTAGGACTCTCATTTCCTTTGATAAGGATTTGATGATAGACTTTTAGGTTGAAACCTATGCATGACAACATCTAGGAGTTCCCTGTTCAAACCTCAACCATAGGATGAATCCATGGCATGATAACAGTAGGACTTGATAGTCTCCCTCCTAGTTGAGCCATTTTTCCTGTAGTTTCCCGAACTACGTTTGCTCTGATCCTTCATACCAGATGAAAGTACGTAGGCATAGGATGCGATATCCTAGCGAGCAACCTTCCCCATCTTCCCCCGTAGTTAGGCGAACTACGTTGACTCTGATTTCTCATTCTCTGATGAGAATACGTAGGCATAAAGCGCGACGCTTTGCCGAGTCATTTTCTTTTCTTTTTCAGCCAGCCTTGATAGGTAGATAGATTATAATCAACCCGTCCAAGTAAACAAACAAGCGAGGATCCCGTCGAGTACGACGGACGTGAGGGGTGCTAATACCTTCCCCTTGCGTAACCGACTCCCGAACCCAGACAATGGTTGCGATGACCTTGTCTTACCCTTTTTCGTCAGGTTTTTCCGATCGTTTCCTTTCCCGCTCTGAGGGATAAATAACGAAAGGTGGCGACTCTTCTGTCATGCCGGCACCTTATTTTCGCGCAAGCGACAGCTGGCGACTCTGCTGGGGACTTACAGCATCTAGGGACTTTTCCCATCCCTTATGCTGGGACCGTTTCCCATCCCCTACGCGAGTCAATCCTATCGTTTGTGTGTTTGCTTGTTGGGTTGCGTTTATTTATCGCATTTTTACTTCTCGCATTTTACTTCCCGCATTTTATTTCCCGCATTTTATTTCCAGTTTGATATGATTATCTGTGCTGCTGTGGGAGAGGGATGTTACTGTGAGTGAAAAGCCGGACCTGGGCTTGAGTACACACCTAGATATAGTTGCGGAGAAGTAGTAGACGAACCTGTCTGCTGAGCAGGCACAGTTCCCTACGAAAATCTGCGCTCAGACGAGATTCTTGCAGAGGTGCTCCTTTCCGGTCCTGAGGATCTGAGGGGAGTCCAGACGTGAGGATTGTCGACTCTGGGGACCGATCATTTGGAAGTCAGCTGAGAGAGGCCTCTTCATGACTTGACGATGCCACTCCTTCTGGGAATCGTATCGTCACTCATGAATGTCTGTGACGCTGACGACCGCATAGGATGCCGTACCTTTGTCCGTGGATTAGGTCCATCATACCTGTGAGTGGGGTTGGGATATTGCAGGAAACTTTGACCTCCAGACTACCTGGTTTTCTTGGCAGTGAATCAGTTATGTTGAGTTCTCAGTAGCAGAGATGTTCTTGATAGAGCAAGGGTTTGATCAGAGGATTTTATCGTCGGGTGTTTGTCTGTTCCTGATAGAGCAGGTTCCAATCAGAGTATTGTTATCAGAAGTTTTGTTCTTGATAGAGCAGATTTTGAGTGGGGTCTGAGGATCTCGTCAGCAGTTGTTATTTTGTTCTTGATAGGGCAGATTTGAGTGGGGTTTGAAGATCTCATCAGCAGCTGTATTTTTGTTCTTGATAGGGCAGATTTATGGTTTGGGGTCTGAAGACTTCATCAACAGATATTCCTTGATCTTGCATCCGGGGTCTTTATTATCAGGCCTTCGTTCTTGTCAGAGCAGAATGCTGATCTCGATCCTACCAGATGGTTATTCACAGCAAATCAGATCAGTGGGTTTACACCGGGGTTTCCTTCTCATCAGCGACTGTTGACATCGAATCTCCACAGCAGCCACCCGGATATATTGTTGCATGCCTGCATTTTGCATTAGCTTGCATAATCATTCCATTAGCGTGTGTCTGTGACAGGTACCGTTTCCCCGATCCAGGATCTCTCACCTTTTATTGTGTTACTGCAGCCGTTCTCAGAAAGACTGATGCGTATGAGTTCTCGATCCTTGTTGTGTCGAATCTGACTATTGCTATGTGAGGTTACTATTTCCATGATTGGGCCCAGATTCCTCTCCTTATTATTGTCAGCAGGTTCCAGGATCGGGGGAAATCTCTCAAGCACGCAGACACACGCATGCATTTGCATGAAGCATTCTTGCATGACATACATTCTGTTGCTTTTCCTAACCTTTGATCTTAACAGGTTTTTCAGGTACTCAGGTTCCGAGCTGCTTTCGATCTCCAGGATTGATCAAAGATTCATCCACCGTTACTCAACTCGCGCCAATCAAACGAGAATCATGGACCAAGTACAGTCAGATGTTCAGGAGCTTCGTGAAAGGATGGATCGTTTTATAGAGCTGATGCAAGTAGTCGCGAATGGGCAAGACCAGCTGCGTACTTTGGTTCAACCTCTCATCTCCAGGGTTGACAGCAATGGGATACTTCACGGCGGGGCCGTACCCACTCCTCCTCAAGGGGATACTCCACAGAACGTTGTTCCTGCTGCCGGGGGCAACGGTAGTGCTAACGGCAATCTCATGACTAATCTCGGACTTAACGCGGCGGGCGCCGTCAATGGTGGTTTGGGAGCCAATGTTACCGTAGGGCCGGTCAACGGCAATGTTGGTGCAGGAAATATGGTGGTGCCTCAACCGTGGCTGGAGGACCATCAGGATGACATTTTCTCTCAGAGAGGTGTAGAGGCTGAGTTGACTGCTGAAGCTCGACTCAGGTTCAAGGCGCTGGAAGATAAAATGAGAGATATATGAAAATCAGAACACATTGGGCGTTGACATGTCCAAACTCGGGTTGATTGCTGACTTTAAGTACCTCACAAGTTTAAGGTGCCTATCTTTGAGAAGTATAGGGGCACTACTTGTCCCCGTGTTCACCTCCGATCTTATTACAGAAAGATGTCCGCTTATTCTGATGATGAGAAGTTGCTGATGCACTTCTTTCAGGATAGTCTTTCTGGCCCATCGCTCGAATGGTATATGGGTTTGGAACCCGCTGCTGTGCGCACGTGGAAAGATCTCGCTGAAGCGTTTGTTCTCCACTATCAATATAATAGCGACTTGGCTCCCAACCGAGTTCAGCTTCAGAATCTCTCGCAGCGGAGCAATGAAAGCTTCAAAGAGTACGCCCAGCGGTGGCGTGAATTGGCTGCTCGGGTTCAACCGCCGATGGTTGAGCGTGAGTTGGTACAACTGTTCGTGGCTACCCTTCCTGGAGTCTATTATGAGAAGCTGATCAGCGGCATGTCCGGAACATTCTCGGCCCTCATCACTTTGGGCGAGCATGTTGAAAATGGTATAAAGATCGGAAAGATTCAGGGCGAATCATCCTCATCTGGAGGAGCTAGCAAGAAACCTTATACTGGCAAACGTCGAGAGGGCGATGCCAGTGCTTGTCACTAATGCTAGGAGAAAGGGGAAGGGCCCTCAGTCTCAGATCGCTAGCATAAATATCCCAGTTGCTCCCCCGCAGCCGCAGCAGCAGCCCCAGCAACAGAATAACCCGGGATATAAGAGATATCAGAATCGGGGTCCCTTGGCAAACCGTCATTTGGAAACTCCTCCTATGTCATATGCACAGCTTCTGCAGACGCTGCTTCAGCTCCAATTAGTTCAGAAAAGGACACTGGCTCCCTTGACAGGGCACCACACCGGGGTATGATGCCAATGCTACTTGTGAATTTCATTCTGGGCACCTGGCCATACAGTTGAGAATTGCAAAGCTTTTAAGCATAAAGTCCAGGACTTGGTTGACGCCAAGGTTATCAACTTTTCTGACAGCGTGCCCAACGTCACCAAGAATCCAATGCCTCATCATAGGGGGGGCGGAGTAAATGCTGTTATCACTGAAGAGAATTCAGACTTGCTGACTGATGTCAGAGATTTGAAGACGCCGTTGAGTTTGTTAAAGCTAAGTTGCTAAAGAAAGGCTTCTTTCCCGGGTGTGGAGAGTTTTGTATGGCATGTGCTACACTTCCTGATGGGTGTGAGCAGTTGATCGAAGGTATCCAAAGTCTGATGACCGAGGGGTATTTTGCAGTTCAGTCGGAGCGTTGAGAATGCGTCAGGGGAAGTCGTGCTGAAGCAGGCGGACGAAGTTGCTACTATTACCATTCCTCGCCACCCTATCACTATTTCTGCACCCGACCGCCTACTATCACCATCACCAGGGCCGGACCAATCCCGTTCGAGAGTACAATGCCGTTCCATGGCATTATGGCGCCGAAGTGTATTGTAACGGTCAGAAGATAGAGCTTGAGTCATCCGGATCGACTGCGCAGAATCTTACTGAAGTCAGTGGTATCACCAGGAGCGGTAGAGTGTTCGCGCCGGCAGAGGTTGCCGCAGAGAAAGTGGTCCGAGCTGACGCTATGGACAAGGGTAAGGGTAAAGCTGTTGAAGAGGTTCCTGCAGGGGCAGAGAAGGACTTGTTGGTTAAAGATGCTGAAGAGTTCATGCGACTGATCAGGAAAAGTGACTACAAGATTGTAGATCATCTTCACCAGACTCCGTCAGAAGATCTCGATTCTTAACCTGTTGCTGTGTTCTGAAGCGCACCGCAACGCGTTGCTGAAAGTATTGAATGCTGCATACGTGCCGCAGGAGATATCAGTAAATCAACTCGAGGAAGTAGTAGCCCATGTCAATGCTGGTAATGGGCTGGGTTTTACAGATCTGGAGCTGACGCCAAGGGAAGAGATCACAACAATGCCTTGCACGTCTCGATAGAGTGCAGAGGCACGATTATGTCACATGTCCTAGTAGATACGGGTTCCTCGCTTAACGTGCTTCCGAAGAAAGCACTGATGAAGTTGGATACCCGGGGACTGCTGTGCACGCCTAGTGATCTGGTCGTGAAGGCCTTTGACGGAACCAAGCGCCACGTCTTCGGAGAATTGACCCTGCCAATTCAAGTTGGACCAGAGACGTTTAATGCGGTGTTCTATATTATGGATATCATGCCCGCCTATAGTTGCCTCTTAGGTCGGCCGTGGATCCATTCTGCTGGTGCCGTGACGTCCACGCTGCATCAGAAGCTCAAATATGCTGTTGGGGCAGCATAGTGACAGTCTGTGGAGAGGAGGACATCATGGTAAGCCACCTGTCGTCCTTCAAATATGTCGAAATGGATGGTGAGATCCATGAGACTCTTTGCCAAGCGTTTGAAACCGTCAGGGTGAAGGAGGTAGCTCCCGTTGTTGCAGAGAAGCAAGAGGTGAACCTCTCCTCGTTCAAGGAAGCCCGGGCTGTTGTCGAAGCTGGTTCCACCCCAGGCTGGGGGCATGTCTTGGATATACCATTCAAACAGGATAAGTTTGGACTGGGGTATTCTCCTGGAGCTGAAGCTTCATCTTCGTCTGGTAGCTCGTCTCGTGGGAAAGGGCCGATCCTATTCACCAAGGGGGAGTAATCTTCGAGAGTATCAACGCTACGTCGGAGGACAGCGGGGACAGTGACTGTGATCTTGATGCCTGGATTCAACCGAGCAAGCCAGGCGAACGCCTCCACAATTGGACCATCAAGGAGATTATCGAGCTGACAAGTGAAGAGTAATGATTTGCTTTTTACAATCTTTGTACAACCCTATGTCCTGCCCGGGGCATAGTGGTTTTACTGTCAGGGCCTTGTTGGATTATGTGTATGCATTTTGTTAATAAATAAAAGGCGTTTTCTTCGTAATCAAATATTGTGTTCTCTGTTATTCATATTTTATGTTTGTTTTGAAAAACAGCAAAATGGCAACGAGGTTCGTGCTAACCTGCATATTCCTGCTTTAAACTTAACCCTTGTTATTGCAGGATCCACGTAACAGACGACATCGACTCTGGACCCTCTGCGGCTCACTACGACTTTGATTGCCCGATCTATCAAGCCGAGGAGAAGATTGATGAAGACGAAGACCTTCCGGAAGAGTTGGCCCGCTTGTTGAGACAAGAGGAGAAGGTTATTCTGCCTCATGAAGAGGATATTGAGATCATAAATCTGGGTTCTGAGGAACTTATCAGGAATGTCAGAGTTGGGGCTGCGCTGCAGAATGGTGTCAAGCATAGACTGGTCGAGATGCTTCGAGAGTATAGTGACGTCTTTGCTTGGTCATATGAGGATATGCCCGGACTTGACACAGATATCGTGGTTCATCGCTTGCCGTTGCGAGAAGATTGCCCTCCAGTCAAGCAGAAGCTCAGGAGGACTAGACCAGACATGGCTGTAAAAATCAAGGAAGAAGTCCAGAAGCAGTTGGATGCAGGATTTTTAGCCGTTACCACTTACCCTCCGTGGGTCGCCAACATAGTGCCTGTACCGAAGAAGGACGGTAAGGTACGCATGTGCGTCGATTATCGGGATTTGAATAGGGCGAGCCCTAAGGATGATTTCCCGTTGCCTCATATCGATGTGTTGGTCGACAATACAGCCCAGTTTTCCGTGTTTTCGTTCATGGATGGCTTCTCCGGTTACAATCAGATTAAGATGGCGCCGGAGGACATGGAGAAAACGACGTTTATTACCCCCTGGGGCACGTTTTGCTACAAGGTGATGCCCTTCGGTCTGAAGAACGCAGGGGCCACTTACCAGCGAGCAATGGTAACTTTGTTTCATGATATGATTCATCATGAGATCGAGGTCTATGTTGATGACATGATTGCAAAGTCCCAAACGGAGGAAGAGCATCTGGTCAATTTGCTGAAGCTGTTTGAAAGGCTTAGGAAGTTCAGGCTGAGGCTGAATCCTAACAAGTGCACTTTCGGAGTGCGGTCCGGAAAGTTATTGGGGTTTATCGTTAGTGAACGAGGTATTGAAGTTGATCCTGCGAAGATAAAAGCTATCCAAGAGATGCCAGCGCCGAAAACAGAAAAAGAAGTTCGTGGTTTCTTGGGCCGAATAAACTACATTGCAAGGTTTATCTCTCAGCTCACGGCCACTTGTGAACCGATGTTCAAGTTGTTAATGAAAAATCAGGCGATTACTTGGAATGAGGATTGCCAGAAGGCATTCGACAAGATAAAGCAGTATCTTCAAGAACCTCCAATCTTGATACCCCCAGTGGCTGGACGGCCATTAATCATGTACTTGACAGTTCTGGAGAATAGTATGGGGTGTGTTCTCGGTCAGCACGACGAGACGGGCAGAAAGGAGCATGCCATTTATTATCTGAGTAAAAAGTTCACTGAGTGTGAATCTCGATACTCGACGCTGGAGAAGACGTGTTGTGCATTAGCTTGGGCCGCCAAACGTCTACGACAGTATATGCTCTAATCACACCACTATGCTGATTTCGAAGATGGATCCGATCAAGTACGTCTTCGAGAAGCAGGCTCTTTCGGGCAGGATTGCCAGATGGCAGATGGTGTTAACAGAATATGATATTCAGTACGTCTCTCAGAAAGCCATCAAGGGAAGCGTATTGTCTGATTACCTTGCCGAACAGCCAATCGAAGACTATCAGCCGATGAAGTTTGAGTTCCCTGACGAGGACATTATGTTTCTCAAAGCAAAGGATTGCGATGAGCCATTGCCCGACGAGGGGCCGGATAGGAAGTCTCAGTGGAAGTTGATATTCGACGGAGCGGTTAATTCCTATGGAAGTGGTATCGGGGCTATCATCACGACTCCTCACGGATCCCACATCCCGTTTACTGCAAGACTGACGTTTTCAGTTACCAACAACGAAGCCGAGTATGAAGCGTGTATTATGGGTCTAGAAGAGGCAATTGATTTGAGAATCAAGAATCTAGACATATATGGTGACTCAGCGCTTGTAATCAATCAGATCAAAGGGGAGTGGGAAACTCGTCAACCGAATCTAGTGCCGTACATGAATTATGCCAGAAGGCTGCTTCCGTTCTTTGACCGAGTAGAACTTCATCATGTACCCCGGGCTGAAAATCAAATGGCTGATGCTTTAGCCACCCTGGCTTCTATGTATAAGGTCAATCTTTGGAATGAGGCTCCAAGCATTGTTCTTTCGCGTCTTGACAGACCAGCATATGTGTTCGCAATCGAGGATGCCGCTGACGGCAAGCCATGGTTCCACGACATCCAGACCTTCCTTATGACTAAGGAGTATCCTGCGGGTGCGTCAACCCAGGATAAGAAGACTCTGAGGAGGCTATCTGGAAACTTTTATCTCAACCCTGATGGAGTGTTGTATAGGAGAAACCACGATCTCGTGCTACTCAGATGTGTAGATGAGAAAGAGGCAAGTATGCTCATGGAGGAAGTCCATGAGGGCACATTTGGTACGCACGCCGCCGGGCATGCCATGACGAGAAAGATCCTGAGAGCAGGATATTACTGGTTGACTATGGAGTCGGATTGCTTCAGATTCGCGAGGAAATGTCACAAATGCCAGATTTATGCTGATAAAGTTCATGTGCCGCCGTGCCCATTGAATGTCATGTCCTCACCTTGGCCGTTCTCCATGTGGGGCATCGACATGATAGGCAAGATCGAGCCCACTGCATCCAATGGTCATCGTTTTATACTGGTAGCTATCGACTACTTCACCAAGTGGGTGGAGGCAGCCTCGTACGCTAATGTGACCAAGCAAGTGGTAGCTAAGTTCATAAAGAGGGACATCATCTGTCGCTATGGAATTCCCGAGCGGATCATTACTGATAATGGTTCGAATTTGAATAACAAGATGATGAAGGAGCTGTGCCAGAGCTTCAAGATAGAACACCACAACTCATCTCCTTATCGGCCGAAGATGAATGGCGCCGTTGAAGCGGCCAATAAGAACATCAAGGAGATTGTTCAGAAGATGGTTGTGACGTATAAAGATTGGCACGAGATGCTGCCGTTTGCCTTGCACGGTTATCGTACGACGGTGCGTACGTCGACCGGGGCAACTCCTTTCTCCTTGGTGTACGGTATGGAAGCTGTCCTACCGCTAGAAGTGGAGATTCCCTCTTTGCGAGTTTGGTTGATGTGAAACTTGATGAGGCAGAATGGGTTACGAATCGTTTGAACCAGCTCAGCCTGATGGACGAGAAGAGGTTAGCATCGATTGCATTTGGTCGCCCTGTACCAAAGCCGAATGAAGAAAGCTTATGATAAGAAGGTGCGTCCTCGAAGCTTTCAGATGGGTGATCTCGTCTTGAAGAAGATTCTTCCGCCACACTCCGATCACCGGGGCAAGTGGACTCCGAATTACGAAGGGCCGTTATGTCGTCAGCAAGGTCTTTCTCGGGAGGAGCTTTGTTGTTATCCATGATGGATGGTGAAGATTTTGCATCCCCGGTGAACGCGGACGCAGTTAAAAAATACTTTGCTTGAAAGCGACCCGCTGGACAAAAAAAGAGAGTCCAGGCAAAAAAGGGGCATCCCGGCGAACCAAAAACAGAATAAAAGGTTCGGGAAAAAATTAGGGATATATTGAAAAATGTACACCCGCGAAGTCGAAAACCTACACTGGGCGGCTTCGGCAAAAAAGGGTATCCCAGTGAACTGAAAACCCGTGAAGGGCGGTTCACGCAAAAGTTAGGGATTTGAATAAGCAAATGACTGCGTTCCGCGTATGGACTTTCATTGTTTAGTGGTTCGGAAGACCTGAGGGCCGTTTATCTGAATCAATCTCTTCCAAAGCTGAAGCATCGGAGAAGTATCGAAGTCGAGTGGGTCTTAGAGGGATCAACTCATGGTGTTCGTCCGCGCCTCGATTGCCGACATTTGTATATACTGATGTATGTTTATGTTTTCTTTTTGCGCGGCTTCCTCATTCCAGGAGCTTGCCTCTGTTGTAAAACATTTTTGCCCATTCAGGGGTTCATCATCAATAAAATGCACATTATTCAGCAATCCTACTTGTCTGTTTAGCATTTACCTGTTTTGTTTGCGAATGATAACGCCGATGTGTTTTTTTTGATAAAATGCGCATACATAAACTTGCGGGCCTAAGCCCATTGATTGTTGAAACAATTAACTAACTGAACATTGTCACGAGATAATAACCTGGATAGGCCCCTTTGAGGAGGGTATCTTGTCTGTTTGTTTGTGTTGTTGCAGGTATAGCCCTTGACAGAAGATGTGCCGTGCGTATCCCCGAAGCAGGATGAATCCTCCTTCTCCAGCAGAGTTCAGTAGTCTCTCCTCCGCAGAATCAGAATTAGAATAGTGAGCAGTGATATGTCTTCTCCAGGTAGAGGTGATTCTCTTCCCCAAGCAGACGCATCCTGAAGGAATGTCACCTCATCGGCTGAGTCAAGCGCCGAAGAATGATTGAGTACCGTAGCTCATCTCTCCCCAGCACCGGGTCGCAAGTGTAGAGTTCATAGAAATGTTCGGGAGCTGAAGCTCGTGTTTTCCCCAGTAAAGTCACCGAAGCAGGTGTTTCCCCCAGCACCGGGGTCACAAGTGCAAATCTCGTAGGAAGATGTTCGTATGCCGAAGGATGCAGTAACTGATGGCGCCAGACTGAAGTCTCCAGTGGAATTGAGATTCCGCACCAGAGCCGTATTCTCTCCTGAAGTTCGATGATTCCTTCTTCCCCAGTAGAGTGTTGGAACAGCTGATGTTGTATTCCCCTGCAGAGGCAGAGGATCCTTTCTTCCCCAGTGGAATCAAATTCCCCATCAGAGTTGCACTCTCCAATGAAGTAGAATGATTTCTCTCCCCGGCTTGAGTCCGCAGAATAGCAGAATCCTTGGAAGTTGATCAGATCATGATCAGTTTTCCCCAGCAGAGCATGGGGCAGCTGATGCTGTATTTCCCCAGAGTCGCACTCTCTCCAGCGAAGCAGAATGACTTCTCCTTCCTCAGCCGAGTTTGCAGATGCCTAAGAGATCCGAATCCTTGGAAGTTGATCGGATCATGATTGGTTTTTCCCTAGTGGAGTGTGGAGCAGCTGAAGTTGGTTCCCCCACAGAGTGGTCATCCCCAGAAGAGTAGCCGAGACGGCCGCGCAATTCATTCTCGCGATTGATATCAGCAGATCCAAAGTTCTCGTAGAGCTTCATCCCCTGCAGCAGTCAGCTGAAGTTGTTCCCCTGCAGCAGTCCGCGGAAGATCAATTCCCCAGACAAAGCCTGATTGATATTGGCGTGTTCCCGTTCTCCTCAGTAGGATGATTCCTCTACCTGAGTGGTTCTTTCTCCTTGACAGGAGGATTCCCCCTTCGGCATTTATTTTGCTGACAGGATCACATCACTGTGCATGATTGCATAGCATTGTGCATGATTGCATGGCATTTAGCATAAGTACATATCATTCCCACTGTGTGAGGCATGACGCCGAAGCATACGCATCGTAAGCATGACCTAGGTCATTATCATCCTTGTTTTACAGGTGTTCCACCAAGAGACTAGTTGCTCAGGACGATTCTTGATGTTCTCCCCAGCAAGGTTGTTCTCTTAGATGATTCTTAAAGACCCCGGTGTGATCCCCACGGTCGCTCGCTCAAGATGATTTTTGAGATCCCCAGCGAAGTCTGCAGTCCGAGATGATTCTTGAATTCCTCAGCAGGGCCGTTTGCTTAAGATGATTCTTAAGACCTCAGTACAGCTTTCCGAGTTGTTTGCTCAGGATGATTCTTGAGCTCCCCAGTAGCGCCTCCAGCAAGAGTTGCCCAGGAGGATTCCTGGAATCCCCAACAGAATGTTTGCTCCAGAAAGGTTAGCAGTTCAGGACGATTCTTGAAGATGCCCGACGGATCTGTTTGATTCTTGAAGTCCTCAGCAGCATGATATGTCTGCTCCAGCAACGATGTCTAATCTGAAGATGGATTTCGTAAGCGCCCGATGGCGATATCAGAAGGTTCCGGTGAGTCCAGATTTCCGTGTTGAAGAATCAACGGGTGGCTGAAGACAAGGTTCCGGAGTTGTAGATACAACAGAGTGATTCGTGTGGTCTGAAGACCAAGTCAGTTGTCCTGAGGAGATGATTGATTGGGATTAAGTGGATAGTTTTTCTTCTGACTGAGGTCAAAGATGTTTCTCCAGCTGAAGCGGAGTTTTGCCTGAAGGCAAAGTGTTTGAATCCCCGTAGAGTCATGAATGGCTCAGGATACCATTTCTCTGACTGAAGTCACAGATTTCCTAAGCTGAAGCGAAGGTGCCTAAAGGCAAGGTTATCCCCCAAGGTCATGAATGACCTAGGATTCATTTTTCCGGACTGAAGGCCGAAGTATATCCCTGACTGAAGTCACGGATACTATATAGCAGAGGTAGAGTTGCCTGAAGGCATATCCATGTATCCTTGAAGGTCAAGGACCATTGCTTTAGACTGAAGTCAAAGATACCTCCCGCAGAGTTGCCATCCTTGAAGGCCAAGGATGCTTATCTTCAGAAGTACTGGAAGGTCTTCTCTAGCTGAAGCTGGAAATGGCCAGGGGCCAGGGTTTTCATATAGTTCTGATGTTGAAGTTCTACAGTGGGATCATTGTGCAGTAGTATTCCGATGTTCGTTTATGGTTCTGAGGGTGAACCCCAGATCAGAGTGTGCTCGGTTGAGTCTCTCATCCCCAGCAGAGTAGTTTCAAATACGCAAGTGTACCTTTTGTTCCATTTACCAGGGGTGAACCCCAGGTCAGAGTTGTTCAGGGTGGTATTTTGTTCGACGGCGAGGTTGAATGTTTGTTTGACGGCAATGTCAGACTCCTTAAATCCCCAGCCGAGATGATGTTGGTACGACGACGATGTCGAGTGTCTCTCAGAATGATGTTTGTTTCCAGCGGCGATGTCAGATCAGTATCTCTCCAGCTAGTTGTTGAGCAGCTAGTGTTGCAGTGTTCGAAGGTTTGTTCTCCGCAGAGTATCATGTGGTCGTGCAGTTGGCAAATTTTCGGGTTTACCAATATTCAACCGTCTCGTACCTTGATGGTTGAGAGCCGTTCGCTTCTCACCCAGTCAGGTTCAAGCCGTTTGAATAGGGGCAGCTGTTGCACCCCAAAATTTGACCAACAATTATCTATCCATTGAGTGTTTGAAAGTTGATACCTTCATCAGGCAGTTCAAGAGATCTTCAGAGGAAGTGGTTGGAACCAGGGTTGTGTGCTTCACAGTTTGAAAGTTGTGGGTGCTCCTCAGATGATTCTGAGACTTTGAGAAAGAACTTGATGTTTTGAGAAAGCCTATGAGATGTCTTGATAGCTTTCATGAAGCCCAAAGAAGTCATTATGCAAGAGTTCAGAAGATTCAACCCATGAATGGTAGAATTAGGGTTTTGACTGGGTCAACCCTAGGATAACTGAAAATTTGGAGAAGGTTGAGACCCAATCCAAGGGCCATGAGATCATGGAATGATGCATAGAGATGTTATAAAGATGATTCCTAGACCAACTCATCATGATTGAGGAGTTTGAGAAGTTTCAAGTTAGGGTTTCTGAGGATTGTAAGTGAAAAAACCCTAATTTGATCCCTATTTACCAGGCTGTTTTAGCTCTAGATGTGATTGATATCTCATCTTCCCCATAACATGAATGTTGTAGAGCTGGTTCTTAGCTTTAATTTGAGTGGTGGAAGTCCTTGATAGGAGTTACAGAGCTCAAGTTATGGTTTTGACAAATTACAGGTCAGCAGAGGTGTGTGAATCTGGGTCCTTGAAAGTCACCCAACTTGCAGACAACTTTTGCCCTAGTAGGATGATTCCTATGATTTCTTGGTCAACATGAATGTTGAAGAGCATCTTCTTAGCTTTAATTTGAGTGGTAGAAGTCCTTGATTGGATTTGTGGAACTCAACTTATGGTTTGAACAAGACAGGGGTATTTTGGTCATTTGTCAGTTATAGGTCATTTTAGCCAATGCCTAAAACTCCTATTTCCAAGCCTCAAATGGAAAAACTCAAAACATGAAAGTTGCTCAAAATGTGATTTTAAGTCTAGAAAGAAGGTCACAAATTGTTGGAAAAGCTCATAGCATGAGATTACATGATTGGTCAAAAATGAACTAAAAATGGCTTATAACTTTGAAAAGTTGAAATTGAAAAGTGATTTGGGAGATCCACAAATCCAAAATAGGTCATCCAATATATCATTTTGATTGTAAAAACCATTTTGAGAACATTGGTTTAGCTAGAATTTTCATTTGAGGTCTAAAAATGGGTGATGCTTTGAAAAGTTATTACTTGAAAAAGAAGGCAATGTTGAAAAACCCTACACAAGCCAAAGATACACTTGTTTTTCACTCATCCCTTCTCAATATCTCACATAAGGACATTTTAAGACAAAATTGCAAGGCATGGCATATGAGATATGAGATAACCAATATGTCATCACATGAGAATTTCAAGAAGTTTCTACCCCATTCTAGATGAATCTAGACACATCCAAAGATCATTATAAAGAGAATGCCATGAAGAGAATTCAAGGTGGGTGAAACTTGAGTCAAGTCAGAGGAGAGAGAGAGAGAGATAGCCATTAAAGCTCTTGCTTCAAGTTCAAGCAATCCAAGATATCTTGCACTACCAGCCATCTCCTTCACAACCATTGCAAACAGAAGATTGGTGATCATCCAAGGATCATCTAGAAGCAATTCCAAGGCTTGAATCGTGCTCTACATCACTCCACCATAGCTTCTTGACAGGTTCTTTCTTCACCTTCTATCTCTTAAATTATGCAGTTTTAGTTAGTCTCATAGGTATGGAAATGATGTACTAGGCTAGATGATTAAACCCTAGAAGTTACAGCCTGTTCCATGACAATGCATAACAGAACCATGAGTCTTTAATCTCCAAGAATTGTGTAGATTGTTAGTTTTAATCATCAAGAACTAGTGTAGAATAGCTAGGGTAACTTATAGAACATCTGTAGACCATTAGACTGAAGTTTGATGAAGATTGATATCAGTTGAACATGGTTGTACCAAGACATTGCAAGACTCTGTTAGAACAACCTAGGTAGAATCAAGGAAAACTACTCGTACCATTTTATTCCTCTCATTGAGTAGAGCATTTTTTGTTTTGGAATCTTGTTGAATCATGGCGTGTGGAGAGAGATAGAGGAGCTCGAATCCTGGTGCATGGAGGTGGGGGTTCTGAAAACCCTAGTTTTGGTGGAGACGATGAAGGAGAGCCTTTGATTCAGTCTCAAATTTTGACTAATTAATCAGATCTAACGGCCACGGTTAAATCTGAGAGTTGGAGGGAAATGTCATAAGAAGCGAAACGCAGTCGTTTCACTTAAAGGGCATTCTGGGCCTGTAGCGCTATTCGCACCCCCCTTCTTATCTGGCCCAATTGTTTTAACTGGCGCGCCTTGCTGTTCATACCCCCCTCCCTTTATTGATTTAATTCTTTTATTTTTCTTTTAATGTTTTTCTGTTTTGTTTAATTCATTAAAAATTGATAAAAAATGATTTTTTACTTCTTCTTTTTTCTATGATTAGATGAAAATGTGTAGAAAATTATAAAAATAAAAATGAGATTTTATTTTTTAGTTTAGTATTTTAATAGATTTTTCTTTTAAGATAGCTTTTATATTGTTTAATTTTGTATCATGATTTTGTAGGAATTGTTTTAGGACCTTCCCTTAGGGTTTTTAATCCATTCTTTTTTGTGTAATTAGATGATGAATCATAGTTCCCCATAGGATTTTTTCTAGATTTTTAGAATTAAATTTTGATTAGTTTAATTAGGGTAGATTTAGGGTATCCTAATTAGGGTTTAGATTGTGTTTAGGTGATAAATCACTTTCTTTGATTGAGTTTTGCCTTGATTTTTAGGTAGAGGCCTATGTAGATGTTATGAGTAGGTGTTGAGGACCCTTGTGAATAATTGTTAGATTTTTCCCCATTAGTTTAGTATTTTTAGGTATTTTCTGAAGTTGCCTGATGATTTGGTCTGTTCAGTGGGTTATCTGTTCATCTTTGGGGTTCATTGTGGGGAATTTGTTGAGGGGCTTGTGTTGCCTTGAAGACTTTGATGGAGAGCATCATGAAGAGAAGATTGAAGATCAAGATTCAGAGACCCATAGCTTGGCTTGTTCCCTGTCTGTGAGGTTTGAGATCTTGAAGTTTGAAGGAAGTTCCTAGTACTTTCCTGAGGAAGGCACTATGAATGGCTTTCATTCTTTCTTCTCACCTCTTTCTTAAGTATCCAATGATGTTGGAGCCAACTTGTGAGTTTAATTTCTCCTGAGGAGGAATGTAAACTGATCACATGTTGTTGAGCCACATGGGATACAATTCCTAAGTGGAAGCCTCCTAGTACTTTCCTGAGGAAGGTCCTATGGGTCTATTCACTTAGTTCCCTTAGTTGTCTAGGATTTCTCAAGTATCCAATGATGTTGGAGCCAACTTGTGAGTTTAATTTCTCCTGAGGAGGAATGTAAACTGATCACAGTTGTTGAGCCACATAGGATACAACTCCTAAGTGGAAGCCTCCTAGTACTTTCCTGAGGAAGGTCCTATGAGTCTGTTCACTTAGTTCCACTAGTTCAGATAGGATTTCCTAAATATCCAGTGATGTTGGAGCCTGCTTGTGAGTTTAATTTCTCCTGAGGAGGAATGTAAACTAATCACAGTGGTTGAGCCACATAGGATATGACTCCTGAGTATACACCTCCTAGTGCTTTCCTGAGGAAGACACTATGAGTCTGCTTGCTTAGCTCCCTTTCTTTGGTAAGCTTGTTCTGAAGCTTGAAGACTGGGATGGATTTCTCTTGTTTAGGGTTTTGCTTTAGTGCTTAGATTAGATTCAGATTCCTGTGATTAGGGTTAGGATTAGAGAATAGATTGATTCTTTCTCAGGCATGTGTGTTGTTTGCCTGATGGCACTTCATTTCCCTTATCTGTATATTGCTTGATAGCATGTTGTTTATCTTCAGTATGATTACTGTTATTTCATGACTGGCTTGAGGTCGAGATGAGCTTGTGGAGGCTGAAGCCCCACACACATTTCCTCCCTCACTTGCATTGCATGCATTTTACTGTTAAAGCTGATGTTTTTGTCTGTTTTGGTGTATCATTGACATGATCCCTTAGGACTCTCATTTCCTTTGATAAGGATTTGATGATAGACTTTTAGGTTGAAACCTATGCATGACAACATCTAGGAGTTCCCTGTTCAAACCTCAACCATAGGATGAATCCATGGCATGATAACAGTAGGACTTGATAGTCTCCCTCCTAGTTGAGCCATTTTTCCTGTAGTTTCCCGAACTACGTTTGCTCTGATCCTTCATACCAGATGAAAGTACGTAGGCATAGGATGCGATATCCTAGCGAGCAACCTTCCCCATCTTCCCCCGTAGTTAGGCGAACTACGTTGACTCTGATTTCTCATTCTCTGATGAGAATACGTAGGCATAAAGCGCGACGCTTTGCCGAGTCATTTTCTTTTCTTTTTCAGCCAGCCTTGATAGGTAGATAGATTATAATCAACCCGTCCAAGTAAACAAACAAGCGAGGATCCCGTCGAGTACGACGGACGTGAGGGGTGCTAATACCTTCCCCTTGCGTAACCGACTCCCGAACCCAGACAATGGTTGCGATGACCTTGTCTTACCCTTTTTCGTCAGGTTTTTCCGATCGTTTCCTTTCCCGCTCTGAGGGATAAATAACGAAAGGTGGCGACTCTTCTGTCATGCCGGCACCTTATTTTCGCGCAAGCGACACTAATGTCTATCATATTTCTCTCTTGCGCAGAGAGAAACAGAGATCCTAAGGGATAGACAGAAAAGAACAGCATATATACAGTAAAGCGGTAAAATGCATGAATGCAGCAGTACAAGCGAGGCAAGGGAGTCCCACTCAACCTCGAACCTAGAAAACAATGAGCAAGGTGAAACAGCTTCACCTCAACCTCAAGGGAAAAAAAATTAACAAACAATACAACAAAGAAAATAAACCCCAAAAACTCAGCTCTGACAGCACACCAACTCTGAGAAAACAGCAAACTCTGATGATACCCAAGCTACAATAAGCTTCCATCTTCAAGAAATCCCCAAGCTCAAGCAAGCACAGAATCTTAACCAATTGACAGCATCAGACAGCCGATAGCTCCAGACAGCAGTAAACCCTAGCTCTAACAGTTGCACAACTTTGACATGAACAATCTTCATCTTTGTCAATCTTTGATCTTCATCTCTATCTTCAATGGCTTCTTTCTTCAAGACGAACTCTCCCAGATGAGAATTGATTTATCAGAATAAATTGAATGTCAAACAGTTCATTGACGACCAAAGGAAGTTTATGAATAGTTGACATTGTAACAGACTGTTTCCCTCAAAGTTCTACCTCCTAGATAAAACCACTTATCCCTCCAAAGGAGGGAGGTGAATATCATAGGGGGACTTTTAATCATTGAGAAGAATTGAAGCACATGAAGCTATCCATGTTTGCACAAAGAATTTGTCTATTCTAAGCTCTGCCTATTCCTATTATTTCCTATGCCTTCAATCAACTCCAAGCTCAAGCCATCGTCAAGCTTCAACAATTGATCATCATCTTAAATCTTCTCCTTTGATGTCTTCATGCTCCACAAGCTCAAACCAAGCCCCATACCCCAAATAAAAGCCCAAAAGCCCAAGCAGACAGATAAAACCCCAAGTGGGCACACCAAACAATCACACAATTTGCAGAATATACTAAAAATAATAAAATAGTATTAAAAATTCTAAGATTTATTCTAAGGGGGTTTCTACCTCTACCCTACATACCCTATATGTCCCATAACCTAATTCACACTAAAAACCCAAAAATAAATGGTAGAATGCACCTATGTTGAGTTTAGACCCTAAAACTATCACCCTAATGTTCTATAATCAAAACTAATCAAGATTTAATCACAAAAATGTGAAATAAATCCCTAAGGGAACTTAATGCTCTAATCTAGCTAGTACAAAAAGAATGGAATCAAAATATGCATTTAAATTGCTGAACAAAAATCATCAAAATGTATGTACAAACAAACATGAAAATAAAAGCAATTAAGTTTGAAAAATCATCATAAATGAAAAAAAAACCTAAAATAATATTTTTATTTTCTTATAATTTTCTTGAAACCATTACCAAAATGTGGGAAAAAGTCCCATGTTAAAATGATGATTTTTGTATTTTTTTTATGAATTTATTTGTAACACATATGCAAACAAAATAATAATGAAAATTCAACTAAAATGATATAGCAGGGGGGTGGAAACAGCAGTTTATTATAGTTCAGAATACAACTGGGCCCAGGAGGGGGGGTGCGCTCAGCAATGCGCTGGGCCCAGTCCACCAATTCAGAAAAAAACCACAAAAAAAAGTTTTGGGGGGGGGGGGGGGGGTGCGAACGGCACCCAGTTCACTTGTTATCCATTCTGGGCCTCCAAACGGGGGTGTGGGAAGTACGTGGCCTAAGGCCCAACGAAAGTTCCACTCCATGGGAGGGGGTGCCACTGGTAAACGTGGAGGTGATGGTTCAGTAATCTGAGCAATGGGCCTAAGGCCCAGACTAACCCGTTCACAATCAATCTCAGCAAAATGAACAAACCCTAAAATTCCTCTACCTTTCTCGCCACTGTTCATCATCCCCAAAACAACCCTAACTCCGTTCTCTGAACAACCCTCCCATGAAACCCTCTCCAAACTCTCACACTCATCACCTCAAACTCAGTTCAACAAACCCTAATCTAACCTTCAATCTGATGCTCAAACCTAAACAATATGATTTATCCTAGCAATCGAAGCTAAGCTAAATCTATACAACCTAACCACATGCATCCTTACAGGTTTGAGAGAAGAAAAAAACCTGGAGATCTTGATGAGGAAGATGGATGATGAAAAAACGACGGGGAGGACGACACTCCAGAAGCACAAAGATTTACGAATCGAGGAAGATCTGAGCAACACTGGAGATCTGGGTGAAGTTCTGGGCGAGCGACGGACGTTCTTCACGGATTTGGAGATGCTGTTCTTGATGAGACTTGAAGATTCTTGAGGGAAAACTTAGACGGCTGAAGATTTGCGAAGAACTTTGAAATTCTGGAAAAAAGGCTCAAGAACGCGATGAAGACTTCTGGGATTAGCTTGAAGATCTGCTGTTGCTCGTGATGATGTTCTTGGAATTGTAGATTTCTGAAAATGATTTGATGATTGTTGATCGGAGGAGGAAGATGAAGATTCCTGGCGATTTGCAATAATCTGGAAAACTGAAGATCCTGATGAATTTTCCGGCGAGCGGTTAGGAATTCCGGTGGGATTCGGCTGTAGGAACCACCGTGTGATTTCACCGGTGGGATTCTATGGAGTTTGCATGGCCGGAGACGTGTTTCCGATGGGTTTGACCGGTGAAGGACGCGTGGCACACATGCGTGCAAGGAGAAAGAGAAACAGACGCGTGGGGGGTGGAGAGAGAGGATAGGAGGCCACGTGGGTTGTGCGGTGGCAGACGCTGAGAGAGAGAGAGAGAGAGAGAGAGAGAATGAATGAGGGGAAAACGTGGCAGGTCCTGGGTGAGAGAGAGAGTGAGGTGGAAGAAGCTGGGTCCTACGCGTGGCAGCGTATTTATGTGACACATGGCCTCTGGACTTTTGACTGGGCTTGGATAATTGCTGATTGAGCCCAATTGAATTAATCTGATTAATGGACTAAAAAACTGATTAAAACTAAAAATCCTAATTAAATCCTAAAACTAAGATTAAAATAAAATCTAATTAACATCTAATTAACTAAAAACGAAAATTAAACATAAACTCCTAATTAAAATCTAGTAAACCCTAATTAATCCTAAAATTAATCCTAATTAATATCTAAAAACGAAAATAAAAATAAAAACCTAATTAAATCTAAAAAATCTAAAAAAAAAACTATTATTTAATCCTAATTAATATATTTTTTTTAAAATCTAATTAATTCTGAAAAATCAAAAAAATCTGAAAATCTTTAATCTCTATTTTTTCTTTTAAAAACTATTCTAAATTTTTTTTTAAACAATAAAACTCTAAAAACAAAAAACAATACTATCTATTATATTATTTTTTTCTCTACTCTTTTAAAAGAAAAAAAAATCTATTTATCTATTAAAACCTAATAAAAGAAAATTAATATCTAAAAATTATTAAAAACTATAATATCTAAAAATTCTTTAAAAATCTATTAATTTCTAAAAAATGAAAAGAAAATTTATTTAAACTCTAAAAAATATTAAAAAACTCTATTAAATCCAGAAAAAACCATTAAATGCACTAAAAATCCAGAAAAATGACAGAAAAATCCTAAAAATGCCAGGAAGCCGATTAAATCGATTAAAACCCAATTACGCAACCGCGGCGAAACCCGGGCACCGAGATGGTCTGAAAACACGGGAGACGAGCACCAATTCTCAACAGACTTTTATTCTGACTGGCCTGTACTGCCTGAAACGCCAGGGGCTCTAATCCTGATAAAAATCAATCTCGATTGATAAAAATGCAATGCATGCCGTTTGCGAATGCGAATGCAAAATGTATCAAAACATAAACCAGATAGGGAACTAGTTGGTCAAACTTTAGGGTGCAACAACTGCCCCTATTCAAACGGCTTGGACCCGACTGGGTGAAGAGCGAACGACCTTCAAACATTCGAGGTACGATACGGTTGAATACCACAGAACCCTGAAATTTGCCAACCGCAGAAATAAACTGCACCACTGCTTGGGGAACGACATTCGTCGAGTGAACCTGATTGTTCGTCGGAGAATAACTCTGATTTTGACTCCCACCACCCGTGTAACGCCACAGGTACTAAACTATCTTTGTGAAAATACCTCTGTCCACAACTGGACTAAACTTGCCAACACCAGGAGAGAAACAAATTCGTCAACACGAGTAAGGGTCCCATCATCACAGGAAAAACCTTATCCACAGTTGTCCTCCAATTTCGTCAACACGAAAAGCCGTAAATTCATCATCACGAAGAAATCCTATCATCCCAGGAATACAACTTGCCTTCATCAGTACTCTTCAAATTTGTCCTCAGCAGGATTCCATATTCCATCATCATGGAGAGACAAAACTTGCCGACTCCACTAGGGATGGGCCATCTGCATCTCGTCAACACGAGGAAAATAGATTCATTAACATGAATAAATCCTATCATCATAGGAATACCATTCTTGTACATCCCTGAACTCACATTTCGTCAACACGAATAAATCCTATCCCCATAATCATAAATTGTCCTCCTCAGGACGCATATTCCGTCAACACAGAGAGAATAATCCGTCAACACGAATAAAACCCATCAACATAGGCGTAAATTGTCCTCATCAGGACTCCATATTCCGTCAACACGGAGAGAAATCGTCTTCATCAGGACCCCCTACTTCGTCAACACGGGGAGAGTAATTCGCCAACACGAACAAATCTATCAAAATAGGCATAAATTGTCCTCATCAGGACTCCACATTCTGTCAACGCAGAAAAATCCTATCAACGTTAGGCGTAACTTGTCCTCATCAGGACTCCCTATTCCGTCAACACAGAAAAATCCTATCAACATAGGCGTAACTTTTCCTCATCAGGACTCCCTATTCCGTCAACACAGAAAAATCCTATCAACATAGGCGTAACTTGTCCTCATCGGGACTCCCTATTCCGTCAACACAGAAAAATCCTATCAACATAGCATCAATTGTCCTCATCAGGACCCCATATTTCGTCAGCACGGAGAGACCTCGTCCTCATCTGGACCCCATGTTCTGTTAACCCGGAGAAATCAAACTTCGTCCTCAACAGGACCCCATATCCCATCATCATGAAGAAACAATTCGTCAACACGAATAAATCCTATCATCATAGGCCTAAATTGTCCTCATCAGGACTCCATATTCCGTCAACACGGAGAAATAATTCGTTAACACGAATAAATCCTATCATCATAGGCGTGAACGGTCCTCATCAGGACTCCATATTCTGTCAAACACGGAGAAATAATTCTTCGTCCTCAACAGGACTCCATATTCCGTCATCACGGAGAGAGTAATTCGTCAACACGAACAAGTCCTATCAACATAGGCATGAATTATCCTCATCAGGACTCCATATTCGTCAACACGGAGAAATAAGTCTTCGTCCTCAACAGGACTTCATATTCCGTCATCACGGAAGAATGATTTCGTCAATCACGAAGAAATTCTATCAACATAGCTGGAGATATTCTGACAACAAGCGACCACTTCCTGAAATTTCGATACATGGAACCCTGAGATGCTACTACAGCAACATACTGATAAAACAGTCCGCTGATCGGACACGAGAAAACCTCAATCAATAACTCTGTGGGGATGATGATAAACTGAATCAAATCATTATATCTTTCACATCAAGACTTGATTGTCTGAAAAGACCTCTGAGCTTTAGAACTCCATACTCTGTTGAGAAAACACACCTGAAAGCAAAAGGTTAACCAACCTGACTTATGTTTCAAAATGCGCATGTTTGACGATGGCGTAATGCTCCATACAGCATGGAAATGCTACGCGTTTTCTAGGTGGATGTAAACATGATAATGCATGCAAATGCAAATGCAGGTTCGAACTGCTGGGATAGCTCTAACAAGCTCGCTTCATCAATCTTGGTCGTCGAGGACAAATATTACCCTGCTGGGAGTGAACGGGTATCACAAAGTATTCGGAAAAATAAATGCCAGGACACACAACCAACTCTGTCAGGGAGAGTTTTAACCTTCGATTTCCACTAGGAGGAAAGTAAACACTTGCTGAAAAGAGAGAACTCCGCTGGGGACGAAACGACTCTCTTGGGGAAAATAAATTGACTCCGTTGGGGAGAATAAATGACCCTACTGGGAAGGGAATCTCTACTGGGGAGAGTTAGACTGTCTGGGTACAGCTCACAAGTTTAGAAATATTAATCTTCTGAGGCTAAACCACTCTGCTCGGGATAGGGAATCCCTTTTGGGGAACACCACACTGCCTGAATACAGCCTACAATCTTGGAATCACCAAACTCTGCTGAGGGTAAACGACCCTGCTGGAGAATGTCCTTCGGATAAGCTGCGACTAGCTGGGGAATTTGATCCTTCTTCAGTAAGGAACCTTGTCGTCTTAGCTTCGGGAAATGAAGTGCGACCTGCACGGGGATTCACTTCACATAATGATCCAGTCTTTCGTCACGAGTCCCTGGTTAGGACTACAATCTTCTGATCGTCCACTTCATATGGGCAAGAACCTGCAACACCACAAACGAGACAAGACAAGTCTATACAACCAAATCTATTCAAGTTAGCGTTAGCGACATCATTTTCAGTCAATTCGAAGTTTTAGCAATTATTGGCATGGGCCAGCAACGTTATGCAACTGCTAGTTTTATCAAATACAAAACAGTAAAGAACAAGATCAAATACTGAATAACATGTTTTATTAATTGGGCCCCCTGAATGGGCAGAATTTTGTACACTGGATGTAACTCCTGAAAAGAGGAAGTTACGCATAACAAATATACAAGTATGCACAGGAAGCATAAATACAATGACAAATCAAATTTGCACATATGTCGGCAACGTGAGGCAGACAACCATCATGAGCTGATCCTCCTATGACTCGCCTGACTCTGACGCTTTCCCGGTATTCAAACTTCTGAAGAGATTGTATCTGATAATCGCACCCCCAGATATTTTCCCAACCACCAAGCAATGCAGCATCAAATTCGGACCGCAGTCATTTGCTTTTCTAAATCCCTAACTTTTGCGTGAACCGCCCTTTGCGAGTTTTCAGTTCACCGGGATACCCTTTTTTGCCGAAGCCACCCAGTGTAGGTTTTCAACTTCGCGGGTGTACATCTTTTCAATTTTTATCCCTAATTTTTGCCCGAACCTTTTATTCTGTTTTTGGTTTGCCAGGATGCCCCATTTTTGCCTGGACTATCTTTTTTTTGTCCAACGGGTCAATTTTTAAGCAAAGTATCTTTTAACTGCGTCCGAATTCACAGGCGACGTAAAGTCTTCACCGTCCATGGTGGCCAACAACAATGCTCCTCCGGAGAAGACTTTTCTGACAACGTATGGCCCTTCGTAGTTGGGGGTCCACTTGCCCCTGTGATCTGCCTGTGGCGGGAGGATCCTCTTCAGCACGAGGTCGCCCGTCTGAAAGCTCCGAGGATGTATCTTCTTATCATACGCTTTCTTCATCCGGCTCTGGTACAACCGACCGTATGCTAGAGAGGCTAGCCTCTTCTCATCCATTAAACTCAGCTGGTTCAACCTGTCTTTCACCCACTCTGCCTCGTCAAGTTGGACATCTCGTAATACCCTCAGGGAAGGAATCTCAACTTCCAGTGGTAACACCGCTTCCATTCCGTATACCAACGAGAACGGGGTTGCCCCGGTTGATGTGCGTACCGTCGTACGATAACCGTGCAAAGCGAAAGGTAGCATCTCATGCCAGTCCTTATAAGTCACCACCATCTTCTGAACAATCTTCTTTATGTTCTTATTGGCCGCTTCGACAGCGCCATTCATCTTGGGTCGGTAAGGAGAAGAGTTGTGATGTTCAATCTTGAAACTCTGACACAGCTCCTTCATCATTTTGTTATTTAAGTTTGAACCATTGTCGGTAATAATCCGCTCAGGGATTCCATATCTGCAAATGATATCTCGTTTGATAAACCTGGCTACCACCTGCTTGGTCACATTTGCATATGATGCCGCTTCCACCCATTTGGTAAAATAATCAATTGCTACCAAAATGAACCGGTGTCCGTTAGATGCCGTCGGCTCGATCTTTCCAATCATATCAATTCCCCACATCGAGAATGGCCACGGTGACGACATCACGTTCAGAGGACTCGGAGGCACATGGATCTTATCCGCATAGATCTGGCACTTATGACACCTTCTCGCAAACTTGAAACAGTCAGTTTCCATAGTTAGCCAGTAATAACCTGCCCGCAGCAGCTTTCTCGTAATAGCATGCCCACCAGCATGTGTACCAAATGTACCCTCATGTATCTCTTCCATGAGCAACTTCGCCTCTTTCTCGTCTACACAGCGTAGCAGCATCAAGTCATGATTCTGTTTGTATAGGACCCCGTCCGGATTCAGGTAGAAATTACCAGCCAATCTCCTGAGCGTCTTCTGATCGCGACTGGATGCCCCAGCCGGATATTCCTTGTTCTTCAAGAAATTCTGGATATCAAAATACCAGGGTTTATCATCAGATGCTTCGTCAAGGGCAAATACGAAGGCGGGTCTGTCAAGCCGAGAGATAACAATTCTGGGAGCCTCATTCCAGAAGTTGACTTTATACATGGAAGACAATGTGGCCAGGGCGTCAGCTATCTGATTTTCTGCTCGCGGCACATGATGCAATTCACCCTTGTCAAAGAAAGGCAACAATCTCCTTGCATAATTCATGTACGGTATCAAATTGGGCTGACGTGTCTCCCATTCTCCTTTTATTTGATTCACCACCAGAGCTGAGTCTCCGTATACATCTAGATTTTTGATTCGCAAATCAATGGCTTCCTCGAGCCCCATGATGCAAGCTTCGTATTCGGCTTCATTATTGGTAACCGGAAAGGTCAATCGAGCAGTAAATGGGATGTGCGACCCATGCGGAGTAGTGATGATTGCCCATATTCCGCTACCGTAGGAATTTACAGCTCCGTCAAAGATCAACTACCATTTGGAATCTGTCTTTGGCCCTTCTTCCGGCAACGGTTCTTCCCAATCTTTCATCTTCAGGTACATGATATCTTCGTCAGGAAAATCAAACCTCATCGATTGGTAGTCCTCAATAGGCTGCTCAGCAAGATACTCCGATAACACGCTCCCCTTTATAGCCTTCTGTGAGACATACTGGATGTCATATTCGGTCAAAACCATCTGCCAACGGGCAATTCTCCCAGATAGTGCATGCTTTTCAAATACGTATTTGATAGGATCCATCTTCGAGATGAGCATGGTTGTATGATTTAGCATGTACTGCCTCAAACGCCTAGCGGCCCAGGCTAGCGCACAACAAGTTTTTTCGAGCATTGAGTATCGAGATTCACAGTCAGTAAACTTCTTACTCAGGTAGTATATCGCATGCTCTTTGCGCCCTGTCTCGTCATGTTAACCGAGAACACAACCCATACTCCCCTCAAGAACCGTCAAATACATAATCAAGGGTCTCCCTGCCACTGGAGGTATCAAAATAGGAGGCTCCTGCAAATACTGTTTTATTTTATCGAACGCCTTTTGACAATTTTCATTCCATGTCACAGCCTGGTCTTTTTTCAACAGCTTGAATAACGGCTCATACGTAGCTGTTAGGTGAGATATGAACCGGGCGATGTAGTTCAACCTCCCTAAAAACCCGCGCACCTCTTTTTCCGTTTTAGGCGTCGGCATTTCTTGTATTGCTTTTATTTTCGCAGGGTCAACCTCTATTCCTTTTTCACTCACGATAAACCCCAGCAGTTTACCCGATCTCACCCCGAAGGTGCATTTGTTAGGGTTCAGTCTCAGCCTGAACTTTCTAAGCCTCTTGAATAATTTCAGCAGATTCACCAAATGTTCTTCCTCCGTCTGGGATTTGGCAATCATATCATCAACATAAACCTCGATCTCTTTATGCATCATGTCATGAAAGAGAGTCGTCATTGCACGCTGATATGTTGCCCCAACATTCTTCAATCCGAAGGGCATCACTTTATAACAAAATGTTCCCCAGGGCGTAATGAAGGTAGTCTTCTCCATGTCTTCTGGCGCCATTTTAATCTGATTATAGCCTGAGAAGCCATCCATGAAGGAGAATACGGAGAATTGAGCGGTGTTATCAACCAGCACATCGATGTGAGGAAGTGGAAAGTCGTCTTTCGGGCTCGCTCTGTTCAAATCACGGTAATCTACGCACATTCTCACTTTACCGTCTTTCTTTGGCACTGGCACAATATTAGCGACCCATGAGGGATATTTTGTAACAGCTAGGAAACCAGCATCCCACTGCTTTTGAACCTCCTCCTTAATCTTCACAGCCATGTCCGGTCTAGTTCTTCGGAGCTTCTGCTTAACCGGTGGGCATTCTTCTTTTAACGGCAGACGGTGCACAACCATATCCGTATCCAGCCCAGGCATATCCTCATACGACCAAGCAAAAATATCACTGTACTCTTTGAGCATTTCAACCAATCTTCACTTGACGTTGCTCTGCAGCGCGGCCCCTATACGGATGTTCCTTTCAACCCCTTCCGACCCCAGATTGACGATTTCAATGACTTCCTCATGAGGCAGAATGATTCGTTCTTCTTGTTTTACCAACCAAGACAACTCTTCTGGAACGTCGCCATCTTCAACAATCTCTTCTTCGGTCTGAAATATCGGGTGCTCAAAGTCGAAGTGAGTCATAGGCGGTTCATAGATGTCATCTGAAATAGTAATCCTGCAAAGGAAATGGTTAAATGCTTCAAAATCATACAAAGCGAATAACCACGTTGCCATTTTATTGTAAAAAATAAAAATAGGAAAAACAGAGATCACAATATTTGTACATGAAAAACGCCTTTTATTTAACGATAAAACATTGCAATGTGCATAACAGAACGACCCTAAGCAAAATCACGATGCCCCGGGTAGGACACCGAATTGTTCAACAATTAAGAAAACAAAGTATTACTATTTAGTTGTCACAGGAACAGTCTCCTGAATAGACCAATTGCAAAGCCCTTGTCCTGGCACGCTCGGCTGAATCCAGGCGTCCATGTCGCAGTCGCTGTCTCCTTCTTCGGAATCTGAAACAACGTTGATGGTCTCGTGATATACTCCACTAGCCGTGATTGTTATTGGTCCTTTGAAACGGGGTGCCCCTGCAGTAGGCGTTGATGATGAAGGTTGATATCCCAGCCCAAATCTGTCCATTTTCACGGGAATATCCAGAACCTTGCCCCAGCCCTTTGTCTCACCAGTCTTTACTAGAGCCTGAGTCTCTTTGTATGATGATACTGCAACCTCTGATGCTTTACTCGGCCCTGTAACTTTGTCCTTTATGCGCAACCCCTCAAAGGCCTGACAGGGTGTCTCATGAATCTCGTCGTCGACTTCCACGTACTTGAACGAGGACAAATGGCTGACCAGTATATCCTCCTCTCCACAAACTGTGACCACACTGCCCCCCACCATGTACTTCAGCTTTTGGTGTAAGGTAGATGTGACATGCTCCAGCACCATGGATCCATGGTCGTCCGAGAAGACAGCTATATGCTGGCTGGATGTCCATAATGTAAAATTCAGTTTCAAAAATCTCCGGCCCCACCTGCAGAGGCAAATTTATAGATCCAAAGACCGACCTCTGTGTACCATCAAACGCCCTGACCACCAAGTCACTAGGCGTACAAATGATCCCCCTGATGTCTAACTTCATCATTGCTTTCTTTGGCAGCACATTCAAGGAAGACCTGGTATCTACCAGCACGTGGGACATGATTGTGCCCCTGCATTCAACTGAGACGTGCAATGCCATATTATACTCTCTTCCGCTCGGGGTCAAATCGAAATCCGTAAATCCCAAACTATGGCCTGCATTCACGTGCGCCATCACCCCCTCCAACTGATTCACAGAAACATCTTGGGGTACAAACGACGTGTCCAGAATTTTCAATAATGCATTCCTATAGGCTTCGGAACACAATAACAGCGACAATATGGATATCTTCGACGGCGTCTGTTGAAGGTGCTCAACAATCTTATAGTCACTCTTACGGATAAGACACATAAACTCTTCTACATCCTTCAGTGATGTCTCTTTTTCATTCCTCTGCACAGGAACATCCTCATTCACTTTTCCTTTACCTTTTGCCAATCGTTCAGCCTCTACCTCAGGCGATATAAAAATTCTCCCGCTCCTTGTCATCCCTCCAGTCCCGACGATATTGTCCACAACCCCAGCTGGCTGTTTACTGATATCAAGTTTCTCCCCATCACAGTATGCTTCCAGCCCATAAGTCCATGGTACTGCCTTAGTGCTCTCATAAGGGATTGGCCCTGCCTTCGTGATAGTGATCGTCGGTCGTCTGCTTGGCGCCGTTATAGTTATCGTTTTTCGGGGAATTGTCACTGTAGCTACATCACTTTGCTCATCAGCTAATACTTCTTCAACTGTCGTTCTGTCAAATTGCAACGTGCCTTCATATATCAAGGTCTGAATACCCTTCTTCAATTCAGCACAACCCCCAGCTTGGGTCCAACATTCTAGACAAAACTCATCGCAGCCCGGATACACACCTCCTTTCAATAACCTACTCTTTATTTCACACAACGGTGTTTTCAGTTCATCAACATCCATAATCAGATTCAAACCCTCCTCAGTCAAAATAGCATTTGCCCCATGGTTAGGCATTGGCTGCTGTACTATATTCGGACCTGCTCGTCCAAAATTTATGGCCTTGCTATCTAGTAGATCTTGAACCTTATGTTTAAACGCATGACAAGCCTCTATGTCATGCCCGGGAGCCCCGGAGTGGAAGTCACAGTGCTTATTAACATCATACCCATAAGGAAGGGTTGGTCCCATGGGCGGTGCCAATGTCCTCTTTTCAACTAAATTCAGCCCCAACAGTGTCTGAAAAAGTTTCGCGTACGTGGAAGGAGGCGCTTCAAACACTCGTTTCGGCTTCGCATTCGGGAATCTTCTTTGGCCAGCATTCTGCCCCTGCTGCTGCTGTGGCTGCTGCTGTGGTGGTATCTGCTGTAGTGGTATTGGTTGTTGATGAAATAGAATTGTGATGCTTGCCACCTATTGCGGATGATTATACTGATTTCGTCCTCTGCCCCGGCCTCGGCCTCGGCCCCCCGAATACTGCACTTGTGTCACCCTGACGGCGACCACCGAAAGCTTTTCTGTTACTTCCAACTGGAGTGGATTCCTCAGCTTGGAATTTCCCCATTTTAATATTACTTTCAATCTTCTCGCCCATCAAGATTAGATCTGAGAAACTGCCCAAGGAAGCGAGAAACAACTTATCATAAAACATACCGGTGAACGTTCCTATGAACATATCATTCATCTCCTTCTCAACCAAAGGAGGATGAACCCTCGCAGCCATGTCACGCCATCTCTGCGCATATTCTTTGAAACTCTCATCTTTCTTCTGTGACAACCCCTATAACTGGACCCGGTTTGGTGCCAAGTCACTGTTGTACTTATAATGAGTCACAAACGCTTCAGCCAGTTGCTTCCATGTCTTTATCTGAGTAGGCTCCAACCCCATGTACCATTCAAGGGAAGGACCAGACAAGTTGTCTTGAAAGAAATGCATCAGCATTCTCTCGTCATTCGAGTAAGCGGACATCCGTCTGTAATAGGAGCGAACATGCACCTTCGGACAAGTATCTCCCTTATATTTGTCAAATGTAGGAGCTTTAAACTTCAGCGGTACCCTCAGGCCAGGCACCAAACCCATAGTGGTCATATCTAAACCGGAAGCACTCTGATTCACAACAGCTTTCATCTGCTCCTCGAGCATCTTGATTCGCTGAGTGTTGTCTACAGGACCTTCAAAACCTCTACCAGAGAAAGCATCCTCTTGTTGGTCTTCCATCCAATTAACATTCTCGTTTCCGTATCCATCATACCCATTGTTACGACCAAATCTAGTCTGATTCATCACAGGGCCCCGTCCCCTGTTACCATACCCTTGAGCGACCCCAGCAGGTCCAAAAGGCATCATTCCAGCACCATTTCCGTTACCGAATCCACCATAGCCCTGATTGGCATTACCAAATCCGTCATGTCCGAAACCCTGAGCGTTGAAGCCAAACTTCCCATCCTGGTTAGCATAATCAAACCCCTGGTCGTTATAGCCAAATCCGTTGTTACCAAAGCCATTACCTCCATTGTTATCACCGCCCAGATTGGTGTCTCCGAATCCAACGTTGTTAATGACAGTCTCATTACCAATTCCTGTATTACCATTCCCGGTGCCAGCGCCATTGTTCATGTTCACAGCAGGTATATTTATCACAGGTGGAGCTACCGGTGTAGGAGTGTCATCCCCATGAATGGTGTCAACACGTACAGAATTGTGGTCTTCGTTTCCATGTCCAGCATTTCTCACCAGCAATGGCTGCACCAAAGTTTGCAAGTTTTCCTGTCCTTTCACAATTGTCTCAATCGTCTGCATGAACAGCGCCAGCTTCTCACGCATGTCCTGCATCTCGCTCTGCACCTGGTCCATAACTCTTTTGCAGTTGGTACGAGTAGAGTATCGGTGAGGACGTTGACTTTCAATCCTGGAAAAACCTGGAGAATGCAGGAAATGGGATACAGTTCAATAATCACCTGTAATGCAATATGAATGTGTATGCAAATGCAACATGTGACTGTGCATTAGGGAATATCACTCCCCAATTCTAGTGCCAGTGTGCCAGTGCGGTGACAGTGATAGCAGTAAGAAGCTCGAAACCCAATCATAGAAAACATCTCATTTATTGCAGAAAGAACCCATCAAGTCAGGAATACAATATCAATGAGCATACAATAAGAAGGCATGACCTCAACCAACAATCCTGGTGATGGCCAACATAATGCAAATAAAGCATACACATCAATACATGAGATAGTCAAGTGCAACCATACGCCTGGTACTCCTCTAATAATCTCTTAGTCTCGGGATGATTTGGTTGAGTAAGCAAACCCTCGACAAGTAAATCTCTTCGCTTGAGAACACGTCGTAAATCACCAGCAGATTCCTCCCGTGCCCCTTCTCCAAAGCGATCCTCTAACTTCCGCTTCTAAGACACAGCCTCCTTCTTGCACTCGATGGGTTTTTGAATGAGTTCTAAAGACTATATCTTGTCATAACCTCCTCTTCATACTTTCTCTTGCTAGCTTTTAACTGATCTTCGAGTTCAGAAATTTGCTGCTTCAATTTGTCTTCCCTCTTTTTGTTGTTGGTTAGCGTAGCATTCCATGTTTTGTTGCACGAAGAGATTTACCGGTAGGCGGCATCGAGTGACTTCTTCTTGGACTCTAACATATCATGAGAGCTTCTAAATTCTTTTCCCAGGCGTTCACGCTTCTTTGTCTCTTCTGTCAATTCAGCACCTAGCTTGTTTACCAACTCAGTCTGCTGTTGGAAGGAATACACAGCTTTGTTCTTCTCGCTCCGGATCTGAGCCAATTCCTTCTCTAACTCTTCATTGATCTTTATCAAGTCTTCTTTTTCTTTCACAACCCGCTCATAGACCTCAATAGCTACAGTAGTAGGTTCCTCCACTGGAATGGGAACGGGACGTGGTACTGCTGGAAAAGGCATCTGCACCTGTCTTACCCTCTCTTGAATCCACACCTTGTAAGGCATATAGGCTTGACAATCATTCTTGCCTAGCAATGGTTTCCCTCTTCTGCAGATATGATTCCAAGCGTACCGAAGCTTGGCTAATAATTCCCCACTCAGGTCACCAGTGAAATACAGAGATTCCTGTATTTCTTCTTCCTTTGGTGGACTCTTCAAAGCATACCCAAATTATCGAACCAACAAAGATGGGTTGTAGTTAATACAGCCCCTCCTTCCAATTAGAGGAACATTAGGAAACCCGGCGCAACTGAAAATAATCTCTGACCCCAATAAATCTCTATCGAACCAGACAATGTCTTCTGAAGAAAGCCCCATTAGACGCTCAGACCATTTAGCTGTATGTGCAGACTCAACAAAAGGACCCTTCTTGGGCAGATGGCTCTCAAACCACATATTCAGCAACGGTACACAACAATGGACATTTTTCCCCCTTCTGTTTTCATTCTTATAATGCAAGGAATGATAGAAATCTCCAATCAAGGTAGGCACCGGGTTGCCTGCAGCAAACAAGTGGAATGCATCCAAATCAACGAACTCAGGCAGATTGGGGAACAGAATAATCCCATAGATGCACAAGGCAAGAACAGCGTTAAACACAATCCAGCAGCCACTTTTGGCATATTCTTGAGCTTTGCCAACCAAAAACTTGAGAGAGAACCCAGAAACTCCATGCCAGGAAGTCAACAAAAACTCTGCAGGATCCATATGCAAGGGAACAGCTAAGTCTTCCAGCTTAGGCTTAGCATCACAGTGAATGAAAGGCACTCTGTTCTGAACCGGCAATTCTAGAAACTCAGCGTACTCCTCCATGGTCGGAGCCAAAATGAAGTCCTGGAACATAAAACACCTCAAGGGGGATCATATAACTGCATCAATGTGTATAACCCATTCAGCTCATATGTAGTTGGTCTGCAAACCAAACTCAGTAGCTTCCCATGACTCTTCCTAAAGCTTCTCTTCACATCATCGTCAGCTAGGGAAATCAGACCCAACAGAGGAGTCACATCAGGGGTAGGCAACTTATACGCAACAGTCTTCCTCAAAGTACTCATAATAACAGATAGAAGTCCGGAGCACTAGAATCGGGAAGTATGAAAATGCACCTGCAGCACAGACACACGTTAATGATATGCACATGATGATGCAAACAATGCAATATGCAAGCAATGCAACAAGGGATCAAGTTCCCCTGGCTGAGAAGTTCAATCCACAATATTGGCCTCAAATAGACCCACAAACTGCTCAAGACCATCCACAATGCTCCAACCTGGTCTTTGACAGACCCAATAACACTGTCCTCAAATATCACACCACTGAATCTCAATCAAGAAAACCGATAATCTGGAGGTCAAGTTACCTGCATGTCCCAACCCCTCTCACAGGTAGGTGTCCTGATAATTGACACAAGGTATGGCATCCTATGCGGTCGTTGGCGTCACAGACTTTCAAGACGGATGATACGATACCCAGAAGGTGTGGCATCATCATGTCCTGAAGAGGCCTCACTTAACCAACTTCCAAATGATCGGTCCCCAGAGTCGACAATCCAACTAACCAACAACCCCTTCAACCCAAAGGGTTGAAAAAGAAGCCAACCTGAAGAACCTCGTCTGAGCATGGATTTCATGAGACACTAGTACATGCAAAGCATGCACGCGCCCACTAATTTCCACTCTAATTCTAGGTGCACTCAAGCCCAGGTCCGGCTTATCTCTCAATCACAGAACCCCCTCATACCCACAGCAATAATCACAATAATATAATGCTGAATGTAAAATACAGAAAAGTAAATCCATACAAAATCCACGACGGGAAAACAAGCGCTAGGATTGACTCGCGTAGGGAACCGTTGGAGTCCCCAGCAGAGTCGCCAGCTGTCGCTACTGCGAAAATCGGCGCCGGCTGAACAGAAGAGTCGACACCGTGCGTTATTTATCCCAACAGAGAGAAAGGAAACGCTCGAAGTAAACCTAACGCAAAGACGGGAAAGGAATGGTCATCGCAACCAAATCCTGGATTCGGGAGTCGGTTACGCAAGGGGAAGGTATTAGCACCCCTCACATCCGTCGTACTCGACGGGATCCACGCTTGTTTTCTTGTACGAATTGTCATTCTATCTATTCTACAGGTCTGAGGTTAAAAGAAAATAAAATGACTCGACAAAGTATCACACTTTATGCCTACGTATTCCCATCTGGAACGAGAAATCAGAGTCAACGTAGTTTGCCTACCTACGGGAAAGGAGGGGAAGGTTGCTCGCTAGGATATCACATCCTATGCCTACGTACTTTCATACATCATGAAATATCAGAGCAAACGTAGTTCGGGCCACGGAAGACACAGATTTGTCTGACTGTTTTTATCCTTCTGAAAAAAGGTTTTCTCCTGATTACGAGTCCAAGCGGACAAAAATGACACTTTGATTGGTTTTCAGTCTTTTTACGCAAGAACTGTCTTTTACTGATGTTTGACCTCTTATTATATTTTTGATTGTTTTGAGATGAGAAGAGAACGACGCTCTGAAGCCTAGGGTTTGAAAGGGGAATCAAAACTATCCTAATGTTGTCATGCATGGATTAACACCTAATGTCTGTCATATTTCTCTCTTGCGCAGAGAGAAACAGAGATCATAAGGGATAGACGGAAAAGAACAGCATATATACAGTAAAGCGGTAAAATGCATGAATGCAGCAGTACAAGCGAGGCAAGGGAGTCCCACTCAACCTCGAACCTAGAAAACAATGAGCAAGGTGAAACAGCTTCACCTCAACCTCAAGGGAAAAAAATTAACAAACAATACAACAAAGAAAATAAACCCCAAAAACTCAGCTCTGACAGCACACCAACTCTGAGAAAACAGCAAACTCTGATGATACCCAAGCTACAATAAGCTTCCATCTTCAAGAAATCCCCAAGCTCAAGCAAGCACAGAATCTTAACCAATTGACAGCATCAGACATCCGATAGCTCCAGACAGCAGTAAACCCTAGCTCTAACAGTTGCACAGCTTTGACATGAACAATCTTCATCTTTGTCAATCTCTGATCTTCATCTCTATCTTCAAGACGAACTCTCCCAGATGAGAATTGATTTATCAGAATAAATTGAATGTCAAACAGTTCATTGACGACCAAAGGAAGTCTATGAATAGTTGACATTGTAACAGACTGTTTCCCTCAAAGTTCTACCTCCTAGATAAAACCACTTATCCCTCTAAAGGAGGGAGGTGAATATCATAGGGGGACTTTTAATCATTGAGAAGAATGGAAGCACATGAAGCTATCCATGTTTGCACAAAGAATTTGTCTATTCTAAGCTCTGCCTATTCCTATTATTTCCTATGCCTTCAATCAGCTCCAAGCTCAAGCCATCTTTAGCTTCAACAATTGATCATCATCTTCAATCTTCTCCTTTGATGTCTTCATGCTCCACAAACTCAAACCAAGCCCCATACCCCAAATAAAAGCCCAAAAGCCCAAGCAGACAGATAAAACCCCAAGTGGGCACACCAAACAATCACACAATTTGCAGAATATACTAAAAATAATAAAATAGTATTAAAAATTCTAAGATTTATTCTAAGGGGGTTTCTACCTCTACCCTACATACCCTATATGTCCCATAACCTAATTCACACTAAAAACCCAAAAATAAATGGTAGAATGCACCTATGTTGAGTTTAGACCCTAAAACTATCACCCTAATGTTCTCTAATCAAAACTAATCAAGATTTAATCACAAAAATGTGAAATAAATCCCTAAGGGAACTTAATGCTCTAATCTAGATAGTACAAAAAGAATGGAATCAAAAATATGCATTTAAATTGCTGAACAAAAATCATCAAAATGTATGTACAAACAAACATGAAAATAAAAGCAATTAAGTTTGAAAAATCATCATAAATGGAAAAAAAAAAACCTAAAATAATATTTTTATTTTCTTATAATTTTCTTGAAACCATTACCAAAATGTGGGAAAAAGTCCCATGTTAAAATGATGATTTTTGTATTTTTTTTTTATGAATTTATTTGTAACACATATGCAAACAAAATAAAAATAAAAATTCAACTAAAATGATATAGCAGGGGGGTGGAAACAGCAGTTTATTATAGTTCAGAATACAACTGGGCCCAGGAGGGGGGGGGTGCGCTCAGCAATGCGCTGGGCCCAGTCCACCAATTCAGAAAAAAACCACAAAAAAAAGTTTAGGGGGGGTGCGAACAGCACCTAGTTCACTTGTTATCCATTCTGGGCCTCCAAACGGGGGGTGTGGGAAGTACGTGGCCTAAGGCCCAACGAAAGTTCCACTCCATGGGAGGGGGTGCCATTGGTAAACGTGGAGGTGATGGTTCAGTAATCTGAGCAATGGGCCTAAGGCCCAGACTAACCCGTTCACAATCAATCTCAGCAAAATGAACAAACCCTAAAATTCCTCTACCTTTCTCGCCACTGTTCATCATCCCCAAAACAACCCTAACGCCGTTCTCTGAACAACCCTCCCATGAAACCCTCTCCAAACTCTCACACTCATCACCTCAAACTCAGTTCAACAAACCATAATCTAACCTTCAATCTGATGCTCAAACCTAAACAATATGATTTATCCTAGCAATCGAAGCTAAGCTAAATCTATACAACCTAACCACATGCATCCTTACAGGTTTGAGAGAAGAAAAAAACCTGGAGATCTTGATGAGGAAGATGGATGATGAAAAAACGACGGGGAGGACGACGCTCCAGAAGCACAAAGATTTACGAATCGAGGAAGATCTGAGCAACACTGGAGATCTGGGTGAAGTTTTGGGCGAGCGACGGACGTTCTTCACGGATTTGGAGATGCTGTTCTTGATGAGACTTGAAGATTCTTGAGGGAAAACTTGGACGGATGAAGATTTGCGAAGAACTTTGAACTTCTGGAAAAAAGGCTCAAGAACGCGATGAAGACTTCTGGGATTAGCTTGAAGATCTGCTGTTGCTCGTGATGATGTTCTTGGAATTGTAGATTTCTGAAGATGATTTGATGATTGTTGATCGGAGGAGGAAGATGAAGATTCCTGGCGATTTGCAATAATCTGGAAAACTGAAGATCCTGATGAATTTTCCGGCGAGCGGTTAGGAATTTCGGTGGGATTTGGCTGTAGGAACCACCGTGTGATTTCACCGATGGGATTCTATGGAGTTTGCATGGCCGGAGACGCGTTTCCGGTAGGTTTGACCGGTGAAGGACGCGTGGCACACATGCGTGCAAGGAGAAAGAGAAACGGACGCGTGGGGGTGGAGAGAGAGGATAGGAGGCCACGTGGGTTGTGCGGTGGCAGACGCTGAGAGAGAGAGAGAGAGAATGAGGGGAAAACGTGGCAGGTCCTGGGTGAGAGAGAGAGAGTGAGGTGGAAGAAGCTGGGTCCTACGCGTGGCAGCGTATTTATGTGACACATGGCCTCTGGACTTTTGACTGGGCTTGGATAATTGCTGATTGAGCCCAATTGAATTAATCTGATTAATGGACTAAAAAACTGATTAAAACTAAAAATCCTAATTAAATCCTAAAACTAAGATTAAAATAAAATTTAATTAACATCTAATTAACTAAAAACGAAAATTAAACATAAACTCCTAATTAAAATCTAGTAAACCCTAATTAATCCTAAAATTAATCCTAATTAATATCTAAAAACGAAAATAAAAATAAAAACCTAATTAAATCTAAAAAATCTAAAAAAAACTATTATTTAATCCTAATTAATATATATTTTTTAAAACCTAATTAATTCTGAAAAATTAAAAAAAATCTGAAAATCTTTAATCTCTATTTTTTCTTTTAAAAACTATTCTAAAATTTTTTTTTAAACAATAAAACTCTAAAAACAAAAAACAATACTATCTATTATATTATTTTTTTCTCTACTCTTTTAAAAGAAAAAAAAATCTATTTATCTATTAAAACCTAATAAAAGAAAATTAATATCTAAAAATTATTAAAAACTATAATATCTAAAAATTCTTTAAAAATCTATTAATTTCTAAAAAATGAAAAGAAAATTTATTTAAACTCTAAAAAATATTAAAAAAACTCTATTAAATCCAGAAAAATCCATTAAATGCACTAAAAATCCAGAAAAATGACAGAAAAATCCTAAAAATGCCAGGAAGCCGATTAAAACCCAATTACGCAACCGCGGCGAAACCCGGGCACCGAGATGGTTTGAAAACACGGGAGACGAGCACCAATTCTCAACAGACTTTTATTCTGACTGGCCTGTACTGCCTGAAACGCCAGGGGCTCTAGTCCTGATAAAAATCAATCTCGATTGATAAAAATGCAATGCATGCCGTATGCGAATGCGAATGCAAAATGTATCGAAACATAAACCAGATAGGGAACCGATTGGTCAAATTTTAGGGTGCAACACCTGGGATGACTCAGATGCATCTGATTCGTCATCAGAGTCAGAAGAGGAATGTGCTAATGTAGCATTCATGGCTGGCATTGAAGACAGCGCTGAATCATCTGGATCAGAATTAGAATCTGATTTTGAGGAGGTATTTGCTGAACTTTCTAGACAGGAACTTGTTGAAAGTCTATATGATATTCTTGAAAACTATAGCAAAGTTAAACTCAAATACAAAACGATTCTAAAGCATATTGAATTTGAGAGTAACAAGTTTGAATCAGAAATAGCTGAACTAAAAGCTGAAAATCTTCAATTGAAAAATAATTTAGAATCTGCTCAACTAAACTCTGATTCAAAATCTGAATCATGCTCTAAAAATATTTTACAAGAGTATGACTATAGTTTCAGGAAGTTTCTAACTAAAAGCCTAGATAGAAGCAAAATGGCTTCAATGATCTATGGTATTAGCATAAACTATAAAAAAGGTGTTGGATATAAATCTTTCTCTTATGAAGATTCAAATCCAAAATCTGTAGATAAACTGGATATCAAGTATCCTCCTTTATATTCTCAGTTTACATTTGGTCACTTAAATGATATTAAACACACAAGTTCTAATCAGAACAAACCTGTGTTTAATAAATCTAAAGCTAATCAGAACAAGTCTTATGTTGAAAGACAGAAGTTCAGAAAAAGCTTTAAGGCAACTAACCAAAAAGGACCCAAGAAAATCTGGGTACCTAAGGATAAGATAATCTATGTTGCAGACATCCTTAGTAGCAAAGTCAAGACTCCAGTCATGGTACCTGGACTCTGGATGCTCACGACATATGACGGGAAAAAGGTCTATGTTCCAAAGTCTGGAGCTTAGATCTGGAGGATATGTCAAGTTTGGAGGGAATCAAAAGGGCAAGATAATTGGCTCTGGAACCATAGGCAATGGTAAACTTCCTTCCATAACTAATGTCTTGCTTGTTGAAGGATTAGCTCATAATCTATTGTCCATAAGTCAATTAAGTGACAATGGTTATGACATAATCTTTAATCAAAAGTGTTGCAAAGAAAAGATGGCTCAATCCTCTTTAATGGTAAAAGGAAAAACAACATTTATAAAATTAGTCTTTCAGAACTTAAGGTTCAGAATGTTAAATGTCTTATGTCTGTTAATGAGGAGCAATGGGTCTGGCACAGAAGATTGGGTCATATTAATATGAGACGTATATCTCAGATTAATAAGCTTAATCTGGGCAGAGGACTTCCTAATCTGAAGTTCAACTCAGATGCTCTTTGTGAAGCATGTCAGAAAGGAAAATTTTCGAAATCATCTTTCAAATCCAAAAATGTTGTTTCAACTTCAAAACCATTAGAGTTACTTCACATTGATCTGTTTGGACCAGTGAAAACTGCATCCATCAGAGGCAAGAAGTATGGATTAGTCATTGTTGATGACTACAGCAGATGGACATGGGTAAAATTCCTAAAACACAAGGATGAGTCACATTCTGTGTTCTTTGACTTCTACAAACAAGTCCAAACTGAAAAAGATTTCAAAATTGTTAAAGTCAGAAGTGATCATGGTGGTGAATTTGAAAACAAACATTTTGAAAAATATTTTAATGAAAATGGCATTGCTCATGATTTCTCCTGTCCTAGAACTCCACAACAGAATGGAGTTGTAGAGAGGAAAAATAGAACTTCGCAAGAGATGGCCAGAACCATGATCAATGAGACTAACATGGCAAAACATTTTTGGGCAGAGGCAATTAACACAACATGTTACATTCAAAACAGAGTGTCTATTAGACCTCTTCTGGAAAAGACTCCTTATGAATTGTGGAGGAATAGAAAGCCAAACATTTCTTATTTCTATCCTTTTGGATGTATTTGTTTTATGCTGAACACTAAGGAGAATCTTAACAAGTTTGATTCTAAAGCACAAAAGTGTTTCATGCTTGGATATTCTGAACGCTCTAAAGGCTACAGAGTATACAATACTGAGACACAGATTGTGGAGGAATCTATACATGTTAGATTTGATGATAAGCTTGGCAATCAAAAGCCAAAGCAGATTGAAAACTCTGCAGATGGAGAAGTTATTCTCATAGAATCTGAGAAGTCAGAGGTAGAGAAAGCTCAAGAAGAAGCTACACCAGATGCAACTCCATTAGCTGCTCAGATGAATAACATGAATATTTCTGAAGAACCAACAGTTAAAGGATCATCCAGAATCAAAGCTTCTCATCCAGAAGAAATGATCATTGGGAAGAAAGATGACCCTATAAGAACAAGGTCATTTATCAGATCATCTGGAACATCACTTCTTGGGTTGGTGTCTATTATTGAACCAACATATGTGGATGAGGCTCTGAGTGATAATGATTGGATACTTGCAATGCAAGATGAGCTGAATCAATTTACAAGAAATGATGTGTGGGATCTGGTTCCTAGACCAAAAGGTTTCAACATTATTGGAACAAAGTGGGTATTTAGAAATAAACTAAATGAGCAAGGAGAAGTTGTTAGGAACAAGGCAAGGTTGGTAGCTCAAGGTTACAGTCAACAAGAAGGAATTGATTACACTGAAACTTATGCTCCAGTGGCAAGGTTAGAATCTATACGCCTTCTTATTTCATTTGCTGTACAACATAACATCACTCTATATCAGATGGATGTTAAGAGTGCCTTCTTAAATGGCACTATAGAAGAAGAAGTTTATGTCCATCAACCTCCTGGTTTTGAAAGTGATAAATTTCCAGATCATGTTTTCAAACTCAAAAAATCTCTTTATGGTTTGAAACAAGCTCCCAGAGCTTGGTATGAAAGATTAAGTAATTTTCTTCTGGAAAAGAACTTTATCAGAGACAAAGTGGACACAACTCTTTTCTGTAAAACATTTAAGAAAGATTTACTAGTGTGTCAAATTTATGTGGATGATATTATTTTTGGATCTACCAATATTATGCTGGGAAAGGAGTTTGCTTTATCTATGCAGGCTGAATTTAAAATGAGCATGATGGGAGAGCTTAGATTCTTTCTGGGAATCCAAGTAAATCAGACTCCAGAATGCACATATATTCACCAGACTAAATATGTCAAAGAGCTTATGAAGAAATTCAATCTGAATGAAAGCAAATTGGCAAAGACTCTAATGCATCCTACAAGCACACTTGGTAAGGAAGAGGTAAGTAAGAAAGTTGATCAAAAACTTTACAGAGGTATGATTGGATCTCTCTTATATTTGACTGCTTCAAGACCTGATATTTTATTCAGTGTGTGTCTGTGTGTTAGATTCTAATCAGATCCTAGAGAATCTCACTTAACAGCTGTTAAGAGGATTCTAAGGTATCTGAAAGGTACTATTAATGTGGGTCAGTGTTACAGAAGATCTGATGAGTATAAATTAGTTGGATTTTATGATGCTGACTATGCTGGAGATAGAGTAGAACGTAAAAGTACTTCTGGAAGCTGTCAATTTCTTAGAAGTCATCTGATCTCCTGGTTCAGCAAGAAGCAACCCACAATTGCACTTCAACAACAGAGGCAGAGTATATAGTTGCTGCTAGTTGTAGCACCCAGATGCTCTGGATGAAAAGTCAACTGGAAGATTATCAGATTTTTGAGAGTAACATTTCTATCTTCTGTGATAGTACTTCTGCTATATGCTTATCTAAGAACCCCATTTTACACTCTAAAGCTAAGCATATAGAGATTAAACATCATTTCATCAGAGGCTATGTTCAGAAGGGAATTATCAATTTAAACTTTGTAGATACAGATCATCAGTGGGATGATATCTTTACAAAACCCCTTGCTGAAGATAGATTTAAATTTATTCTGAAAAATATAAGTATGGACTTCTGTCTAGAATAAAATATTCATCAGATGAAACTTTTCCTCAGATGATAAATGTCTAAACTCTGAAGTATTTCTTTATTTCAATTCTGTGTTTATTTATTTGTGTGTAAACACTGAACTAACAAGGCTCAGAGGATCTGAACGTTGCCTAACGTTTCATTTCTCAAAAGAGTTTCAGAGGCACATGCAAGCAAACACGTGTAGCTCAGAATCTGGAAAGGTAGAGTGCACCATACTGAATTGACGCTTGAGGTATTGCTTTGAAAATCAAAAATCTCTTGATTTTCCCCCTTCTGTCAGAATCTTAAATGCTTGATATGATTTTATTCCTTGCATTAATTTCTTGATATGATTATGTTTCACTTCATTTAATGCTTGTGTGTACGCGTGATATTGTGTGTCCTTTTGCATGCCCTAAATTGCTCTATAAATTCTCACAACACTTCACAAATCACATTTTACACTCTTTTCACTTCTCATATGCATTTATGTCTTCTCTATTGTTTCCACCTCATTTCAAAACCCAAAACCTTTCGTAAACCCAGACGTATCTCAAGAACATCAATGGCTTCATCTTCTTCAACATCTGCTCAGATGCAAACTTTAACTGTTGCTGCATCATCTCCAAATGCTGCCATTTCATCCCAAACTATTGTTATGTACAAGGCACATGTAAGAACTCTTCTCACTCCAATCAAAGACCTTGAAGTTTTGTGTGAGAACTTTGTGGATTTTGAATCCATCAAAGAAAATGGTTTTGATCTCTATTCAACCATCAAAACTCAGAATTGGGAAAAGTATTTTGGCAGGATGATGGGTCCTGTTTATCCAACATTAGTGAAGGAATTCTGGATACATGCTCATGTTTGCCCTAAGTTCATTCATTCTTCTGTTCTTGGGAAGGAAATTGTTATCACTGAGAAGTTAATCAGACAACTACTTGAGTATAAGGAAACTGATGGAATCACAAGTATGGCTACTGATCGTGTGGATTTGGCTGGCATTTTTCAAGAAGTTTGTGTTTCTGGGGAACCATCCAACAAGGTCAGAGATCTGAAGCCTGTTTACAGAATCTGGGCCAAGATTTTCATGAGTTCTATCTTTCACAGGAAATCTTCTAACTCACCAGATTATGTGAACTCAGAACAAATGTACTTCATGTTCTGTATGAGTACAGGAGAGAAGGTGGATTTACCTTATCTTCTGTTCAGTCATCTTCTGAACCATATCAAAGAAACAAGAGAAGAAGTAAGGGTTAAAGCTGGAAAAATCAGAACTTGGATCCCTATGGGAAGACTGATATTAGACATTCTAACAGAGAATGGTCTTGTGAAACATCTATTTGATGCTGGAGTGACAGATGATCTATCGTATGTTATAGGATCTGTCATCAATGGGAACACTCTGAAAAGAATGAAGGTCATTTTAGAGCTTGCTGGAAAACCCAAGAAATTTAACTCTGAAGACGTCAGCAGAAGGAGAATTCCTTTGGCAGATTTTCCTATGTTCAGTGCTGATGAACCTAGGCACATCATTCTGACATTCATTTCTGAATGTTTGAGAGATGGTATCCCTCTGATGCTGCTGACAAACCTGAGAAGGACAAGAAGCAGAAGGAAAATCCTCCAGAAGCTATCATGGAAGAAATAAGGGAAACTATTCACCAGGTATTAACATCTGATCCCAAACCATCTGTACCTTCACCGTCACCTTCACCTCCACCATCTCTTCCTCAACCATCTGAACCTCATTCATCTGAACCCATTTCATCTCCTCACAAACATTCTCAACCATATTATGTTCAATACCATCTGAACCCCCTCAACAGAAATCTTCTGAACAACAACCCCCTCAACAAACACAATCTGAACCACAAAAATAATCTGAACCATTCTCTTCTACTCAACCACCAGAAGAACCAATCATCCAAAATCCTGAACCATCTGTCCAACAACCATATGAAGACATTCTGGATGTGCAACCTATTGCAACCATGTATGTCCTCTCTTCAACTTCATGTCATTCAACTAAATCATCTGATTCTGATGAATCTGAAGTCCCCTCACCAACTAGCTTACAAATTCCTGATCCTTATAAACCATTACCATCTGACCTACCTGCATCTGACAACCCTCTTCACTTCAAATTCAACTTCACAAATTCTATACCATCTTCATCTGATGTTGCTACATTAACACCATCTGATGGTGACACCTCTACTCCTCAACTCACCATACCACAAACATCCATACCACAACCATTTGAACCACAACCATCCATACCCTAACAATCTGAATAACCACTATCTGAACAACCATCATCTGATCACCCACCTCCTGAACAAAACCAAACACCTCCTGAACCATCACAACCAGTCACCATAGAAGACTTTCTGAACCCCAAACCCAGATCAGATGTTTCTACTCTGTTCAAGAATTTCAAGAAGGAAATACGTATGGGGATTGCTTTTGTGGAGAAAGAGTGCATGGCTAGTATGGATCCTGCCGAATCTGAAGCTTCTTAGAATAGATTCATCTCTAAGTTCAACTCTGCTGCATCTGACCTCAGAACACTCTGTGCTGATGATGCAAAGGCAAAGTTTGCTGAAATGGTCAGACAGACTCTGCTGAGCATTATCACAACCCCAATGCTTCTTCTGAAAGATGCTCCTGCTGAAGATTCTGCAATGATAGAAGATACTCCTGCATCTGACATGGAGATTGATCATCCAATGGCAACTGCATCTGCTTCTGAACCTTCTGCATCTGAGATGAAGACTGAGATTCCAGATGTTGTCCAAGAAGTCAAGGAAATCAAAACATGGATGATAAAACAGGAACAGACTACTGAAGAGATCAAGACTTGGATGGCCAAGCAAGAAGAGTCCACTGCTAAGATTACGGATCTTCTGACCTTGATTGCTTCTCGCCAGCCCTAGTTTTCTTTTCCATGTTTTTGCATTCTTGTTTTGCACTTGTTTTCTGTTTGTTCTATTTTCTGTCATCTGCTGTATGAACATCTAATGTTTTTTTTGCTATTTGGATCTGAATGAATCTAGCTGTTATGTTTTTCATTTATGTGTTGTATTTTTCTCTTCTTCTGTTATCTTTTCTGTCTTTAAAATTCTTTTTGATTATGACAAAAAGGGGGAGAAAGAGAATTCGATTGTTCAATCCATAAGCAATACTAAAATGAAATTCAGACATTGTTTTAATCTAACATTGAATCTTAAGACTTTCAGATCTTATTAATTCATCTGACAAAAATGATCTGAAGTTACCCTGAGAATTACCCAACCAGGCTCTAATCCTTGAAGCAAATTTGACTCTGACTCTGGAAGAGATACCAGACTCTTCATTTTGAAAGAAATCATCAGACTCTAATTCTGGAATGCATCCAAACTCTAATTCTTTCTCTCAACAAGAATTTCTACCAGGTTCTGAAATATACTCAAGCAAAAAAGGGAAGTGTTCTCATCTATTAGAGTATTCATTTCAGGGGGAGATTCTTAATCTCAGGGGGAGTTATATATTTTATTTCTCTTTATTGAACAAAATTCCCTATGTTTTGTCATCATAAAAAAGGGGGAGATTGTTAGAAAACAGATTGGTGTTTCTTATATCTCTATGTTTTGATGATAACTTTTATGGAATTTTGTAGTAAGAAAATATACTCTCTAAAATTTGTTCAAGTATTATTGTTTCAGGTATAAAATTAAATACTCTTAAAGAAGAAAAATACATAAGTACAAAGAAACTATGCAAGGCTCTGAAGCATCAGATGTAAGACTATCAGAAGATTCTGAAGCGCTTCCAGAAGGATCTGAAGCAGAAGCTACAGAATGATCTAAAGCGTCAATGAAAGAAGTGTACAAAAGTTGAAAGCTCTGATCTAATCAGACTCTGAAGTTCTTTTCACTGCAAGTTCAGAGGCTTTGATAACCAGACTCTTATCATTAATATTCAAGCTCAAGCACATAATGCTGCATACTCTGATGAAGACTCTGATTAAGATTGAGACTCTGATATATTAAGATCTGATCATCTATCAAGGCTCTGATCATCTCATTCATTTTAGCTCTGATCATCTTAAAATATTTCATTCCTTTAAGCTTGCTCTGAAGTGCAGATTATGAAGACTTCATCCTGAAGGAAGCTTGTTGAAGAAGCTGTAAACTTGATTAGACGTGGTGCTACTTCCAAAGTAACCAACGACTATTTTTTCCCCAAAGAAGTGACGTGGTGCAAATCCCAAGGCTTTTACAACCATACCTTTCTGCAGAAAGCATATCTCTGCCCATACTTTTGGTGATGAAAAGTCTTACAAATTTAATATTATATACAGCTGCACATCACTCAAAGCAATTTGGAAAAGCTATAAAAGGAGAACTTCTACAACATTTTGAAGCTGCTAATTCACTACTCGCCATTTTGCTCATTGCTAGTTCACTCAGAAAGAAATACACGCTTGATTCATCAAAGTGAAAATTTCACAAAGATTTTATTCATTTGATCTCTCATAAAACCATATAGTTTTTGTTGTACTTAATCTTAAGTGTAAACATTACAGTTGTGATACAGCTTATTAGAAGCATTCAAACACTTGTTAGTTTACATTAATTTGTAAGAAGTTCCTTAAGAAGACCAAGGTGTGGTCAGTAGTTCTTGAGAAGACTAAGACAGTTGTTCTTAGTGCTTTCTATTGTAATCAGTTGATCAATAGTGGATTAAGTCCTTGTAGAGAAATGCAAATCATCTTTGATAAGGTGGACTGGAGTAGTTGAGTTCAACGAACCAGGATAAAAATCTTGAGTTGTTTTTATTGCCATATTTCTTAAAAACTCTTATTCAACCCCCCCCCCCCCCCCCCTCTTCTAAGTGTTTTTCTCACCTTCAGTAGGCTTTCTTGTGTTATAAGTCTCCCTTTGTATCGGTTGGATACATTGTGGCAAACATAAATGTTTATACAGATTCAAAAATCTGTAGGTAATGAATTGTATATTGTTCTTGGGTGAAGTTTTGAAGCAAATCCAAGCAGGTTTATCAGTCAAGGTTGCCTGGCTGAACTTTGTATTGAAAGAGGTGTCTTTCAAGTAGGATGATGCAATTGTTGTCGATTGTAACTGTTAGATATCATAGGTGATGATTAAGGGAGTGAGATGAGTTTCTCTTATTAATTAGATGTGACTTCTAATGATAACGTTTTCATTGGATAGTGATAGGTAAACCAGAGGTTGTTTACATAAAACTATACTACTGATAATGGATTCTTCTTCCTGGCTTGGTTGCCCTCAGATGTTGGTGAATTGCACTGAACAGGGTTAACATATCTTGTGTTATTTATCATTCTACAAATTTAAAGTTCATTATTTGCTTATTGATTAACACATTGTAACAGATATTGAAACATCAGTCGTGATTTTGTTGCTGATATTCAAAATGTCAGCTTGTTTATTCTGCCCTTGTTTTAAAGTTATGCAAAGAACAATGTCGTGACATATTGTTAGGACATCTATAATCTGCTTTCCATAATTTCAATTGGTATTAGAGCAGGCATCCTATCTGTTTCTGGATGAGATCTTGGGAGATACTTTCTGGTTCTTTAAACAAGGTGTGTGTTTGTGCGATTAGACCCTTCATTATGATGTTTTCAAAGGTTTTGGATATCCAGAATGATTGGTAATGGATCAAGGATAATAGCTACTGATTGGTTGTTTTTTTTTTGCTTATGTGAAGATGTTCTTGCCGCTGCTGGTGTTGAGGTTCCTTTCTGCGTGATGTCCACTAAGATGTCTTGACATCTTGACTAGACCCTGTTGATGATGTGTTGTTGTTCCACTGCATGTGTTTTTGATGAAAGGACGTTGATAAAGCTAGATTGGAGAATTTTGTTTATCCTCTAATTGTAATGAAGGCGTCAGCATCTATGGAAGTTCTAGTTTTTCCAATCGGGAGTGATGGAATGAAGAAAGTTGTTTGTTGGTGTTCACCTTTATTGTCTTAGTACTTGGAAGGTTGGTTCTTTTAGGTATCTTGAAGTCGTTTTGGAGGAAAGATGAGTTGAGTTCTAGGGTATCAAATTCATGGTCTACGAAGTTGGTAATCTACCCTTATAATGACAAAGCTGCAAAAGACACTTGAGATTTCTCTCAAGTCCACTCATAAAGGCTTTTCTGTTATGTCTCTGGAGTTCTCTGATTGCTTTTCTGGATCATGGATGCTTTCTGAGGATCATCAATCTGAAGAAATTAGAGGTGATTTATTTTCACCATCCATGTGTTGCAAGGATTTCATCAGCAAGATAAAGTCACAGGAATGTTGAGTCAAAGGTGTCAGCCTTTATGTTTCAACATCAAAGATACTTGCACTAAAGAATACTTTTAGTATTGCTAAAGTGTAAATATTTGTCAGATGGTATTCTCTATAAGATGTATGGATTTAAGATCAATTGTTATTTATAGAATGCACAAGTATTTAATTGGTTATCCATGAAGCTCAAGATTTTTGGAGTTCATATGGTTCATCAGGAGGTGCAACATTTCTCGTCGCAACAGCTCAAGGACCAACATCAGGTGGATGATCAAAGTTAGTCTTCTGGAAGAAGGATTTCTTATAAGGATTTAATATTCATTGCTACTCACAAATATTTAATGGATTATCCTTAGTTGATGATTAAGGTGTCTCATCAGTTGATGCTCAAGTATCTAGTTCTTGGATCTGTTTGGACTACTTCAAGGATCTGATGCTCAACTAGATGTTAAAACATCTCATCAGCGAGTTTATGCAGAATCTTGTTGATTCTTGGGTTAGTTTATTTTTGATCTAGGTAAATTGGGGTGTAGCTGCTGAGAGCTTGTGATCCATTTTAACATGGAAGAGTGTCTATGACAGTATTTCTGACATCCTAAAGAATTCTCTAATTAAGGAAAGGTGGATTTCTTTTGGCATAGCTATTGCATGGATTGGTCTTAATTACCCTTTTCTAAAGAATCAGACTTTGGCATGTTAGATTCTTCTGAAGATGTGTGTCCTTGAACATTTTAGGTATAATTCATAAACATGATAGAGGTTGTCTACTAAAACTTGATATCTTAATCAAGTTTATGAGAGCATGTAACTCTTGTTCTATAGAAGTGGAGAAGTTCCTCGAGATGATAAGTTTGAGTGGGAAATGATCAAGACTGTATCAGACACACTTGAGCTCATTAGCTGGAAGTTATAACATTGATGTTAAAATTAGATGTTCTGACATTAGGGTTATCATCAGACTATTCCCTTTGAGGGATCTAGTTACAATGGAGGTACATTATCTTGAGAAAAGCTGATTATCTCAGCTGTGTTTGGAATGGATGCTCCAAAAAGCCTACGCAATGTATGGGAATTGCAGAAGCTAGTTGAGGCTACATTTCATAGTTTTAGTGTATCTAAGATGTTTACTGAATACCCAGATTCTTGGTTGGACCAAGAGTTTCTTTTTGTCTCTTGGAAATCTAAAGGAGGAGCTGGTTTTTCTCTTAGCTTGATGATTGTTTAAGGGATCTTCACTTAAGAAGCTTGTTTTGGTGGGAGTATGAGAGTTTATTTCTCTCTACAGTTGTATGAAGTTCTTGATGATCAAGCTGGTAGGAGTTGTGTTCTCTGAAGATCTTCAGTTGGATTACTATGCAAATAGTCAGTCCAGTTGTTATTGTATCAAGAACCTGTCATACCCCAAATTTGTCCTACCTTTGTAAGCTTTCTCTCTATAAGATGATCTGGTCTTTGGCCATAATCTTCTGAGAATTTAGGTCATAGGATCTTGTGTGCGTATTCACCATGACAAACCAATTTGTGCAGACGCATTGATTTCAAGTATGGACAGTATTTGTTCTCACAGCCAAGTGCTTCAAGATGTGACCAATGGATTCTGATTCAAGATACCCTAATTTTGTCCGGGAATTTTAAAATTTTCATTTATCTGACGTTATTTTCACTTTGGATTATATTGCATGCACTTCATTTCGCATAGCGCCTAAAATGTCACCCAAAATAATATCTCGGATTTACAGACAGACCGGTCAAACTGAATTTCAACTGTGCGTAAAATCAATGAATGGAAATTTTCAAAATTGAGCTTGTAGACGTCATTTATATTAATCTACGTTTCACGTAGTTTAACCTGACGTGTTCATTTTAATTTTTCGACCATTTTTCGTCACATTTTAGTCAGTCTGGGCATTTTAACGGGTCAAAATTTAATTTAAAATCTGACCAAACGCTATATTTTTCTGAGTCATTTATTTCGCGCTGATAATTTTGGTGCGCTCGATTTTTTTTAGCACTTGGGTGCCCAACTTTTTTATTTGGGGTCCGCTTATTTTTACATTTTTTCTATAAATATTTAGGATAAATAAATAAAATTATTAATTTTTATTAATTATTAAATTTTATTTAATTTTAATTAATATTATTTTATTTGGACTTTAAAATAAATATTAAGGACATTAATAACAATTTAGAATTAACTCTAATTTGAAAAGGATAGGAAAAAAAAAACACTAAAGCAACGATTCAATATTCAGTATCGATTCATTGGGTAAAGGTTTAATGTTACTGTTTAACTTTGTTCTCACTTTTTTTTCTTAGTTTTGATCTCATATATAGTTGGTTTGATGTTTGTTTATATACATATATATATTGTCTGCGGTTACTATTACCTACGTATATGGATGATATGCCTATCTCATGTTTCATGTTTCACTAATTCTTATCACTTTCAATTTTTAAAATAATTCATTCTAACAAATTTTATGAATGCCAGTCTTTAAAAATCATGCAATTTGAGTTATATCTTTAAGAAAAACTAGATTATTTAAATTTTTTTGCAGTTATATGCATAACTATAATGAGCATAGCCATTAATTTGCATGATACATCAAGATAACAATAATAACCTGAAACAAAACATTTAAAAAATTGAAATATAATTATTTACTATTTTAATAAATTAATCCGAAAATCGTTCTTTTCTTTTCCAACCCTGAGGTAATAGTTATTCGGATCGAATTATGTCGGTACGATGGTCGCATATTGGTGTGCATGATGCGTGACATTTAATTTAGTTCGATCCGGTTGCGATGATCTCATTTTTTGCGTTAGCAACATTATTAATTTTTAACACGTTTTAAAATTCCTTTTGCTTTACGTTTTTTTCTGATAAATTCGGATTCACACAATTTGGATCCATATTGCGATGATCACGTCAAGTGTAGCAAGCTAGTGGTAAATTTTAATGGTTTATGTGCGAATCTACTGTTGTATTTCAATTTTACACGCGTCTGATGGTTTAACATAGCGATAATCCACTTTTTGCGATTACCTATTCACGTTTTGATTTGCAAATTGTGATTTTCTTTAATTTTATTATCTAGTTGTTTCTTGATTCGACTTGCGATGACTGCTAATGCGGTAGCAATTTGCTATTTCAATTTGTATTATTTTTCAATGATTCAACGTCGTTATTGTTATGTTCAGATCCAATCTAATTTTCTTGGTGGCTTTGCATGTCTTCGCGTATGCGATCTTGATTCACGTATTTGCGTCATAATTTTAATCCGTGCACGTTTCTTCTCAATTTACATTTTGATTCATTTGATGTATGATGTTAATGTCGTGTATGCATCTTATTTCCGTTCACACTTAAATTGTTGTAAAACTAATTCTTGATCTAATCAAGTCATTTTCAAACACGATAAGTCTATTGCCTTTTATACCATTGTCGTCAACCTTATGAACACACTAAATGCTTTTTCTTTAGTTATGTTTTCGTTTACTAGGAGCACCCATAGGGACAGGAATCGACCTAACTTTTTTTCAAACCCTTGACCCAACGCCAAGTGGTATCTTCCCTCTAAATCGGTTGCCTTTTACAATCTCCATCACGCAAATTCAAACCTCGGTCATACTTCGAGTATTTTTCTTAAAACTAAAATCTCTTTTCTCAAAAAATTCAAAAATACTTTAACTTATCTCTAACCTCTTTTTCAAACTCTAAAGTACATTTAAAAATCTTAAACCTTTTTTGCCTCTTGGCTTTCCGTTTAAACCTTATCAAAAAGGTCATGATGCCTAGCATCGTTCATAAAAAAACACACAACAAACAAAACATTTTAACATGAACTACGGAGTTCTGATTCCCTCTGGGATACGTAAGAACTGGGTTGAAAACTCAGACGAACTCAATAATAAAAAACTTTGGTTTTCCTTCGGGAAATCAATCACTCTTTCCCCTTTAGCAAGCAATAAGATATTAAATACCTTTCATGCCTAGACAACTTAGAGGGTTCCCATCGAGTACGATGGATGTAGGGAGTGCTAGTACCTTCTCCTTATATAACCGTCTTCCGAACCCAACATGGTTGCAATGACCATACCCTATCCTTTTCCCTTTGGGTTTCTCTATATTTTCCCTTTCCCTTTGTGAAATAAATAAAGTTCGGTGGCGACTCTCATAAGCCCATCCGTGATCGTGCAAACCCTAGTTTTACGCATCGCAAATATCATATATTTTGAGGTACGACAGATGGCGACTCTACTGAGGATTGGTTCACCCCTAAGCAAGTCAAGCCTAGTCTAGGTTTCTTTCGTATGTTTGAGTGTTTTTTTTTATCTTCCTTGCTTATTTATATTTCCTTTACTTTTAATTGCTTTCCATATTATATTCGTGGTTACTTGGTACTGTAGTTGAAAGCTTTGATTGCAAACCTTGAGGGAAAGGCTTTCTACCCGAGCTTAGAATGTAAACACATAAGATAAGAGAGGTTGAGTAGTATGGGGCACTGGGGAATTTCTCCTCGTGTAGTTCGATTCAAGAACTTCGCTTAGAGTAGATTCTAATGAGAATGTTGGCGACTGTCAAACTTTTGGCATGGACGACCGACGTTTTCATCGGGATCCATGACTCTAACATCCTTTTAGAACCTTAAACCATTTGGCCAAGAACTAGGATTGATGGTCGCAATGTATAGGGCACTGAGGTTTACTCCTAGCGTAGTTCGAGACGAAGATCTCAATCAGAAGAGACTTTTTAATGGAGTCGTTTTCCAGGCAATTACTTACGTACGTGACGAACAGTCAAGGAAGTCCATGACTATGAAATCATTGTCTAAAACTCTATGTCGATGGTCGCGTAGTATGGGGCACCAAGGAGTTCTCCTCGTGTAATTCTATATGAAGACCTCACCCAAAATAGATTCATATGATGGAGTCATTAACCGCCATGTTTATGGTGTGGCTTATGAACAGTCGTATGAATCTGTGACTTTGGGGTTCCTTTAAACTCTAAATCCTTCATGGTGAGAACCTTGTGTTCAAGCAATCAACCTTTATCCTCCATCCGTACCATTAGATCCTGTATCTAGGAATAACCTAAAATATGCATTTCGTTCATCTCCATATCATTTCATTTGCATCTCATTTTCATTACATTCTCCCAGCAGAAACTCATTCCATCCTCTGTTCATCATTCCAGTTTATTTTCTGACACTCATACTAAACTTGTGGTAGCTACAAAGCATGTGAAGGAAGTCCAATCAGAGATAAGAGGAGCATAAATAACTTGAAAGGCCAGTCAAATAAACCAAGCTAGAAGCTGTGGTAGCCATGTCAGAAAACAACTTTCAACATGCTAAGGTGAAGAATCTTGATCCCCCATCAGGTTTCATTGTGTCGACCAATCCACTGTATGATCTTCTGCCAGATGATCTTCCACAAGTGAACATTCCTACTCGGTCTTAGATGGTGCCATTTACTAATGATATGAAGGCAAGGTTTCATGCCCTTGAGAAGGAAGTCCGAGCTTTGAAAGTGCATGATGCACCTGTGCTCGATGCTGTTGATATGTGCCTAGTTCCAGACTTGGTGATCCCTCCAAAATTCAAAGTACCAAACTTCAAGAAGTACATTAGTCTCAGTTTCCTAAAGCGTCATTTGGTGATGTTCTGCCGAAAGATGTCCTTCTATATCCACGATGATAAGTTGATGATTCACTATTTTCAAGACAGTTTGAGTGGAGCATTCTTGAATTGGTACATGGGCTTAGAAAGAAGTTGTATCCAGTCATGGAGACACTTATCCAATGCCTTTTTAAAGCATTACAAGTTTAACTTGGACATGACTCCAGACCGTATGCAATTGCAAAAGCTATCTCAAAAGAGCAATGAATCCTTTAGAGGATATGCACACCAATGGAGGGAGTTGGCAGCCCAAGTGCAACCGCCACTCTTAGAAAAGGAATTGGTTGATCTGTTCATGAGAACCTTACAAAGCCCATACTTCAAAAGGTTGGCAAGAAGTGCGGTATCAGACTTTGCTCATCTAGTGACAATTGGAGAACGCATCGAGGGTGGTCTAAAAAATGGAAGAATCCAAGACGCTTCAAGCAATCGAGCTAGTGAAATTAAGTCTCTCAGCAATTCTCAAGAGGGAGATAAGGATGAAATCAATGCAGTCATAGTAAATATCGAGTACTTCCATAGAGCACCAATAAATCCTTATGGTCCCTCATCTTTTCAGCAGTCATCATTTCCAGTGTAATGCTATCCTTATGAGCAACCAACCATGCCTAGAGCACCATACCAGAAGGTTTGGACCGCTTCTCATGCAAATCAATGATCCCATGGCCGAGGACATTAGAATCAGTGTCAGTGTCAACATAGGCCTCAAAACAATTTGGAAAGAAGGAATGGTCCTCTTCATCCAATTCCCATGTCATACACTCAGCTTCTGCCATATCTGATCTGAAATTCACTGATAGAGCCCAAGTCTCTCAAGTCGTTTCCAGAACCATACCCACCTTGGTACAATCCAAATGTGAGATGTGGATATCACACTGGATCAATAGGGCACTCAACTGAAGACTGCAAATCTTTCCAAGCCAAAGTACAACAGTTGATCAACAAGAAGTACATATCCTTTCCCAAAGGAACCTTGGTTGTGAACGTCAACTTCTCGCCTGAATGAGTTTGAAGACTTCAAGAGGCATCTTCTAAAGCTAGTGTTCAGAAAGGAAGACATTCTCCTTGGAAATGGCAATCATTGCATTGCTTTTTATCATTTGCATTTGTATTTTCTTTCTTGTTAAATTCTACTTGTTCTTAAACATTGTTATTTTGAATGGTAATATTAATGAAGTGACCATGCATTTTTGAATTAATCATGTCGCATTCGCTCATTTTTCTTCACTTATATAAAAAAATACATCAATAATTCTTTATCAAAACGTTTGTTTTAGCAAATATTGGAAGGAGGATGATGAAAATTAAATACCCATAATTGCTATTGTATGCTTTCGAATAAAATCCCGCTGATGATGTACAGACATTGCTTCAAATCCCCAAAAACTGGAGAAATAAAGAGTTAGTCCCTAGTTAACAACTTCGAGCCTAGAAGTAGGAGTTTCCTTCTGATTTCTAAACCCTCAAGCTTAACATGGGGCATGGATAGTGTTCACTTAACGTGGTTGCACATTTGACTTCACGATGATACATCCCGTCTTTGGATCAACTATATGATATTCTTCACACACATCCTGAAGTTTCGAAGGAACCGTATAAAAATCAAAAGTTATGACAGTTGTTCTTCAATGATCAATGACTTGGCAGTCACAAGCCTTTCCAAAAGAGAAAAAAATAAAATAAAAATAAAGAAAAGCCCGCTAAATCGAACACCCAAAAAGGTGACTTAGGCAAAAATCAGGGCGATCCGGTGGACTCGAAAATCAAAATCAGTCCAAGAAAAAGTTAGGGATCAAAAGTAAAATCAATCAAAAGAGGTCCTCAAATCCTCGACAACCCAAAACAAGATTCAGTGACCACCATATTTAAATAAAAGGGTCACTGACATATATGACAAAAGAAAAATAAAGTAATTTCTGTTTCAAGTGAATTTGGAATCTTCATTTACACTTTCACACTGTCAAACTCTATTAGAATACGAATGTGTGTCAATTCAACTGAACGTAGGACTGAAGTTCATCATGAAGAAGAGGTGGGTTAAAATCAAATTTTGAGCCTTATATCCTTTGTTTTAATAACTGTGAACCAGACCACATTACAACCCTTAAAAGACCTAATTGAGGCAAGATTTATTCTGAAAGCATACCACAACAAGGTTGTGTAAACTGACTCCTAGAGATTTACTAATCTTTTTCTTGTTGTATCCTTCACACACTAGCTAAATCAACATTGTGTTGGACTAATGATCCATTCATCACACTGTATCACATCATCTCAATAAATGTTTTTTTCAAAAGTTGCATAAACATTGCATTAAAATTACCATTTGGGAATAAACAATTTTAATTGCAAGTCAGCACTTGACATCAAGGAAATTGCAACAAAGGCATCAAAGAAGACTTTATCAGTCATCAAAGTGGATCATAATCAAGATCGTCTTAAAATTCTATGAATTAAGAGTCGTTGACATCCAATGATTATGGAATCAGGAAGTTTGAAGCAAGTCCTTGAGCACCAGTTGATCATAGGACAAACCATTCAAGAATCAGGATGATCAGAAGAGGATCATTTCAATACTCTACCAGCCAAGGGGCATGCATCCATAAGTTCCTTTTGATTAAGGGTGAATCTATCCAATACTCAATCAACACAAGTTAAGTCGCTTCAACATTTATTCTGGGGCAAGACCTCAAGGGTACTTCGAAGCCAAATACTCCAAGAGTCAGTCAATCAAGGAAGGATCTTTTCAAATTTAGGGGCAAACCATCTCAGGTTCATCTCATGGTACAATTATTTCCGACTTCCTTTAAAGGACTAACCCTTTCATGGTTTGAAGTTCTGGGAAAAACCATCTCGAGTTCATCTCATGGTACAATTGTTTCTAACTTCCTTTCAAGGACAAAATCCTTTCACGAGTTGAAATTCTGGGGCAAGCCATCTCGAGATCATCTCATGGTACAATTGCTTCCAATTTCCGCTCAAGAAGAAAAATTCTTCAAAGACCCAGACTGGGGCAAAATGAGCCAAACTAGGGCAAGACCTTTCCATGCTTTCAAGCAATTCAAGAAAACTCTGTCGACAAGCTTTTAGTTCAAGATGAGTGTCGAGGAATCATACTATCACCCCACCAAACAACGTTTGCCTTCTAATAAGAAGCCTTTTTACAAAAGGAATCTTTTATCCATTACCCTCTGCTGGGGCATTTTTGGAAGCTTTCATATCATTGTATAGATCATTCGCATGTATTAGTCATGTCACTGTGCTCATGCATAAAGCCATGCATATCATGTCATTCGTTGGGCCTAACCCCCGTAACATGAATTTGACATCTCAAATCCTGTAACATAAGATTTGACACCAGAGTCCAACATTGCTTGGAAATTAAGAGTCCAAGTTCCTATCTGGCAGTTAAAAGTCCAAGTTCCCGTCTACCAATTAAAATCCAAGTTCCTGTCTGGAAGTTAAAATTCCAAGTTCCCGTATGGAAATTAAAAGTCTAAGTTCTCTTCTGGCAATTAGAAGTCTAAGTTCCCATCTGACAATTAAAAGTCCAAGTTCCCATCTGGAAAATCGTCCAAAAGTCCAAGTTCCCGTCTGACAATTAAAAGTCCAAGTTCCCATCTGGAAAACCGTCCAAAAGTCCAAGTTCTCGTATGAAAACCTTTTAAGGTTCAATTTTTATTGGCAACTACTCAAAAGTCCACCCTTTTTGGCACCTTTATAATCCAAAAGTCTAATTGTTATTGGCAACTACCTAAAAGTTCACCCTTGTTGGCATCTTCGTAATCCAAAAGTCCAATTTTTATTGGCAACTACCTAAAAGTCCACCCTTGTTGGCACCTTCGTAATCTAAAAGTCCAATTTTTATTGGCAACTACCTAAAAGTCCACCCTTGTTAGCACCTTCGTAATCCAAAAGTCCAATTTTTATTGGCAACTACTCAAAAGTCCACCCTTGTTGGCACCTTCATAAAACCTAAAGTCCAATTTCACTTGACAATTCCTAAATCCAATCCTCATTGATACCAAATGGTCTCACCTTCATAGAGAGACCTATTCCAAACATACTCCATAATTTGCATCGTCACATGCATGACATGCATAACATTCTTGCCCAAAACAAGATTGTCATCAAATATAGTCATTGTAATCATCAACATAACAAAATCATGTGCATTCATACATGCACAAGTATCCCCAACATTTGCATACTCATAAGTAACTTCATGCATCATGCAATGCATAACATTTCCAACCTAAGTGGAACATCATATCATAACAGTATCCAAGATCAATCAGCAAACATCCCGGTCAATCCTCTTTCAAAGTCGAATATATTCCTCTAAAAAGGGTTGATATCCCTCATATGCTCATGGGATTTCTATCCCCCAACAATTCATTCTTCAGCCATGCGGTAGATAATGATAATCCCCAACATTCTTCCTCTTGTTGCTCCCCAAGCAGATGTTATCCTAAAAGTCTCTTATGAACTTTCCTATGTAGGGACTCGTTGACTCTTTGTCCTTTAAAAATGAATCTTGCTTAAAACTGTTTTCCCCAACAGATTTCATGTTCGAGATACTTCTCTAATATCCTTGAAGAATCTTAAATGCGATTGAGGTATCATTCCCACTTGTTGGAATATCTCAAACAATAAGAAACTTCTTCATTGGGCTAGAGAATCTCATCTATTTTTTGAGATACTGCTTTGGTATCCATGGAGAGCCTTAATTAATAAGGTACTACTTCGTCCACCCAAAAAATCTCATGTTTTGGTAAAGATATTGTTCTAGTGTTCCCGAAGAGCCTTCACCAAGTACTGCTTCACACAACCTAGAAAGTCTTATACCAATGTTCGAGATACTGCTTCGTCAAACCGAAGAGTCTCATTTGTCTGAGATATTTCTCTAGAGATCCCCATAGAGCCTTAATCCATAAGGTACTACTTTGTGCAATCTAGAGAGTCTCATATCTATGCTGCGATACTGTCCCAATATCCTCAGAAGAGCCTTAACTTACAAGGTACTGCTTCACATGGTCTAGGAAGTCTCATGCCTTTTATTGAGATACTATTCTAATATTCTAGAAGAGCCTTAATCCATAAGGTACTGTTTCATAAGAATTAGAAAGTCTCACGTATAAAATTTGAGGTACTGCTCTGTTATTTCCAAAGAGCCTTATTCTATAAGGTACTGCTTTACATGGATCAGAGAATCTCATATGTCTTTGAGACACTGCTTTGGTTTTTCTCGGAGAGCCTAATTTATAAGGTACTGCTTTGACCCCAAAGAATCTCATGTTTTGGTAAAGATGTTGTTCTAGAACTCCCAAAGAGCCTTCACCAGGTACTGCTTTGCATAATCTAGAAATATTTACACCATTGTTTAAGACACTACTTCGTTAAAATGGAGAGTCACATTTTATTGAGATACTGCTTTAACATCCTTTGAGAGCCTTAATTCGTAAGGTACTGCTTCATTTGGCCCAAAAAATCTCATGTTTTGGTTGAGATATTGTTCTTGGAGAGCCTTAATCAATAAGGTACTACTTCACATGATCTGAAAGTCTCATACCTCCTTTGAGATACTTCTCTATTATTTCTAAAGAGCCTTATTCTATAAGGTACTGCTTTGTGTGATCTAGAAAATCACATTTGTTGAGCCACTGCTTTGGTTTCCTCAGAGAGCATTAATCCATAAGGTACTGCTTCACATGGTCTAGAGAGTCTCATATCTTTTTTCGAGATATTGTCTTAGCGTCCTTAGAGAGCCTTAATTAATAAGGTACGACTACATACGGTCTGGGGAATTTCGTACCCTTGCAGAATTTTGCTCTGAATATCCCTGGAGAGCCTTAACCAATAAGGTACTGCTTCATGCAATAATAAAGAATATCCTTGTTAAGCTACTCTAAGGGTACCCGAAAAATCTTAATTCATAAGGTATTGCTTCGTGCGACCTAGAGATTCCATCTGTGTTTGAGATATTGCTTTGACAATCCAAAAAATCTCATGTTATTTCATTCTTCTTACATCATCCTTTTACCTTTACTTTTATTATCCTTGATGGATAAATTTCAGGGTTTTCTTATATCTAATTGACGTTTACCCTAAAAACAAACGATATGCAGCAGTTCATTCTCTCGGGTTCAAGGCAGTTAGATAGGGGCATCTGTCATACCCCAAATTTGTCCTACCTTTGTAAGCTTTCTCTCTGTAAGATTATCTGGTATTTGACCATAATCTTCTGAGAATTTAGGTCATAGGATCTTGTGCGCGTATTCACCATGACTAGCCAATTTGTGCAAATGCATCGATTTCAAGTATGAACAGTATTTGTTCTCACAGTCAAGTGCTTCAAGATGTGACCAATGGATTTTAATTCAAGATACCCTAATTTTGTCCGGGCATTTTAAAATTTTAATTTATATGACTTTATTTTAACTTTGCATGATATGCATGCATTTCGTCTCGTATAGCGCCTAAAATGTTACCCGAAATAATTTCTCGGATTTACAGACAGACCGGTCAAACTGAATCTCAATTATACGTAAAATCAATGAATGGAAAATTTCAAAATTGAGCTTGCAGACGTCAATTATATTAATCTACGTTTCACGTAGTTTAACCTGACATGTTCATTTTAATTTTTCGACCATTTTTCGTCACATTTTGGTCAGTCTAGGCATTTTAATGGGTCAAAATTTATTTTAAAGTCTGACCAAACGTTGTATTTTTCTGAGTCGTTCATTTCGCGTAGATCATTTTGGTGCGCTTGATTTTTTTTGAGCACTTGGGTGCCCAACTTTTTTATTTGAGGTCCGTTCATTTTTACATTTTTTTTTATAAATATTTAGAATAAATAAATAAAATTATTAATTTTTATTAATTGTTAAATTTTATTTAGTTTTAATTAATATTATTTTATTTGGGCTTTAAAATCAATATTAGGGACATTAATAACAATTTAGAATTAATCATAATTTAATCTCTATATATAGATATGATGCATTTTTTAAAAGGACTGAAAAAGAAAAAACAAAACACTAAAGCGACGATTCAACATTCAATATCGATTCATTGTGTAAAGGTTTGATGTTACTGTTTAGCTTTTATCTCACTTTTTTTCGTTAGTTTTGATCTCATATATAGTTGGTTTGATGTTCGTTTATATACATATATATTTTGTCTGCTGTTACTATTACCTACGTATATGGATGATATGCCTATCTCATGTTTCATGTTTCACCAATTCTTATCACTTTCAATTTTTAAAATAATTCATTCTAACAAATTTTATGAATCCATTAATATTTTGTCTTTAAAAATCGTGCAATTTGAGTTATATCTTTAAGAAAAACTAGATTATTTAATTTTTTTTACAGTTATATGCATAACTATAATGAGCATAGCCATTAATTTGCATGATACATCATGATAACAATAATAACCTGAAACAAAATATTTTTTTAAAAAATTGAAATATAATTATTTACTATTTCAGTAAATTAATCCGACAATCATTCTTTTCTTTTCCAACCTTGAGGTAATAGTTATTCGGATTGAATTATGTCGATACGATGGTCGCATATTGATGTACATGATGCGTGACATTTAAGTTAGTTCGATCCGGTTGCGATGATCGCATTTTTTGCGTTAGCAACATTATTATTTTTTAACACGTTTTAAAATTCTTTTTGCTTTACGTTTTTTTCTGATAAATTCGGATTCGCACAATTTGGATCCATATTGCGATAATCATGTCAAGTGTAGCAAGCTAGTGGTAAATTTTATTGGTTTATGTGCGGATCTACTATTGTATTTCGATTTTACACGCGTCCGATGTTTTAGCATAACGACAATCCACTTTTTGCAATTATCTATTCGCGTTTTGATTTGCAAATTGTAATTTTCTTTAATTTTATTATCTCGTTGTTTCTTGATTCGACTTGCGATGACCGCTAATACCGGTAGCAATTTTCTATTTCAATTCGTATTAGTTTTTAATGATTCAACGTCGTTATTGTTATGTTCATATCCAATCTAATTTCTCTTGGTGGCTTTGCATGTCTTCGCGTATGCGATCTTGATTCGCGTATTTGCGTCATAATTTTAATCTGTGCACGTTTCTTCTCAATTTATGTTTTGATTCATTTGCTGTATGATGTTAATGTCGTGTATGCATCTTATTTTCGTTCACACTTAAATTATTGCAAAACTAATTCTTGATCTAATCAAGCCATTTTCAAACACGATAAGTGTAACACCCATTTTAATTATTTAGTCTTTTGGTGTTATTTTATTTTTGGTGTGTCCTTTGTGTGGGAGTGTGTCTGAGAGCGTTGATGGGTGTCCTTAATTTATAGGAATTATTTAATAAAATATAGAGTTTAATAATAATATAATATAATTAATAATGATGATAATCTAGTAATTAATAATAATATTATTATTATTAGTATTATTATTATTATTATGATTATTATTATTATTATTACTAATGAAATAAGGATTAAAAAGGGGTATTAGAAGAGTTTGGGGAAAGGGAGAGAGTTAGAAACACGATAAACCAGTTTTAGAGAGAAGAGTAAAGAGGAAGAACAAGGAGGAAGAGAAGAAGATTAGGGCTAACAATTCTTCATAGTTCTTCGTCAATCGGAGCATTAATCGAGGTAAGGGGGGAGAAACTGATTGGGATTGGTGTTTACATGAAATTGGGTAGAGGAGATTCCTTAACCCCGTAGGGATTTGATTTATATGTTTGTTATGTTGATATGTCTTTGATTGCTGTTGATTATGATGAATTTTGTGTGCATGTTGATGTGATTATGATTGTTGTTGCCATTGATAAATGGGTGAACATATGGTGTGATTTTGGTGAGGTTCATGGGTAACTTCTGTAGTTCTGTTGATGGACATAGGTGGGAATTCTGGAGATAAAATTGATAGAATAAGGACTAGAGTGATGTGTACTGGTTGTAGTGGTGATAGGATGGGAGATGGAAGTAGAGTGATAGGCTTAGAATTGAGCAAGAAGACATTGGTAGACAATGAGGGTTTGAGAGATCGCAAACGCTCGCTAGCACCTTCGCTAGGAGAGCTAGTCGCGAGGATTCGCTAGCAGGTTCGCTAGCGAACCCTTCCAGTAGCTACTGTTTGCCTTCGCTAGGGAGTTCGCTATGCGAGCAGCTAGCGAGCGTTCGCTAGGGCTTCGCTAAGCGAATGACCAGCGAGCATGACAGCAAATTGTGATTTTGTACGGTGAGGGTGGTTCTATTGTCTTGTAGTATTCCTTGAGTTGTGACCAGCATATATATGGTGATTAGTGGTGAAGAGTGTGTACTTGACATTAAAAGGTGAAATTATGTAGTGATCGAAGTTAATTGAAATAAGTAGATTGAGTTGTGAGATATGTATGGGGTATGGTGATGGGATCAGGGGGATCGTGTGACTTTAATTAAAATATTTAATTGATGAACAATATGTATGTATGATGTATGGTGATGTGATCAGGGGATGGTGTGCACCTTGTGTGCTTGAGTTCATTTTTGTGCATTTGGTGTTATGCATATCATGGTGTTTGGTGGGACGAATCGTTGCTCAAGAGGAGTGTATGTGATTCATCCGTACTCCATTGCGGAGAATGGTGGGGACAAATCATGGCCAAGGACGGGTGTATGTGATCTATCAGGGGTTCGATTGAATGAACCAATGAGTCGCTACCGCATGTATGGTGTTGAGTTGCATAATTACATTATGGTGTGTTGTGTTGATGTTGGACAGTAGGTCGTGTTTGATGAATGTTGGGTGATGAATTATATGATTATTACCTTTATTTCATGTACTGTATTACCGATAATTTTGATCATGTTTTCTCACCCCTTTGTTGTTGTTGTGGTCTGTGCTTCTTCGGAAGTACAGAAAATCCAGGTACTTAGCTAGCTTGGATAGAGGTGTGCGAGTCGAGTCTTAGGATGCTCTGATACGTAGCACGGGACTTGGGCGTTTTCTTTTGATTTAGTTGGACTTGTTTTGCTTTCTTGTGACGTATCATGTGTTGGTGCATTTTATTAATGAATATTCTCATGTATTGGCGGATGACCGAGATTGATAAACTAATGAATATTTTCCACTGCTTTGTTTTGAAAACCTTCTAATGAAGAGTATGTCGAGTTATGTGATGTGATATCCCACTTTAGTGGAGAACTCTGATGTTTATTTGAGTTAATCATATTTTATTTTAATTTTGGGAAGTGGGGTGTTACAATTGGTATCAGAGCAGGTCGGTCCGTCCGGCCAGTGTAGTTGTTGAGTCTGTCCTTAGGATAGGGTTTGTGTATCTTTTAACCTGGTGTTGTTATTATTGAGCAGTATGGCAGGAAGGAATGATGTTGCTTTGGCTGCTGCTATGCAAGCGATGGCGCAGGTGGTTGCTAATCAGAACCAAGCCGCGGGTGCGTAATTTGGGGATTTGGCACAGTTTCCGAGTAACAAGCCGCCGACGTTTGAAGGAGGAGTTTTGGATCTTGAAGCTGCGCAGAAGTGGCTGAAGGCGATTGAAATTTTTTTCAGGATAATGGGTTGTAGTGATGAGCAAAAGGTGAGGTTTGGTACTCACATGCTGGAAGGTGAAGCTGAGGCTTGGTGGGACAACAGTCGCCAGAGATGGGTGACTGCAGGAACTGCGATGACTTGGGATGTAGTTCGAAAGGGTTTTCTGGAGAAGTACTTTCCGGAAGACATACAAAGTGATAAGGAGATAGAGTTCCTAGAGCTGAAGCAGGGTAATCTGACCGTAGCAGAGTATGCTGTGAAATTTGAAGCGCTGGTGCAGTATTGTCCTCATTACAATACTGAAAATGCGATGACCTCTAAGTGTTTGAAATTTGTGAATGGGCTGCGTCCGGAAGTTAAGTTGGGGATTGCTTGTCAGAAGATCAGGAATTATCCGGAGCTGGTGAGCAGGAGCAGGATTTATGATAACGATAACAGGGCCAGGATTGCATATTATAAGGTTGTGAATGACCGTAAAGGTAAGCAGAGATTTGGTGGTACTCCTTATAGTGTTCCTGCTGATAAGGGAAAGCATAAGGCTGCTTCTGATAAGAAGTCTAGAGAAGGGAAAACATCTGCTAATTTGAAATGTTTCCGGTGCGGTGGCGCGGGTCATCGTGCTAATGAGTGTCCTAATAAGGTGAAGAAGTGCTTCAGGTGTGGTAAGCTAGGCCATGTAATAGCTGATTGTAGAGCCACTATGCCTACCTGTTATAACTGTGGTGAGAAAGGTCATATCAGTACGCATTACGAGAAGCCGAAGAAGTCTCATGCATCTCAGGCCAGTGGTAAAGTGTTTGCTGTAGTGGGAATTCAAGTTGCTAGTGAAGAGCGTTCTATCAAAGGTACTTGATTCATCAATAATATTCCTTTGACTTCTATTATTGACATGGGTGCAACCCACTCGTTCATTTCTGTTGAGTGTGTGAAGAGGTTAGGATTGGTGCCGTCTACTCTTGATCGGCGAATGACTATTGAAACTCCCTCTATTGGTTCAATGACTACTTCTTTAGTGTGCTTGAAGTTTCCATTAACTATCTTCGGTAGAGACTTTGGGGTAGATCTGATTTGTCTGCCACTTGGTAATTTGGATGTTATTCTAGGTATGAACTGCTTGGAGTTCAACCGAGTCTACATCGATTGTTTTCAGAAGGTGTTCTTGTTCCTTACTCCAAAAGAGGAAGCATTGGCGAATTCCTTGTCTAATAAGGAATTGAGGAACCTGTTGGAGGACGAAGCTAAGATGTTTGCTTTATTTGCATCATTGTCTGTTGACAGCAAGACATCAGTGAAAGAGTTGGCGGTGGTGAATGAATTTCCTGAAGTATTTCCTGATGACATTACGGAATTACCTCCGACGAGAGAAGTTGAATTTAACATTGATCTTATTCCTGGTACAAGACCTATATCTATGGCGCCGTACAGGATGTCGGCAGTAGAATTGGCTGAATTGAAATCTCAGATTGGAGAATTGTTGGATAGAAAGTTTATCAGACCAAGTGTGTCGCCGTGGGGAGCTCCAGCGCTGTTGGTAAAGAAAAAGGATGGCAATATGCGTCTGTGTATCGATTACCGTCAGTTGAATAAAGTGACCATTAAGAATAAATATCCTCTTCCAAGGATTGACGATTTGATGGATTAGTTGGTGAGAGCTAGGGTGTTCAGTAAAATTGACTTGAGGTCGGGTTACCATCAGATTAGAGTAAAAGAAGGTGATATTCAGAAGACGGTGTTTAGAACCAGATATGGACATTACGAATATGCTGTAATGCCTTTTAGAGTGTCTAATGCGCCGGGAGTGTTTATGGAGTATATGAACCGAATTTTCCATTCTTATTTGGATCAGTTCATTGTTGTGTTTATTGACGACATACTGATTTATTCTAAGTCTGAGGAAGAACATGCAGGACATTTGAGAATTGCTTTGCAGGTGCTGAAAGATAATAAGCTGTTTGCTAAGCTATCAAAGTGTGAGTTCTGGTTAAAGACAGTGAGTTTCTTGGGGCATGTAATATCCGGTGATGGTATATTGGTGGACCCATCAAAAGTAAGTGCAGTGTTGCAGTGGGAACCGCCAAAGACAACGACGAAAATTAGAAGCTTTTTGGGTTTGGCAGGATACTACCGAAGGTTTATTAAAGGGTTTTCTAATTTTGCATTGCCATTGACTCAGTTGACGAGAAAGAATCAAGTTTTCATGTGGGATGATGCTTGTGAAGAAAGCTTTGAGGAACTGAAAAAGAAATTGACTATGGAACCGGTGTTAGTGTTACCGACTCCGAGTGAACCTTTTATGGTGTACTGTGATGCGTCTAAGATGGGATTAGGCGGAGTTCTTATGCAAGATGGTAAGGTGGTAGCGTATGCTTCGCGGCAACTGAGGGTGCATTAAAGGAATTACCATACTCATGACCTTGAGTTGGCTGTGGTAGTTTTCGTGTTGAAGATCTGGAGGCACTACTTGTATGGTTCGAGGTTTAAGGTGTTCAGTGACCATAAGAGCCTGAAATATCTGTTCGATCAGAAAGAGCTAAATATGAGACAGAGAAGATGGTTGGAATTCTTGAAAGATTATGATTTTAACTTAAGTTATCATCCAGGAAAGGCGAATGTAGTAGTAGATGCCTTGAGCAGGAAAGCAATTCATATGTCGGCTTTAATGGTGAAAGAGATGGAACTAATTGAGCAGTTCAGAGATCTGAGCATGGTTTGTGAGACTACAGCCGATGGTGTGATGTTGGGCAAGTTGCAGGTGAATAATGATTTCTTGGATTTGATTAAGGAAAGCCAAAAGCTAGATGTGAAGTTAGTAGATTAGATGCCCGAGGTAGGAAGTGACTCCGATAGTGATTTTAAGTTGGATAGTGCAGGTGTGTTGAGATTCAGAGGCAGGATTTGTGTGTCGGATAATGACGAACTGAAGAAGTCAATTCTGAGCGAAGGACATCGTAGTAGTCTGAGTATCCATCCGGGAGCTACGAAGATGTACCATGATTTAAGTAAGTTATTTTGGTGGTCCGGTATGAAAAGAGATATAGCTCAATTTGTTTATGCCTGTTTGACATGTCAGAAGTCGAAGGTAGAGCATCAGAGACCTTCTGGATTTATGCAACCGTTGGAAGTTCCGGTTTAGAAATGGGATTGTATCACCATGGATTTTGTTATGGGTTTGCCGAACACGACGAGGGGATTTAATGCTATCTGGGTAATTATGGACTGACTTACGAAGTCTGCACATTTTGTGCCGATTAATATCAGCTTTCCGTTGGTGAAGCTAGCAGAGATTTATATTTGGGTAATTGTGAAGCTACATGGTATTCCGTCGAGTACCGTGTCGGATAGAGATCCGAGGTTTACTTCAGAATTTTGGAGGAGTTTACAAGAAGCTTTGGGTACTAAGTTGAAGCTGAGTTCAGCTTACCATCCGCAAATTGATGGTCAGTCGGAGAGGACTATTCAGTCGCTGGAAGATTTGCTGAGAGCTTGTGTGTTGGAAAATGGTGGTGCGTGGGATACTCATTTACCATTGATAGAGTTCACGTACAACAACAGTTACCATTCTAGCATCGGAATGGCACCGTTTGAGGCTTTATACGGTAGGAGGTGCATAACTCCTCTGTGTTGGTATGAAACAGGTGAGAATGTGGTATTGGGACCGGAAATTGTGCAGCAGACTACTGAGACCATTCAGATGGTTCGTGAGAAAATGAAAGCGTCTCAGAGTAGGCAGAAAAGTTATCATGATAACCGAAGGAAAGAACTGGAATTCAGTGAAGGTGATCATGTGTTCCTAAGAGTTAACCCAGTAACTGGTGTGGGTCATGCGTTGAAGTCCAAGAAGCTGGATCCTAAGTTTATTGGACCGTATCAGATTTCGCAGAGAATTGGTGTTGTAGCTTATGGAGTGGCGTTACCGCCTGAGCTTTCGAATCTACATGACGTGTTTCACGTGTCGCAACTTCGAAAGTATGTCTCAGACCCATCTCATGTGATTCCGAGAGATGAAGTTCAAGTCCGGGAGAATCTTACTGTTGAGACGATGCCGTTGAGGATCGAGGATCGTAAAATGAAACAACTCCGAGGAAAGGAGATATCCTTGGTGAAAGTAGCTTGGGGAGGTGCTGCAGGAGGCAGTGTGACCTGGGAATTGGAAAGCAGGATGCAGGAAGCGTATCTGGAATTGTTTCCATCAGGTAATTTTCGAGGACGAAAATAATTAAAGTGGGGGAGAGTTGTAACACCCATTTTAATTATTTAGTCTTTTGGTGTTATTTTATTTTTGGTGTGTCCTTTGTGTGGGAGTGTGTCTGAGAGCGTTGCTGGGTGTCCTTAATTTATAGGAATTATTTAATAAAATATAGAGTTTAATAATAATATAATATAATTAATAATGATGATAATCTAGTAATTATTATTATTATTATTATTATTATTATTATTATTATTATTATTATTATTATTAGTATTACTATTATGATTATTATTATTAGTATTATTATTTGTATTATTATTATTACTAATGAAATAAGGATTAAAAAGGGGTATTAGAAGAGTTTGGGGAAAGGGAGAGAGTTAGAAACACGATAAACCAGTTTTAGAGAGAAGAGTAAAGAGGAAGAACAAGGAGGAAGAGAAGAAGGCTAGAGCTAACAATTCTTCAGAGTTCTTCGTCAATCGGAGCATTAATCGAGGTAAGGGGGGAGAAATTGATTGGGATTGGTGTTTACATGAAATTGGGTAGAGGGGATTCCTTAACCCCGTAGGGATTTGATTTCTATGTTTGTTATGTTGATATGTCTTTGATTGCTGTTGATTATGATGAATTTTGTGTGCATGTTGATGTGATTATGATTGTTGTTGCCATTGATGAATGGGTGCACATATGGTGTGATTTTGGTGAGGTTCTGGGTAACTTCTGTAGTTCTGTTGATGGACATAGGTGTGAATTCTGGAGATAAAATTGATAGAGTAAGGACTAGAGTGGTGTGTACTGGTTGTAGTGATGATAGGATGGGAGATGGAAGTAGAGTGATAGGCTTGGAATTGAGCAAGAAGACATTGGTGGACAGTGAGGGTTTGAGAGATCGCAGACGCTCGCTAGCACCTTCGCTAGGCAAGCTAGTCGCGAGCATTCGCTAGCAGGTTCGCTAGGCGAGTGAGGTAGCGAACCCTTCCAGTAGCTACTGTTTTCCTTCGCTAGGGAGTTCGCTAGGAGAGAAGCTAGCGAGTGTTCGCTAGGGCTTCGCTAAGCGAATGAGCCAGCGAGCATGACAACAAATTGTGATTTTGTACGGTGAGGGTGGTTATGTTGTCTTGTAGTATTCCTTGAGTTGTGATAAACATAGATATGGTGATTAGTGGTGAAGAGTGTATACTTGACATTAAAAGGTAAAATTATGTAGTGATCAAAGTTAACTGAAATAAGTAGATTGAGTTGTGAGATATGTATGAGGTATGGTGATTGGATCAGGGGGGTCGTGTGACTTTAATTAAAATATTTAATTGATGAACAATATGTATGTATGATGTATGGTGATGTGATCAGGGGATCGTGCGCACCTTGTGTGCTTGAGTTCATTTTTGTGCATTTGGTGTTATGGATATCATGGTGTTTGGTGGGACGAATCATTGCTCAAGAGGAGTGTATGTGATTCATCCGTACTCCATTGCGGAGAATGGTGGGGACAGATCATGGCCAAAGACGGGTGTATGTGATATATCCAGGGTTCGATTGAATGAACCAATGAGTCGCTACCGCATGCATGGTGTTGAGTTGCATAATTGCATTATGGTGTATTGTGTTGATGTTGGACAGTAGGTCGTGTTTGATGAATGTTGGGTGATGAATTATATGATTATTACCTTTATTTCATGTACTGTATTACCGATAATTTTGATCATGTTTTCTCACCCCTTTGTTGTTGTTGTGGTCTGTGCTTCTTCGGAAGTACATATAATCCATGTACTTAGCTAGCTTGGATAGAGGTGTGCGAGTCGAGTCTTAAGATGCTCTGATACATAGCACGGGACTTGGGCGTTTTCTTTTGATTTAGTTGGACTTGTTTTACTTTCCTGTGACGTATCATGTGTTGGTGCATTTTATTAATGAATATTCTCATGTATTGACGGATGGCCGAGATTGATAAACTAATGAATATTTTCCGCTGCTTTGTTTTGAAAACCTTCTAATGAAGAGTATGTCGAGTTATGTGATGTGATATCCCACTTTAGTGGAGAACTCTGATGTTTATTTGAATTAATCGTATTTTATTTTAATTTTGGGAAGTGGGGTGTTACAATAAGTCTATTGCCTTTTATACCATCGTCGTCAACCTTATGAACACACTAAATGCTTTTTCTTTAGTTATGTTTTCGTTTACTAGGAGCACCCTTAGGGACCAGGAATCGACCTAACTTTTTTTCAAACTCTTGATCCAACGCCAAGTGGTATCTTCCCTCTAAATCGGTTTCCTTTTGCAATCGCCATCATGCAAATTCAAACCTCGGTCGTACATCGAGTATTTTTCTTAAAACTAAAATCTCTTTTCTCAAAAAAACCAAAAATACTTTAACTTATCTCTAACCTCTTTTTCAAACTCTAAAGTACATTTAACAAATCTTAAACCTTTTTTGCCTCTTGGCTTTTTGTTTAAACATTTTCAAAAAGGACATACTGCCTAGCATCGTCCATAAACAAACACACAACAAAAAAAACATTTTAACACGAACTACAGAGTTCTGATTCCCTCTGGGATACGTAGGCACTGGGTTAAAAACTCGGACGAACTCAATAATAGAAAACTTTGATTTTCCTTCGGGTAATCAATCACTCTTTCCCCTATAGCAAGCAATAAGATATCAGATACCTTTTATGCGTAGACAACTTAGACGATTCCCATCGAGTACGATGGATGTAGGGAGTGCTAGTACCTTCTCCTTACATAACCGACTTCCGAACCCAACATGGTTGCAATGACCATACCCTATCCTTTTCCATTTGGGTTTTCTCGATATTTTCTCTTTCCCTTTGTAGAATAAATAAAGTTTGGTGGAGACTCTCATAAGTCTATCCATGATCGTGCAAACCATAGTTTTGCGCATCGCGAAGATAATATATTTTTAGGTACGACAAATGGAGAATCTGTTAGGGATTGGTTCACCCCTAAGTAAGTCAAGCCTAGTCTAGGTTTCTTTCGTATGTTTGAGTGTTTATTTATCTTCCTTGCTTGTTTATATTTCCTTTACTTTTAATTGATTTCCATATTGTATTCGTGGTTACATGGTACTGTAGATGGAAGCTTTGATTGCAAACCTTAAGGGAAAGGCTTTCTACACGAGCCTAGAATGTAAACACATAAGATAGGAGAGGTTGAGTAGTATGGGGAACCGGGGAATTTCTCCTCGTGTAGTTCGATACGAGAACCTCGCTTAAAGTAGATTCTAATTAGAATGTTGGCGATTGTCAAACTTTTGGCGTGGACGACCAACGTTTTCATCGAGATCCATGACTCTAAGAACCTTAAACCATTTGGCCAAGAACTAGGATTGATGGTCGCGTAGTATGGGGTACTGAGGTTTACTCCTCGCTTAGTTCAATATGAACTCAATCAGAAGAGACTTTTTTGGTGGAGTCGTTTTCCTGGAAATCACAGACATGCGCGACGAACAGTCGAGGAAGTGCATGACTCTGCAATCCTTGTCTAAAACTCTATGTCGATGGTTGCGTAGTATGGGGCACCAAGGGGTTCTCCTCGTGTAGTTTGATACGAAGACCTCACCCAAAAGAGATTCATATTATGGAGTCATTAACCATCATGTTTGAAATTCTAGCAACAGACATTTGATGTTACAGTGGATGTTATGACATCCACTACTGAGCAGACTACAAAACTTAACAATAACCAGGAAATGAAAGCAGTAAATAACACAGAGAATTGTTGACTCAGTTCAGTGCAAATCACACCTACATTTGGGGGCTACCAAGCCAGGGAGGAAATTCACTATAAGCAGAATTAATTCAAAGTCAAACAACCAGTTTGCACTCTTCACTTAAGACCTACCCAATGCAATTTCAGCCTAACACTAGACTTGAGTTCCCACTCACTCCCCCTCAATCATAGCAGTGATATCAACCAATTAAAGTTACAGATTAAATGAAGACACACTTCAAACAAATCTTGATCTTGCTTCACAGCTTCAATCAAGAGACACAACACTCATGCTTAAAAGCTTAAAGTGACACAATCAGACTACAACTCAAAACACACTAGTTCAATGCAATCATACAACAGATAATTGTTGGCTCACGAGAAATCCTAATACACAAGACACACGTGAATAACTGACTGCACAACTCAGAATTATTCACTCACAAACACTCTGTACTCTCTGTCTCCAAAGCTCTGTCAAGGACTATCCTCAATTAGGATTGCTACTTTGTTATTTATAAGCAATAGAAAGATCTTGGGCCTAAGTGTAGAAATTAGGTTTAACCAAGTTAAACCTCTTTTCATAAAGCTGCACACTCCCAATTAGGTCAGGGACATTTCATGTTATCCTCAGCATTGCCTAGCATTTTGCCTGAGATAACTAGAATCCCTAAAATGTTTCTTGAAGTATAGCCTGAGCTTCCTCATGCAATATACCAGAACCTAAAACACGCGCCCTGATGTTAACTGCTTGATGTCATAACATCCAGCATGACATCCAATTTACTTTGCTCTAGCTAACTAAACTTACCCTGCAGTACTCTCCACATGTATGTCATAACATCAGTCATGACATTCACACATACATCAATGTTTTGCCACAAAATGCAGCCAATCAAAAAACATCTACAAACTCCCCCTTTGGCAAATTTTTGGCTAAATTACTTTGTCAACCTATCAGAGATCACAAGCAGCAGAAAGTTCATACCATATATCTAATCATGCAGGAAAGCTACTAGCTAAAACTACCAATCAACACACACATGTTATAGTACCATATAAGAGTCATCTACACACACAAACAATATCAGCTTCCAGCCACTCAGGATCAACCTGATCACACACACTAATCCAGACTGCTCTGGATTATGGATGTCAAGACATCCAGGATGACATCCTGAATCACACCTGTTCCATAACCAAAAAAAATCACCTGCTTGTCCAAACTACAGATGTCACACCATCCTGTGTTACTCCCCCTCAACTAATGCACATAGGATCAGCCAAACACAACCTGCACAACCTTCAGTCACACATACTTCTAAGCACAAGCCCCAACTCACACACACCTAGCAGTAATAGCCACACACACACACACACACACAGGATCATCATCCTGCTCACACATATACACCTGCAACCATGTTTAGAGTAAACCTGCACAGCAGCAAAGTTGTAAAACACTCAGTACATCAGCATAGTATCACCACATCTGCACATCTACAAACCTGCTAAGTGCTGCTCAGTGCAAACATGTACAACCTGCTGATTCTACTACTACTGAGCACAACCTGCTGATTCTACTACTACTTCTCCCCCATTTAGCTACAAATTTAGATCATAACTACACATATAGTATATATCAAATAAGGTTGGAAACACAGAGTTAAAGGGTTATTACAACACAAGGCTCATGAAGAGCACAACAAATATCCCATGCTGTCAAGGCAAACTCAAAAAGCAAAAAGTCTAACCAAAAGGAAAACCTAGCCAAACCACCAGCAGACCATCAGCCCAAATAGCAACCCACCAAAGCAGACTAATTACTCTTCCTCCTCAGCAGAACTGGATCTAACCTCCTCAATATCAGTTGAGACATCTTCATCTTTATTTTCAGATTCTTCCCCTGACACAGCCTCACTATCAATATTAGCTGCATCTCTTTCAAGACTTTAAATAAAAGACTTTAGCTTGATCTTTCTTGCAGTGGCAGTATTGATAGTTTCCCCCAATTCCCTACAAGTTTCTTTTAATTCAGCAATGATCATTTCTTTAGAGATATTGGCCTTTTCATCAGAAGTCAAAACAATATCTGGGACATGTCTCCCATCAAAGAGTTTGAAGTGAAAAGACAGTGCAGTCTCTCTCTTGCTAGTAGCATCACTAGAGTGCAGAATCCCAGGGTATTGATTTAAGATAATCTCACAAATAAGAGAGGGAAAAGCAATGGGCAGCTTGATAGCACTAGAAGTAGAGTGCTTAATAATCTGATAAAAAATGTACCAGCCAAAATAAAAATTGACTTTGGTACCTACAACATGAATGAACTTGCCAAGCCCGACAGTAATGGTGGATGTATGGTTGGTTGACACCCAATTTGCAGCTCCAATTCTGTGCAGAATGACATATTTTACATTGTGTTGTCCTGCAGATAGCTTCTCTTTTGATGGCCATGTCTTGACTTGATTTGCAGTGATGATCTTGCAAACCTGGTTGTTTGAAGCAGACAATTCTTCCTCACCACTATTTGCACGTCCCAAACATCTGTTGATCATAGTAGGAGAGAACTTCACACAATTCCCTCTGACAAACACCTTCATGTATTCTTTGCTGGTCCTATTTGTGATCGAATCAGGTATGTTTACGATGAACTCTTTCACCAATCCTTCATAGCATTTGGAGAACCCAATGACTGTCTTGAGCAATCCAGCCTTGTTGATTAGGTCCATTACCTCCTTGATTTCCAAGGCATCCTTTCCTAATTCTCTTTCAAGAGTGTCGCTACTGCGAAAATCGGCGCCGGCTGAACAGAAGAGTCGCCACCGTGCGTTATTTATCCCAAGGAAGGGAAAGGAAACGCTCGAAGTAAACCTACCGCAAAGACGGGAAAAGGAATGGTCATCGCAACCAAATCCTGGATTCGGGAGTCGGTTACGCAAGGGGAAGGTATTAGCACCCCTCACGTCCGTCGTACTCGACGGGATCCACGCTTGTTTTCTGGTACGGATTGTTATCCTATCTACTCTACAGGTCAAGGGTTAAGAGAAAATGAAATGACTCGGCAAAGTATCGCACTTTATGCCTACGTATTCCCGTCGGAAACGAGAAATCAGAGTCAACGTAGTTCGCCTACCTACTGTAAAGGAGGGGAAGGTTGCTCGCTAGGATATCGCATCCTATGCCTACGTACTTTCATACAGCATGAAAGATCAGAGCAAACGTAGTTCGGGCCACGTACGACACAAGTCTGTCTTGATTGTTTTTATCCTTCTGAAAAAGGTTTTCTCCTGCTTACGGGTCCAAGTGGACAAAAATGACACTTTCGATTGGTTTACAGTCTTTTTACGCAAGAAGTATTTTTTTAGTGTGTTTGCAATCTCTGACGCACTAGAGACTATGATTTAAGAGTGACTACGTCGTATGTCACCCTAAGGGTAACACACTAAGCAGTCAGATTACTGAAGAGTGACCCTCCAACAACCTTTTCTCAAATAGCTTAAGGCTCGTAATGTACGACATTGATTAACCTTATTACTGTGTTTTTGAATTATTCTGAGATGAGAAGAGAAAGGAGCTCTAAAAAGCCTATGGTTGAAAAGGGAATCAAAATCTATCCTAATGTTGTCATGCATGGATGAAAGCCTAATGTCTGTCATATTTCTCTCTTGCACAGAGAGAAACAGAGATCCTAGGGGATAAACGGAAAAGCAACAGCATATATACAGTAAAGCAGTAAAATGCATGAATGCAGCAATACAAGCGAGGCAAGGGAGTACCACTCAACCTCGAACCTAGAAAACAATAGGCAAAAGTGAACAAGATTCACTTTAAACCTAACAGGGTAATTATCAAACAATACAGTCAAGGGACTCAAACAATACTTCCACAGCTCTAAGCAGCACCAACAGCTCTAAACAGCAAAATCTGATAGAAACAGCAACAAGTCACCAACACCTTCAAGCAAGGTCTTCATCCATCTACAAGCTTCAAATAAGCATCCAATCTTCAAGAAAAACAGCAAGCTACAACAAGCAGAAACTCTAAACAGTAGACAACATCAAACAGCTAAGCAGCAGTAAGTCCTACTTCAAACAGTTGCACAACTCTGACAGTACCAGCTCCTTCTTCTAAAAGTCTTCAAGGCACTGAACTTCATCTTCAATCTCCAAGGGATCCTTCAAAACAAGCTCTCCAACAGAGAATTGATGTTATCAGAAGAAATTGAATGTCAAACAGTTCATTGACGACCAAAGGAAGCCTATGAATAGTTGACATTATAGGAGACTGTTTCCCTCAAAGTTCTACCTCTACGGTATGGCCACTGATCCCTCCTAAGGAGAGAGGTGAATACCATATAGGGACTTTATGTAATAGAGAAGAATGGAAGCAAAGGAAGCTATCCATGTTTATGAAAGAATTTCTATTCTAAGGCTCTACCTATACCCTATGTCCTATGGTCTTCCAACAACTCCAAGCAAGCCAAGCAATCTTCATCAAGCTTTGATTTTGATCTTCAATTTTCCTCTTTTATCCTTGCCAAGCTCCACAAGCTCTAACCAAGCCCACACCCCAAGCAAATGCTCAAAAAGCCCTCACAACAAAGTAAACCCCAAAAATGGGCAAACCAGACAATCACACAATTGTAAAATATACTGAAAATAATAATATAATATTTACAAGCCTAATATTAATTCTAAGGGAAATACTATGTCTACCCTATATACCCCATAGGTCCCCTACTCTAGTTCAATCTAAAAAACCCAAAATAAGATGTTCAAGTGCACCTATGTTGTGTATAAACCCTAATCTAACCATCCTAATATCATCAATCAAAACTAATCAAAACCTAATTATAAAATCATGGAATAAATCCAGGGGGGAGCTCAAGTTTATATCTAATTACTCTAAAAATAATAGCACTAAAATGTAAAGGGAGCTAGCTAAACAAAAATCTACAAAACTATGTACGAACTATATTCAACAAACAAAAACAATTAAAAGTAAAATAATAGCAAAAATAAAGAAAATGCCTAAACTAATATTTTTTATTATCTACAATTTTCTTAAGATCAAAATCAACCTATTGCAAAAATTCCCAGATTAAAACAACCATTTTCTAATTTTTTATGAATTTTCTAAAGTTGAAATAAAATGAATAAAAGAAAAATAAAAAGAACACTCAGGGGGTGTAGAAAATAACTGCGCTCAGTTCAAATGTCTTATGGGCCAAAACTCAGGGGGCGCGCATATCAATTGTTACTGAGCCCATAACCACATAAAATCAATTCAGAAATCATTAAGAAATTAAAAAAACGCGTGGTGTGGATAGTAACCAAAATGTAGTGTAAATCCAATGTGGGCCATGAAACAGGGGTGTGCATAGTACTAATCCACTCAAGCCCAACGTTTCCACTAAATGAAACGTTGCGTTTCACCTTCATTAGAAACCTTCACAATCTGAGCGCAATCTCGTCCACACGATCCCTTCTAAGTCAACGAGTCTCTCTCGATCCAACAGCTGAAACGTTGTCTTCCCCATTCAAATTTATTTTGGAGCCAAAGCAGCCATGGAAGCTCCTCCAAGAACACTCAACATCAGCAAATCGTGTTCACTCAAAAATGAACCAAAATCAACAAAACAAAGCTCTAACATGCTCAGAAATTACTCCTGGTTTTCGCTATGGCATCAGCATCGATTAATATAAACCCTACCCTCCAACACGATCTTGAATTTAGAAATACTCAAAATTCCAATCATCACTAATCAGCAAACTAATGGCACTAATCTCTTCCTTGTTCATCACTGGTCAATTACAACTAAAAACCTAAGGTTCTACTTGCATATCCATGGAGTTCTAGGTCCAAACAGAATTTGTGTGCACATGTCAACCTTCACCAAATCGTGTCAAACTTTCCAGAAAGCATCATCTAACCACCTACATTGCTTCTAACCTATAGATCTTTGCTAATTCTGCCTAATTCGAGCCGGAAGAAGAAAGTTACTAACCTGTGAAATTGATGAAAACAGATGGTGAAATGCTTCAATCCAAGGCTTGTGCTGCTCCAGAATCACTCAAGGTATTGATATCTTGCTTCTGTATGCAATGGATCTCGCTCAAACAGCTTGAATCACCATAACAGAATTTCACTTGCAGTTGGATATGTGAAAACTCAAGAACACGATTTGGCCAATGATTCACACTGGTTTTGATCTCTACACACTTAGTGATGATTATTGAATTGAATTCAATCAAGAAATTGGATTGATTCTGAAGAAACTGAAGAACTCGATGATGAATTGCAATGGAGGGAATTGAAACTCAATATTGCTTCTCTGCACCAAATGACACCCAAAACTGATCTTGATCAACTCAAATTCATATATAGGCAGTGTTAGAACCCTCTAGAAAGACCTGGAATGATCCTATGAGAAATTGGATATCTCATGTCATGGTAAATTGAAATGGTGAGATTAACATATCAGTTGCAGCTTGCCTTGTTACAACATTCAAATGAGGCTTGGAAATCTCTCCAAATGAGAATTAGAATGTGCTTGGATGGTTCCTTGCATTGTAATCCACTTCTAGCTTGGTTTGGCAAGTGTAACTTCTCATATAAGTAACCAATGATAAGTCCAATTTCTTGACCTCAAATTCAAAATACAATGATGTCAATCATCTCAAAATGTATTTTCCCTTCAATTTGGTATATCACATGATGCATTTTAGCCTTGGATCAAAAAATCCCAAATTTGGTCACTTGAAAATGGACTTTTACCTTCCATATTTGGTCAATTTTATCATTTTGAGTTCCATGCATTTCCAAACTATCATGACCTCTTACCTAGACTCAAAACATCATTTTGAGCAAGTTTGATGTTGAACATTTTCTCATTTGAAGTTTGCAAGTAGGAGTTTTAGGCATATGCTTGAAATGACCTATAATCTTACTTTCCCAAAATACCCCTGGCTTGTCAAGATCATAAGTAGAGTTCCACAAATCAGAATGAGGCATACCATACCTTTCTAGAAAGATAAGATCATGAGGAACAACTTTCATGTTTACCAAAAATCCATTTGACAAATCCTTGTGGGGAAAAAGTTGCTTGGAAGTCAAGTAACTTTCACAGATAAATTTCAGTGTCCTCAGATGACCTGTAACTTGCAAGAACCATAACTTGAGTTATATAAATCTACTTGATGCCTTCCACAACTCAAATTAAAGGTCTTGATATGCTCTACAAGTTTCATGTTGGCCAAATATCCATTTGAGACTTGTATTTTGAATTATTTTGCTTAGAAGTTTGACCTAAATCAAGGGATTTTACACTGAAACCCTAATTTAGTAACTTCTCTTCTTCTTGATTTCTTTTGATTTCTCCTTGGCACAACACCCCATCTATATCCACATATCAAATGATGAATTCCACGTCCTTCAAATAGGCCTGGATGCCCTTCTATCAAGCTTTTGACCTAGGGTTGACCTAGATGAAACCCTAGTTGACTGTCTCCAACTGTAGCTCTTGTAACCATACCAATGACTTGTCTCATCTTCAAAATGAACCTTTAGGTATTCCATGAAGTCTATACACATTCCATGCCTCAATTCATAGCTCACAACCTCTTTGATGATCTTCAAATACCCTCAAGATAGAAGATAGATCCACTGCTTGACCTTTTAACTTCTCAAAGCTTCAATTTCTTTCTTGGTGACTTGAATAGACTTGGGCTTGAATAAAAACCTTTTGGATATACTCCTTGAGATGAAAATAGCACTTGATCCCTTGTTGGATGATTTGCCCATGCTATGCTATGCAAATGAATGAACTATGTATATGATCTACTATGCAAATGATAAAGCTATGAAAACACAAATCAGGTAAAACAAGTTGGTCAAATTTTAGGGTGCAACAGCTGCCCCTATTCAAACGGCTTGGACCCGACTGGGTGAAACGCTCAGAGCCTTCAGACAATCGAGGTACGAGGCGGTTGAATACCAATAAACCCGGAAATTTGCCAACTGCAAAAAATAGATTGTGAAATAAACTGCACCACTACTTGGGGAACACTATCTACAAATCTGATTTCAACACTATCTTGTCAATATCGGAATAAACTTATTGACTTCACTGGGAGAAGTGCTTTGGCCGAATATAAGAACGCAATTCTGTCTTGTCATGGGACACATACTATGTTCCTTACATGGAAATCATTCGTCTAGATACTGAGGAGTTCATCCGCCTATCTCTTACGGGAAACATGCGTCGACTTTAGTAACAGTTCATCCACCCATCCAATACGGGAACACTATTCTGTTTACATCACAGGAAAATTTTCTTCTGCCCATCATACAGGAAAATACACTTCTGCCCATCACACAGGAAAATTATACTTCTGCCCATCACACAGGAAAATTATTCTTCTGCCCATCACACAGGAAAATTATTCTTCTGCCCATCACACAAGAAAATTATTCTTCTGCCCATCACACAGAAAAATTATTCTTCTGCCCATCACACAGGAAAATTATTCTTCTGCCCATCACACAGGAAAATCATTCTTCTGCCCATCACACAGGAAAATTATTCTTCTGCCCATCACACAGGAAAATTATTCTTCTGCCCATCACACAGGAAAATTATTCTTCTACCCATCACACAGGAAAATTATTCTTCTGCCCATCACACAGGAAAATTATTCTTCTGCCCATCACACAGGAAAATTATTCTTCTGCCCATCACACAGGAAAATTATTCTTCTGCGCATCACACAGGAAAATTATTCTTCTGCCCATCACACAGGAAAATTATTCTTCTGCCCATCACACAGGAAAATTACACTTCTGCCCATCACACAGGAAAATTATTCTCGGACATAGTTTTTTTTTGTGCCTATTCTTTGCATTAACTAACTCCACTGGGGATATTCTGAAAAATAACTGTCAAACACTCGTCTTGCTAACAAGTGGCTACTTCTGAACTTTGATCTGAAACACTGCCTCAGCAACAAATCTTGAAGAAAACATTCCGCTGGTCGGATACAATAATGCCTCAATTGGCAACTCTGTGGGATAATAATAAACTGAACTATGTCATCACACGTCTCCCGGCGAGACCTCGATTGTCTGGTAATATCTGAGCTTTAGAACTCCATACTCCTATTAAGAAAGCACGCCTGACAGCGAAAAGTCAACCAACCTGATCTATGTTTCAAAATGCGTATGTTTGATAATGGCGTAATGCTCCATACAACATGGAAATGCTATGCGTTTTTTTTGTTTGGTAGATGCAAATATGACACTATATGCCGATGCAAATGCAGGCTCGAACTGCTGGGATGGCTCTAACAAGCTTGCTTCATCGATCTTGGCCGTCGAAGACAAACATCACCTGCTGGGGAGTGAACGGGTATCACAAAGTATTCCGGCAAAATAAATGCCAGGACACACAACCAACTCTGTCGGGGAGAGTTTTAACCTTCGATTTCCCCTGGGAGGAACGAAAACACTTGCTGAAAAGAGAGAACTCCGCTGGGGATGAAACGACTCTCTTGGGGAAAATAAACTGACTCCGTTGGGGAGAATAAATGACCCTACTGGGAAGGGAATCTCTGCTGGGGAGAGTAGACTGTCTGGGTACAACTCACAAATTTGGAAATATTAGTCTTCTGAGGCCACACAACTCTGCTCGAGATAGGGAATCCTTTTGGGGGACACCATACTGTCTGAATACAGCCTACAATCTTGGAAGCACCAAACTCTGCTGATGGTAAACGACCCTGCTGGAGAATGTCCTTCGGATAAGCTACGACTAGCTGGGGAATTTGATCCTTCTTCAATAAGGAACATTGTCGCGACCTGCATGGGGATTCACTTCACATAATGATCAAGCCTTTTCGTCACGAGCCTCTAGTTAGGACTGCAGTCTTCCGATCGCCCACTTCGTATGGTCAAGAACCCTGCAACACCACAAACGAGACAAGACAAGTCTATACAACCAAATCTATTCAGGTTAGCGTTAGTGACATCATTTTTAGTCAATTCGAAGTTTTAGCAATTATTGGCAAGGGCCAGCAATGTTATATGCACTTGCTAGTTTCATTAAACATTGGCGCTTTTCACATACAAAACAGTAAAGAACAAGCATCAAATACTGAATAACATATTTTATTGATTGGGCCCCTGAATGGGCAGAGTTTTGTACACTGGATGTAACTCCTGAAAAGAGGAAGTTACGCACAACAAATATACAACTATGCACAGGAAATATAAATACAGTGACAACTCAAATTTACACATATGTCGGCAACGTGATGCAGACGAACATCATGAGCTGATCCTTCTATGACTCGCCTGACTCTGGCGCTTTCCCGGTATTTAAACTTCTGAAGAGATTGTGTCTGATAATTGAACTCTCAGGTATATTATCCCGCACCAATGTACACCGTAGTATCAAATTCGGACCGCAGTCATTCGCTTTTTTAAATTCCTAACTTTTGCGTGAACCGCCCTTTGCGGGTTTTCAGTTCACCGGGATACCCCTTTTTGTCGAAGCCGCCCAGTGTAGGTTTTCAACTTCGCGGGTGTACATTTTTTCAATTTTTATCCCTAATTTTTGCCCGAACCTTTTATTCTGTTTTTGGTTCGCCAGGATGCCCCATTTTTGCCTGGACTTTCTTTTTTTTGTCCAGCGGGTCAATTTCAAGCAAAGTATTTTTTAACTGCGTCCGAATTCACAAGCGACGTAAAGTCTTCACCGTCCATGGTGGACAACAACAATGCTCCTCCTGAAAAGACTTTTCTGACAACGTATGGCCCTTCGTATTTAGGGGTCCACTTACCCCTGTGATCTGCCTGTGGCGGGAGAATCCTTTTTAGCACAAGGTCGCCCATCTGAAAGCTCCGAGGATGTATCTTCTTATCATACGCTTTCTTCATTCGGCTCTGGTACAACCGACCATATGCTAGAGAAGCTAACCTCTTCTCATCCATTAAACTCAGCTGGTTCAACCTGTCTTTCACCCATTCTGCCTCGTCAAGTTGGACATCTCGTAATACCCTTAGGGAAGGAATCTCAACTTCCAGTGGTAACACTGCTTCCATTCTGTATACTAATGAGAACGGGGTTGCCCCGGTTGATGTGCGTACCGTCGTACGATAACCGTGCAAAGAGAAAGGTATCATCTCATGCCAGTCCTTATAGGTCACCACCATCTTCTGAACAATCTTCTTTATGTTCTTATTGGCCTCTTCAACAGCGCCATTCATCTTGGGTCGATAAGGAGAAGAGTTGTGATGTTCGATCTTAAAACTCTGACACAGCTCCTTCATCATCTTGTTATTTAAGTTCGAACCGTTGTCGGTAATTATCCGCTCAGGGATTCCATATCTGCAAATGATATCTCGTCTGATAAACCTGGCTACCACCTGCTTGGTCACATTTGCATATGATGCCGCTTCCACCCACTTGGTAAAATAATCAATTGCTACCAAAATGAAACGGTGTCCGTTAGATGCCGTCGGCTCAATCTTTCCAATCATATCAATTCCCCACATCGAGAATGGCCACGGTGACGACATCACGTTCAGAGGACTCGGAGGCACATGGATCTTATCCGCATAGATCTGGCACTTATGACACCTCTTCGCAAACTTGAAACAGTCAGTTTCCATAGTTAGCCAGTAATAACCTACCCGCAGCAGCTTCCTCGTCATAGCATGCCCACCAGCATGCGTACCAAATGTACCCTCGTGTATTTCCTCCATAAGCAACTTCGCCTCTTTCTCATCTACACAACGTAGCAACACCAAGTCGTGGTTTCTCTTATACAGGACACCGTCCAGATTCAGATAGAAATTACCAGCCAATCTCCTGAGAGTTTTCTGATCATGACTGGATGCCCCAGCCGGATACTCTTTGTTCTTCAAGAAATTATGAATATCAAAATACCAGGGTTTATCATCAGATGCCTCGTCAATGGCAAATACGAAGGCAGGTCTGTCAAGTCGAGAGATAACAATTCTGGGAGCCTCATTCCAGAAGTTAACCTCATACATGGAAGACAGCGTGGCCAGTGCGTCAGCCATCTAATTTTTCGCTCGCGGTACATGATGCAATTCAACCTTGTCAAAGAAAGGCAACAACCTCCTCGCGTAATTCATACAAGTTGGGCTGACGTGTCTCCCATTCTCCTTTTATTTGATTCACCACCAGAGCTGAGTCTCCATATACATCCAGATTTTTGATTCGCAAATCAATGGCTTCTTCAAGCCCCATGATGCAAGCTTCGTATTCGGCTTCGTTATTGGTAACCGGAAAGGTCAATCGAGCAGTAAATGGGATGTGCGACCCATGTGGAGTAGTGATGATTGCCCCTATTCCGCTACCATAAGAGTTCACAGCTCCATCGAATATCAACTGCCACTTTGAACCCGGCTCTGGCCCTTCGTCTGGCAACGGTTCGTCACAGTCCTTCATTTTTAAGTGCATGATATCCTCTTCAGGAAAATCAAACTTCATCGACTGGTAATCCTCAATAGGCTGCTCTGCCAAATACTCAGATAATACACTCCCCTTTATCGCCTTCTGCGAAACATACTGGATGTCATATTCAGTTAAAACCATCTGCCATCGGGCAATTCTCCCGGATAAAGCCTGCTTTTCAAATACGTATTTGATGGGATCCATCTTTGAAATAAGCATGGTTGTATGATTCAGCATGTACTGCCTCAAACACTTGGCGGCCCAGGCTAGCGCACAACAAGTCTTTTCGAGCATTGAGTATCGAGATTCACATTCAGTGAACTTCTTACTCAGATAATAAATTGCATGCTCTTTTCTTCCTGTCTCATCGTGTTGACCGAGAACACAACCCATACTCCCCTCAAGAACCGTCAAATACATAATTAAGGGTCTCCCTGCCACTAGAGGTATCAAAATAGGAGGCTCTTGCAAATACTGTTTTATTTTATCGAACGCCTTTTGACAATTTTCATTCCACGTTACAGCCTGGTCCTTTTTCAACAACTTGAATAACGGCTCGCACGTTGCTGTTAGGTGAGAGATGAACCTAGCAATGTAGTTCAACCTCCCTAAAAACCCGCGCACCTCTTTTTCCGTTTTAGGCGTCGGCATCTCTTGTATGGCTTTTATTTTTGCAGGATCAACCTCTATTCCTTTTTCACTCACGATAAACCCCAGCAGTTTACCTGATCTCACCCCGAAGGTGCATTTGTTAGGGTTCAGTCTCAGCCTGAACTTCCTAAGCCTCTTGAATAATTTCAGCAGATTCACCAAATGTTCCCCCTCCGTCTGGGATTTGGCAATCATATCATCGACATAAACCTCGATCTCTTTATGCATCATGTCATGAAAGAGAGTCGCCATTGCACGCTGATACGTTGCCCCAACATTCTTTAATCCGAAGGGCATCACTTTGTAGCAAAATGTTCCCCAAGGCATAATGAAGGTAGTCTTCTCCATATCTTCTGGCGCCATTTTAATCTGGTTGTAGCCTGAGAAGCCATCCATGAAGGAGAATACGGATAATTGAGCGGTATTGTCAACCAGCACATCGATGTGAGGAAGTGGAAAGTCATCTTTCGGGCTCGCCTTATTCAGGTCACGGTAGTCTACGCACATTCTCACCTTACCGTCCTTTTTTGGCACTGGCACAATATTAGCGACCCATGAGGGATATTTCGTAACAGCTAGGAAACCAGCATCCCACTACTTTTGAACTTCCTCCTTAATTTTCACTGCCATATCAGGTCTAGTTCTGCGAAGCTTCTGCTTAACCGGCGGGCATTCTTCTTTTAGCGGCAGACGGTGCACAACCATATCCATATCCAGCCCAGGCATGTCTTCGTACGACCAAGCGAATACATCACTATACTCTCTGAGCATTTCAACCAGTCTTCGCTTGACGTCGCTCTGCAGCGCGGCTCCTATACGGATGTTCCTTTCAACCCCTTCCGACCCCAGATTGACGATTTCAATGACCTCCTCATGAGGCAGAATGATTCGTTCTTCTTGCTTTACCAACCAAGACAACTCTTCTGGAACGTCGCCATCTTCAACAATCTCTTCCTCGGTCTGAAATACCGGGTGTTCAAAGTCGAAGTGAGTCATAGGCGGTTCAATGATGTCATCTGAAAATGTTATCCTGCAAAAGGGATGGTTAAATGCTTCAAAATGTGTATAAAGCGAATAACCACGTTGCCATTTTATTGTAAAACATAAAAACAGGAAGAACAGAGATCACAATATTTGTCCATGAAAAACGCCCTTTTATTTAACAATTAAACAGTGCAATATGCATAACAGAACGGCCCTAAGCAAAATCACGATGCCCCGGGTAGGACACCGGATTGTTCAACAATTAGTAAAACAAAATATTACTGTTTTGTAGTCACGGGAACAAATTCCTGAATGGACCAATTGCATAATCCTTGTCCTGGCACGCTCGGTTGAATCCAGGCGTCCATGTCGCAGTCACTGTCTCCTTCTTCGGAATCTGAAACAGCGTTGACGGTCTCGTGATATACTCCACTAGCCGTGATTGTGATTGGTCCTTTGAAACGGGGTGCCCCTGCAGCAGGCGTTGATGACGACGGTTGATATCCCAACCCAAATCTGTCCATTTTCACGGGAATATCCAGAACCTTGCCCCAGCCCTTGGTCTCACCAGTCTTCACTAGAGCCTGAGCCTCTTTGTACGACGATACGGCCACCTCTGATGCTTTACTCGGCCCTGGAACTTTGTCTTTGATGCGCAACCCTTCAAAGGCTTGACAGGGTGTTTCATGAATCTCGCCGTCGACTTCCACATACTTGAATGACGATAGATGGCTGACCAATATGTCCTCCTCTCCACAAACTGTGACCACACTGTCCCCTACCATGTATTTCAGCTTTTGGTGCAAGGTAGATGTGACTGCCCCAGCACCATGGATCCATGGTCGTCCGAGAAGACAGTTGTATGCTGGCTGGATGTCCATAATGTAAAATTCAGTTTCGAAAATCTCCGGCCCCACCTGCAGAGGTAACGTTATAGATCCAAAGACTGACCTTCGTGTACCATCAAATGCCCTGACCACCAAGTCACTAGGCGTACAAATGATCCCCCTGATGTCCAATTTCATCATTGCTTTCTTTGGCAGCACGTTTAAGGAAGACCCGGTATCTACCAGCACGTGGGACATGACTGTGCCCCTACATTCAACTAAGACGTGCAACGCCATGTTATGCTCTCTTCCCCTCGGGGTCAAATCAAAATCCGTAAACCCCAAACTATGGCTTGCATTCACGTGCGCCATCACCCCCTCCAACTGATTCACAGAAACATCTTGGGGTACAAACGACGTGTCCAGAATTTTCAATAACGCATTCCTATGGGCTTCGGAACACAATAACAGTGATAGTATGGATATCTTCGACGGCGTTTATTGAAGGTGCTCAACAATCTTATAGTCACTCTTACGGATAAGGCGCATAAACTCTTCTACATCTTTCAGTGACGTTTCTTTTTCATTCCTCTGCACAGGGACATCCTCATTCATTTTTCCTTTACCTTTTGCCAACCGTTCAGCCTCTACCTCAGGCGATATAAAAATTCTCCCACTTCTTGTCATCCCTCCGATCCCGACGACATTGTCTACAACCTCAGCTGGCTGTTTACTGATATCAATTTTCACCCCATCACAGTATGCTTCCAACCCATAAGTCCAGGGTACCGCCTTAGTGCTCTCATAAGGTGTTGGCCCTACCTTGGTGATAGTGATCGGCGGTCGCCTGGCTGGCGCCGTTATAGTTATCGTTTTTTGGGGGATTGTCACCGTAGCTACATCACTTTGCTCATCATCTAATATTTCTGCAGGTTTCTCAACTGCCATTCTGTCGAATTGCAACGTGCCTTCATCTATCAAGGTCTGAATACCCTTCTTCAATTCAGCACAACCCCCAGCTTGGGTCCAACACTCTAGACAAAACTCATCGCAGCCTGGATACACACCTCCTTTCAATAACCTGCTCTTTATCTCACACAACGGTGTTTTTAGTTCATCAACATTCATGATCAAGTTCAAACCCTCCTCAGTCAAAATAGCATTTGCCCCATGGTTGGGCATGGGCTGTTGTACTATGTTCGGACCTGCTTGTCCAAAATTTATGGCTTTGCTATCCAACAGATCTTGCACCACATGCTTGAACACGTGGCAAGTCTCTATGTCATGGCCAGGAGCCCCGGAGTGGAACTCGCAGTGCTTGTTCGTATCAAAACCAAACGGAGGAGTGCCCGTCATTGGCGCCATAGTCCTCTTTTCCACCAAATTCAAACCCAGTAATGTTTGGAGTAACTCTGCATACGTATAAGGAGGTACATCAAATACTCTTTTCGGCCTCGCGTTAGGAAATCTCCTCTGTCCCTGATTTGGCCTCTGCTGCTGTTGTTGTTGTTGTTGCTGCTACTGTGGTGGTATCTGCTGTAGTGGTATTGGTTGTTGATGAAATGGAATTGTGACGCTTGCCACCTGTTGCGGATGATTGTACTGATTCCTCCCTCTGCCCCGGCCTCGGCCTCGGCCCCCGAATACTGCACTTGTGTACCTTGAAGTAGATTCCTCAGCTTGGAATCTCCCCATTTTAATATTACTTTCAACCTTCTCTCCCATCAAGATTAGATCCGAGAAACTGCCCAAAGAAGCAGGAAACAGCTTATCATAAAACATACTGGTGAACGTTCCTATGAACATATCATTCATCTCCTTCTCAACCAACGGAGGATGAACTCTTGCAGCCATGTCGCGCCACCTTTGCGCATATTCTTTGAAGCTCTCATCTATCTTCTGCGACAACCCCTGTAATTGGACCTTGTTTGGTGCCAGGTCACTATTGTACTTATAATGAGCCACAAACGCTTCAGCCAGCTGCTTCCAAGTCTTTACCTGAGTAGGCTCCAATCCCATGTACCATTCAAGGGAAGGACCAGACAAGCTGTCTTGAAAGAAATGCATCAGCATTCTCTCATCGTTCGAATAAGCCGACATCCTTCTATAGTATGACCGCACATGCACCTTTGGACAGGTATCTCCCTTATATTTGTCAAATGTGGGAGCTTTAAACTTTAGCGGTACCCTCAGGCTAGGCACCAGACCCATTGTGGTCATATCTAAACCAACAGCACTTTGATTCACAACACCTTTCATCTGCTCCTCGAGCATCTTGATTCGCTGAGCGTTATCTACAGGACCTTCAAAACCCCCACCAGAGAAAGCATCTTCTTGCTGATCTTCTATCCAATTACCGTTCCCATTTCCATATCCATCATACCCATTGTTACGACCAAATCTAGTCTGATTCATCACAGGGCCCCGCCCCCTGTTACCATACCCTTGAGCGACCTCGGCAGGTCCAAAAGACATCACTCCAGCGCCATTTCCGTTACCGAATCCTCCATAACCCTGATTGGCATTACCAAATCCATCCTGTCCGAAACCTGGAGCGTTGAAGCCAAACTTCCCATCCTGGTTAGCATAATCAAACCCCTGGTCGTTATAGCCAAATCTGTTGTTACCAAAGCCATTACCTCCAATATTATCACCGCCCAGATTGGCATCTCCGAATCCAACGTTATTAATGACAGTCTCGTTACCGATTCCTGCATTATCGTTCCCGGCGCCAACGCCATTGTTCACATTCACAGCAGGTATGTTCGCCACAGGTGGAGCTACCGGTGTAGGAGTACCATCCCCATGAAGGGTGTCAACTCGTACAGAATTGTGGTCTTCGTTTCCATGCCCAGCATTTCTCACTAGCAAAGGCTGCACCAAAGCTTGCAAGTTTTCCTGTCCCTTCACAATGGTCTCCATTGTCTGCATGAACAGCGCCAGCTTCTCACGCATTTCCTGCATCTCGCTCTGCATCTGGTCCATAACTCTTTTGCAGTTGGTACAAGTAGAGTATTAGTGCGGGCGTTGACTTTCAATCCTGGAAAGACCTGATGAAATGCAGGAGATGAGATACAATTCAATAATTACCTGTAATGCAATATGAATGCGAATGTGATTATGTAAATATGCTACAGGTTATATTCCCCCGATTCTAGTTCTGGAGAGAAAGCCATTATGGCAATGGAGTCCCTATTCGGCAAATAATAAACCAGAAAATCCTCATATATAACAAATGCCAAGAGGCTGAGTACTGAATACAACCGAAGAGACCTCGGCCAACAAGTCTGGCGATGGCCCAAATATGAGTACAAATAACAAAGGTAAGGCAAAGATACGTCAGGCCAAGTGGCGCGCTCGGACGTCCTCCAATATCCTCATCGTCTCGGAGTGTCCTAGTCGGGAGATCAACTCCTGCACTAGTAAAGCATGCCGCTCAGTAGTGGATCTCAGCTTTGCGGCGTCGTCCCGGGGAGCTCCTTTGCTCGAACCCTCGTCAGATCTGTACCTCTTTGAACCGACCTTCTCCTCGCAACCTCTCGACTTCTCGTCACCGTCACTGACTCTGAGATTAGCAGTACTTCTAAGGGATGTTACTTCAACAATCCTTGCTTCCTAGGCTTTAACCTGTGCCTCTAGCGTGGCAATCTGCATTTTCAGCTTGTCTTCGCGCTCTTTTCGCTTGGTGAGCGTGGCCTCCCACAAAGCCTCCCACTTGCTGATACGAGCATAAGCCTTGCTTAGAAGTTCCTTCTTGGATGTAAGCACTTTGCTAACCCCGTTCAAAGCTATCCCTACTCTTTCTTTCTTGTTGGTCGCTTCTGTCAGCTCTGATCCCAACCTGTTAATCAATTCGGTCTGTTCCTTCACCGCGAAGGTGGCTTCCTTCTTCTCTCGTCGTAACTGGAAGATATCCTTCTCTAACTCCTCGTTAGCTTTCTTCAATTACTCATTTGTAGCTAACAACTTGTTATATTTCTCGCTCTCTTCTGCAGGAGGTACCTCAATCAATGGAAGATACAATGGTTCCACAGCGGGATAAGGCATCAAAGACATACGAGCTCTCTCACGGACCCAGGCCAAATAAGGTTCATAAGCTCTGCTGTTGCTCTTACCGAGCAAAGCCTTCCCCCTCTTGTGGATGCTAGCCCACGCATGCCTTAACCTGATCAAAGTAGTATCGTCTAAGGAGCCCGTGAGATACAGAGATTCCTGTATCTCAACCTCAATAGGAGCATTTCTCAAGGCATAACCAAATTGTCGTACCAATAGTGAAGGATTATAGTTGATACAACCTTTCCGTCCAATCAGGGGAACATTCGGAAAGCCACTGCAACTATATATAACGTCAGTACCAAGCATACCCCGATCAAACCAGATGACATTCTCAGCAGATAGCCCCATCAACCGGGACGGCCAATCCAAAGTATCAACGGTATCAACAAACGGCCCCGTCTTCGGAAGGTGCCTCTGGAACCACCTGTACAGGAGAGGAAGACAGCAGGATACGTTCTTGCCACGACGTTTCTTATTCTTGTAATGAATAGAATGATAAACATCGCCCAAGAGAGTAGGAATGGGATTCTTCGAGGCGAGAATCAGGAAGGCATCCGAATCAACAAAGTCTGGCACATTAGGGAACAAGACAATCCCGTAAATGCAGACAGCCAGAATAGCACTAAAGGCAATCCAACACCCATTCTTTGCGCACTGCGTGGCCTTCTCGACTAGGATAGATAAGTGAAAACCATAAGCGCCATTCAACTTGACCAGGCCTCCTGGAAACTCAGAAGCGTCCAGACTGGCAATCTCTATGAGTGTAGCTAATTCAGGCTCGGTATCAATGTGTACAAAGGGCATCTGGTCTAGCACGAGAATATCCAACATGACATGATACTCTTCCAAAGTGGGTGCAAGAATGTAGTCTGGAAACAAGAAACATCTCAGCTGCGGCTCATAAAACTGCATCAAAGTATATACCCCAGTAATCTCGAAAGCCGAAGGTGTGTACAACAAGCTAAGCAGCCTCCCATAGGATACTCTGAACCCAACCCTCACACTCTCATCTGCTAAAGCAACTAAACCCAGTAATGAACTGATGTCTGGTGACTGCAACCTGTAAGCAACCGTCTTCTTCAGGGACTCCATGCCTGGCTAGAAGATGTCCTAGAATCAAAGGGGAATAATTACCTGCAACATAAATACATGTTAATGAAATGCAAACATGAAAATGCACATGCATATCCAAACATGGGATCAAGTGCAATGCTGATAGACTGGGTTGCTCTGTACTGAAGCCTTGAGAACCAATCAATCTTTATTTCAAACCAAACCACCCACTCAAAAGAAACCTGTACCCACATTTCACTGATAAAGGTAAACCAGGTATTCTGAGGTCAAAGGTTCCCTGCAAACAGACCCTCCTACCCCTCACAGGTGTGTACTTAACTTGCAGACGAGGTACGGCATCCTATGCGGGTTCAACGTCACAGACTTTCAAGAGCGATGATACGATACCCAGAAGGTGTGGCATCATCATCCCTTGAAGCGGCCTCACTTAGTTGAATCCCAATTGATAGGTTCCCAGAGTCGACAATCCTCGGGTCAGACAACTTGTCGAGCCCTAAGGGCCAGGCAAGAAGCATCAAAGAGAATCTCGTCCGAGTGAGATTTCGTGGCTAGCTGGTGCGAGCTAAGCAAGCAGGCTAACCACTACTCTCTCTCTAAATCTATAGGTGTACTCAAGCCTGGATTTGGCTTATCTCTCAACAGATTACCCCCTCATACCCACAACAATAATAACAAAAATATAATGCTGAACGTAAATGACTGAAAAGTAAATCCATACAAAATCCTCGACGGGAAAACAAGCAATAGGATTGACTCGCGTAGGGAACCGTTGGAGTCCCCAGCAGAGTCGCCAGCTGTCGCTACTGCGAAAATCGGCGCCGGCTGAACAGAAGAGTCGCCACCGTGCGTTATTTATCCCAAGGAAGGGAAAGGAAACGCTCGAAGTAAACCTACCGCAAAGACGGGAAAAGGAATGGTCATCGCAACCAAATCCTGGATTCGGGAGTCGGTTACGCAAGGGGAAGGTATTAGCACCCCTCACGTCCGTCGTACTCGACGGGATCCACGCTTGTTTTCTGGTACGGATTGTTATCCTATCTACTCTACAGGTCAAGGGTTAAGAGAAAATAAAATGACTCGGCAAAGTATCGCACTTTATGCCTACGTATTCCCGTCGGGAACGAGAAATCAGAGTCAACGTAGTTCGCCTACCTACTGGAAAGAAGGGGAAGGTTGCTTGCTAGGATATCGCATCCTATGCCTATGTACTTTCATACAGCATGAAAGATCAGAGCAAACGTAGTTCGGGCCACGTACGACACAAGTCTGTCTTGATTGTTTTTATCCTTCTGAAAAAGGTTTTCTCCTGCTTACGGGTCCAAGCGGACAAAAATGACACTTTCGATTGGTTTACAGTCTTTTTACGCAAGAAGTATTTTTTTAGTGTGTTTGCAATCTCTGACGCACTAGAGACTATGATTTGAGAGTGACTACGTCGTATGTCACCCTAAGGGTAACACACTAAGCAGTCAGATTACTGAAGAGTGACCCTCCAGCAACCTTTTCTCAAATAGCTTAAGGCTCGTAACTTATGACATTGATTAACCTTATTACCGTGTTTTTGAATTATTCTGAGATGAGAAGAGAAAGGAGCTCTAAAAAGCCTATGGTTGAAAAGGGAATCAAAATCTATCCTAATGTTTTCATGCATGGATGAAAGCCTAATGTCTGTCATATTTCTCTCTTGCACAGAGAAAGACAGAGATCCTAGGGGATAAACGGAAAAGCAACATCATATATACAGTAAAGCAGTAAAATGCATGAATGCAGCAATACAAGCGAGGCAAGGGAGTCCCACTCAACCTCGAACCTAGAAAACAATAGGCAAAAGTGAACAAGATTCACTTTAAACCTAACAGGGTAATTATCAAACAATACAGTCAAGGGACTCAAACAATACTTCCACAGCTCTAAGCAGCACCAACAGCTCTAAACAGCAAAATCTGATAGAAACAGCAACAAGTCACCAACACCTTCAAGCAAGGTCTTCATCCATCTACAAGCTTCAAATAAGCATCCAATCTTCAAGAAAAACAGCAAGCTACAACAAGCAGAAACTCTAAACAGTAGACAGCATCAAACAGCTAAGCAGCAGTAAGTCCTACTTCAAACAGTTGCACAGCTCTGACATACCAGCTCCTTCTTCTAACAATCTTCAAGGCACTAAACTTCATCTTCAATCTCCAAGGGATCCTTCAAAGCAAGCTCTCCAACAGAGAATTGATGTTATCAGAAGAAATTGAATGTCAAACAGTTCATTGACGACCAAAGGAAGCCTATGAATAGTTGACATTATAGGAGACTGTTTCCCTCAAAGTTCTACCTCTACGGTATGGCCACTGATCCCTCCTAAGGAGAGAGGTGAGTACCATTGAGGGACTTTATGTCATAGAGAAGAATGGAAGCAAAGGAAGCTATCCATGTTTATGAAAGAATTTCTATTCTAAGGCTCTACCTATACCCTATGTCCTATGGTCTTCCAACAACTCCAAGCAAGCCAAGCAATCTTCATCAAGCTTTGATTTTGATCTTCAATTTTCCTCTTTTATCCTTGCCAAGCTCCACAAGCTCTAACCAAGCCCACACCCCAAGCAAATGCCCAAAAAGCCCTCACAACAAAGTAAACCCCAAAAATGGGCAAACCAGACAATCACACAATTGTAAAATATACTGAAAATAGTAATATAATATTTACAAGCCTAATATTAATTCTAAGGGAAATACTATGTCTACCCTATATACCCCATAGGTCCCCTACTCTAATTCAATCTAAAAAACCCAAAATAAGATGTTCAAGTGCACCTATGTTGTGTATAAACCCTAATCTAACCATCCTAATATCATCTAATCAAAATTAATCAAAATCTAATTATAAAATCATGGAATAAATCCAGGGGGGAGTTCAAGTTTATATCTAATTACTCTAAAAAGAATAGCACTAAAATGTAAAGGGAGCTAGCTAAACAAAAATCTACAAAACTATGTACGAACTATATTCAACAAACAAAAACAATTAAAAGTAAAATAATAGCAAAAATAAAGAAAATGCCTAAACTAATATTTTTTATTATCTACAATTTTCTTAAGATCAAAATCAACCTATTGCAAAAATTCCCAGATTAAAACAACCATTTTCTAATTTTTTATGAATTTTCTAAAGTTGAAATAAAATGAATAAAAGAAAAATAAAAAGAACACTCAGGGGGTGTAGAAAATAACTGCGCTCAGTTCAAATGTCTTATGGGCCAAAACTCAGGGGGCGCGCATATCAATTGTTACTGAGCCCATAACCACATAAAATCAATTCAGAAATCATTAAGAAATTAAAAAAATGTGTGGTGTGGATAATAACCAAAATGTAGTGTAAATCCAATGTGGGCCATGAAACAGGGGTGTGCATAGTACTAATCCACTAAAGCCCAACGTTTCCACTAAATGAAACGTTGCGTTTCACCTTCAGTAGAAACCTTCACAATCTGAGCGCAATCTCGTCCACACGATCCCTTCTAAGTCAACGAGTCTCTCTCGATCTAACAGCTGAAACGTTGTCTTCCCCATTGTCGCTTGCGCGAAAATAAGGTGCCGGCATGACAGAAGAGTCGCCACCTTTCGTTATTTATCCCTCAGAGCGGGAAAGGAAACGATCGGAAAAACCTGACGAAAAAGGGTAAGACAAGGTCATCGCAACCATTGTCTGGGTTCGGGAGTCGGTTACGCAAGGGGAAGGTATTAGCACCCCTCACGTCCGTCGTACTCGACGGGATCCTCGCTTGTTTGTTTACTTGGACGGGTTGGTTATAATCTATCTACCTATCAAGGCTGGCTGAAAAAGAAAAGAAAAATGACTCGGCAAAGCATCGCGCTTTATGCCTACGTATTCCCGTCTGGAACGAGAAATCAGAGTCAACGTAGTTCGGCCTACTACGGGTGAAGGTTGCTCGCTAGGATGTCGCATCCTATGCCTACGTACTTCCACACTGTATGGAAGATCAGAGCGAACGTAGTTCGGGAAACTACGGGTTATCTCCTAAAAGAAGTGTTTTTTATTGTGTTTGCGATCTCAACCGCACTAGAGACTATGACCTGAGAGTGAATGCGTCGCATGTCACCCAAAGGGTACCATACTAAACATCCAGACTATGGAAAAGAAACTCTCCCACAATCCTTTCTCAGATAGCTTAAGGCTCGTAACGTACGAAAGAAATCATTCATGATTACTGTGTCTTAAACTGCTTTGAGATGAGAAGAGAACAGGCCCAACTAGGAGGGAGACTATCAAGTCCTACTGTTATCATGCCATGGATTCATCCTATGGTTGAAGTTTGAACAGGGAACTCCTAGATGTTGTCATGCATAGGTTTCAACCTAAAAGTCTATCATCAAATCCTCATCAGAGGAAATGAGAGTCCTAAGGGATCATGTCAATGATACACCAAAACAGACAAAAGCATCAGCTTTAACAGTAAAATGCATGCAATGCAAGTGAGGGAGGAAATGTGTGTGGGGCTTCAGCCTCCACAAGCTCGTCTCGACCTCAAGCCAGTCATGAAATAACAGTAATCATACTGAAATAAACAACATGCTATCCAGCAAAACAGTAAATTGTACTCACACAGATAAAAGAAATGAAATGCTATCAAGCAAAATAAACACATGGGCAAGGGAGCTGGGCTCTACCGAATACCCGCAAGCAAAGCCAAGCAATAACAATACAATCAGATGCACTCATGCTCCTAGACTGCACTTATTCTAAATGGGCTTAGTCTAATGCAACATACAAATCAGACAAAACACACAATACATCAAAGAAAACAGAAGAAAGCCTCAGCTCCTCCAGCAGCAACCTAGTCTTCAGACTTCAGAGATCACTTGCTTTCCAGGTATCAACCCTACAACATGAGTATTAACTCATCTTCTCCCTTGAGCTTCAGCTCTTTTGATCAGCTCTACCTTCAGGCTTCATTATCTTCAGGGATCTTCAGGCATAAACTTGATCTTCACAGAGTCTTCAGACTTCAATAATCTTCAAGGAATCATCCTCTTCAAGGCCTCAACTTCTATCTTCAATGGCTCCAATGCTCCAGCAAACAAGATTCAGTCAACAAGATGAGGTGAGGATGTTACAGTACTCACTGACTTCCAAAGGATGCCATTGAGGACTTAACATCAAAGGAAAGGCTCTCTCAAAGTTCTACCTTATGGGGCAAGGTCACTAATCCCTCCAAAGGAGAGAGGTGAATACCCTTAAGGGACTCTGTGTCATAGAGAAGAAAGGAGGTGAACAAGACACTCCTTGTTTATTGGACAAAGTATTCTATCTAGGGCTCTGCCTATGCACCTATCAACCTATAAACAAAACAAACAAAAGCTATGCTAAACTCCTCTGCAAGGTCTTCAAAGCTTCCATTATGATCCTCAAGGTCCCCAACTCAATCTTCAAAGCTCACACACTCAAAAGAGAAGGAAAGAAAACACAACAATACAACTTATGCCTTTAAGCAACACACATACTATCCATACATTCAAAAATCAATGAAAAATACTAAAACACCATACAATATTCTAGTAAAATTCTAGGGGATTCCATACATACTTACCCTTAACCCATGTATTCCCCATACACTAATTTGGCCTATAAACCCCAAAACAAATTTGCTCAAGTTCATATATGCAACCTAAAACCCTACTTTGAACACCTAAATGTCAAACAATCAAACTAAATCAAACTTTAATCTATAAATCTAGTAATAAATCCAGGGAATACTAGGATTCAACATCTAACTATGCCAAAAAGAATGGCTCAAAAACCCTAAGGGAAAGTCCTAAAACAATTCATAGAAAATGAGATATCAACTAAAAGAAAATAAATGCCCTATCTAAAAGAAAATATCACCAAAAATTCTACATTAAAAATAAAATCCTATTTTTATTTTTATAATTTTCTACACATTATTATCTAAACATGGCAAAAAGAATGAACAAAAAAACATTATTTATCAATTTTTTATGAATTATCAAAGTTCATTAAAAATATAAAAGAAAACAAAAATATAAAATAATGAAAATGAGGGAGGGGGTGAAAATAGCACACGCGCGCAGTTGGAAATTCAATGGGCCTGGATATGGGGGGTGGGGATAGTGAAAGTATGCTGAGCCCAGTTTTCCTCATTAAACAAAACGACAGCGTCTCAGCCTTTTTTTAAATTTTCCCTCCGTTTTCTTCTTTTAATCGTGACCACACGATGGAGTCTCCAGTCAAGCATTTGACCCTCATCCAATGGCCCTGGTTCATCGTCCCAAACGGATTAGGGTTTTGCAGCAACGCGAGTTCTCATGCAGGAAACTTCCAGTCTTTCTTTCTCTCTCAATTCTTCATGGTTTGCCACGATCCAAAGACTGAAATTACTCTAATTAACACCAAGAATCCAACCATGTTCATAGTTTCTCTTGAATCATCTTATATCATCCAAACAGCATGCGAGAAAACCAGGGTTCCAACATTTTCTTCTGGTATCAACATTGGTAAAACTCAAATCTAATGTCCTGATTATGTTCTTTATGTTACCCTCATCACAATGAACTATAACATGCTAGCTAAAGCTCTTGATCCAGCTTATTCTTGCCAATTAAAGATTCAATGCCCTGCTATGTAACTCCTCGAATTGCTCTCTATTTCTCAGAAAATGGTCTTCTACCCTAGCTTAACAGTTCTACACCTATCACTATGACAGAATGCACATAAACTATGAGATTTGAGCAAGATCACCAACCTGTTACACTTTAATGGAGGCTATGGTTTCCTTGCAATTCAGTGCTTGAAACCTTCCTTGTTTGATCCTCAGAGGCCAATATGGATTCTGTATGCAGCAAGAATGATGAACGAGGCTTGAAGCTCGAGTTGGACAGCAAAATGCAATTCTTGCAATTCCCTCAAGATAACTTCAAACTGCCATGGATCTTCTTCTACCTCAGCATGTACTCACTCACAATGATCAGAATAATAGGTTTGTGGTGGAGAAATGAATGGAGATTGAGGAGAATGAAGGTTTGAGATCAAATTGCCAATGGAAGAATCTTGCTATTCACACTCTAATCTCACCTCTCATCAACAATGGTCACCAACCATTTACCCTCCCTGATTCACTCTTTAAATAATGATCAATGGAAGCTCTTGGATTCATCTAGAAAGATCTAGAAAGTGCTAGAATCTCATATGATGGTAAGTTGAAAATCTCATGCATCATGCATTATCCATTGCAAATTGGCCTTAAAATCTCCTTACATGACATATTGAAGTGTTATGAATCATTACAAGCTTTTTCCTTGCCTTGTGTTAGGATTTCCAAAGGTGACTTCAAATGCAAGTAACAAAATAACAAAGCATCACCCATTTTAAAGCTTCAAATCAAAATTCTATCTAAACCAATGTTCTCAAAATGATGTTTCCAATCAAAATGATATATTGGATGACCCATTTTGGATTTCTAGATCCTCCAAACCAATTTCCAATTTCAACTTTTTAAACTTATAAGCCATTTTTAGTTCATTTTTTGACCAATCATGAAAATCCATGCTATGAGCTTTTCCAACAATTCATGACCTTCTTTTTAGACTTAAAATCACATTTTGAACAACTTTCATGTTTTGAGTTTTTCCATTTGAGGCTTGGAAATAGGAGATATGGCCTTTGCTTAAAAATGACCTATAACTGGCAAATGACCAAAATACCCCTGTCTTGTTCAAACCATAAGTTGAATTCCATAAATCCTATCAAGGACTTCTACCACTCAAATTAAAGCTAAGAAGATGCCCTCCAACATTCATGTTGACCAAGAGATCATAGAAATCATCCTACTAGGGCAAAAGTTATCTGCAAGTTGGGTGACCCTCAAGGACCCAGATTCACACACCTCAGCTGACCTGCAATTTGTCCAAACCATAACTTGAGCTCTGTAACTCCTATCAAGGACTTCCACCACTCAAATTAAAGCTAAGAACAAGCTATACAACATTCATTTTGTGGGGAAGATGAGATATCAATCACATCTAGAGCTAAAACTGTCTGGAAGATAGGGGTCAAATTAGGGTTTTTCCACTGACAATCCTCAGAAACCCTAACTCAAAACTTCTCAAACTCTTCAATCATGATGAGTTGGTCTAGGAATCCTCTTTATAACATCTCTATGCATCATTCCATGATACCATGGCCCTTGGATTAGGTCTCAACCTTCTCCAAATCTTCAGTTATCCTAGGGTTGACCCAGTCAAAACCCTAATTCTACCATTCATGGGTTGAATCCTCTGAACTCTTGCATAATGACTTCTCTGGGCTTCATGATGGCTATCAAGACATCCCATAGGCTTTCTCAAAACATCAAGTTCATTCTCAAAGTCTCAGAATCATCTGAGGAGCACCCACAACTCTCAAGCTATGAAGCACACAACCCTGGTTTCAACCCACTCCTCTGAGGATCTCTTGAACTGCCTGGTGAAGGTACCAACTTTCAAACACTCAATGGATAAATAAATGTCGGTCAAATTTTGGGGTGCAACAGCTGCCCCTATTCAAACGGCTTGAACCTGACTGGGTGAGAAGCGAACGGCTCTTAACCAATCAAGGTGCGAGACGATTGAATATCGGTAAACCCAAAAATTTGCCAACTGCACGAGCACACGGTACTCCGCGGGGAACAAATCTTCGAATATTGCCATGCTAGCTGCACGGCCGCTAGCTGGAGAAATATCAACCTGACATCACCGTCAGTTATCCACATTAAATTCTCCTGACATTGCCTTCAGACAACCATAACACCCAACATCGCCGCTGGAGAAATAAATCTGACATGTCCAACATCGCCGCTGGAAAACCGAATCTGACATCGCCGTCAGAAACAAACATCGCTCTGAGAGACACTCGACATCACCGTTGCACAAACATTATCTCTACTAGGGATTTAAAGAGTCTGACCTCGCCGTCAAACACAAATATCCAACCTCGCCGTCGAACAAACATAATCTTGCCGTCCAACACAAACCCGGTCCGGGAATCCGAAGTATACATCTCAATGGTACAAAACCTGAGCTTGGGATGGAAACAAACACTTCCAACGGTACACATCCTAATATTAGAGGCAAACATATCCAAAGGTACGAAACCTGAGCTTGGAGTCAAACATATCCAAAGGTACGAAACCTGAGCTTGGAAGCAAACACATCCAAAGGTACTAAACCTGAGCTTGGATTCAAACATATCCAAAGGTACGAAACCTGAGCTTGGATTCAAACACATCCAAAGGTACTAAACCTGAGCTTGGAAGCAAACACATCCAAAGGTACTAAACCTGAGCTTGGAAGCAAACACATCCAAAGGTACTAAACCTGAGCTTGGAAGCAAACACATCCAAAGGTACTAAACCTGAGCTTGGATTCAAACATATCCAAAGGTACTAAACCTGAGCTTGGAAGCACACACATCCAAAGGTACTAAACCTGAGCTTGGAAGCAAACACATCCAAAGGTACTAAACCTGAGCTTGGATTCAAACATATCCAAAGGTACTAAACCTGAGCTTGGAAGCAAACACATCCAAAGGTACTAAACCTGAGCTTGGAAGCAAACACATCCAAAGGTACTAAACCTGAGCTTGGAAGCAAACACATCCAAAGGTACTAAACCTGAGCTTGGATTCAAACATATCCAAAGGTACTAAACCTGAGCTTGGAATCAAACACACACGCTGCTAATCTCTTGACATCTTGTCAAGTTGTTGCTAAATAAAGGCAAACATGCCGGGTCACCGGACATAATCATCAAGTTAACAACTCTGTTGAGGAGAGAAGAATGAGGGTTCACCCAAACAATCCTGACGACTCACTGGGGAAAAGGAAGAAAGGCTCATCCAAACAACTTTGTAGACTTTGCAGAAAGACGAGAGAGTTCACCCAAACGACTTCAACAACTGCTGGGGAATAACGAAAGAGCTCATTCAGACGATTCCTACCGACTTTACTGGGGAGCAAGTACTTCTGTACGGGGAAAGCGATAAATACTCTGAACGGCTTTCTGGGGGAACGACCCTTCTAGGGAACATAGCCTTCGGGCTACAAGACACTCATGTCATTAAGTCCTCAAACTCACGGGGGTAAACAAACTTCGGCTTGCTGGGCAATCCTTCAGGATCCGCCTGGGGAAACATTCCATCTGCCAATCCTGACTGCGCTCGGCTGGGGGATATCAATCTACCTGCCTGCTGCTGGGGAAGTGCCAGTCACCTGCTGGGGAGAAGATCCTTACTCCGTTGGGGATTCCGAGAATTATTCTGGGTAACTCTTGCTGGGGATGCTACTGGGGAGCTCAAGAATCATCCTAAGCAAACCACTCGGGAAACTGCGCTGAGGTCCTAAGCAAACGGCCCTGCTGAGGGATTCGAGAGTCATTTCGAACTGCAGACTTCGTCGGGGTTCCCAAAAATCATCTTGAGCGAGCGACTGTGGGGATTACACCGGGGTCTTTAAGAATCATCCCAAGGAAGCGACCTCGTTGGAGAGAATATCAGGAATCATCCTGAGCAGCTGGTCTCTCGGATGAACACCTGGAATGACAACGACCTAGGTCATGTTTATGATGCGTATGCTTCTGCGCCATGCCCCACACGGTGGGGATGATATGCATTTATGCTAAATGTTGTGCAATCATGCACAATGCTATGCAACGTTAAATGCTATGCAGTGATGCGATCCCGTCAACAAAATAAATGTCGAGGGGGAATTCTCCTGTCAAGGAGAAAGGACTACTCCGATAGAGGAATCATCCTGCTGGTGAAAACGTGGACATGCCAATATCAATCGGACTTTGCCTGGGGAATTGATCTTCCGCGGACTGCTGCAGGGAAGACAACTTCAGCTGATTTCTGCAGGGGACGAAGCTCTATGAGAACTTAGACCCGCTGATATCCATTGCGAGAACGAGCTGCGCGGCCGCCATGGCTACTTTTCTGGGGACAGCAACTCTGTGGGGAAACAACTTCAGCTGCTCCACCCTCCACTGGGGAAAAATCAATCGTGATCTGATCAACTTCCAAGGACTCGGCTCTCTTGGACATCGGCAAACTCGGCTGAGGAAGGAGAAGTCATTCTGCTTCATTGGAGAGTACGACTCTGGTGAGGGATTTCAATTCCGCTGGGGAAGAAAGAATTATCTGACTTCGGGGAAGAGAGTACGACTCGGCAGGGGAATGTAACGTCAGCTGTTCCAACACTCTACTGGGGAAGAGGGAATCATCCAACTTCAGGAGAGAGCACGACTCTGGCGAGGAATCTCAATTCCACTGGAGACTTCAGTCTGGCACCATCGGTTACTGCATCCTTCGGCATACGAACAGCTTCCTACGAGACCTGCACTTGTGACCCGGTGCTTGGGGGAGAGCGTCTGCTTGGGGAAGAGAATCATCTCTGCATGGGGAGACAGATCAACGCTTACTGCTCTGCATTTAGATTCTGCGGAGGAGAGACTACTGAACTTCGCTGGAGAAGGAGGGCTCGTCCTGCTTCGGGGATGCGCGCGACACATCTTACACCTGCAACCACACAAACAAACAAACAGACAAGATACCCTCCTCAAAGGGGCCTATCCAGATTATTATCTCGTGACAATATTCAGTTAATTAATTGTTTCAACAATCGATGGGCCTAGGCCCGTGAGTTTATGTATGCGCATTTTATTAAAAAGCATCGGCGTTTTCATTCGCAAACAAGCAGATAAATGCTAAACAGACAAGTAGAATTGCTGAATAATGTGCATTTTATTGATGGTGAACCCCTGAATGGGAAAAAAATGTTTTACAACAGAGGCAAGCTCCTGGAATGAGGAAGCCGCGCAAAAATAAAACATAAATATACATCAGTATATACAAATGTCGGCAATCGAGGCGTAGACGAACACCATGAGTTGATCCCTCTAAGACCCACTCGACTTCGATACATCTCCGACGCTTCAGCCTTGGAAGAGATTGATTCAGATAAACGGCCCTCAGGTCCTCCGAACCACTAAACAATGAAAGTCCACACGCGGAACGCAGTCATTTGCTTATTCAAATCCCTAACTTTTGCGTGAACCGCCCTTTACGGGTTTTCAGTTCACCGGGATACCCTTTTTTTGCCGAAGCCGCCCAGTGTAGGTTTTCGACTTCGCGGGTGTACATTTTTTCAATATATCCCTAATTTTTGCCCGAACCTTTTATTCTGTTTTTGGTTCGCCGGGATGCCCCTTTTTTGCCTGGACTCTTTCTTTTTTGTCCAGCGGGTCTCTTTTAAGCAAAGTATTTTTTAACTGCGTCCGCGTTCACCGGGGATGCAAAATCTTCACCATCCATCGTGGATAACAACAAAGCTCCTCCTGAGAAGACCTTGCTGACGACATACGACCCTTCGTAATTCGGAGTCCACTTGCCCCGGTGATCGGAGTGTGGCGGAAGAATTTTCTTCAGGACGAGATCACCCGTCTGAAAGCTTCTGGGACGCACCTTCTTATCATAAGCTTTCTTCATTCGGCTTTGGTACAGGCGACCAAATGCAATCGATGCTAACCTCTTCTCGTCCATCAGGCTGAGTTGGTTCAAACGATTCGTAATCCATTCTGCCTCGTCGAGCTTCACATCAACCAAAACTCGTAAAGAGGGAATCTCCACTTCTAACGGTAGGACAACTTCCATACCGTACACCAAGGAGAAAGGAGTTGCCCCGGTCGATGTACGCACCGTCGTACGATAACCGTGCAAGGCAAACGGCAGCATCTCGTGCCAATCTTTATACGTCACAACCATCTTCTGAACAATCTTCTTGATGTTCTTGTTGGCCGCTTCAACAGCGCCATTCATCTTCGGCCGGTACGGAGATGAGTTGTGGTGTTCAATCTTGAAGCTCTGGCACAGCTCCTTCATCATCTTATTGTTCAAATTCAAACCATTATCAGTAATTATCCGCTCGGGAATTCCATAGCGACAGATGATGTCCCTCTTTATGAATTTAGCTACCACCTGCTTGGTCACATTAGCGTACGAGGCTGCCTCCACCCATTTGGTGAAGTAGTCGATGGCTACCAGAATGAAACGATGACCATTGGATGCAGTGGGCTCGATCTTACCTATCATGTCGATGCCCCACATGGAGAACGGCCAAGGGGAGGACATGACATTCAATGGGCATGGCGGCACATGAACTTTATCAGCATAAATCTGGCATTTGTGACATTTCTTCGCGAATCTGAAGCAATCCGACTCCATAGTCAGCCAGTAATACCCTGCTCTCAGGATCTTTCTCGTCATGGCATGCCCGCCGGCGTGCGTACCAAATGTGCCTTCATGGACTTCCTCCATGAGCATACTTGCTTCTTTCTCATCTACACATCTGAGTAGCACGAGATCGTGGTTTCTCTTATACAGCACTCCATCAGGATTGAGATAAAAGTTTCCAGATAGCCTCCTTAGAGTCTTCTTATCCTGGGTCGACGCACCCGCAGGATACTCCTTGGTCATAAGGAAGGTCTGGATGTCGTGGAACCATGGCTTGCCGTCGGTGGCATCCTCGATTGCAAAGACAAATGCCGGTCTATCAAGACGCGAAAGTACAATTCTTGGAGCCTCATTCCAATAATTGACCTTATACATTGAAGCCAGCGTGGCTAAGGCATCAGCCATCTGATTTTCAGCCCGGGGTACATGATGAAGCTCCACTCGATCGAAGAACGGAAGCAGCCTCCTGGCATAATTCATGTACGGCACTAGATTCGCTTGACGAGTTTCCCACTCCCCTTTAATCTGATTGATTACAAGCGCTGAGTCACCATATATGTCTAGATTCTTGATTCTCAAATCAATTGCCTCTTCTAGACCCATAATACATGCTTCATACTCTGCTTCATTGTTGGTAACTGGAAACGTCAGTCTCGTAGTAAACGGGATGTGGGATCCGTGAGGAGTCGTGATGATAGCCCCGATACCACTTCCATAGGAATTGACCGCTCCGTCGAATACCAACTTCCACTGAGACTTCCTATCTGGCCCCTCATCGGGCAATGACTCATCGCAGTCCTTCGCTTTGAGAAACATAATATCCTCGTCAGGGAATTCGAACTTCATCGGCTGGTAGTCTTCGATTGGCTGTTCGGCAAGATAATCAGACAATACGCTTCCCTTAATGGCTTTCTGAGAAACGTACTGAATATCATATTCCGTTAACACCATTTGCCATCTGGCAATCCTGCCTGAAAGAGCCTGCTTCTCGAAGACGTACTTGATCGGGTCCATCTTCGAAATGAGCATAGTGGTGTGGTTGAGCATATACTGTCGTAGACGTTTGGCAGCCCAAGCTAATGCACAACACGTCTTCTCCAGCATCGAGTATCGAGATTCACACTCAGTGAACTTTTTACTCAAATAATAAATGGCATGCTCTTTTCTGCCCGTCTCGTCGTGCTGACCGAGAACACACCCCATACTATTCTCCAGAACCGTCAGGTACATGATTAATGGCCGTCCAGCCACTGGGGGTATCAAGATTGGAGGTTCTTGAAGATACTGCTTTATTTTATCGAATGCCTTCTGGCAATCCTCATTCCAAGTAATCGCCTGATCTTTCTTTAACAGCTTGAACATCGGTTCGCAAGTGGCCGTGAGCTGAGAGATAAACCTTGCTATGTAGTTTATTCGGCCCAAGAAACCACGAACTTCTTTTTCTGTTTTCGGCGCTGGCATCTCTTGGATAGCTTTTATTTTCGCAGGATCCACTTCAATACCTCGTTCACTAACGATAAACCCCAATAACTTTCCGGACCGCACTCCGAAAGTGCACTTGTTAGGATTCAGCCTCAGCCTGAACTTCCTAAGCCTTTCAAACAGCTTCAATAGGTTGACCAGATGCTCTTCCTCCGTTTGGGACTTTGCAATCATGTCATCAACATAGACCTCGATCTCATGATGAATCATATCATGAAACAAAGTTACCATTGCTCGCTGGTAAGTGGCCCCTGCATTCTTCAGACCGAAGGGCATTACCTTATAGCAGAACGTTCCCCAGGGGGTGATGAACGTCGTTTTCTCCATGTCCTCCGGTGCCATCTTAATCTGATTGTAACCGGAGAAGCCATCCATGAATGAAAACACGGAAAACTGGGCTGTATTGTCGACCAACACATCGATATGAGGCAACGGGAAATCATCCTTAGGGCTTGCCCTATTCAAATCCCGATAATCGACGCACATACGTACCTTACCGTCCTTCTTCGGTACAGGCACTATGTTGGCGACCCACGGAGGGTAAGTGGTAACGGCTAGAAATCCTGCGTCCAACTGCTTCTGGACCTCTTCTTTGATTTTTACAGCCATGTCTGGTCTCGTCCTCCTGAGCTTCTGCTTGACTGGAGGGCAATCTTCTCGCAACGGCAAGCGATGAACCACGATATCAGTGTCGAGTCCGGGCATATCCTCATATGACCAAGCAAAGACGTCACTATACTCTCGAAGCATCTCGACCAATCTATGCTTGACATCATTCTGCAGCGCAGCCCCTACTCTGACATTCCTGATAAGCTCCTCAGAACCCAGATTTATGATCTCAATATCCTCCTCGTGAGGCAGAATAACCTTCTCCTCTTGTCTCAACAAGCGGGCCAACTCTTCCGGAAGGTCTTCGTCTTCATCAATCTCCTCCTCGGCTTGATAGATCGGGCAATCAAAGTCGTAGTGAGCCGTAGAGGGTCCAGAGTCGATGTCACCTGTTACGTGGATCCTGCAATAACAAGGGTTAAGTTTAAAGCAAGAATATGCAGGTTAGCACGAACCTCGTTGCCATTTTGCTGTTTTTCGAAATAAACATAAAATAGGAATAACAAAGAACACAATATTTGATTACGAAGAAAATGCCTTTTATTTATTAACAAAATGCATACACATAATCCAACAAGGCCCTGACAGCAAAACCACTATGCCCCGGGCAGGACATATGGTTGTACAAAGATTGTAAAAAGCAAATCATTACTCTTCACTTGTCAGCTTGATAATCTCCTTGATGGTCCAATTGTGGAGGCGCTCGCCCGGCTTGCTCGGTTGAATCCAGGCGTCAAGATCGCAATCACTGTCCCCGCTGTCCTCCGACGCGGCGTTGATGCTCTCGAAAATTACTCCCCCCTTGGTGAATAAGATCGGCCCCTTCCCACGAGACGAGCTGCCAGAAGAGGATGAAGCCTCAGCTTCAGGAGAATATCCCAATCCAAACTTATCCTGTTTGATTGGTATATCCAAGACATGCCCCCAGCCTGGGGTGGAACCGGCTTCGACAACGGCCCGAGCTTCCTTAAACGAGGAGAGGTTCAACTCTTGCTTCCCTGCGACGACAGGAGCTACCTCTTTCACCCTGACGGTTTCAAATGCTTGGCAAAGAGTCTCATGGATCTCACCATCCATTTCAACGTATTTAAAGGACGACAGGTGGCTTACCATGATGTCCTCCTCACCACAGACTGTCACTATGCTGCCCCCAACAGCATATTTAAGCTTCTGATGCAGCGTGGACATCACGGCACCAGCGGAATGGATCCACGGCCGACCTAAGAGGCAACTATAGGCGGGCATGATATCCATGATATAGAAAACCGTATTGAACGTCTCTGGACCAACTTGAATTGGCAGGGTCAACTCTCCGAAGACGTGGCGCTTGGTTCCATCAAAGGCTTTCACGACCAGATCACTGGGCGTGCACAACAATCCACGGGTATCCAACCTCATCAGTGCTTTCTTCGGGAGCACATTAAGCGAGGAACCCGTATCCACCAGGACATGTGACATAATCGTGCCTCTGCACTCTATCGAGACGTGCAAGGCGCTATTGTGATCTCTTCCCTTAGGAGTCAGCTCCAGATCTGTAAATCCCAGCCCATTACCAGCATTAACATGGGCTACTACCTCCTCGAGTTGATTTACTGATATCTCCTGTGGCACGTATGCAGCATTCAGTACCTTCAGTAACGCGTTGCGGTGCGCCTCAGAACACAGCAACAGGTTAAGAATAGAGATCTTCGACGGAGTCTGATGAAGATGATCTACAATTTTATAGTCACTCTTCTTGATTAGTCGCATGAACTCTTCAGCATCTTTAACCAGCAAGTCTTTTTCTGCCCCAGAGGGGACCTCTCCGACAGCTTCACCTTTACCCTTATCCACAGCGTCAGCCCGGACCACTTTCTCTGCTGCAACCTCCGCTGGTGCAAACACTCTACCGCTTCTAGTGATACCACTGACTTCGGTAAGATTCTGCACAGTCGATCCGAATGGCTCCAGCTCTATCTTCTGACCATTACAATAAACTTCGACGCCGTAATGCCATGGAACAACATTAGTACTCTCAAATGGGATTGGTCCGGCCCTGGTGATGGTGATAGTAGGCGGACGAGGCGCAGAAATAGTAATAGGGTAACGAGGAATAGTAATGGTAGCAACTTCATCTGCCTGCTTCAGCACGACTTCCCCTGATGCACTCTCAACGCTCCGGCTGAACTGCAAAATACCCTCAGACATCAGACTTTGGATACCCTCGATCAGCTGCTCACACCCGTCAGGAAGCGTAGCACAAGCCATACATAACTCTCCACATCCAGGAAAGAAGCCCCTCTTCAGCAACTTAGCCTTGACAAAACTCAGCGGCGTCTTCAAATCTTTGACATCAGTCAGCAAGTCCGCATTCTCCTCAGTGATAACAGCATTCACTCCGCCGCCCTTATGATGAGGCATTGGGTTCTTGGTAACGTTGGGCACGTTGTCAGAAAAGTTGATAACCTTGGCGTCCACCAAGTCCTGGACTTTATGCTTAAAAGCTTTACAATTCTCAATCGTATGGCCTGGTGCCCCAGTATGGAATTCACAAGTAGCATTGGCATCATACCCCGGTGGTGGTGCCCCTGTTAAGGGAGCCAATGTCCTCTTTTGAATCAGTTGGAGCTGAAGCAATGTTTGCAGAAGCTGTGCATACGACATAGGTGGAGTTTCGAACTGACGATTTGTCATAGGAGCCCGGTTCTGATATCTTTTATACCCCTGCTGATTCTGCTGGTGAGGCTGCTGCTGCTGCGGTGGAGCAGCTGGGATATTTATGCTAGCAATCTGAGACTGGGGGCCCTTGCCCTTTCTCCTAGCATTAGTGACAGCACTGGCGTCTCCCTCTCGACGCTTGCCAGTATAGGGTTTCTTGCCACCTCCTCCAGCTGAGGATGATTCGCCCTGGATTTTTCCAATCTTTATACCGTTCTCAACATGCTCGCCCAAAGTGATAAGAGCCGAGAATGTTCCAGACATGCCACTGACCAGCTTTTCATAATAGATTCCAGGAAGGGTAGCCACGAACATTTGCACCAACTCACGCTCAACCATCGGCGGTTGAACCCGAGCAGCCAATTCACGCCACCGCTGGGCGTACTCTTTGAAGCTTTCATTGTTCCGCTGTGAAAGATTCTGAAGCTGAACTCGGTTGGGAGCCAAGTCGCTATTGTATTGATAGTGGAGAACAAACGCTTCTGCAAGATCTTTCCAGGTGCGCACAGTAGCGGGCTCCAAACCCATATACCATTCGAGCGATGAACCAGAAAGACTATCCTGAAAGAAGTGCATCAGCAACTTCTCATCGTCAGAATAGGCGGACATCTTTCTATAATAAGATCGGAGGTGGACCCGGGGGCAAGTAGTACCCTTATACTTCTCGAAGGTAGGCACCTTGAACTTGTGAGGTACTTTAAAGTTAGCAATCAACCCGAGGTTGGACATGTCAACGCCCAATGTGTTCTGATTTTCTATGCTTCTCATCTTGTCTTCCAGCGCCTTGAACCTGAGTCGAGCTTCAACATTCAACTCTGCTTCTACACCTCTCTGAGAAAATATGTCATCCTGATGGTCCTCCAGCCACGGTTGAGGCACCAACAGATTTCCTGCACCAGCATTGCCGTTGACCGGCCCTATGTTAACATTGGCTCCCAAACTACCATTGCCGACGCCAGCCGCGTTGAGCCCGATATTAGTCATCAGATTGCCGTTAGCACTGCCGTTGCCCCCGGCAGCAGGAACAACGTTCTATGGAGTATCCCCTGGAGGAGGAGTAGGCACGGCCCCTCCATGAAGTATGCCATTACTGTCAACCCTGGAGATCAGAGGTTGAACCAGAGTACGAAGCTGGTCTTGACCATTCGCGACCACCTGCATCAGCTCCATAAAACGATCCATCCGTTCACGGAGTTCTTGAACATCTGACTGCACCTGGTCCATGATTCTCGTCTGATTAGCGCGAGTTGAATAGCGGTGGATGAGTCTTTGATCAATCCTGGAGATCGAAAGCAGCTCGGAACCTAAAAAACCTGTTAACAATAAAGGTTAGGAAAAAACGATAAGATATACACCATGCAAATATGCTTCATGCAGATGCATGCGTGTGTCTGTGTGCGTGGGAGATTTTCCCCCGATCCTAGTGCCTTAGTGCCAGTGCTGATAATAATAAGAGGAAGACGAAATCTGAGCCCAATCATGGAAACATCAATCTCATATATATATGGAAAGGCCTGTCGAGGCAGTACACAGTATTAGCAAGTACAAATCAACAGCATGACCTCAGCCAACAAGTCTGGTGATGGTCAGCATACATCAAAGATCAAAAACAACAGGGATATAACTAATCAAGTACGGCCGCGGGCGCGATACTCTGCTAATAACTCCTTTGTCTCTGAATGATCTGGCGAAGTGAGCAACCCCTCGACGAGTAGTTCCCTCTGCCTGATGGTATGCTGAAGCCCCTGAACTGAACTCTCCCAAGCGCCTTTGCCAAAGCAATCCTCCAGCTTCCGCTTCTTAGACTCAAACATCAGCTTATGCTCCTTCAGGCTAGCAATGGCTTTGTTGAGACGGGCTTCAGCGGAGTACCTGCGGGCGGTCTCTTCATCAAACCTTCGCTCACTGTCCTTCACTTCGGTCTCTAGCTTAGAAATCTGCAGCATCAGCTTGTCTTCTCGCTCCTTCCTGGTGGCCATGGAAGTCTTCCAATGCTGGTCGAACTTAGATATTCTCCGGTATGCTTCCTCCAAATGCTGCTTCTTCGTAGCTAGTACATCATTAGCAGCCCTGAAGTCTTGACCCAAGCGTTCCCGATCAGCAATCTGCTTTGCCAAGTCTGCACTCAGCTGGCTTACCGATTCTGTTTGCTTTTTGAGAGCATGCACGGCTTCATTCCTCTCACTTCGAAGCTGAGCTAACTCCTTCTCTAATTCTGCATTTGCCCTCTTCAGTTCATCACGCTCGGCTAATACCTGGTTGTGCTGATGAACGGGCACAGTGATGGGCTCTTCAACTGGTGGAGGACTCTCTGGTCTGACATGAGGGAATGGCATCCCTATAGTGCTGGCTCTGGCTCTGATCCAATCTGAATAAGGAGGGTAGGCTTGGCTGTTGCTCTTCCCCAACAAAGGCTTTCCTCTCATGCTGATATTATTCCATGCATACTGAAGCTTGGATAACAAATCTCCCTCTAGAATACCCGTGAGGTACAGAGATTCCCGTACCTCTTCTTCCTTTGGTGGAGCCCTCAAAGCATATGCAAACTGACGAACTAGCAATGATGGATTGTAGTTGATGCAACCCTTCCTACCTATCAAAGGTACGTTAGGAAACCCACTACAACTGAAGATCACCTCGGTGCCTAACCTGTCTCTGTCAACGAACCAATCAATGTCTCCTGCCGACAAACTCATCAGACGCTCAGGCCACTCAGCTGTGGCTACAGACAAGACAGAAGAACCCTTCTTAGTCAAATGACTATCAAACCACTTGTACAACAACGGTACGCAGCATGAAACATTCTTCCCTCTCGGGTTCTCATTTTTGTAATGCACTGAGTGGTAAACGTCTCCGATCAGAGTAGGGACTGGATTCCCTGAGGCAAAGATATGGAATGCATCAAAGTCTACGAAATCAGGCATGCTGGGAAATAGGATAATGCCATATATGCATAAAGCAAGGATGGCGCTGAAGGCGTCCCAACATTCGTCCTTAGCACACTGCTGGGCCTTAGCTATCAGAAACTGCAGAGAGAACCCCGGGACCTTGTTCCAACTCGTCACTACTAACTCAGAAGCGCTCAAATGGAGTGAGGAAGCCAAACCAACCAGATCAGGCTCAGCATCCATGTGGACAAAAGGCATCTGCCTTTTGATGGGCACACCCAGCATATCAGCATACTCTTCCAATGTCGGCGCGAGAACGATGTCATGAAAAGTGAAACACCTCAAGGGAGGGTCATAAAACTGCAGAAGGGCATGTAACCCATTCAACTCGGACGTAGAAGGTTTGTAAACCAGGCTAAGCAACCTGCCATAAGATTTCCTGAACCTATCCTTCACAGAATCCCCTGCCAGGGCTATCAAACCAGTCAGCTTCGACACATCGGGGGTCGGGAACTTGTACGCAACAGTCTTTCTGAGAGAAGCCATAATAGCAGCAGAAGACGAGAAATCCGGGATCGGGGAAACGGTACCTGCAACACAGACACACGTTAATGGAATGCAGATGAATGTGTAAACTAATGCAAAATGCAGGTATGCAATAATATATCCAGGTGGCTGCTGTGGAGATTCGGTATCAACAGTCACTGACGAGAGGGAAACCCCGGTGTAAGACCACTAATCTGATCTGCTGAGAATAACCATCCGATAGGACCGAGATCAAAATTCTGTTCTGACAAGAGTAAGTGACTGATAATAAGGACCCCGGGCGCAAGATCAAGGAACATCTATTGAAGTCTTCAGACCCCAAATCAAAAATCTGCCCTATCAAGAACAAACACACAGCTGCTGATGAGATCTTCAGACCTCACTCAAAATCTGCCCTATCAAGAACAAATAACATCTGCCGATGAGGTCTTCAGACCTCACTCAAAATCTGCTCCATCCAGAACAAATCACTGATGATAACATACTGATCAAAGCCTGCTCTATCAAGAACAGACATACACCCGATGATAAAATCCTCTGATCAGAAACTTCTTGCTCCATCAAGAACATGTCTGCAACTGAGAACCCAACATAACTGATTCACTGTCAAGAAAACCAGGTAGTCTGAAGGTCTAAGTTTCCTGCAATAAACCCAGTCCCACTCACAGGTATGGACCTAGACTGACTCAAGGTACGGCATCCTATGCGTTCATCAGCGTCACAGACTTTCAAAACTGATGATACGATTCCCAGAAGGAGTGGCATCATCAAGTCCTGAAGAGGCCTCACTTAGCTGAATCACAAATGATCGGTCCCCAGAGTCGACAATCCACCAAACCAGCAACCGTCTCAACCCAAAGGGTTGAAAGTGAAGCCAACCGGATGAACCTCGTCTGAGCGTGGATTTCATGAGACACTAGTGCCTGCAAAGCAAGCACGCGCCCACTAATTTCCACTCTAAGTCTATGGTGCACTCAAGCCTGGGTCTGGCTTCTCACTCAATCAGAACTCCCATCCCACAACAACACAAATAATCATATTTTAATGAACATAAAATGCGGGAAATAAAGTGCGAGAAGTAAAAATGCGATAAATAAACGCAACCCAACAAGCAATCACACAAACGATAGGATTGACTCGCACAGGGAACCGTTGGAGTCCCCAGCAGAGTCGCCAGCTGTCGCTTGCGCAAAAATAAGGTGCCGGCATGACAGAAGAGTCGCCACCTTTCGTTATTTATCCCTCAGAGCGGGAAAGGAAACGATCGGAAAAACCTGACGAAAAAGGGTAAGACAAGGTCATCGCAACCATTGTCTGGGTTCGGGAGTCGGTTACGCAAGGGGAAGGTATTAGCACCCCTCACGTCTGTCGTACTCGACGGGATCCTCGCTTGTTTGTTTACTTGGACGGGTTGGTTATAATCTATCTACCTATCAAGGCTGGCTGAAAAAGAAAAGAAAAATGACTCGGCAAAGCATCGCGCTTTATGCCTACGTATTCCCGTCTGGAACGAGAAATCAGAGTCAACGTAGTTCGGCCTACTACGGGTGAAGGTTTCTCGCTAGGATGTCGCATCCTATGCCTACGTACTTCCACACTGTATGGAAGATCAGAGCGAACGTAGTTCGGGAAACTACGGGTTATCTCCTAAAAGAAGTGTTTTTTATTGTGTTTGCGATCTCAACCGCACTAGAGACTATGACCTGAGAGTGAATGCGTCGCATGTCACCCAAAGGGTACCATACTAAACATCCAGACTATGGAAAAGAAACTCTCCCACAATCCTTTCTCAGATAGCTTAAGGCTCGTAACGTACGAAAGAAATCATTCATGATTACTGTGTCTTAAACTGCTTTGAGATGAGAAGAGAACAAGCCCAACTAGGAGGGAGACTATCAAGTCCTACTGTTATCATGCCATGGATTCATCCTATGGTTGAAGTTTGAACAGGGAACTCCTAGATGTTGTCATGCATAGGTTTCAACCTAAAAGTCTATCATCAAATCCTCATCAGAGGAAATGAGAGTCCTAAGGGATCATGTCAATGATACACCAAAACAGACAAAAGCATCAGCTTTAACAGTAAAATGCATGCAATGCAAGTGAGGGAGGAAATGTGTGTGGGGCTTCAGCCTCCACAAGCTCGTCTCGACCTCAAGCCAGTCATGAAATAACAGTAATCATACTGAAATAAACAACATGCTATCCAGCAAAACAGTAAATTGTACTCACACAGATAAAAGAAATGAAATGCTATCAAGCAAAATAAACACATGGGCAAGGGAGCTGGGCTCTACCGAATACCCGCAAGCAAAGCCAAGCAATAACAATACAATCAGATGCACTCATGCTCCTAGACTGCACTTATTCTAAATGGGCTTAGTCTAATGCAACATACAAATCAGACAAAACACACAATACATCAAAGAAAACAGAAGAAAGCCTCAGCTCCTCCAGCAGCAACCTAGTCTTCAGACTTCAGAGATCACTTGCTTTCCAGGTATCAACCCTACAACATGAGTATTAACTCATCTTCTCCCTTGAGCTTCAGCTCTTTTGATCAGCTCTACCTTCAGGCTTCATTATCTTCAGGGATCTTCAGGCATCAACTTGATCTTCACAGAGTCTTCAGACTTCAATAATCTTCAAGGAATCATCCTCTTCAAGGCCTCAGCTTCTATCTTCAATGGCTCTAATGCTCCAGCAAACAAGATTCAGTCAACAAGATGAGGTGAGGATGTTACAGTACTCACTGACTTCCAAAGGATGCCATTGAGGACTTAACATCAAAGGAAAGGCTCTCTCAAAGTTCTACCTTATGGGGCAAGGTCACTAATCCCTCCAAAGGAGAGAGGTGAATACCCTTAAGGGACTTTGTGTCATAGAGAAGAAAGGAGGTGAGCAAGACACTCCTTGTTTATTGGACAAAGTATTCTATCTAGGGCTCTGCCTATGCACCTATCAACCTATAAACAAAACAAACAAAAGCTATGCTAAACTCCTCTGCAAGGTCTTCAAAGCTTCCATGATGATCCTCAAGGTCCCCAACTCAATCTTCAAAGCTCACACACTCAAAAGAGAAGGAAAGAAAACACAACAATACAACTTATGCCTTTAAGCAACACACATACTATCCATACATTCAAAAATCAATGAAAAATACTAAAACACCATACAATATTCTAGTAAAATTCTAGGGGATTCCATACATACTTACCCTTAACCCATGTATTCCCCATACACTAATTTGGCCTATAAACCCCAAAACAAATTTGCTCAAGTTCATATATGCAACCTAAAACCCTAATTTGAACACCTAAATGTCAAACAATCAAACTACATCAAATTTTAATCTATAAATCTAGTAATAAATCCAGGGAATACTAGGATTCAACATCTAACTATGCCAAAAAGAATGGCTCAAAAACCCTAAGGGAAAGTCCTAAAACAATTCATAGAAAATGAGATATCAACTAAAAGAAAATAAATGCCCTATCTAAAAGAAAATATCACCAAAAATTCTACATTAAAAATAAAATCCTATTTTTATTTTTATAATTTTCTACACATTATTATCTAAACATGGCAAAAAGAATGAACAAAAAAACATTATTTATCAATTTTTTATGAATTATCAAAGTTCATTAAAAATATAAAAGAAAACAAAAATATAAAATAATGAAAATGAGGGAGGGGGTGAAAATAGCACACGCGCGCAGTTGGAAATTCAATGGGCCTGGATATGGGGGGTGGGGATAGTGAAAGTATGCTGAGCCCAGTTTTCCTCATTAAACAAAACGACAGCGTCTCAGCCTTTTTTTAAATTTTCCCTCCGTTTTCTTCTTTTAATCGTGACCACACGATGGAGTCTCCAGTCAAGCATTTGACCCTCATCCAATGGCCCTGGTTCATCGTCCCAAACGGATTAGGGTTTTGCAGCAACGCGAGTTCTCATGCAGGAAACTTCCAGTCTTTCTTTCTCTCTCAATTCTTCATGGTTTGCCACGATCCAAAGACTGAAATTACTCTAATTAACACCAAGAATCCAACCATGTTCATAGTTTCTCTTGAATCATCTTATATCATCCAAACAGCATGCGAGAAAACCAGGGTTCCAACATTTTCTTCTGGTATCAACATTGGTAAAACTCAAATCTAATGTCCTGATTATGTTCTTTATGTTACCCTCATCACAATGAACTATAACATGCTAGCTAAAGCTCTTGATCCAGCTTATTCTTGCCAATTAAAGATTCAATGCCCTGCTATGTAACTCCTCGAATTGCTCTCTATTTCTCAGAAAATGGTCTTCTACCCTAGCTTAATAGTTCTACACCTATCACTATGACAGAATGCACATAAACTATGAGATTTGAGCAAGATCACCAACCTGTTACACTTTAATGGAGGCTATGGTTTCCTTGCAATTCAGTGCTTGAAACCTTCCTTGTTTGATCCTCAGAGGCCAATATGGATTCTGTATGCAGCAAGAATGATGAACGAGGCTTGAAGCTCGAGTTGGACAGCAAAATGCAATTCTTGCAATTCCCTCAAGATAACTTCAAACTGCCATGGATCTTCTTCTACCTCAGCATGTACTCACTCACAATGATCAGAATAATAGGTTTGTGGTGGAGAAATGAATGGAGATTGAGGAGAATGAAGGTTTGAGATCAAATTGCCAATGGAAGAATCTTGCTATTCACACTCTAATCTCACCTCTCATCAACAATGGTCACCAACCATTTACCCTCCCTGATTCACTCTTTAAATAATGATCAATGGAAGCTCTTGGATTCATCTAGAAAGATCTAGAAAGTGCTAGAATCTCATATGATGGTAAGTTGAAAATCTCATGCATCATGCATTATCCATTGCAAATTGGCCTTAAAATCTCCTTACATGACATATTGAAGTGTTATGAATCATTACAAGCTTTTTCCTTGCCTTGTGTTAGGATTTCCAAAGGTGACTTCAAATGCAAGTAACAAAATAACAAAGCATCACCCATTTTAAAGCTTCAAATCAAAATTCTATCTAAACCAATGTTCTCAAAATGATGTTTCCAATCAAAATGATATATTGGATGACCCATTTTGGATTTCTAGATCCTCCAAACCAATTTCCAATTTCAACTTTTTAAACTTATAAGCCATTTTTAGTTCATTTTTTGACCAATCATGCGAATCCATTCTATGAGCTTTTCCAACAATTCATGACCTTATTTTTAGACTTAAAATCACATTTTGAACAACTTTCATGTTTTGAGTTTTTCCATTTGAGGCTTGGAAATAGGAGATATGGCCTTTGCTTAAAAATGACCTATAACTGGCAAATGACCAAAATACCCCTGTCTTGTTCAAACCATAAGTTGAATTCCAGAAATCCTATCAAGGACTTCTACCACTCAAATTAAAGCTAAGAAGATGCCCTCCAACATTCATGTTGACCAAGAGATCATAGAAATCATCCTACTAGGGCAAAAGTTGTCTGCAAGTTGGGTGACCCTCAAGGACCCAGATTCACACACCTCAGCTGACCTGCAATTTGTCCAAACCATAACTTGAGCTCTGTAACTCCTATCAAGGACTTCCACCACTCAAATTAAATCTAAGAACAAGCTCTACAACATTCATGTTGTGGGGAAGATGAGATATCAATCACATCTAGAGCTAAAACTGTCTGGAAGATAGGGGTCAAATTAGGGTTTTTCCACTGACAATCCTCAGAAACCCTAACTCAAAACTTCTCAAACTCTTCAATCATGATGAGTTGGTCTAGGAATCCTCTTTATAACATCTCTATGCATCATTCCATGATCCCATGGCCCTTGGATTAGGTCCCAACCTTCTCCAAATCTTCAGTTATCCTAGGGTTGACCCAGTCAAAACCCTAATTCTACCATTCATGGGTTGAATCCTCTGAACTCTTGCATAATGACTTCTCTGGGCTTCATGATGGCTATCAAGACATCCCATAGGCTTTCTTAAAACATCAAGTTCATTCTCAAAGTCTCAGAATCATCTGAGGAGCACCCACAACTCTCAAGCTATGAAGCACACAACCCTGGTTTCAACCCACTCCTCTGAGGATCTCTTGAACTGCCTGGTGAAGGTACCAACTTTCAAACACTCAATGGATAAATAAATGTTGGTCAAATTTTGGGGTGCAACACCTATTCAAATTTATTTTGGAGCCAAAGCAGCCATGGAAGCTCCTCCAAGAACACTCAACATCAGCAAATCGTGTTCACTCAAAAATGAACCAAAATCAACAAAACAAAGCTCTAACATGCTTAGAAATTACTCCTGGTTTTCGCTATGGCATCAGCATCGATTAATATAAACCCTACCCTCCAACACGATCTTGAATTCAGAAATACTCAAAATTCCAATCATCACTAATCAGCAAACTAATGGCACTAATCTCTTCCTTGTTCATCACTGGTCAATTACAACTAAAAACCTAAGGTTCTACTTGCATATCCATGGAGTTCTAGGTCCAAACAGAATTTGTGTGCACATGTCAACCTTCACCAAATCGTGTCAAACTTGCTAGAAAGCATCATCTAACCACCTACATTGCTTCTAACCTATAGATCTTTGCTAATTCTGCCTAATTCGAGCCGGAAGAAGAATGTTACTAACCTGTGAAATTGATGAAAACATATGGTGAAATGCTTCAATCCAAGGCTTGTGCTGCTCCGGAATCACTCAAGGTATTGATATCTTGCTTCTGTATGCAATAGATCTCGCTCAAACAGCTTGAATCACCATAACAGAATTTCACTTGCAGTTGGATATGTGAAAACTCAAGAACACGATTTGGCCAATGATTCACACTGGTTTTGATCTCTACACACTCAGTGATGATTATTGAATTTAATTCAATCAAGAAATTGGATTGATTCTGAAGAAAATGAAGAACTCGATGATGAATTGCAATGGAGGGAATTGAAACTCAATATTGCTTCTCTGCACCAAATGACACCCAAAACTGATCTTGATCAACTCAAATTCATATATAGGCAGTGTTAGAACCCTCTAGAAAGACCTGGAATGATCCTATGAGAAATTGGATATCTCATGTCATGGTAAATTGAAATGGTGAGATTAACATATCAGTTGCAGCTTGCCTTGTTACAGCATTCAAATGAGGCTTGAAAATCTCTCCAAATGAGAATTAGAATGTGCTTGGATGGTTCCTTGCATTGTAATCCACTTCTAGCTTGGTTTCGCAAGTGTAACTTCTCATATAAGTAACCAATGATAAGTCCAATTTCTTGACCTAAAATTCAAAATCCAATGATGTCAATCATCTCAAAATGTATTTTCCCTTCAATTTGGTATATCACATGATGCATTTTAGCCTTGGATCAAAAAATCCCAAATTTGGTCACTTGAAAATGGACTTTTACCTTCCTTATTTGGTCAATTTTATCATTTTGAGTTCCATGCATTTCCAAACTATCATGACCTCTTACATAGACTCAAAACATCATTTTGAGAAAGTTTTATGTTGAACATTTTCTCATTTGAAGTTTGCAAGTAGGAGTTTTAGGCATATGCTTGAAATGACCTATAATCTTACTTTCCCAAAATACCCCTGGCTTGTCAAGATCATAAGTAGAGTTCCACAAATCAGAATGAGGCATACCATACCTTTCTAGAAAGCTAAGATCATGAGGAAAAACTTTAATGTTTACCAAAAATCCATTTCAAAAATTCTTGTGGGCAAAAAGTTGCTTGGAATTCAAGTAACTTTCACAGATAAATTTCAGTGTCCTTAGATGACCTGTAACTTGCAAGAACCATAACTTGAGTTCTATAAATCTCCTTGATTCCTTCCACCACTCAAATTAAAGTTCTTGAGATGCTCTACAAGTTTCATGTTGGCCAAAGATCCATTTGAGACTTGTATTTTGAATTATTTTGCTTAGAAGTTTGACCTAAATCAGGGGATTTTACACTGAAACCCTAATTTAGTAACTTCTCTTCTTCTTGATTTCTTTTGATTTCTCCTTGGAACAACACCCCATCTATATACACATATCAAATGATGAATCCAACATCCTTCAAATAGGCCTGGATGCCCTTCTATCAAGCTTTTGACCTAGGGTTGACCTAGATGAAACCCTAGTTGACTGTCTCCAACTGTAGCTCTTGTAACCATACCAATGACTTGTCTCATATTCAAAATGACCCTTTAGGTCTTCCATGAAGTCTATACACATTCCATGCCTCAATTCATAGCTCACAACCTCTTTGATGATCTTCAAATACCCTCAAGATAGAAGATAGATCCACTGCTTGACCTTTTAACTTCTCAAAGCTTCAATTTCTTTCTTGGTGACTTGAATAAACTTGGGCTTGAATAAAAACCTTTTGGATATACTCATTGAGATTAAAATAGCACTTGATCCCTTGTTGGATGATTTGCCCATGCTATGCTATGCAAATGAATGAACTATGTATATGATTTACTATGCAAATGCTAAAGCTATGAAAACACAAATCAGGTAAAACAAGTTGGTCAAATTTTAGGGTGCAACAAAGAGAAATTTTCCTTTGATAGACATATCTCCATTTGGTCACACTATTAATAGTATGAAAAGAGATGTTGTCCAGAGGGGCAGCTGGCACATGTTTATAATATTTCTTAGCAGAGGATTTCTTTACATGGGATATGTCAGGAACATCTTTCACAACATCCTCATTTGACTCAGAGTTTTTACCGGTAACTTTTCTTTTCTTGGATGCACCAGTCACTTTGCTCCATGTCTTGGGGGGGGGGGGCAACAAGAGTTCTCTTCTTTTGACTTTTGAGAGGGGATTCTTCAACCACAACTTTTCCTTTCCTGGTCACAAGTCTCTTGGCAATTCCAGGAGCAGCATTCTTGATGAGCTCATCATCTGATGGCACATCTATACCATTGCTGGGAACATCATTCATGTCATCATCATTATCAGTATTCTTGGCTTCATCATCATTTTGGCCAGCATCATTACCTTCCTCATGCACCACAGAGCTGGCAAGCTTCTCCAGGTTCTCCGTGTTAGGGTTAGTATCAGTAGAGGGAAACTCAGTATTATCTTCAGTGTTCTCACTAGGGATTGGGGATGGATCAACCCGAGACAGAGGGGTGGTGGTCCCATGCACATTGCGACCTCCATAGAGGATCTTGGTGACCAGTTCCCTGATAGACCTGTCCACGTAGGTAGAGTCTTCCATTCTATTAATGTTGTCAGTAGAAGACTTAGTGGTTTTACCTTTATAAGCTTGTTTTGCACGTGGAAGAGCAGAATTTGGGGCTTCACTAGCATTTCCAGAAACCATATTGAGAGGAGCGATATCAAGGACATCATCCAGAGAGATGCTCATGTGGTGAGCATTAGCAGTATCACGCTTAGAAGACATAATGATGGTTCTGAGTGAAGAGAGAATTTGTGGAGATTGAAGGTAGGTCACAGGGTGGTGAGTACACAAAGAGTGAAGGATAGTCTGAGGAATAATGAGGTATGGTTGCAAAAGAGGAAAGAACTCAATATTTTGATCAATCAGAAAATGATTAATTTTCAAATTACAATTCCCTATTAGCATTAATTGCTATAACTCCTCATTAAGACACATTCCCACCTTGCTTCTTGAATTTTCAATTTGAGTAGTCTCAAGATCTCTTATAAAAATGTCAGAACTTGGTAGGTCAGAGTTCTCAAGCTTCACTCGATCTTTTCTAGAGTGATGTCTGTTATCACTATACATGGCTCTATTAGGCGGAATTGGGTTCATATTTATAGCACTAAGATTGTAACAATACAATGTCATGACATCCTGAGTGACATTGCTCCCTATATGCTGGTCATCTTTCATGAACTCCATCAACTTCCAATATAACAGATCTAGATTTCTATGATGTCCATTCTTAGAATGTGTTATCTTGGCTTGTCTGCCAACCTGATATTTACCATAGCCTTTTCTTTCATCTGGGATTACCTTTGGAGTTCCCCTTATTGCTTCCTTGGATATGGTTTTTTTCATCCCTTGAAGATGTCCACCCTTTTTAATTCACAGTTGATCCTTCTTTTCTTCTTTGGTCATGGGACAAATATTGAAGTTACTTTTAGGATCCCATAAGTAAAAATTATTTTGAGCTCTAGATCCCCTCATGACTTCCTCATCTTCTTCATTGGTGACAACACATTCACCCTTAGTGAATTTTACACTAAGTCATAGGTCACAGAGCTGACTGATACTAATAAGATTTACAATCAGTCTTTTAACCAACATAACATTATCTAGTTTTGGAGCACCAGGATAGTCTAGTTTTCCAATACCTTTGATTTCTCCTGTAGCTCAATCACCAAAGGTTACATGACTTGAGGAATGGGGTTTGATGTTCACCAAAAGGTTCTCTATCCCAGTCATATGTCTAGAACAACCATTGTCAAAATACCAGTCTTCTTTGGTTGGCATCCTTAGAGAAATATGAGCTACTAGAGCCAATTCTTAGCAACCCATTGTTGTTTCTTGATAGGAGCAACCTGTTTGGGTTTGACTTGATGAGCATCCAGTTTAGATTTGACTTGGTGCCTGTGGCTGGGAAATCCATGCAGCCTGAAGCAAAAAGGCTTTATGTGCCCAAATCTTCCCCAGTAGTAACACCTCCACCTTTGGAATTTTTTCTTGGTATGGTTCATGTTTTTGTTCCTCCGATGTTGAGACATTGGTTGTGACATCTGGTGTGACATATGATTTTCAGGTTTTGGTCTCTTGAACCCCAAGGTGGGTCCCTGTTCACCAACAAAGCCTCTTCCAGACTTGTCACTTGCTTTCTGACCAACTTGTAGAATTTTATCTAGAGGTCAGTGCCTTTGTTTAGCATCCTGATGGACTTTGACATCTGATCAAGTTTGGAATTCAACACACTGATCTCACTGTTGAGTGAGTCTATGGTTGTAAGATGTTCTATCTTCTCAGCTTTCAACTCCCTTATGTGTTTCTTCTGCTGTTCCCCTTGTTGATACACTTCTACACTTCTGATACACAGCTATTTATATGAAGATGCAAGCTCATCAAAAGTCAGCTCATCTTCACTAGAATCATCATCAGATACACATACACTATTTAGTGCAGTGACATGTTTTGTAGACTCTTCTTCTAATCCACTCTCAGAATTTCCATCTGACCAAGTGACATTTAGTCCTTTCTTCTACTTCTTGAGGTAAGCGGGACATTCAGCTCTAATGTGACCATATCCTTCACATTCAAGGCACTGAATTCCTTTGCCTTGGTTAGGCTTATCTTCATATTTACATTTTCTGCTGATGTCAGAGGAAGTGTTCTTGACATTGGGTCTAGTCTTCTGATCTATTCTTTTGATTAGCTTGTTAAATTGTCTACCAAGCATAGTTATAGCTCCTGACAAATTCTCCTCACTTCCATCATTGTCTTCATTTGAGTCCTCTGCAACATTGGATACAAAAGCTATGCTTTTGTTCTTCTTCTCAGCATGATCACACATTCCCATCTCAAATGTTTGAAGAGAACCAATGATTTCATCCACCTTCATGTTGCTTATGTCTTGAGCTTCTTCAATAGCAGTAACCTTCATGGCAAATATTTTGGGCAATGATCTGAGTATCTTCCTTACAAGCTTTTCTTCAGACATTTTTTCTCCTAAAGCTTCTGAAGTATTTGCAATCTCCAGAATATTCATGTAGAATTCATGAATAGTCTCATCCTCCTTCATTCTCAGATTCTCAAACTTAGTAGTTAGCATCTGTAATCTGGACATCTTGACCTTAGAGGTACCTTCATGAGTTTTTTGAGAGTATCTCAAACCTCTTTGGCCAATTCAGAATGATGCACAAGTATGAAGATGTTCTTGTCTATTCCATTTAATAAAGCATTCAGGGCCTTAGAATTCCCAAGAGCCAAGGCTTCTTGCTCTTTGCTCCATTCTTCTTCAGGTATTAGCACAATTGCTCCATCTTTATCTGTTTTCACTGGATGTTCCCATCCTGAGTTAGTTGCTCTCCAAGCCTTGCTATCCAGAGACCTCAAGAAAGCTATCATACGAGGTTTCCAGTAGTCATAGTTAGAGCCATCCAGAATTAGTGGTCTATTTATGAATCCTATATCCTTGTCCATAGTACCAGAATTTATCTTCCCTAGATCTCACCCAGAAAAATAACAGGTAGGGTGCCTGCTCTGATGCCAATTGAAATTCTAGTAAAAAACAGTTGATGTTACAGTGGATGTTATGAGATCCACCACTGAGCAGACTACAGAACTTAACAATAATCAGGAAGTGAAAGCAGTAAATAACACAGAGAATTGTTGACCCAGTTCAGTGCAAATCACGCCTACATCTGGGGGCTACCAAGCCAGAGAGGAAATTCACTATAAGCAGAATTAATTCAGAGTCAAATAACCAGTTTGCACTCTTCACTTAAGACCTACCCAATGCAATTCCAGCCTAATACTATACTTGAGTTCCCACTCACTCCCCCTCAATCACAGCAGTGATATCAACCAATTAAAGTTACAGATTAAATGAAGACACACTTCAAACAAATCTTGATCTTGCTTCACAACTTCAATCAAGAGACACAACACTCGTGCTTAAAAGCTTAGAGTGACACAATCAGAGTACAACTCAAAACACACTAGTCCAATGCAATCATATAGTAGATAATTGCTTGGCTTACAAGAAATCCTAATACACAAAACACACGTGAAGAACTAACTGCACAACACAGAATTCTTCACTCACAAACACTTTGTACTCTCTGTCTCCAAAGCTCTGTCAAGGACTATCCTCAATTAGGATTGCTACTTTTTTATTTATAAGCAACAGAAAGATCTTGGGCCTAAGTGCAGAAATTAGGTTTAACCAAGTTAAACCTCTTTTCATAAAGTTGCACACTCCCAATTAGGTCAGGGATATTTCATGTTATCCTCAGCATTTCCTAGCATTTCGCCTGAGATAACTAGGATCCCTAAAATGTATCTTGAAGTATAGCCTGAGCTTCCTCATGAAACATACCAGAACCTAAAACACGCGCCCTGATGTCAACTGTTTGATGTCATAACATCCATCATGACATCCAATTCACTTTGCTCTAGCTAACTAAACTTACCCTGCAGTACTCTCCACACGTATGTCATAACATCAGTCATGACATTCACACATACATCAATGTTTTGCCACAAAATACAGCCAATCAAAAACATCTACAAACTCCCCCTTTGGCAAATTTTTGGCTAAAACACTCTGTCAACCTATCAGATATCACAAGCAGCAGAAAGTTCATACCATATATCTAATCATGCAGGAAAGCTACTAGCTAAAACTACCAATCAACACACAAATATTGTAGTACCATATCAGAGTCATCTACACACTCAAACAATATCAACTTCCAGCCACTCAGGATCAACCTGTTCACGCACACTAATCCAGACTGCTCTGGATTATGGATGTCAAGACATCCAGGATGACATCCTGAACCACACCTGTTTCATAGCAGAAAAAAATCACCTGCTAGTCCAAACTACAGATGTCACATCATCCTGTGTTACTCCTCCTCAACTGATGCACATAGCATCAGCCAAACACAACTTGCACAACCTGCAGTCAACATACTTCCAAGCACAAGCACCAACTCACACACACCTAACAGTAATAGCCACACATACATAGAATCATCATCCTGCTCACACATATACACCTGCAACCATGTTTAGAGTAAACCTGCACAGCAGCAAAGTTGTAAAACACTCAGTACATCAGCATAGTATCACCACATCTGCACATCTACATACCTACTAAGTGCTGCTCAATGCAAACATATACAATCTGCTGATTCTACTACTACTGAGCACAACCTCCTGATTCTACTAATACTTCTCCCCCTTTTTAGCCACAAATTTAGATCATAACTACACAATTAGTATATATCAAATAAGGTTGGAAACACAGAGTTAAAGGGTTATTACAACACAAGGCTCATGAAGAGCACAACAAATATCCCATGTTGTCAAGGCAATCACAAAAGGCAAAAAGTCTAACCAAAAGGAAAACCTAGCCAAACTACCAGTAGACCATCAGCCCAAACAACAACCCGCCAAAGCAGACTAATTACTCTTCCTCCTCAGTAGAACTGGATCCAACCTCCTCAATATTAGTTGAGACATCTTCATCTTTATTTTCAGATTCTTCCCCTGACACCACCTCACTATCAATATTAGTTGGATCTCTTTCAAGACTTTAAATAAAAGACTCTAGCTTGATCTTTCTTGGAGTGGCAATATTACTAGTTCCCCCCAATTCCCTACAAGTTTCTTTTAATTCAACAATGATCATTTGTTTAGAGATATTGGCCTTTTCATCAGAAGTCAAAACAATATCTGGGACATGTCTCCCAGCAAAGGTTTCACTATGTCGACCAATCCACTATACGATCTTCTGCCAGATGATCTTCCACAAGTGAACATTCCTACTCGGTATCAGATGGTGCCATTGACTAATGATATGAAGGCAAGGTTTCATGCCCTTGAGAAGGAAGTACGAGCTTTGAAAGTGCATGATGCACCTATGCTCGATGTTGTTGATACCTAGTTCCAAACTTGGTGATCCCTCCAAAATTCAAAGTACCCAACTTCGAGAAGTACATTGGTCTCAGTTGCCTAAAGCGTCATTTGGTGATGCTCTGCCGAAAGGTGACCTCCTATATCTGTAATGATAAGTTGATGATTCACTATTTTCAAGACAGTTTGAGTGGAACATTCTTGAATTGGTACATGGGCTTAGAAAGAAGTTGTATCCAGTCATGAAGAGACTTATCCAATGCCTTTTTAAAGAAGTACAAGTTTAACTTGGACATAACTCCAGACCATATGCAATTTCAAAACCTATCTCAGAAGAGCAATGAATCCATCAGAGGATATACACAATGGTGAAGGGGATTGAAAGCCCAAGTGCAATCGCCACTCTTAGAAAAGGAATTGGTTTATCTGTTAATGAGAACCTTGCAAAGCTTATACTTCGAAAGGTTGGCAAGCAGTGCGGTATCAGACTTTTCTCATCTAGTGACAATTGGAGAACGCATCGAGGGTGGTCTAAAAAATGGAAGAATCCAAGACGCTTCAAGCAATCGAACTAGTGAAATTAAGTCTGTCAGCAATTATCAAGAGGGAGATAAGGATGAAATCAATGCAGTCATACTAAATATTGAGTACTTCCATGGAGCACCAACAAATCCTTATGGTCCCTCATATTTTCAGCAGTAATAATTTCCAGTGCCATGCTATCCTTATGGACAACCAACCATGCCTAGAGTGCCATACCATAAGGCTTGGACTGCTTCTTATGCAAATTAACGAGCCCATGACCGCTTCTCATACCAAAATATTTTTAACACGAACTACAGAGTTTTGATTCCCTCTGGGATACGTAGGCACTGGGTTGAAAAATCTGACGAACTCAATAATAAAAAATTTGATTTTCTTTCGGGTAATCAATCACGCTTTCCCTTTTAGTAAGCAATAAGATATCGAATACCTTTCATGCCTAGACAACTTAGATGGTTCTTATTGAGTACGATGGATGTAGGGAGTGCTAGTACCTTCTCCTTACATAACCGACTTCCGAACCCAACATGGTTGCAATGACTATGCCCTATCCTTTTCCCTTTGGGTTTTCTCGATATTTTTCCCTTTCCCTTTGTGGAATAAATAAATTTCGGTGGCGACTCTCATAAGTCCATCCCTGATCGTGTAAACCCTAGTTTTACGCATCACGAAGATCGTATTTTTTGAGGTACAATAGAACCATAGTGTGTGGTGTCTGTGGTATAATCTGGATGTTCTAACTGATGTTAGAACATTATCTTGTTTTCTAAACCTTGAATTCAGATTGTGATAGATGATATTCACCAGTTGAATCAAAAGTGTTCTAACTTATCATACGGGAGAATGATGAGGTGAAGGTTGTCTTGGATATGGGGTGTCTATCTTATTCTTTGACTCATGTTGAGGTCATAATGCTTGTGGAGAAGTGGTTTCTTCTGCTGCAAGTAACTCTAGAAAGAAGTGGATCAGTTTGGTACTTGTGAAGCAAGTAAGCTAAGGATTTCTGAAGCATGTATCTGTTGTCCTTCAAGTGTGAATGACATTTGGGATAACTAACAAACTAAGAGGCTCTGTATGTCTCTTTGAGGAATGTGAAGCATTCCAAGTTCAATTGGATTTTTTCTCAAGGAACATGGATATCTATGACTGTAAGATTCAAAGATGATCTGTACATGGTATGGATGGGTTCTGGACGAGAGGGATCAATGGTGATTTTAGCCTCAATCCAAGAGTTCATTAGTTATAGTACAAGGATGGTAATCCTAGTACATTCTCACTGTATGAGCGTGAAGTTGGTCATGAGATAACAGGTGGTGATTTTGGGTATTTCTTGCTGGAAGGAGCATCTTTTATAAAAGATAGGGGGAGAGCTTGTCTGATGGGTGTACTATTGGGATACACAGATTGCTTGTGGATTAAGCAGTGAGTGAATGTGTTTAGCAAGTGTTTTGAACAAGGAGTGAGCTTTTGAAGACATGACGATGATTCTTATGTTTTCCATTCACGTTAAGGTGTTCTTCTGGCAAAGGAGCACTGGTTATCCTTGATAGGGGGAGTTATACTTCTGTCTAGGATCTGTTGTTGCAGTGGTGTAGTTGTTTATCAAGATTGTTTGTGGTTTCGAGCATTTTATGATAAAATACCTCTGGTGAGGGTGTAATGTCAGACAAGATATTGTGACGTTGTGTTACTGTTATAGTTCTGGGTGAACTTAACAGGTTGTTTTTGGTTCTGTCATTTGGATGTCAATGGATTGAATCAGAGTTGTTCAAGCTTCTTAGGAGTGTCCTGAGAGTTAGACAAGGCTCATGGGAGTCTTTGTTGTTAACTGGGAGATGTTTGAAGAAATGTCTTAACATCTTGGTTAGTTATTTTTACTTCTGGTTCAAAGGAGTATTCTTGGGGCTCATTGAAAGGCATTATGACTATGCTTCGGAGTTTACCAGATGGAATGGACAAAGTCTGACAAAGTGTGAGGACATTTTTAGGACTTGTGGTTGTTTCAAGTTACTTTATTTGGAAGTGTTTCTTGTATGGTGGAACTTGTGCCTAAGAGAAGGCGTTTTAAACATGTGTCTTGATACATGCACATTCTTTGGTCGGTTTACCCTAAAGTTGAAATAGTCAAAAGTGCCTTCGCTGGTGCACATTTTTTTGTGTAAAGTTACATTCCTCATTTAATGTTCTCATTGAATTGACCTTCGGTTCCTTACATCCTAAGGAAATAACTCGGGTTTAAAAAGGGGGTCTTGGCTTTGATGTGTCTCAAGTTGTTGCTCTATTGTGCCTGGTTCTCATGGGATTTGTCCGCCTTTGGGTATGTTCATTTTGGGTATGGGTCTGTATTGGACACCTTTGTCAATTTTTGGCTAAAAAGGGAGAGAAAAGTATATGGGTTGTGTCAGTTCTTGCAGTTGGTTTGCAAGGATGCTGGATAGGATGTTCTGACATTCTGTCTAAGTCTCAAGTTTTCTTTCTATTCTGAGTTCTTTCTTCGTGTCTTGTGATCTGAGTTGTGAACACAGTTGTGTCATATGTTCTATGTTATTGTGCAGAAGGAGTTTTAGCCAAAATTTTTCAAAAGGGGGAGATTGAAAGCTCCCGAGGTTTGACTAAAATTTTGGTAAAACTTGATGAAGAACAAGATGATTAAATTTGAAGAAATATGCCCCCAGAACAAAGATGTCGAATGAAATGTCCCAGCTGTTGCACCCTAAAATTTGACCAACCGATTCTCCTATCTGACTCGTGGTTTAAATTCATATTCGTAAATCAGACGCATGATATTTGTGCACAGACAGAGGATATCAGGGTTACAGCTTGGTTTTCGTCTATCAGATATGGCAGATCCAGTCCAGATCATCAGGGTTTTATTTTCGGGAAATTTGTGCGCTCCTCGGTGATTTTTAGCTTGCATAGTGATTTTGGGATATTCTGATGCCCGGGGTTCTCTGTTCGATTCGATCTGGTCTCGTGCGCTCTTTTATGGTGGTCATTTGCATTTGTCTGCATTTTTTAGGGTTTTAATAGATTTTTGTGGATTTTAAATAGGCATTTTAATCATTTTTAGGATTTAAATAGATTTTTTTAGAATTTAAATAGTTTAAATCTCTTTTTTAGAATTTTATATAGTTTTTTAAATAGATTTAATAGTTTTTTTAATAATTTTTAGAATATATTAGATTTTAAATTTGTTTTTAATTGTTTTAGATAATATAGAAAATATTATAGATTTTTCTTTTATGTTAATAGGGATTTAATAGTTTTTTAAATAGAAATAGATAGAGATTGTTTTAGTATAGATTTAATAGTTTTAAATAACAGTATAGATTTTAATAGAATTTTATAGAAAATAAATAGAGATGTTATAGGAATTAGTAGAGTTTTAATCTTTTTGGTTTAATATGGAGTTAATTAGATGTTAATCATTTTTAGGCTTAATTAGGATAATTAGGATTTAAATCTTTTGTTTAGAATTTAATTGAGTTTGTTAGATTTTATTAGGATTAGTCTTAATTAGGTTAATTAGGTTTAATATTTTTATTAATCAGTTTTCAGTTTTTTTTAGGGTTTTGTCCAGTTTTTTCGTGGGCCAGCAAGCAGTTTTGAAGCCCAATCAAGTCCCAGAGTCCAACTCATTCGTTATTGTCCGTTTTGGCCAGAAAGTGACACTTGTCACTATATAAATAAGCCACACGTTGCACTCTGGAGCCCACCACCTCACACCTCAGACTTCCCCAGAACCTCACACGCGTCCCACTCAGACCTTCACTCTCTCTCTTCTGCCACACGTCCAGCCACGTGTCTCCTCCCAGTCTCTCCCCTTTACCACGCGTCCCGTTCCCACACCTCGCCGGAGAAGCCCATCGCCGGCCATGCAAATCCGGTGACAACCCGCCGGTCACCGTCCAACTACCTCCGGTCACCGCAACTGTCGCCGGAAACTGCAAATCAATCAGAAATTCATCTGTTCTTCTTCTCCGATCCAAATTCATCCAACGTTCATCAATCTTCATCAAAGATTCCTCCAGAAATTCTTCAGAGTTCATCAGATTTCCAGATTTCAAGAACATCCATTGTGTTCTTCGACCACCGTGTTCATCTTTTGCCCAGAACATCTCCGTTCGTCATCATCTCATCACGGAATCTTCAAATCAGGAACCTTCATCCTTTGATTTTTTCCAGAAAATCTTTCTGATCTTCATCTGAACCTTCTTCATTCGTCAACATCTTCAAGTCGCCCTCAAGAACACCTTCAGAGGATCCACCATTTGTTCGATCCTTTCTTTCTTTTTTTCAGAAAGTTATCCGGAGATCTTCTCAACGGCGTGCATCCTTCATCAGATCTATCACGATCTTCAAGCGTCTTCCTTCAACGAACGTTCGGTCGCCTTCAGCTCTTTGCAGCGAGCTTCAAATCCTGGTTCGTCTCTCCAGGTTCCATTTCCTTCTCCTTCCTCTATTTGCATGTGCGTTTTAGATCGCCATCTGTAGGATTAGTCTTCTAGGTGAAACGTTTAAGTTAGGGTGGCATTTTAGATGAGTTTTGAGGTTTGAGTGATGATGACGGTGTTCTTGAAGATTTGTTGTTGCGGGTGTTGAACTGAGAACGAAGGTGGTTGAGGTTGGTTTGAGAGGTTTCAGAGAGTTGAGAGAAGATGAGAGGACGACGGCTAGGGTTAGCTTGGGGGGATGAACAGTGATCAGAGAGTGGATAGGGAGATTAGGTTTTGATTAGGGTTTCATGGATTAGGGTTGGGGCTGGGTTTAGGCCCAATCTCGTTTGCTGAGAGAACACCCCCCATCTGCTCGTATCCCCCCCTTCGTGTGAGAGGCAGATGGAATTGGTTTGGGCCTTAGGCCCTTATTACTATCCACACCCCCATAGCGTAAGCCCAATGAAGAATGAACCTGAAAAATTCACTAGTTGCCCCCCCCCCCCTGCGTTTTTTTCTCTTCTTTTATTTTTAGTGGATTTCTGGTAGTATTGGGCCAACGCCTATTGCTAGGCGCACCCCCCATTCAGGCCCATTTAGAAATTCAACCTGAAAAGCATGCTGTTTGAACCCCCTTTCATTTTATTCCTAATTTTGGTTTTTTTAAATTCTTTTAATATTTTCTTGCACATTATAAAATTCATAATAAAATGAAAACAATTGATTTTTGAGTTCTTGTTTTTTCTACCACTTCATGAAAATGTCTAGAAAATTAAATAAAAATAAAAATGTCATTTTATTTTTGTTTGCTATTTTTGGCATATTTTCCATTTAATTGACTCTTTTTAATATTTTTTAGTGCATGCATGTTATTAGAAAATTCATAAAAAATAGTAGATTCGATCAAATAATTCCGTTCTTTTTTCTGTAGACTCGTAATTAAATGTAGAATTTTATAGTACAGAATATTAGTTTAATCATGCATTTTCATTTTAATTGCATTTTTGCATTGTCATTGATATTGAATAATTGGTTTGTGGCCCGTCTGCTTTGCTGATTTTAGTTCTTTCATCTGGTATTGAATTTTGCTCTGATTTTTTAGTATGTTGTCATAGAGCCATGTAGGTTTCCCATAGATTTTTGTTAGATTTTTGTAGGATGTTCTAATATTGTTTTTGTCCAAGCTTGAGGATAGGAGAAGTCTTGACAACTTCTGACTTTGAAGTTCAACTGTGGTTGAACTTCAGAGATAGTTTCTTGTGGTTTGATGGCCTGTGGGTTCTTCTCAAAGATGGGAGCTGGTTGAAGTCCTGTTGGAGCTTGCAAGGATGCAGTGGATTGAGGCTTAGTCTAGGAGCTTGTTCTCTGTTTGTGAGGTTCGAGATCCTGAAGTTTGCAGGGAGTTTATGGTACTTTCCTGAGGAAGGCACTATGAATGACTTTCATTCTTTCTTCTCACCTCTTTCTTAAGTATCCAATGATGTTGGAGCTAACTTGTGAGTTTAATTTCTCCTGAGGAGGAATGTAAACTGATCACAGTTGTTGAGCCACGTAGGATACGATTCCTAAGTGTCAGTCTCCTAGTACTTTCCTGAGGAAGGTCCTATGGGTCTGTTCACTTAGTTCCCTTAGTTTATCTAGGATTTCTTAAGTATCCAATGATGTTGGAGCCAACTTGTGAGTTTAATTTCTCCTGAGGAGGAATGTAAACTGATCACATGTTGTTGAGCCACATAGGATACGATTCCTAAGTGTCAGCCTCCTAGTACTTTCCTGAGGAAGGTCCTATGGGCCTGTTCACTTAGTTCCCTTAGTTCATGTAGGATTTCTCAAGTATCCAGTGATGCCGGAGCCTCCATGTGAGTTTAGTTTCTCCTGAGGAGGAATGTAAACTGATCACAGTTGTTGAGCCGCATAGGATATGACTCCTGAGTAGTAACCTCCTGGTACTTTCCTGAGGAAGGCACTATGAGTTTGTCTGCTTAGCTCCCTTTCTTTGGTAAGCTTGTTCTGAAGCTTGGAGACTGGGATTGATTCCTCTTGCTTAGGGTTTTGATTAGAGTTTTGCTTAGAGTTTTGCTTAAGGTGTTGTATAGAGTTTTGTTCAGAGATAGATTAGAAGTTTGTTTGTTAGGGGCCCTGCTCAGGGTTAGTCTCTTTGTGTTGTTTGACTTGTGTGGTGTTGTGTTGCATTAGACTTAGGTATTCATCTAGATAGTTCTGAGGTAGGTGCATCTTAGAAGTAGGCTTTGTGTGCATGAGAAGTTGAGGTGGTCCTCCTTCTGCTTGTTTGTTATTGAGTGGCTTTGCTTGTTGGTACTTGGTAGAGCTGAGCTCCCTTGCCTTTGTGGTTTGCGGCCTTTGTGCCTTGTTTGTCTAGTTGTTGCATTCATGTATATTTTCAGTATTTCTTTACTTTGTAGTATTTCCTGTTTGCCGTTTAGTCCTGTTGCCATGATCCCTTAGGAGCTCTGACTTCTCCGCTGCGGAGTCGTTATGATAGACGTTAGGATGGTCAACCAGGCATGATAGCAGTAGGTAGATTCCCCTTTTTCAGCTATAGTTTTAGGGTGTCTTCTCCCTTTCCTTTCAGTAGGAGCTTTTGAGTAGCTTGATCCGTAGTTAGCTGAACTACAGCTGCTCTGATTCCTCGTACCAGACGAGGATATGTAGGCATAGGATGCGATATCCTAGCGAGCACACTAACAACTAACCTTTGTTCTCTCGCGGCTGTGCGATCGAGACCTTCCCGCTGACGACTAATTGTTATCTCTTTCTATTGCCCGAGTGCATTTGAGACTAGATCGTAGTTGTAGGTTCCCGAACCTTTTGAGACCAGTTTGTTTTCTCACTGCTGTGTGAGAGCCCCCTGTTTATCCGTAGTTAGTCGAACTACGTTTGCTCTGATCTTCCATGCCGTGTGGAAGTACGTAGGCACAGGACGCGATGTCCTGGCGAGCAACCTTTCCCCCGTTTAGTCATAGGTAGTCGAACTACGTTGACTCTGACTCTCCCAATGCACGAGGGAGTACGTAGGCCCAGAACACCGTATGTTCTGTCGAGTCCTGTCCTTTTGTTTTCTTTTCAGACCGACCATTAGCGTAGATAGATAAACACACCCTTTTTCTTATAAACACCAAGCGTGGATCCCATCGAGTACGATGGACGTGAGGGGTACTAATACCTTCCCCTTACGTAACCGACTCCCTAATCCAGGTTTTGGTTGCGATGACCATACCTTTTCCCGTCTTTGCGAGGTTTACTTCGAGCGTTTCCTTTCCCGCTCTGAGGGATAAATAACGCACGGTGGCGACTCTCCTGTCAAGCCGGCGCCGATTTTCGCAGTAGCGACAGCTGGCGACTCTGCTGGGGACTTATAGCATCTAGGGACTCTTCCCATCCCTTATGCTGGGACCGTTTCCCATCCCCTACGCGAGTCAATCCTAGCGCTTGGATGTTTATTTGTTGGGTGTTGTGCATATGTGTTTTACCTTTCTGCACTTTACTTTTCTGTACCTTTACCTTTCCGCATTTATTTTCCAGCATTATATTATTGTGATTATTGTTGTGGGCAAGGGAGGTTACTGTGAGTGAGAAGCCGAACCTGGGCTTGAGTATGCACCTAGATATAGTTGTGGAGAGTAGTAGACGAACCTGTCTGCTGAGCAGGCACAGTTCCCTACGAAATCTACGCTCAGACGAGGTTCTCGCAGAGGTGCTCCTTTCCGGTCCTGAGGATCTGAGGGGAGTCCAGACGTGAGGATTGTCGACTCTGGGGACCGATCATTTGGAAGTCAGCTAAGTGAGGCCTCTTCATGACTCAATGATGCCGCTCCTTCTGGGAATCGTATCGTCATTCATGAAAGTCTGTGACGTGATGACCGCATAGGATGCCGTACCTTTGTCCGTGGATTAGGTATATCATACCTGTGAGAGGGACTGGGTTATTGCAGGAAAACTGACCTTCAGAAACCATGATTCAGTAGTTATCAGATGGTGTTCTTGAGTCATCTCCAGATGTGTTGTCTGGATCAGATGGGTTTCTTATCTGAGGTTGATACTATTATCAGATGGTTTTCTCGTTAGATACAGAGGTTCAGATGGTTTTCTTACCAGGGGATTGATATTTTGAGTATCAGATGATAGTTGGTGTCATGGGGTTCTGGTGACCATGGTGGTTTTCTGTTCTTGATCACAGAGATGTTCCTCTTCAGGCTACAGCATAGCCCCTGTGTTCACAGATTGCATTATTTATCATACTGCATCATTACATTACCATTTGCATCCAACTAACGTGTGTGTATTGCAGGTACATATTTTCCCTTCCTGTTCTGGTGTTTGTTCCTAGCAAGACATGGAAGCCACGAAGAGAGTATTGCCCTACAAGTTTCCGTCTCCGGATATCAGTCTTTTGTTAGAGTTGATTAATATTGCTAAGAAGAGGGTAATGGGTGACTTCAGAAAGAGATATGGGAGGATTCTGACCTATGTTTATCAGCCGTCGGCCTACGAGATCAGCGGCATTTATACCCTGCTACAGTTTTATGATGCGGAGCTCAGGTGTTTCGTATTTCCTGACTTTGTTTTGGCTCCTACCCTGGAGGAGTATTCCGCACTTCTGGATATACCGATCCGCGAGCAGATGCCTTTCTATCGTACGGACGCTGAGCCTAATCTGGCTGAGCTTTCTGCCATCCTGTACTTGAGAGAGTCTGAGCTGTCCGGGAAGATGATCAGAAGAGGAGATGTATGGGGATTTCCGTTGGATGTCTTGGTAGAGAAGGCTCGGGAGTATGCCCAGAAAGGTAGCTGGGGTATTTTTGACGTCATCCTTGCTGTATGTGTTTATGGCATCGTGTTGTTCCCGAACATTCCTGATTTTGTTGACTCAGATGCTTTCTATATTTTGGCTGCGAAGAACCCAGTTCCTACTTTGCTGGGAGATATCCACCATTCAACTCACTACCAGAATGAAAAGCGGCGAGGAAGGAATGTGTCTTGTTGTGTACCTCTCCTGTGCAGGTGGTTCACCAATCATATGCCTAAGTCAGGCCCGTTTGTCACCTCTATTGATTCTCTAGGATGGCCCGAGCGCTTGATGGGGTTGACTGCTGAGAGCGTGGTATGGGTTAACGAAGAGGTATTCGGAGTTGAGGTCATACTCAAATGCGAAGGATTCCCGAATGTTCCGTTAATAGGAAGGAAGGGGTGTGTCAATTACAACCCTTCCTTATTGATCAGGCAATTTGGGTACGTACCTCAGGGAGCGCCGAAGCCCGAGGAGATACAGGAATCTTTGTATCTCACCGGGGCAATAGGGAAAGAGATGCTGACCAAACTCGAGAAGGCATGGAAGAACTTGCACAAGAGAGGGAAGCCTTCAGGTAGCAGAGGGGATACTCGAGTTCCTGGCCCGTATGTGGAATGGATTCATGAGCGAGCTGTGAAATTCCTTATGCCTTATCCAGCGGTTCAGCCATTGCGTCCTTCTCCGGTGGAGGAGCCTACCACTGTGGACATACAGGTATACAAACAGCTGATGGCGGAGAAAGAAGAGCTAGCAAAGGCTAAAGAGGCTTTAGAGCAGGAGAATGCCCAGCTTCGTCATGAAAAGATTGAAACAGGATATTTTTCCAAGCAACAGGCTGAAACTCTAAAACATCTGAAGACTACGCTATTGGAATTGACTGAAACCAAGAAGCGTCTGGAGTTAGATGTAGACTCAGTTAGCAGTGTACTGGCTACTAAGAAGTAAGAGCTGGAAAGGGCCTACACGAAGCTAGCCAAGTTCAGAGAACACTGGGATCTCACTATGACCAAGCGCAAAGAGCGGGAAGAAGAGCTAAAGACACAGGTCGCTCAGTTAGAAGAACAGGTCAAAGTGAAGACCGAGGAGCTTGAAGAGGAAACATGCCGCCGATACGAGGCCGAGCGCAAGCTGGCTGATGCCGTGAAGAATTTGGAAGATTTTCAGCATAGAGCAGACGCCAAGAGACCCAAACCTGGGGGTGGTGCCAATGATAAGGCTTGGGAAGACTTTGTCAGAGACATCCAGGGGACGGTCAGAAAGAGGGATCAGCTGATAGAGGGTTTGATTTATCAACCGGACCACGCAGAGACGAAGAAGATGGTCGAGGACTTCCGCAACCGTACCCGTACTTGATTTTTCTCTTGTATTCTGTTGTGTTGAGATCACCACCAGGCATGTTGGCTGGGATCCTCCTTTATCGTATCAGCTGTATGAAGCATAGTTATGTAACCTCTTGACAAGATTGTCATTCTAATGAATATATGAGGGTTTTTTCTAAATATTGTCTTTATGGTTTATCTCATCTTGCTACCACTGACACTGGAATTGGAGGGGAAATATCTCCAATGCACACATGCACGTTAGCATTTTTGTATTTCTGTTTGCATAAATCATGTTGCATAGCATTACTCTAGCAGGCCAAAGCACTTATCCAGCCTTTGTTTTCACCAGAGGGTGATTCTCGGGGATTGTTTGAGGCAAGAGTGGAGTGTTGAAGACGACCAAGGGGCTCAAGCAGTGTAGTCAGTTACAGGTAATTGGTAGCTATGGCTGAAGGCAATTTCCAGGCTCCTAACACCTTGGCAAGGTTTACTATGGCGTCCAACCATCAGTGTGATTCTATGGAAGGCTTCCCGCAAGCAAACTACCTTGCTGCAGACCAAGTCGTACAGCCTATTGTCCAGAACCGAGATCGACATGAGCCGTTTGTTGCCCGAAATGAACGTCCTCCTCCTGCTAACAACCAAGGCGTTGCTTTCCCTGTGATGAATTACCGGAGAGATATTCCAATGGCCGGGATAGTAGATCCAAGAGCTCTCGAAAATGGTAGAAGACTCCGAGCATTGGAAGAAGGTATAAAAGCCTTAGAAGCAAAAGATGCCGTTAACCTGGATGCTGAAGACATGTGTCTGGTTCCTGATCTGGTGCTGCCTTACAAGTTCAAAGTGCCGGAATTTGAGAAGTACACGGGAGATAGCTGTCCGAAGCTGCATTTGATGATGTTCTGTCGAAGGATGACTTCGTTTGTGCGAAATGACCAGTTGATGATCCATTGCTTTCAGTATAGCCTGACTGGGGGCATCCTTGAGGTGGTATGTGCAATTAGAGAGTAATCAGATTCGATCGTGGGTGGATTTAGCTAGAGCTTTCATGAAGCAGTACGATTACAACCTGGACTTGGCTCCTAGTCTCGTACATCTGCAAGAATTATCTCAGGCGGAGAATGAATCATTCAGAGGGTATTTGCGAAGATGGAAAGAATTGGCTGCTAGTGTTCAACCACCGCTTCCGGAAAGAGAAATGGTTGACATCTTCTTGGGTACTCTGAAAGGCCAGTATTTCGACAAATTGTTCGGTTGCACAAGCTTTGTGGGTCTGATGAGAATGGGAGAGCTTGTTGAGAGAGGACTCAAGAGTGGAAAGTTTCGAGATGTTCCTTACGTCCCAGTTGATAAGAACGAGTCAGTTGTCAGTTCTCAAGAAGAATGGGAAGAAGGAGATGACGCCATCTCAGAATCTCTAGCATCTCGGGATCAGTTTTCAGACACTTCAAGTCAACGGTCATCTTATCGTCGATCGCGTCAGCACGCCCCACGAAGACCAAGGAAGCCTGAAAGGCAGTTTACTCAGCTACCAGTGTCGTACAGTCAGTTGTTGCCAGATCTGGTCAAAAGTGGATTGATAGTGCCGAAAGAGACTAAGCCGGTGATTCCACCGTATCCTCCAGGTTTTGACGCCAGTGCCCGCTGTGAGTACCATGATGGGGCACAGGGGCATTCAACAAATGATTGTAAGGTGCTTAGAAGTCAGGTTCAAGATCTGTTAGACTCTAGCCGTATTTGCATTACTCCTCAGGGTTTTGTTCAGATTAATGACTTTCCATCCTCCAGTTGTGTGGGTTCGTCAGTTAATGTCATGGAAGACTCCACAGGAAGTGTGTGCTCTGAAGATTGTCAATCAGAGAGTTCAGTTGAATATGGGAGAAGTTTCTAGAAGTTTATGTGCCGAGTGTTGCATCTGTTTTCCCTGCCTAATCCGTTTAGCTTTTATGTACTAGTGTTTGCGGACCACCACCAGGATTGTTGGCTGGGGTCATTGTATTCGTACTCATTTGTGCTAACATGCTGCTTTTGTTGGTTGTACATGTGTGGGAGATGTTCGTCTGTATGCTTATAGCTTGAGTTTCTCTTTGTCTTGTTATGAATATGTGTTTGCTTTCCGCATTGCATTATCGTTTTAACAGGTACATCAGAACCGCGGGTCTTATTTCCTTATCGTCCAGTTTGTTGCAGGAATTCCTTCAGAGATATGGAACAGGATCAGTTTGAATTGATTGAAGTCCGAAGCCAGCTGGGGCAGATGGTGAGAGACATGCAAGAGATGCGTCTGGAGCAGAAGATTCTCAAAGAGGAGAATAGTCAGCTGAAGACCCAAGTGAGCTTGATCATGGAAGTAGTCAAGAATGTGCTTAGGAAAGAGGATGATCAGCTATTTGAAGCCGCAATGAAGAAGCTCGCGCCACCTGTGCCTGTGGAACCTGAGAGAGTACAACCAAAGATGCATCCGGCTCAACGGAGGATTCAGGAGGGGAAGCCAAAGAGAATATTTGAGGCACCACCTATAACATATGCTGAGCTCTTGCAGACTTTATTGAGGTTTAACCTGGTTGAAAAGAGAACGTTGGAACCACCCACGAGAGCGCTTCCTCATGGGTACGATGCCAGTAAGCAATGTGAGTTCCATTCTGGGGCATTCGGACACGACATCGAGGGTTGTCATGCTTTTAAGCACAATGTTCAAGACCTGTTTGATTCACACGATATTGAATTCACGCCGAGCGGCGTAGCTGTGCGTATTGCTCCTGTCTCGGTCGATGCTAAGATGACAGATGTTTCTAAAGCTGCGGTGGGTCAGAAGCGTATCCTGGACTCCATGGTGTCAGAATCTCCATGCCCACAACTGTTGCCTATTCCTGGGGCAGATCTGAGAAATAAAATGGCTAAGCATAAGGAGGGCCTTGATCAGTACAGTGAAAGTCAAGAAACCGATGTTGTATTTGCTACGAAGGGTGTTCAAGAGTCAACCCAATACCAGCAACAACAGCAACGATCTCAACAGTGGAAAAGGCAGCAGTATCCCAATCAGCGAAAAGCTCAAAATCAGAAGCCATTGAGGGTATTTAAGGTGCCTCCGATGCCGTATGCCGAACTTCTTCAGGTGTTGCTACGATTGCAGTTGGTTGAGAAGAGGAAGTTAGCCCCGCTGACAGGTACGCCTCCAGCAGATTATGATATCGCGGAGCGCTGTGATTTCCATTCAGGAGCACAGGGGCACAACATTGAAGATTGTCTGGCCTTCAAGCACAAAGTGCAGGACCTACTTGATAGTGCAGCAATCAGCTTCGGGCAGGGAAGTCCCAAAATCATCTGAATGAAGGAGGAAGGGCTCTATAATCTGGTTGGGTCGTTGAAAGCAGATCAAGACAGCATCAGGATGCCTCTAAATAACTGATTGTAAAAATAGCTGGTTCAGCAGCGGGACAGATGTGAAAGCCCGGTTCTCGGAAGCTAGCGTTTTTTCTTGTTTTATCTTGTCATGTCTTTACATTTGTAGTTTCTTTCCTGTTTGAATTTGCAATCTTGTTTGTAAAACTTGTTGTTTTCATTCAATTGATGATAATGAAATAAATATGCATGTTTTGATTGAATCCATTCGTGTTCACTAATTGTTTTTACAAATGTCCAACGCTTGGTTAAGAAGAATCTGGGGGGGATGACGAAAATGAACGATGTGCAAACTTCCGATATCGTATGCTTTTGAAATAAAAACCTGCTGATGATGTACAAGCATTGTTTCAAATCCCTAAACACCGGAGATATAAGGAAGATAATCCCTTGTCAACCCCTTTGAGCCTAGTAGTAGGAGTTCTTTCTGAAAGCGAAAAACCCTCAATCTTAACCTGGGGCAGGGTAGGTGTTAGCTAATTTGACCGAGCGTCCAAATTGCAAAAGGAGTGTCCGTTCGAGGATCAATCATGTCCCTAGAGGTCGTGCCTAAAAGACCACAATGGTTCAATCAAGGGTGGGGCAGTCATATCATTCCCCCAAGAGTCAGACAACCGGTGTCACACGACTTGTTCGAAAGGAAAAAACGAAAAAGAGAATTAAAAGCCCGCTAAGTCAAGAAAACTTCAAAACAAATGACCTAGGCAAAAATGAGGGCATCCCGCTGGACTTAAAAAATCAAAAGAAACTCAAAAAGAGTCAGTCCAGGCAAAAGTTAGGGGTATGAAAAGAAAAAAGATGAGAAGGATCAAAAAGAAAAAATCCTCAAATGAAATACGAGTCGTGTGACCTCAAGTGTCAAAGACGAAAAGTGAGTGGCTGTCACTCCGAAAACTCATAGTTTCTCGAACTATCACTCCTATCTTTCAACCTCTGAGAGGTGAGCGCTAAGGTTGAATTAGCTGAACGTAGGATGGGAGAACATCAAGGAGAACGGGTGGGTTAAAATAAACTTTGAGCCTTTATCCTTTCTTTCAAAACCATGAACCTGACCACGTTACAACCTTCAAAAGTCCTAATTGAAGCAAGTTGTTTCGAAAGCATACTTCGGTGAAGGTCGCGTCGATTCTGACTCCTAAAAGGGTTCCTCTTACCATGTTGGTACTAATGTTGATAAATGTTTTGTGCATTATATGCCATAAACTGTTTTTCCTTTTCCCAGTGAACAGATTGGATGTCAAAGTTGTCATATGTGTTGCATTAGTATGTCTTTTACGCAGAACAACTTGTTTTACTTGCGAGTAAGCGCTTGACAGCAGAAAAGCTTCCTACGGTGGAAAGTATGATCAGGATAGAATGCAGAGCGCCCGAATGTTCCGAGAGCAGGGGCAAGCTATTACCGTGATCCCCAGTCAGGACAGCCTTTCGAAGTCAGTTATCCTGGGGTAATCAGGTTGAGATTCGGTAAATATCTAGTAGTCAGGGGCACTACTCTGAATCAGATAATCAGGGGCAAAAGTCATTGCGATCAGGGGCAGGCCATCGTAAGAGCGCAGAAGTTCTTTATTCGAGGAGCATTTGATGTGAAGCATCTCTCCGCAGTTCAGAATGCTGGGGCGTGTCATATCGGACCATCAGGGCTCAGATTTGCAGATTTCCTTTCGAAGGCTATCCCCACAAGAGATCCCGTAGGCTGGGGCATATCATAAGCGAAAGGTTTGTTCTTCTCCGTATCCGCAGGGTTATTCAGAGTTATTCGAGCAGATTCGGCCAATTTTCGAGAACGAGACGAATGCGGGTAGTCGTGTCACTATCCCTTGACTCTTCACTAAAAGGCTGCGTATTCAGACAGAGTGTTTTCCAGCGTCAGTTGTACCTGACCCATCACAGACAGCCTAAAAGTTCAAATCCATGTTGGCAATCACTGTGAGGCCCATCAGTGTTAGCGCATCAGTTTCCAAATCCAATTTTCGGCAGTACGAAGGAAGACTCCGGCTATTTTCTCCAGCAAAGTCCAATTTTCCATTGGCGCGGGCAAGCTATCCCAAGAGGAGTCTAATCATATTCAGCACATCTGCTATTTCACAACGGAGTTATATTCCCCAGCAGGGTATTACTTCGTCGAGGTGTTCGGTTAAGTTCCTAATATCCCCAGCGGAGTTGATTTCACTCTCCCAGCATTTATTTTGCTGGGATAATCCTGTGATGTCCGGCTTATCCCCAGCGGAGTTGGCTTCGTCTTCAACATTTATTTTGCTGAAGTGGTTTTCTGTACCCAGCTCTCTCCGGCAGCTCGAGCCTGCATTAGCATATTGCATGCATCATCATATTTACATCATACTTGCATGTCATTTTCAAAATGCGTAGCATTTCCATCCTGAATGGAGCATTACGCCATAGAAAGATCAAAGCATGTGCATATGCATACGAAGCATAAGTCAGGTTTTCTACCAGCCTCACATGGCGCGTGAAGTACTCTGTGATCAGTACAGGGGCATTTACCCAACAGCAGTGTTCAGACAATTCAGCGGATTATTCGTATTTCAGATCATACAATAGCTGTGCTTTGATCAATCAGTCATCTGGTATCGGCAGGCTTTTCTTCCCGTCAATTCATATTGACGATGTGTCCCTCCAATAAGTGGATTTCTCCGTCTATCATTAGACGTCTTGAGTTTGAAAGTGGTTTTCTTTCCGTCTATCAGTAGACGATGTGAAGTTTTAGGTGATTTTCAGCGGGGTTCAAGACGGGGTTTCTCTAGCAAGTGGCTTTTCTTCCCGTCTATCAGTAGACGATGTGAAGTTGCACGGGATTTTTTCAGCAGGTTTCTTATTGTCAGTAGGGGTTTCAAAACGATATTACGGATGGTGGTTTTCTTTCTGTTTATTGGATGAGATGACGTTTCAAGAGGGACTTTTCTGACCGTCAATCCTTATTGATGTCGAAGCTCTTCGAAGAATGTTCAGTTTTCGTGATTGACGATTCTTATTGACGACATGGTTCTTTAAAGGTGGTTTTCTTCCCGTCGGTCCATACTGATGATGTGGCCCCTTCAAGGATGTTGATCTTTCCATCAATTCCCGTAGACAGAAGGATTCTGAAATTCAAGGGATGGTGTTGAATTGCGTTATGGTGTCTTTCCGTCTACCCTTAGACGATGTGAGTATGGAGATTATTTCTTCCCGTCTATCCTTAGACGATGTGAATATTGATTTGTTTCATCAATCAGGATGATCCCGTCTATCCTTAGACGATGTGAGTATGGAGATTATTTCTTTCCGTCTATCCTTAGACGATGTGAGTATGGAGATTAATGGTGTCTTTCCGTCTATCCTTAGACGATGTGAGTATGGAGATTAATGGCGTCTTTCCGTCTATCCTTAGACGATGTGAGTATGGAGATTAATGGTGTCTTTCCGTCTACCCTTAGACGATGTGAGTATGGATATTATTTCTTCCCGTCTATCCTTAGACGATGTGAATATTGATTTGTTTCATCAATCAGGATGATGCCGTCTACCCTTAGACGATGTGAGTATTGCGATTAGGCTTTCTTTCCGTCTACCCTTAGACGACGTGAGTATGGAGATTATTTCTTCCCGTCTATCCTTAGACGATGTGAATATTGATTTGTTTCATCAATCAGGATGATTCCGTCTACCCTTAGACGATGTGAGTATGGAGATTATTTCTTCCCGTCCATCTTTGGACGATGTGAGTATATTTCTCTTCCTGCCTATCAGTAGGCAATGTGAAAGGATCAGGTGTTTTGTTGCAACCCTAGGGTTTGTTATATAGGGTATCACAAGTAATTGGCATTCAAATCAGGAATGCTTTATCAGATGATTGATCAGTTTGGTGCCGTAATGACTGGACTCGGTTTTCAGGACTTTATTCCCCAAGCAGTTTACAGTATATGCTCGCGGTTGGCAAATTTTCGGGCTTTAGTTGTATTCAACCGTCTCGTACCTCTGAATGTTTGAAGGCTGAGCGCTCTTCAAACCCTTCAGGTCCAAGTCGCTTGAATAGGGGCAGCTGTTGCACCCTAAAATTTGACCAACCGATTCTCCTATCTGACTCGTGGTTTAAATTCATATTCGTAAATCAGACGCATGATATTTGTGCACAGACAGAGGATATCAGGGTTACAACTTGGTTTTCGTCTATCAGATATGGCAGATCCAGTCCAGATCATCAGGGTTTTATTTTCGGGAAATTTGTGCGCTCCTCGGTGATTTTTAGCTTGCATAGTGATTTTGGGATATTCTGATGCCCGGGGTTCTCTGTTCGATTCGATCTGGTCTCGTGCGCTCTTTTATGGTGGTCATTTGCATTTGTCTGCATTTTTTAGGGTTTTAATAGATTTTTGTGGATTTTAAATAGGCATTTTAATAATTTTTAGGATTTAAATAGATTTTTTTAGAATTTAAATAGTTTAAATCTCTTTTTTAGAATTTTATATAGTTTTTTAAATAGATTTAATAGTTTTTTTAATAATTTTTAGAATATATTAGATTTTAAATTTGTTTTTAATTGTTTTAGATAATATAGAAAATATTATAGATTTTTCTTTTATGTTAATAGGGATTTAATAGTTTTTTAAATAGAAATAGATAAAGATTGTTTTAGTATAGATTTAATAGTTTTAAATAATAGTATAGATTTTAATAGAATTTTATAGAAAATAAATAGAGATGTTATAGGAATTAGTAGAGTTTTAATCTTTTTGGTTTAATATGGAGTTAATTAGATGTTAATCATTTTTAGGCTTAATTAGGATAATTAGGATTTAAATCTTTTGTTTAGAATTTAATTGAGTTTGTTAGATTTTATTAGGATTAGTCTTAATTAGGTTAATTAGGTTTAATATTTTTATTAATCAGTTTTCAGTTTTTTTTAGGGTTTTGTCCAGTTTTTTCATGGGCCAGCAAGCAGTTTTGAAGCCCAATCAAGTCCCAGAGTCCAACTCATTCGTTATTGTCCGTTTTGGCCAGAAAGTGACACTTGTCACTATATAAATAAGCCACACGTTGCACTCTGAAGCCCACCACCTCACACCTCAGACTTCCCCAGAACCTCACACGCGTCCCACTCAGACCTTCACTCTCTCTCTCTCTTCTGCCACACGTCCAGCCACGTGTCTCCTCCCAGTCTCCCCCTTTACCACGCGTCCCGTTCCCACACCTCGCCGGAGAAGCCCATCGCCGGCCATGCAAATCCGGTGACAACCCGCCGGTCACCGTCCAACTACCTCCGGTCACCGCAACTGTTGCCGGAAACTGCAAATCAATCAGAAATTCATCTGTTCTTCTTCTCCGATCCAAATTCATCCAACGTTCATCAATCTTCATTAAAGATTCCTCCAGAAATTCTTCAGAGTTCATCAGATTTCCAGATTTCAAGAACATCCATTGTGTTCTTCGACCACCGTGTTCATCTTTTGCCCAGAACATCTCCGTTCGTCATCATCTCATCACGGAATCTTCAAATCAGGAACCTTCATCCTTTGATTTTTTCCAGAAAATCTTTCTGATCTTCATCTGAACCTTCTTCATTCGTCAACATATTCAAGTCGCCCTCAAGAACACCTTCAGAGGATCCACCGTTCGTTCGATCCTTTCTTTCTTTTTTTCAGAAAGTTATCCGGAGATCTTCTCAACGGCGTGCATCCTTCATCAGATCTATCACGATCTTCAAGCGTCTTCCTTCAACGAACGTTCGGTCGCCTTCAGCTCTTTGCAGCGAGCTTCAAATCCTGGTTCGTCTCTCCAGGTTCCATTTCCTTCTCCTTCCTCTATTTGCATGTGCGTTTTAGATCGCCATCTGTAGGATTAGTCTTCTAGGTGAAACGTTTAAGTTAGGGTGGCATTTTAGATGAGTTTTGAGGTTTGAGTGATGATGACGGTGTTCTTGAAGATTTGTTGTTGCGGGTGTTGAACTGAGAACGAAGGTGGTTGAGGTTGGTTTGAGAGGTTTCAGAGAGTTGAGAGAAGATGAGAGGACGACGGCTAGGGTTAGCTTGGGGGGATGAACAGTGATCAGAGAGTGGATAGGGAGATTAGGTTTTGATTAGGGTTTCATGGATTAGGGTTGGGGCTGGGTTTAGGCCCAATCTCGTTTGCTGAGAGAACACCCCCCATCTGCTCGTATCCCCCCCCCCCCCCTTCGTGTGAGAGGCAGATGGAATTGGTTTGGGCCTTAGGCCCTTATTACTATCCACACCCCCATAGCGTAAGCCCAATGAAGAATGAACCTGAAAAATTCACTAGTTGCCCCCCCCTGCGTTTTTTTCTCTTCTTTTATTTTTAGTGGATTTCTGGTAGTATTGGGCCAACGCCTATTGCTAGGCGCACCCCCCATTCAGGCCCATTTAGAAATTCAACCTGAAAAGCATGCTGTTTGAACCCCCTTTCATTTTATTCCTAATTTTGGTTTTTTTAAATTCTTTTAATATTTTCTTGCACATTATAAAATTCATAATAAAATGAAAACAATTGATTTTTGAGTTCTTGTTTTTTCTACCACTTCATGAAAATGTCTAGAAAATTAAATAAAAATAAAAATGTCATTTTATTTTTGTTTGCTATTTTTGGCATATTTTCCATTTAATTGACTCTTTTTAATATTTTTTAGTGCATGCATGTTATTAGAAAATTCATAAAAAATAGTAGATTCGATCAAATAATTCCGTTCTTTTTTCTGTAGACTCGTAATTCAATGTAGAATTTTATAGTACAGAATATTAGTTTAATCATGCATTTTCATTTTAATTGCATTTTTGCATTGTCATTGATATTGAATAATTGGTTTGTGGCCCGTCTGCTTTGCTGATTTTAGTTCTTTCATCTGGTATTGAATTTTGCTCTGATTTTTTAGTATGTTGTCATAGAGCCATGTAGGTTTCCCATAGATTTTTGTTAGATTTTTGTAGGATGTTCTAATATTGTTTTTGTCCAAGCTTGAGGATAGGAGAAGTCTTGACAACTTCTGACTTTGAAGTTCAACTGTGGTTGAACTTCAGAGATAGTTTCTTGTGGTTTGATGGCCTGTGGGTTCTTCTCAAAGATGGGAGCTGGTTGAAGTCCTGTTGGAGCTTGCAAGGATGCAGTGGATTGAGGCTTAGTCTAGGAGCTTGTTCTCTGTTTGTGAGGTTCGAGATCCTGAAGTTTGCAGGGAGTTTATGGTACTTTCCTGAGGAAGGCACTATGAATGACTTTCATTCTTTCTTCTCACCTCTTTCTTAAGTATCCAATGATGTTGGAGCCAACTTGTGAGTTTAATTTCTCCTAAGGAGGATCGTAAACTGATCACAGTTGTTGAGCCACGTAGGATACGATTCCTAAGTGTCAGTCTCCTAGTACTTTCCTGAGGAAGGTCCTATGGGTCTGTTCACTTAGTTCCCTTAGTTTATCTAGGATTTCTTAAGTATCCAATGATGTTGGAGCCAACTTGTGAGTTTAATTTCTCCTGAGGAGGAATGTAAACTGATCACATGTTGTTGATCCACATAGGATACGATTCCTAAGTGTCAGCCTCCTAGTACTTTCCTGAGGAAGGTCCTATGGGTCTGTTCACTTAGTTCCCTTAGTTCATGTAGGATTTCTCAAGTATCCAGTGATGCCGGAGCCTCCATGTGAGTTTAGTTTCTCCTGAGGAGGAATGTAAACTGATCACAGTTGTCGAGCCGCATAGGATATGACTCCTGAGTAGTAACCTCCTGGTACTTTCCTGAGGAAGGCACTATGAGTTTGTCTGCTTAGCTCCCTTTCTTTGGTAAGCTTGTTCTGAAGCTTGGAGACTGGGATTGATTCCTCTTGCTTAGGGTTTTGATTAGAGTTTTGCTTAGAGTTTTGCTTAAGGTGTTGTATAGAGTTTTGTTCAGAGATAGATTAGAAGTTTGTTTGTTAGGGGCCCTGCTCAGGGTTAGTCTCTTTGTGTTGTTTGACTTGTGTGGTGTTGTGTTGCATTAGACTTAGGTATTCATCTAGATAGTTCTGAGGTAGGTGCATCTTAGAAGTAGGCTTTGTGTGCATGAGAAGTTGAGGTGGTCCTCCTTCTGCTTGTTTGTTATTGAGTGGCTTTGCTTGTTGGTACTTGGTAGAGCTGAGCTCCCTTGCCTTTGTGGTTTGCGGCCTTTGTGCCTTGTTTGTCTAGTTGTTGCATTCATGTATATTTTCAGTATTTCTTTACTTTGTAGTATTTCCTGTTTGCCGTTTAGTCCTGTTGCCATGATCCCTTAGGAGCTCTGACTTCTCCGCTGCGGAGTCGTTATGATAGACGTTAGGATGGTCAACCAGGCATGATAGCAGTAGGTAGATTCCCCTTTTTCAGCTATAGTTTTAGGGTGTCTTCTCCCTTTCCTTTCAGTAGGAGCTTTTGAGTAGCTTGATCCGTAGTTAGCTGAACTACAGCTGCTCTGATTCCTCATACCAGACGAGGATATGTAGACATAGGATGCGATATCCTAGCGAGCACACTAACAACTAACCTTTGTTCTCTCGCGGCTGTGCGATCGAGACCTTCCCGCTGACGACTAATTGTTATCTCTTTCTATTGCCCGAGTGCATTTGAGACTAGATCGTAGTTGTAGGTTCCCGAACCTTTTGAGACCAGTTTGTTTTCTCACTGTTGTGTGAGAGCCCCCTGTTTATCCGTAGTTAGTCGAACTACGTTTGCTCTGATCTTCCATGCTGTGTGGAAGTACGTAGGCACAGGACGCGATGTCCTGGCGAGCAACCTTTCCCCCGTTTAGTCATAGGTAGTCGAACTACGTTGACTCTGACTCTCCCATTGCACGAGGGAGTACGTAGGCCCAGAACACCGTATGTTCTGTCGAGTCCTGTCCTTTTGTTTTCTTTTCAGACCGACCATTAGCGTAGATAGATAAACACACCCTTTTCCTTATAAACACCAAGCGTGGATCCCATCGAGTAAGATGGACGTGAGGGGTGCTAATACCTTCCCCTTGCGTAACCGACTCCCGAATCCAGGTTTTGGTTGCGATGACCATACCTTTTCCCGTCTTTGCGAGGTTTACTTCGAGCGTTTCCTTTCCCGCTCTGAGGGATAAATAACGCACGGTGGCGACTCTCCTGTCAAGCCGGCGCCGATTTTCGCAGTAGCGACACCAGCATGAAGACTCGACGTCATGATTGTCTCAACAGGTTTTGTTTTTAAATCTGTTCCAAAATTGAAGGCGCGTTTAGCAGTGGATCAAGGAAAGAAGATTTGAAGCCCAAGACAGCTGAAGATTATAAAAGGAATACCTAGACCTAGTGTATAAGGAGAGAATCCTTGTGTAATACTTATGAAGTAAAAAATAAGGGTTTATGGTTTTGAGAGTCGTAGGCTTTCTTGTGTTGTAAGTCTCCCTTTGTAGCGGTTGGACACAATATGGCATACATAGATGTTTATATAGATTCAGAAACCTATAGGTAATGAATTGTATATTGTTCTTGGATGAATCTTTGAAGAAAATCCAAGTAGGTTTGTTAGTCAAGGTTGCTTGGATGAACTTTGTATTAAAAGAGGCGTCTTTCAAGTAGGATAATGCAGTTGATGTATGTCGCATCACTGCGAAGAGGGGCTGGCAAGGACAGAATATTCGCCACCGTTTGTTATTTATCCCAAAGAGAGGGAAAAAACGATAAGAGAACACCTACAAAAAAGGGAAAAGACAGGTCATCGTAACCAAATCTTGGGTTCGGGAGTTGGTTACGCAAGGGGAAGGTATGAGCACTCCTCAAGTTCGTTTGTACTCAACAGATCCATGCTTGTTGTCTATCTAAAAGGGTGTTAATCTATCTAAACTACAGGCTCACTGGGACAAAGGAAAAGAAAAGAGACTCGATAGAGCATCACCGCTCTATGCCTACGTATTCCCTCGTGCAATGGGAAAGTCAGAGTCAACGTAGTTCAGAGAACTACGGGTGAATGTGGGGAAGGTTGCTCGCTAAGACATCGCCGTCTTGTGCCTACGTATCCTCGTCTGGTACGAGAAATCAGAGCAAATGTAGTTCGGGCTAACAGACCACAGATTGGTTCAAGTGTTTTAACTGAGTAGGGTTAAACCTTCGTTCTAGCAGTTAGGTGTATTGCTGCTCGACCGTTGGAGACTTAGGCTTACATGTTTGCGGTAGAACCAAGAGTTAACACACTCTTTCTGAAAATTATTTTCAATTAATCCCAAAGGATAAAAAGATTTGATGTTTTGTTTTGTTTTTTTTTATAAAGAAGTGAATTGAATTAGATTTGTAATTCATGTTGCACTAAAGACTATGACTTGAGAGCGAATGCGTCGCATATCGCCCAAAGGGCATACGCTAAACACTCTAGACAGTTGAGAGGAAGCCCCTCAACTATCATTCCCCAAGTACTTAAGGCTCGTAGCGTACAACACTTATTATCCTTTATTAGATGTCTTGAAGAAGTTTTGAGATGAGAATAGCAGACACCAACTTTAAGGGGAAACTAATCAACCCTAATGTTATCATGCAATGTTCTTCTAAGATTGAGATTAAGAGGGGAAAAGACTATCCTAATGTTATCAAGCTTGGATTGAACACCTAATGTCTCTCCTACTCCTATCCTAAACGGAGGGACTAGGAACCCTAAGGGATCATGGCAAAAGACCAAGAAAACACAAGATAAATCAATCACAAATGAGATGCAAGAAAGAAATGAAGTTGACTTAAACAAGTCAAGGAAGAAGGTAAACATTATATGCAAGCATCCAAGATGCAACACAAACAAGAGATGAAGCAAAATGACTTAAACAAGTCAAAGAAAAAGTGAGATGAAATGGGAGAAGTTACAACTCCTACAACCAATCAAACATCAATCACTATAACCAAAACATACACAACAAAGCCAAAGGGAGAAGCCATGATCAAAATGGAGATGGGAGAATAGGCTTGGGCAGCAAGCATCATGCAAGATATCTCAACCAAAAACAACATATTGATCATGCAAAAGAAAGGAGCAAACAAGTGCTCAAAGTGACCCCTCATTCAAAGCAAACTCAAAGTATGAACAAAGGATACCAAATTGACTTGAATGAGTATCAAAAGCCAAGGGACAGAAGTGGAAACACAAGAAGAAAACCCACAAACAAGAATGGAAACAATGCATAAGCAAGCTACAAGCCAAGGCAAGAGAAATAACCAAAGTTCAAACCACATTCAACACTTAAAACCAAGTGGAATGCCCTAATTCAAAGTGACTTGTAACACAAGCTACACAAGTGTGTGGCCTATAAATGCAAAGCCAACACCTCAATCATGTCAATGTTGAGAATCAAGAGTCATAGGGTGCATATGGGATCAATCAAAGTCATTTCCCAAAGGAACTAGGTCAACTAGTTTGTATGAACTTCATCTAGGGTGACTTGACTTGCAAGGTTCACCAAAAATAGAAGAAATGTTAAATAAATCTCAAATAAAATACACAAATCAACCAAGTATGTTGGAAAACAGAGGCCAAAGTTTCAAAATCAAACTTAACTCAAGGCATCACCAAATGATTTGATCAACTAGGGTGCTCCACCTTATTGAATTATAATCGAGGGTCAAACAAAATCAAAGCAAAGTCAAACAAAAAAATGATCAAACATTGACCAAAATCAGCCTCAAAGGTACCTCAATCCATCCTCTAAATGGAGAGGAAACCCTACTCATTCGTGATATCAAATGGTAGCTCAAGTATGAATGATCAAATGAAAACAATATTTAAAACTTCTCCAATTGCAAAATTCAAATTAAATTGCAAAATAAAATAAAATCAGAATTAAAAATTATGAAAAATTAAATAAGGTTTTAAAATGATAGAAAATATTTTTTGTGGAATTTTTGAACAATTGGAGTTATTTTTAATAATTACAAATAAAATAAAAATAAAATAAATGGAAATCAAGGCAGAGGTGCATTAGCAAAACCACAACAATTGAAACCAAGAACAAAGCGCAATGGGCTCCAAATGAGGGGGCGTGAATATCAAATTCAGCCCACTTGACCCAGCCAAAACTGAGAAAATGAAACACATCGTTTCATTTAACTACGTGGAGTCAAACAAGCCAACTAAGCCAGGTCAAGCAAATCAGAGCCAAACACGCGTGCAGTCAAACATTCAAAGGGAAGCCAAGTCAGATTTAACCTCAAATGAACCAGACACCGGAGCTAAGGTTCCGGTCGTCTTCTCCGACGAGCTCACCGGAGCTCAGGTAAAAATTCTCCATAAAAATTGCTGATCCTTATACCAATGGAAAGCTGAGCTTGCAAGGGTTTGAAATCCAAGATCCAAACATTAAAAAGGTTCATTAAATAAGAGAATCGAAGGCTTGAAGTTTGAGATGCACATACTGAAACTTGATCAAACATGAATAACAACTATGCAAACATGGCCTACTCAATGTAGGGCTTCAGATGCAGCCAGTATGTGCCTAAATCATGGTCTAGAATGAGAGAAATAAGAGATGGAAGCTTACTGAACGAAGCAACTCTGTTGGTTCTTCTCAAGCACGCAAACTTCACTCTCTTGCTTCATTTTCACTCCAAATGCTCCCAAGAAAAAGAATCAGGCTTCAATTTCACTTGATTTGCAGAGAAAAAAAGGAATTCGAATTTGAAAAGTGCTTGAGAATTTTGAATCTAAAATTGCTCTCTAGCTCCAAATGCACGTTCTGAGCTTCTAGGGCAAGCTCTTGGCTTGTATATGATGGATTAAATGACTTCATGCAGGCCCATGAAGCCTCAATTGTGATATTTGAATGTTTTGCCCAAAAAAGAAACTCACTCAAGCACACGCGTTTTGGCTTGCTTCATGCCTTGTGAGATCACCAATCTGCAGCATGTGAGGTGCATTTTTCAATTGAATTGAGCTGGGATTTTGAATTAGTCCACAATCTAAGTTTGAAGTGGAAACTTTTCCATGAAAGAACTCGAAAAATGTCACGTTTTCATGCCCTTTGGTACCAATTCAGTTGTGCAATCTTCTCGCGCTCATGCCTTGGTCCAAATTGTTTAAGAATGAAGGACAAATATGGCCTATAATAAATCCATCTCATGCCATGCTTAAAATTTCAAATTCCACTTGAAACTCCTTCCATATGGCCATACAATTCCATAATTCAAATGATTCTTGAGTTCAAATATGTAAATGAGACCTTTATGAACAACTTTCATGTTGGTTGGAAGTGCATTTGAGGTACATAAGTTCATGTAAATGACCTATAAACAAATGACCTAAAATGAAACTTTCCCATAATACCCTTGCCTTGCCAAGACCATAACTTGAGATGTACAAATGATATCAAGGACTTCTAGGACGTTTTGGGAAGCTAAGATCATGAGGAACAACTCTCATGTTCACCTAAAGTTAAGGGGAGACTTGATTCTAGGTCAAAAGTGCCTTGGAAGTGAGTTGACTTTTAGTTAACCAAAAATAAGTTCATCTGAGACCTCTAACTTGTTGGCATCATAAATTGAGTTCTAGAAACTAAATGGATGACTTCTAGTACTCAAAATAAAGCTAAGAACATTCTCTCCAAGTTTCATGTTTGCATGAAAATGAGATTGAACTTGTATCATATGGTAAATTGTCCTTGAAGTTAGGCACTGAGATCCTCTGAAACCCTAATTTAGTAACTTCTTGAACTCTTGATTCTTCTTGATTTGATCTTGACATGACATCCTAAATGTATCAAGATAAATTCCCATGGCCTCAATGACTTAAAACCAAGTCTTGGACTCTTACAAGTCCACAGTTGACCTTGAGTTGACCAGATGAAACCCTAGATTCAACATCCTTTGACTGTGACCTTTTGTAGATGAAATGAAATCCCAGACAAGCTCTACAATGATCTCCAAGGTACCCAATGAGCTTCTAAATCACATCTTATCCATAACAATGTCCTTATGAACCCATGATGATCCTTTGTTGACCCCTATGTCGCTACTGCGAAAATCGGCGCCGGCTATGACAGAAGAGTCGCCACCATGCGTTATTTATCCCATAGGAGGGAAAGGAAACGCTCAGAGTAAACCTAACGCAAAACGGGAAAGGAATGGTCATCGCAACCAAATCCTGGATTCGGGAGTCGATTACGCAAGGGGAAGGTATTAGCACCCCTCACGTCCGCCGTACTCGACGAGATCCATGCTTGTTTTCTAGTACAGATTGTTATTCTACCTACTCTATAGGTCTGGGTTAAAAAGAAAAGAAAATGACTCGGCAAAGTATCGCACTTTATGCCTACGTATTCCCGTCTGGAACGAGAAATCAGAGTCAACGTAGTTCGCCTACCTACGGGAAATGAGGGAAGGTTGCTCGCTAGGATATCGCATCCTATGCCTACGTACTTTCATACAGCATGAAAGATCAGAGCAAACGTAGTTCGGGCTACGGAAGACACAAGCTTGTCTGACTGTTTTTTATTACCTTATGAAAGGGTTTTTTCTTGATTAAGAGTCCAAGCGGACAAAAATGACACTTTGATGTTTGTTTTGAATCTTTTACGAAAGAAGTGTTTTTTGGTTTGTTTGCAATCTCTGCCGCACTAGAGACTATGATTTGAGAGTGACTACGTCGCGTGTCACCCAAAGGGTGCCACACTAAGCAACCAGACTACTGGAAAGAAACTCTCCAGCAACCCTTTCTCAAATAGCTTAAGGCTCGTGACGTACGACATCGATTAACCTTATTACTGTATTTTTGAGTTGTTTTGAGATAAGAAGAGAAAGAAGCTCTAAAAAGCCTAGGGTTGAAAAGGGAATAAAAACTAACCTAATGTTGTCATGCATGGATAAGAATCCTAATGTCTGTCATAATTCCCTCCTGCACAGAGGAAATCAGAGATCCTAGGGGATAAACAGAAAAGAAAGCAAGCAAATACAGTAAAATGCATGCAATGCAGCAATACAAGTGAGGCAAGGGAGTCCCACTCAACCTCGAACCTGGGAAAACAACAGGCAAAGTGAATCAACATTCACCTCAAACCTAGGGGGTAAGCTACACAAGCCAACAAACAATACAAAAAACAAAACCCAAAGGAGGCAGCCCAAGCAGCAGCACCAAACTCCTACAGCAGCTCTGACAGTAAAGTTGACAGTAACATAACTCCATCTTCAAGCAGACCTTATGAAAGGCATATTCAACATCTTAGATCTTCATCTCCAAGCTCTAGCAAGCTCCACCAAGAAATATTGGTTATTGAGATCAAGTTATAATGAATGGAAACTAGTGAAAACCAAAGGAAACCACTAGAAACCATCATCTGCAAAGAAGGATATCCTTAAAAGTTCTACTCTTTAAGGCATGCCACTCATCCCTCCAAGGGAAAGATGTAGCTTCCTTAAGAGGACTTTGAATCATAGGATAGGATGGAAGCAAACAAAACATTCCATGTTTGAGGCAAGAAATGAACTAAGTCTAAAAAGCTCTTCCTAAAACCCTAATTTTCCTAAACTCCTGACAAGCCTTCCAACAGATGAGAAATCTTCAACTCCAAGCTCCTTCAAGCTATCCAAATCAACTTCAATTGGTCCTCCAATTCATCCAAGCAGAGTCCAAGCCAAAAGCCAAAGCAACATGGCTAACCAAGTTGAACAAGCGAAACACTCAAAGGGAGAAAACCACAAACAACACACAAGTTGTAAAATCCAAATAAAATGCTAAAAGAGATCATAAAATCCTAATTAAATTTATAAGGGAACCTAAGCCTATACCCAATACCCCATATTAATCCCAGGACCTAAATCAAATACTAAGTCCCCAAACTATGCCCTAAACTACAACTAGTTGTTTTGAAACCCTAAATCTAACACTCCTCATGTTCACCACTCAAATTGGCCTAAAATTTATTCACAAAATTATGATAAAATTTCTAAGGGTACATGCTTCTCTAAGCTAAACAATCCAACAAGAACCAACTCAAAATCATGCACCAATTGGTCATAATAAAATCCACAAAATCATGTATCAACCAAACTCAAAATAAAAACAAATAAACTATAAAAATGCAATTAAACTCTAAAATGCATGAATCAGTAATTTCTTAATCCTATAAAATTCTAGACTCTCTAAGGAGTCAGGGGAAAAAAACCTGGCCTAAAAATGTTTATTTTTCTATTTATTATGATTTATTTTCTAACTATATGCAAAACATGAAAATAAAAGAAAAACAATGCGAAAATAACAAAGTTGCGTGATGAATAGCAAATATTTCATGTTGTTTTACCAGGCTGGGCCCAAGAGGGGGTGTAAGTATTAAGCGAAGCATTAAGCCCAAGCGAAATGAAAATAAACTCAGAAAAAAGAATGGAAATTAACAAACTCGTGTGCCAAATAGCAACTCCTTCACGTGTATATCTAGTTTGGGCCTCAGTCAGGGGTGTTAATAGCAAGAAGCAACTTAAGCCCATCCAAGCATTTTTAATGAAACGATGAGTTTTGATCCCTTCACTCTCCTCAGAACTCAAGACACGATCCTGGCCGTGGATTCAGCAATCTAGTCAAAGTCAGAACACGATCTAAGGGTGAAATGTTCATCTTCTCCACATTTCAAACTTGGGAGGGAATTGTTCAGGACGGTGGCCTGAGTTTGCGCCACCGTCGTCTCCGATTGCAAATATCACAAAAGTGCATCAAATATCAAACCTAACCACTCAAACTCGCTCGTTTCCTCACCCTGAGTCTAATTACAACCTCCATTGCCATTGATTCTCAACATCACTCCAAAACCGATGGAAGTTGCAGAACAAACATCCAATCTTGATTAACTCAGTTCTTGAAATTGATGATCCTATTGTGTACTACACATCTCCCTGATCAATTCTCAATATTCAAACACTCTTAAAGCCTCAAGAACACAGAGATTCAAGCTCCAACAGAAAATGGCAATCCCCTAATTTTGTCTCTAATGGCTCCCAAACCTATCCAGAAACGTTCCCTAATCATCCTAGGTCCTAACGACATGCACATTGCTAACTAATTCTCCCTAGAATGATGTAGAATTTTAAGGTTACATACCTGTAAAAATGGGATCAACAGAGGTGCAAAACGATGGATTCAAGCTCCACAACTCTCCAGGCACGATCAATGAAGTAAGAGGAAGCTTTTCCAACCCTCAATTTGGCTTGAATGTGCCTTGAACTCCAAAACCGTTTTCAGTTAGAAACCTTGAAAGCTCAACTGCAAACTCTCTGTTTAGCTCGAATTCAACACCACCCTTCATCTGAGATCATTCTAATCCATATATAGAAGCTCTTCATGGGCTTTTTGATCCAACTTGAGGCCCAATTCAGAAGATCCAAAAATCTGTCATACACTTGAAACTCCAATGCAACAGTCACGATTTTGCACTCTCAGCTTGCTCTAGAATGATCTATTCAACTCCAAATGGCCTTGTGAACATGCTTGGATAGCTAGCTTGGCCTGAATTGCCCTGATTTTTGTTTTGGAATTATAACTTGTAAATGAAGTAATCACTTTACAAAGCATGTCATGAAATTAGGGCTCAATTCAAAAATGTGGAAATTTCATTGTGTTTAGAATCCAATTTCTGGTCAAAATGACTACTCACATGACCTGTTTATGACCTATAATTCAAAAACCACATTTTCCCTCTTTAATCCCATTTGAAATTCTTTCCATTTTAGGCCCTCTTGAATCACTTCATGATATAAGCCAATTCAATCCACCATGATGACTTATTTGACCTAAAAACAACATTCTAAACACATTTCATTTTGAACAATTTTCCATTTGAGGCATGGAAGATAGAGATTTTGGCACATGCTTGAAAATGACCCATAATTCAACTTTCCCAAAATACCCCTGGATTGCCAAGATCATAACTTGAGTTCCACAAATATTCTTGAGGACTTCTGGTACTCAAATTAAAGCTAAGATCAATACCTACAACTCTTATGTTGGCCAAAAATCCATTTGAAAACTCCTTGAGGGGAAAAAGTTGCTTGGAAGTCAAGTGACTTTCATAGATAAATTTCAGTGTCCTCTGGGGACTTGTAATTTGCAAAGACCATAACTTGAGTTCTACAAATATTCTTGAAGACTTTTAGCACTCAAATTAAAGGTATTGAGAAGCTATACAAGTTCCATGTTGGCCAAAGATCCATTTGAAACTTGTATTTGGACTTATGTGGCTTTGAAGTTAGGCACTAAACAGGGGATTTTACACTGAAACCCTAATTTAGCAACTTCCCACCTTCTTGATCTTTCTTTGCTTAAACTTGGCACAACACCACACCTGTATAAACATACCAATCCATGAACCCCATGATCTTAAAGTAGGCTTTGATGCTCTCCAATTACTCAATTGACCTAGGATTGACCCAGATGAAACCCTAGTTGACTGCACTTCAACTGTGGCTCTTGCACTTGAATCAATGACTTGAATTAACTCCAACATGGTCCTCTAGGCATTCCATGAGATCCATACACACCTCAAATTCACATTCTATGCTTCTCATCTCACTGATGATTCTCCACATTCCTCAAGATAGGAGCAAAACCCACATGTAGGCACTCAAACTTCTCAAGACTTCAAATCCTTTCTTGATGGCCTATATGACTTCTCATCTTGGATAACACACCTTGCTAGGATCTTCTCTGGATAGCCACCCTAATCCCTTGTTGGATGCATGCTATGCTATGATGTGCCAATGATTGAACTATGTACATTATGCAAATGAAATGTAATGAAACATAAATCAAGCAAGAAAAGGTTAAGCAAATTTTTGGGTGTAACACCCTAAGATATGAGACAACCAACATACCTCAACCTTCTCCTTCAAAGAGCATAGACAACTTCATGATGATGGTAAACACTCTTTCCTGAGCTTGAGATCAAATGAGACTCCTCTCTTGAATGGCACACCTTTCTTGAACCCCTGTTAAGAACAATGCTATGCAAATGCAAATGCTAAAATGAAATGAAACATAAGCTAAGTACAAGAAAAGGGTTGGTCAAATTTTGGGGTACAACATTGTCGATTGTAACTGTTAGATATCGCAGTTAGTGATTAAGGGAGTGAGATGGGTTTCTCTTATCAATTATATGTTACTTCTAATGATAATTTTTTCATTGGTAGTGATAGGTGTCGCAACTGCGAAAAACAACCGACGGAAAACAGAAGAGTTACCACCTTTCGTTATTTATCCCAAAGAGAGGGAAAGGAAACGATCGGAAAAACCTAGCGAAAAAGGGAAAGACAAGGTCATCGCAACCAAGTCCTGGGTTCGGGAGTCGGTTACGCAAGGGGAAGGCATTAACACCCCTCACGTCCTTCGTACTCGACGGGATCCACGCTTGTTGTCTATCTAAAGGGTTGTTTATCTATCTATGCTACAGGCTTGCGGGACAAAATGAAAAGAAAAGAGACTCGATAGAGCATCGCCGCTCTATGCCTATGTATTCCCTCGTGCAATGGGAAATTCAGAGTCAACGTAGTTCGGCTAACTACGGGAGAGAAGGGGGGAAGGTTGCTCGCCAAGACATCGTCGTCTTGTGCCTACGTACTTTCATCTGGTATGAAAGACCAGAGCGAACGTAGTTCAGGCAGACACGAAACCACAAGTTGATTAAGTGTTTTATCCGAGTAGGGTTAAACATCTGTTCTAGCAGTTAGGGACAAAGCCTGTTTGCGGTAGAACCGAAGCTTAACACCACTCTTTTCTAAAAAATAAGTTTGATTAATCCTGAAGGAAAAAAGTTTGAATTTGTTTTGTGTTTTTTAGAGAAGAAGTGTTTTGAATTTGAGTGTTTATAATGTATGTTGTACTAAAGTCTAGAACCTAGGATCGAATGCGTCGCATATCGTCCTAAGGACGTATACTAAACACTCTAGGTAATTGAGGAGAAGCCCCTCAATCACCATTTCCTGAGTATAAGGCTCATGGCACAATATCCATTATCTTTATTAAGTGTGTTACGATTGTATGAAGATGAGAAGAGAAGACGCACGGAAGGTCTATGGGAAACTCGACCCTAATATTGTCATGCAAAGTGATCCTAAAGTTTGGATGAAGAGGGGAAACATCTACCCTAATGTTAGCATACTTGGATTGAACGCCTAATGTCTCTATTACTCCCATACTAAACGGAGGGACTAGGAATCCTATGGGGATCATGGCAAGAAAGCACAAGAAGAACAAAGGAAGAATCAATCACAAGTAGAGAAACGCAAAAATGAAAATGCACAATTAGAATGGTGGGAGGGATGAAAAATGTGTGGGGCAGCAGCCGCCACAAGCGCGTCTCGACCTCAACAGCGATGCAAGAATGATGCAAACATGTGGAGAAAAGCGAGAAATGAAAGCTACTAAACATGCAAACGAATGACCAATTCGAACCACATACACAAGCATGCAAATAATGGAAGAATGATCATACAAGTCAACAACATCATGATTAATCAACCACAAACAGCCAAAAAAATTCAATCCTAATGCATCACACTGATCTATGATGATTCGAATCGAACCGGTATGCGAACATGCAAGCAAAACATCAAATATGGCATTCTGGTGCAGTGTTAATCGGTTAACACATACTTTTAATCGGTTAACACCTTAAAATGTTTGAAAAATATGAAGTTTTGAACAGGTTAATCGGTTAACCCTATGCATTAACCGATTAGCACTCTTAACGTTTAGAAAAGTTTGAAAGTTTGAAAAGGTTAACTGGTAAACCATATAGGTTAACCGATTAACACTGCACCAGAAGTGAAAAATAGCAACAGAAAAAAGCACTTAATGCACAAAATCACTTAATCAAGTGATCCAACAGATCAGCTTATCAAATAAGCACAAAATTATACCTGCAAACAGAAAACCAATAGACATGCAAACATGTCTACACAGCACAATCGCAAATCACACGGATCGAAATTCACCAAAATTCAATCGAATATGAAAATCATCATGGAAATGCAAATAAGCTCGAAAATGTTATGGATCTAGAATCTCCAACCTTCCAATCGGAGATTTGCTCCGGTTAGTGTTGATCTTGTTGTAATTGAGTAGTTCAAGCGCTAGAAATCCGGAAAACTTCGAGATCCAAGCCAATTGTAGTTGTACGAACGAAGATCCACCAAATTTGAGTCGAAACACTTCGAATAATCACTTCCAACTCAAGCTCCAAAATCAAATCTCAATTTGCACAAAAATTGATAATGAAAATTGATCCAAAGATGAGGATGAGTGAAGGTTTATGCTCAAGAATCCATTGATTTCAATGAAAAATCAATGAATCCTAATGAAAAAGAGCTTTGAGTGTGGGTTTTGGAAATGGAGAAGTTGAGAGAGAATTTTGATCAATTTTGAAAATGGATGTGAGAAATGAGAATTGGCTCCTTTTGGTTTGGAGTAGATCACTTAAATACCATCTAGGTTTAGATCCCAAAGGTGGGGTTTGGACTTTGGATTGGAAAGTTGGTTTGGAGCTAGGCATGGGAATTTGGAGGGAAAATTGAAATAACCAACTTTCAAGAACATTCTAGATCCTTCTTTTTGGTAAAAATGAGTTTCAAGGGGATCAAAATTGGACCCCAAGTGCAAATGGCTTGCAAAATCACGTACAGGGCAAAATCTGCTATGGTTAACCGGCTAACCATATACGTTAACCGATTAACACTGTTAAAATTTCAAATCTGAGCTGATTTTCCTTTGGTTAATCGGTTAACCATATGTGTTAACCGATTAACACCTTTTAAAAATTTGAATTTGGCGCCTTTTGGAGGGAAACCTGCCTGTTTGCCTGTTTCTTGCCGTTTTGAGCTCTGCTAAGGTTTGACACTTGCTCTTGAATATTGTGACTGTGATAATGCTGGATATAGACTGAATGTTGTCTCCTGATCTGAGCATAACCTGCAAAATAAAATTAGCCGCTCGACCACTGGGCAAAATAAATGCTGCCTCTTCTGATGCTCGCTGCTCAGTTGCTTGCATGGGAATGAAACCTGAGCCACGGGAACCTTGATCCCCTGCCTCGAGAACCAATGTTATGCAAAACACGGATGCCATATGAAATGCAATGAAATATAAGCTAGGTAAAGAAAATAGGTTGGGCAAATTTTGAGGTGCAACAGCTGCCCCTATTCAAACGACTTGGACCTGACTGGGTGAGAAGCGAACAACTCTCAACCAATCAAGGTAAAAGACGGTTGAATACCAAAGAAACCCAGAAATTTGCCAACCACAGAATTAAACATGACAAACGTCTCAAACATTCCGTTGGAGAAGAGAGATCTAATCAAGTAACTCCGCTGAGGAACTCCGTAATAAAAACTGGTGTCATGGTCCGAATAACACACGGGTTGAAGGGTAGCATGTCAAAATGGTCAAAATCTGGATATTCGATGAACACAATGTAGGATCAAGCGCTTACCACTAGGCCAAAAGCAATTGCTGTTAGTCAAGGGTGCAACTATCTTTCTTAAAGTGAACCCCAAGGGGCCTACCTAGCCCACCTAACACACTTGTGTAGGCGCCCATGGGTGGGATGTTAAGCCCATCGAATCCCTCAGGGAGATGCTGAATTAAATAATCCAACAATCTCCCCCCCCCCCCCCCCCCCCAGTGTCAGTCGGGGGGATTCGAACCCATGACCTTGCTCTGAAACCACTTGTAGGATCAAGCGCTTACCACTAGGCCAAAAGCAATTGCTATTAGTCAGGGTGCAACTATCTTTCTTAAAGTGAACCCCAAGGGGCCTACCTAGCCCACCTAACACACCTGTGTAGACGCCCATGGGTGGGATGTTAAGCCCATCGAATCCCTCAGAGAGACGCTGAATTAAATAATCCAACACACAACGAATTAGCGAAACCTGCCGGAGCCTAGATACTCAACGAAATGAGGAATACATCATCAACTGGAATTGGCCGGAGTATGAACACTCAACGAAAGAAACCGGAACAAACCGGAGCCAAGATACTCACGCGATAAACGAACGAACAAACCAGAGCCAAGACACTCACGTGAGAAACGAATGAACAAACTGGAGCCAAGACACTCAACGAGAGAAACAAATGAAATAACCGGAGCCAAGATGCTCAACACGATAAACGGACGAACAAACCGGAGCCAAGACGCTCACGCGATAAACGAACGAAAGAACCAGAGCCAAGACGCTCAACGAGATACACAACGGAGCTAAGACACTCATGCGATAAACGAACACAAACCAGAGCCAAGACGCTCAATGAGAAAAACGAACGAACGAATCGGAGCCAAGACACTCACGCGAGAAACGAACGATACGAACCAGAGCCAAGACGCTCACGCGATAAACGAATGAAATGAACCGGAGCCAAGACACTCAACGAGAGAAACCAACAGACAAACCGGAGCCAAGACGCTCAATGAGATACATCAGAGCCGGGGTACTCAATGAAGCAAATCAGAGGCAGAACACTCAATGAAACAAATCAGAGGCAGAACCCTCAATAAAATAAATCAGAGGCGGAACCCTGAAAAAAATCAGAGGCGGAACCCTTAATGAAACCAATTAGAGGCGGAACCCTCAATGAAACAAATCAGAGGCGGAACCCTCAATGAAACCAATCAGAGGCGGAGTCTGGGCACTGCACGGGTAGAACAAAACATCTCAAATTGAAAATTCACCGGAATCTGGATGTTCAACGGAGAAGTCGGGACCTGAAGATCACCTGTAGGAGATAACAATTACCTGAAATCAACCTAGCTCATGTTTCAGAATGCAGATGTTTGAAAATGGCATAATGCTCCATACAAAATGGAAATGCTACGCATTTGGGTAGATGCTATGCACAATGCAAAATGCAAAGGAACCGCTCTAGCAAAATAAATGCTGGAGAGAGGATGCCAACTCCGCTGGGGGAAGAAACGATCCTGCTAGGAATAGCTTACACGTGCCAATGACGATTGGACTTATGCCGAGGATCGAAACCTGACCGGCTAACTCAGCTGGGGAACATTCCAGGAACAACTTTCCGAATTACAAACTCTTCTGAGGACATAGAAGAATCTAACGGGGAGACAAAACAGCTTGCCAAACAGCCCCTCTCACCTACTGAAGAGAAACAATGCCACGACTGGCCTTCCGGGATTCAGCTCTCTCGGGGGACTGTAAACTTCGACTGAGGATAGACAACCAGACTCTGGAATTGATCTTACCTGCCGGGAAGAAAACAACTCTGCGGGGAATCAACTCTGCCGGAGACCTCAGTCCGAACTGCTGAGAGTCGAATGCTTACAAACAATCTTGCTGGAGAAAGCCACGTGCTAACTCACTGCTAGGGAAAATGCCACACCTTCCTGGTGGAAGGAACCCTGATCTCGACTTGCTGGGGAATAAGTATATACCTGCAGTCTGTAGGGATTGGCTATACACTGACCAACTGCCGGGGACTACGGGTGCAGACCTGGCTGCTCTCGTTATCTTGCACATAACTCTACTAGGGATAGAGATGCAAACTCCCATTGCTGGGGAATGAACTTTGGTTGGGGAGAATCTATCTCTGCTTGGGGAGATAAGTCAGTGCTCACAGTCCAACGCTCAGACTCTGTGGGGGAACACAACTAAATCTGCTGAGGAGATTCCACTTCTGCTTGGAAAGAAACCCTATCTTGATTTGCCGGGGATTGGGCCTCACACCTCTGCTTGTAACTTTGCTAGGGAAACGACGAGGATATATCTCTGACAACGTGCCCCGAGGATCACAATCCTGCAACAAAATGAACAAACAGACAAGATACCCTTCACAAAGGGACCTATCGAGGTTATCATCTGTGACAATGTTCAGGTAATTCAAAGTTTTAACAATTATTAGCCTAGGCCATCCAGTTTATGTATGCGCATCTTAACAAAAACATCGGGCGTTTTTCCGCAAACAAAGCAGGTAAAAGCTAAAACAAACACGAGGTGAACAAAGTACTGAATAATATGTTCATTGATAAAATGGGCCTGTAAGTAGGCAAAATGTTTTACAACAGATACAAGCTCTTGAAATGAGGAAGCTGCGCAAATATATACAGAAATATACAAAAACATATACAAATGTCGGTGATGTGGTGTAGACGAACACCATGAGCTGATCCCTCCATGACTCACTCGACTCCGATACCTTCCCGACGCTTCGTCTTCAAAAGAGTTTGATTTGGATAAACAACCCTCAGGTCTCCCCAAACCACTAAGCAATGAAAGTTTACACGTGGACCGCAGTCATTTGCTTTTTTTAATCCCTAACTTTTGCCTGAACTGCCCTTTCGGGTTTTTGATTCACCGGGATACCCTTTTTTTTCCAAAGCCGCCTTTTCAGGTTTTCGACTTTGCAGGTTTACATCTTTTCATTTTTATCCCTAACTTTTGCCCGAACCTTTTATTTTTCTGGTTCGCCGGGATGCCCCATTTTTGCCTGGATATTCTTTTTCTTTCCAGCGGGTCATTTTTAAGCAAAGTATTTTTTTAACTGCGTCCACGTTCACAGGGGATGCAAAATCTTCGCCATCCATCGTGGATAACAGTAAGGCTCCTCCCGAGAAGACCTTTCTGACGACATATGGACCTTTGTAGTTGGGTGTCCATTTTCCCCTATGATCTGAATGTGGCGGGAGAATCTTTTTCAGCACAAGATCGCCCATCTGAAAGCTTCGAGGGCGCACCTTCTTATCATAAGCTTTCTTCATCCGACTTTGGTACAATCGACCGTATGAAATGGATGCTAACCTCTTCTCATCCATCAGGCTGAGTTGATTCAATCTATTCTTTACCCATTCTGCCTCATCGAGCTTCACATCGACCAAAACTCTTAGAGAAGGAATCTCAACTTCTAGTGGTAGGACAACTTCCATACCGTACACTAGTGAGAAAGGAGTTTCCCCGATTGATGTGCGTACCGTCGTACGATAACTGTGCAAGGCAAATGGCAACATCTAATGCCAATCTTTGTAAGTGGCAACCATCTTTTGCACTATCTTTTTGATATTTTTGCTGGCCGCTTCGACAGCGCCATTCATCTTCGGCCGATAGGGTGATGAGTTGTGATGTTCAATCTTGAAGTTCTGGCATAACTCCTTCATCATCTTATTGTTCAAATTCGAACCATTGTCCGTAATGATCTGCTCGGGAATTCCATATCTGCAGATGATGTCCTTCTTTATGAACCGTGATACCACTTGCTTGGTGACGTTAGCATACGAGGCTGCCTCTACCCACTTGGTGAAGTAGTCGATGGCCACCAGGATAAAGCGGTGTCCGTTGGATGCAGTGGGCTCGATCTTGCCGATCATATCGATGCCCCACATGGAGAACGGCCACGGGGACGACATAACATTCAACGGGCACGCCGACACATGGATTTTGTCTGCATAAACCTGGCATTTGTGACATCTCTTCGCGAATTCGAAACAATCTGACTCCATCGTCAACCAGTAATATCCTACTTGTAATATCTTCCGAGTCATGGCATTCCCGCCAGCGTGCGTACCAAATGTTCCTTCATGGACCTCTTCCATAAGCAAGCTTGCTTCTTTTTCGTCCACACATCTGAGTAGCACTAGATCATGATTCCTCCTGTAGAGAACCCCATCCGGGTTGAGGTAGAAATTGCCAAACAACCTCCTAAGAGTCTTCTTATCCTGGGTCGACGCCTCCACCGGATACTCCTTGGTCTTGAGGAAGTTCTGGGTATCATAGAACCACGGCTTGCCGTCGGTGGCCTCCTCAATTGCAAATACAAATGCAGGTCTGTCGAGGCGTGAGAGGATAATTCTGGGAGCTTCATTCCAAAAATTGACCTTGTACATGTAGGACAAGGTTACCAGAGCGTTGGCCATTTGGTTTTCTGCTCTTGGTACACGGTGGAATTCCACACGATCGAAGAATGGCAGCAGCCTTCTCGCGTAATTCATGTAAGGGACCAAGTTTGGTTGCCTGGTCTCCCACTCCCCTTTGATTTGGTTAATAACGAGTGCTGAGTCACCGTATACATCCAGGTTTTTGATTCTCAAATCAATGGCTTCTTCTAAACCCATGATGCATGCCTCATATTCTGCTTCATTGTTGGTGACCGGAAAAGTCAGCCTGGCAGTGAATGGAATGTGAGATCCCTGGGGAGTCGTAATGATTGCCCCAATCCCACTTCCATAGGAATTAACTGCACCGTCGAATATTAGCTTCCACTAAGAGCCAAGCTCTGGTCCTTCATCGGGCAGTGGTTCATCACAGTCCTTCATCTTGAGGAACATAATATCTTCATCGAGAAACTCGAATTTCATCGGTTGATAGTCTTCGATAGGTTGTTCAACAAGGTACTCTGACAAAACACTTCCTTTGATGGCCTTTTGGGATACGTACTGGATATCGTACTCTGTCAGTACCATTTTCCACCTGGTAATCCTCCCTGAAAGGGCTTGCTTCTTGAAGACATACTTGATCGGATCCATCTTCGAAATTAGCTTGGTTGTGTGATTGAGCATATACTGTCTTAAACGCTTGGCTGCCCATGCGAGTGCGGAACACGTTTTCTCCAGCATTGAGTAACGGGACTCACAATCTGTGAACTTTTTACTCAGATAGTAAATGGCATGCTCCTTCCTGCCCGTCTCGTTGTGTTGACCGAGAATGCACCCCATGCTATTCTCAAGAACCGTCAAATACATGATTAAAGGCCTTCCAGCGACTGGGGGTATCAAAATTGGAGGCTCTTGCAAATACTCTTTTATTTTGTCGAATGCCCTCTGGAAATCTTCATTCCAAACAACCTCTTGATCTTTTTTCAATAGCTTGAACATTGGTTCGCATGTGGCTGTGAGCTGAGATATGAACCAAGCAATGTAGTTCAATCTCCCCAGGAAACCACGAACTTCTTTTTCAGTTTTAGGCGTTGGCATATCTTGAATGGCCTTGATCTTGGCAGGATCAACCTCGATGCCTCTTTCGCTCACGATAAACCCCAGAAGTTTTCCGGACCGCACCCCAAAAGTGCATTTGTTAGGATTCAGCCTCAATCTGAATTTCCTAAGCCTCTCAAATAGCTTCAGCAAGTTGACCAGATGTCCCTCCTCCGTTTGGGACTTTGCTATCATGTCATCAACATATACTTCGATCTGATGATGAATCATATCATGAAACAAAGTGACCATAGCCCGCTGGTAAGTGGCCCCTGCATTTTTCAACCCAAAAGGCATTACTTTATAGCAGAACGTCCCCCATGGTGTAATGAATGTAGTTTTCTCCATGTCTTCCGGCGCCATCTTAATCTGGTTATAGCCGGAGAAGCCATCCATGAATGAAAATACAGAAAATTGAGCAGTATTGTCGACCAATATGTCAATATGAGGGAGCGGGAAATCGTCTTTAGGGCTCGCCTTGTTCAAATCCCGATAATCCATGCACATCCGTACCTTACCGTCTTTCTTCAGTACAGGTACTATGTTGGCGACCTACGGAGGGTAGGTAGTCACGGCCAAGAATCCGGCATCCAACTGCTCACGAAGCCCCTACTCTGACATTTCTGACCACGTCTTCAGACCCCAGATTAACAATCTCGATAACTTCCTCATGAGGCAGAATGATCTTGTCTTCTTGTTTCAAAAGTCGAGCCAACTCTTCCGGAAGGTCTTCATCCTTATCAACCTCTTCTTCAGCTTGATATATCGGGCAATCAAAGTCAAAATGAGTCATGGAAGGTTCTGGATCGATGTCATCTGTAGTGTGATTCTTGCAGTGAAAATGGTTAATCATAAAAATAATGTGCAGGGCAGCACAAACCACTTCGCCATTTTATTGTTTAAAATAACAAAAACAAGAATAACAGAGATTGCAAAATTTGAATGCAAAGAAAGCGCCATTTGATTATTGATAAAATGCACATGCATAAGCAAGCAAGGCCCTAACAATAAAACCTTTATGCCCCGGGTAGGATATAAGGTTGTACAATAATTGGAAAAAGCAAATCATTACTCTTTACTGGTCACTTGGACGAAATCCTGGATGGACCAATTGCTGAGGTTCTGCCCTGGCTTGCATGGCTGGATTCATGCATCCATATCACAATCACTGTCTCCTTCCCCGTCGGACACATCATTGACCTGTTCGAATATGACTCCACCCTTATGAACTGAATCGGGCCCTTGTAACGCGGCGCATTCTGAGAGGATGAAGCAGAAGAAGGATGATACACCAAGCCAAACTTATCTTGCTTGTTGGGGATGTTCAGCACCTGCCCCCAGCCTTGAGCTGAACCAGTCTGTACCACAGCTTGAGCCTCTTTAAAAGAAGAGTGAGCCAATTCAGGTGCTTTGCTTTAGGTTGGAATCGAATCCTTAACTTTGACAGTTTCGAATGCTTGGCACAACGTCTCGTGGATCTTGCCGTCCACTTCCACATACTTAAAAGACGACAGATGGCTCACCATAATGTCTTCTTCCCCACAGACCGTGACGATGCTACCACCCATAGCATACTTCAACTTCGGATGCAGCGTAGAGGTCACAGCTCCCGCTGAATGGATCCAGGGTCGGCCTAGCAAGCAGCTGTAGGCGGGCTGGATATCCATGATATAAAATACTACATTGAAGGTTTCTGGCCCCACCTGAATGGGCAATGTTACTTCTCCGAACACGGACTGCTTGGTCCCATCAAAGGCCCTTACCACTAGATCACTAGGTGTACACAACAACCCACGAGTGTCCAGCTTCATAAGCGCTTTCTTTGGCAATACATTTAAGGAAGAGCCGGTATCTACGAGCACGTGCGACATAACAGTTCCCCGACATTCCAGCGATATGTGTAGCGCATTATTATGGTTCCTGCCCTTAGGCGTCTAGTCACGATCAGTAAAGCCCAAACCATTACCGACATTGACATGTGCAACCACCCCTTCAAGCTGGTTGACAGAAATTTCTTGAGGTACATATCCTGCGTTCAAGATCTTCAACAGGGCGTTGCGGTGTGCTTCGGAGCAAAGCAACAACTTCAGTATAGAGATCTTCGAAGGCGTCTGCTGTAGGTGGTCAACTATCTTATAGTCGCTCTTCTTGATTAATCTTATGAACTCTTCAGAATCCTTTACCAGCAAGTCTTTTTCTACCTCCCGAGAGGTTTCTTCAACGAGTGCTTTGTCTTTACCCTTATCCACCTGGTCGGCACCGACTTCAGGCAGCGAGAACACCCTCCCACTGCGGGTGATTCCACCTGATCCAACTAAGTTATCCACAGACCCTACCGGTGGGTACTTCAAGTCCATCTTTTGTCCGTTGCAGTAAACCTCTGCTCCGTAATTCCATGGGACAACATTGGTACTTTTGAACGGTATGGGGCCAACTTTAGTTATAGTAATTGTGGGCGGCCTGGGAGCAGAAATGGTGATGGTCTTATATGGGATGGTGATTGTAGCAATTTCATCGTTCTGCCTTGTCAGTACTTCTCCGGTCTTGCTTTCAATCTTCCGATCAAATTGTAGAACCCCTTCGTCAATCAGACTCTGAATACCGTCCTTCAACTGGCCACAACCATCCAGATGACTCGCACATTCAATACAGAACTCCCCGCAACCTGGGAATACGCCATTTTTCAACAACTTGGCTTTGACAAAACTTAGTGGTGTCTTTAGGTCATCGACCTTCTTCACTAAATTCAAGTCCTCATCTTCGATAGTTGTGTTAACCCCAGCCTATCCGTGGTTAGGCATTAGATTCTGAATGACATTCGACACGTCGTCGAAGAAATTGATCGCTTTGTTGTCCAACAGGTCCTGGACCTTGTGCTTGAAGGCTTTACAGTCTTCAATGGTGTAACCGGGTGCCCCGGAATGGAACTCGCAGTGAGTGTTCGCATCGTAACCGGGTGGAGGTGGTCCGGTTAGTGGAGCCAGCGTCCTCTTCTGAACGAGTTTTAATTGCAGTAGCGCTTGAAGTAGCTAAGGGTATGGCATTGGCGGCGTCTCAAGTCATCTATTCGCTGCTCGGACTGGATACTTTCTTACCCCTGTTGATTTTGGTTATGCGGTTGCGGTTGCTGTCGTGGAGCTGTAGGGATAGTAATACTAGCAACCCTTTGTTGCTGATGGTTCTGTGTCGGCTTTCTGTTCCTTCGGGAACCAGATACAGAGTTGGCTTCACCCTCTCTCTTCTTTCCTCCAAACACTTTATTTCCTCCAGCTGAGGAACCTTTACCGGTCTGGATCTTTCCCAGCTTAATCCCGTTCTCAATTCACTCACCAGTGATTATTAAGTCAGAGAAACTCCCTGACATGCTGCTGATTAGCTTTTCATAATAAACTCCCGGCAAGGTAGCCACAAACATATCTACCAGTTCACGTTCAACCATCGGCGGCTGAACCCTGGCTGCCAATTCACGCCCGCGATGCGAATATTCTTTGAAGCATTCCCCATTCTTTTGTGACAGACTTTGCAGCTGGACCCGGTTGGGCGCCAGGTCACTATTGTACTGGTAATGTCTAACGAATGCTTCTGCAAGGTCCTTCCAGCTACATACACTCACAGGCTCCAAGCCCATGTACCATTCTAGTGAAGGTCCGGACAGACTATCTTGAAAGAAGTGCATCAGCAACTTCTCGTTGTCGGAGTATGCCGACATCTTCCTGTAATAAGATCTCAAGTGGATACGAGGACAGGTGGTTCCCTTGTATTTATCAAAGTCTGGAACTTTGAATTTCGGTGGTATCTTGAGGTCAGGGATCAGCCCCAAGTTGGCCATGTCGAGCCCCATAGAATTCAGATTCTCAAGGCTCTTCATCTTATCCTCGAGCATTTTGAATCTCCGGCTGGCCTCAGAAGGTAGCTCAACCTCATCACCTCTCATTGAGAATACGTCAGCTTGAAGATCCTCATTCCAGGGTTGATGAACATTTCCATGGACGATTCCCACAGCTTCAGGTCCACGGAAGTTTCCATTTCCAGTGTTACCAGATTAACTCCAGCGTTATTACCACTTGTGCCGATATTACCAATAGCCGCTCCGATGTTGCCATCACCAGCCTCAGCATTGCCAGTACCTAATCCAGCGTTCCCATTGCCTCCAGCGTTGGGAATGATCACAATCGGTCCAGAATTGTCAGCCCGGGGAGTCTCCACATGAGGAGGGTTGGTAGTTTCCCCTCCGTGCAAAACCCCTTTGGTGTCAACGCGTGCAATCAAGGGCTGCACGAGGGTTCTGAGTTGCTCTTGTCCAATGGAAACCACCTACATGATGTCCATGAACTGGGACATCCTCTCCCTAACTCTTGCATTTCAGACTGAACTTGCTCCATAACTCTGAGTTGATTGGCTCAGGTGGAGTAACGGTGAATTGTTCTGCAGTCAATCCTGAAACACACCTTTGAAAGAAAACACAGGGGTCAGATAAACGCGTCCAAGGTACCTGTTATGTAAGATGATATGCAAATGCAAACATGTGTCTGTGCTTTAGGAGAGATCCCTCCCCCCCCCCCCCCCGATTCTAGTTCCAGAATAACAGCGAGACAAATAAGGAGCCAAATACGGAAACAAATCAGCATCTGATATATAAAGAGCCCACATAGGCAGCATACATGAGTGACTAAGTACAACTGAATCAGCGGTAACAGATTGACCCTAGCCAACAAGTCTGGTGATGGTCAACAATATAGCAGTGAATGAAAGCTACAAAGAATACAAAAGAAATCAAGTGCGGTAGCAGGCACAGAAATCCTCCAATAGTTCCTTTGTCTCGGGGTGATCAGGCTTGGTGAGAAATCCCCGAATAAGCAACTTTCTCTGTCTGACGGTGCTCTGGATATCTTCAACAAAGTCTTCCCAGACTCCCTCTCCGAAGCAATCTTCCAATTTGCATCTCTTGGAACCAACCCTCGGTTTGCACTCCTTTAGGTTTGCCATAGCTTCTTTCAACTTGCACTCAGCGTTACGCCTGAGAGATGCTTCAGCTTCAATCTTCTCGTTCTTTGAGATTGGTCAGAGTAGTGTTCCACAATGCCTTGAATTTAGAGATCTTCATATATGCCCTGTCCAAGTCTTGCTTCTTGGTGGCGAGAACACTATTAACAGCCTTGAAGTCTAACCCTAGACGCTCTCGAGCATTGGTCTCTTTGGTTAGGCTGGTGCCTAAATGGTTTATCAACTCGGTTTGCTTCTTGTAGGAGTGCACAACTTCACTCTTCTCGCTTCGGAGTTGAGCAATTTCTTTCTCTAGCTCTTCGTTGACTTTCCTCGACTCTTCCTTCTCTTGCAGCACCTGGTTATATTTCTGAAAGTCGACCGTAGTGGGCTTCTCAACCATAGGAGGATATAATAGTCTAGCAGCAGGATAAGGCATTAGAAACTTTGTGGCTCACTCATGGATACAAACCAGGTATGGATCAAAGGCTTTATTGTTTCTCTTCCCCAACATTGCTTTACCTTTCCTGTGAAGCTTTTTCCAGGCATGCTCAAGCTTAACCAATGCATCACCATCCAACAGCCCGGTGAGATACAAAGATTCATATATCTCGTCTTCTTTGGGAGCCTCCTTCAATGCATAACCGAACTTCCTGATCAACAATGACGGGTTGTAATTGACACACCCTTTTCTCCCAATCAGAGGAACATTGGGAAAACCATTGCAACTGTAGACGAGTTTTGTACCCAACATATCCCTGTCGAACCAAGTGATATTCTCTGCAGCTAAACCCATTAGACGCTCTGACCAATCTAAAGTGCCCACAGAAGAGACAAAGGGACCCGCTTTAGGCATGTGGTTGGCAAACCATTTGTATAGCAAGGGAACACAACAAGACACAATCTTCCCTCTCTGGTTCTCGTTCTTATGATGGATAGAGTGGTAAACATCTCTAATAAGAGTGGGTACTGGATTCCCCGAGGCGAGAATGTGGAAAGCGTCTACATCCATGAATTCTGGCAAGTTAGGAAATAGTATGGTACCATATATGCAAAGAGCTAAAATGGCGTTGAACACAATCCAACAACCCTCCTTGGAAAACTTCTGAGCCTTCTCCACTAGGAAAGATAGAGGAAAACCATACATCCCATTCCTTTGAGTCAATCCTCTTTTCAACTTCGACTCATCCAAGTGTAAAGCAGCGGCGAGATTGGCCAAATTAGGCTTAGTGTCGACATGATGATAAGGAATTTGATCCTTGATGGTGTCGCTACTGCGAAAATCGGCGCCGGCTGAACAGAAGAGTCGCCACCGTGCGTTATTTATCCCACGGGAGGGAAAGGAAACGCTCAGAGTAAACCTCGCACAACACGGGAAAAGGTATGGTCGTCGCAACCAAAACCTGGATTCGGGAGTCGGTTACGCAAGGGGAAGGTATTAGCACCCCTCACGTCCATCGTACTCGATGGGATCCACGCTTGCTTTCGGGTATGGATTGTTATTCTATCTACGCTACAGGTCAGGGGTTAAAAGAAAAGAAAATGACTCGGCAAAGTATCGCACTTTATGCCTACGTATTCCCGTCTGGAACGAGAAATCAGAGTCAACGTAGTCCGCCTACCTACGGGAAAGGAGGGGAAGGTTGCTCGCTAGGATATCGCATCCTATGCCTACGTACTTTCATACAGCATGAAAGATCAGAGCAAACGTAGTTCGGGCCACGTACGACACAAGTCTGTCTTGATTGTTTTTATTCCTTCTGAAAAAGGGTTTTTCTGATTAACAGTCCCAGCGGACAAAAATTGACATTTTGATGAGTTCACATTCTTTTACGGAAGAAGTGTCTTTTATTGTGTTCGAAATATTTATTGTGTTTTTCTGTTTGTTTTGAGAAAGAAGAGACAGAACTCTAACCTACGGTTTAAAAGGGAATCAAACTAACCTAATGTTATCATGCATGGGTTAAGACCTAGTGTCTATCATGCTCCTCTCTTGCGCAGAGAGAAACAGAGATCCTAAGGGAATAGACGGAAACAGAAACAATAGCATATATATACAGTAAAGCGGTAAGATGCATGGATGCAACAATACAAGCGAGGCAAGGGAGTCCCACTCAACCTCGAACCTAGAAAACAATAGGCAAAGGTGAACAGGAGTCACTTTCAACCCAACAGGGTAAACAGCAAACAATACAGTCCAGAAAACCAATCAATACATCAAGAATGAATAACAGCAGAAAATAAACAGCCACAGCAGCTCTGCATCACACCAGTCTTCCAGTCATCTCCAATCAGCTACAAGCTTCAGCAAGCATCAATCTCCATCTCCACAGCTTTTCAGCAAGGTCCTGATCATTAATCTTCCATCTGCAATGGCTTTTCTTCAAGTCCTATCCTCCAGGATGAACATCAGTCAACAAGATGAAGTGAATGAATGTTAGACAGTCAATTACCTACCAAGGGTGGTTCATTAACTGTTAACATTATACAGATAATTTTCCCTCAAAAGTTCTATCTTTCAAATACATTCACTGATCCTTCCAAAGGAAGGAGGTGGGTATTTGATAGAGACTTTGAATCATAAGGAAAGGATGGATGCAGACAAAACATTCCATGTTTGAGAGACAAGCTTTCTAATCTAGAGCTCTGCCTAGCTCCTAAACCCTAATTTCCTCAACAGCTGCTAGCAGGAAACTCCTCTTCAACTCTGGAAGTTGGTCTTCAGGCTCTGGATCTCCAATGGCTTCATCATCACAAGTCTTCAGCTCTCCCAATCCCCAAGCAATCCCAATACCCACACAGACAAACAGTAATCCCCAGAGGGCACACCACACCAATCAATCAAATATAGACAGTAATATACCAATAGCAGTAGGGGAATCCTAGTGATTTCTAAGGGATCTAATAACTACCCATAGTCCCTATAGTCCCACATCTAACATATTCAATCTCTAAGTCCTAAGGGAAATGATTCAATTCTCCTAAGTTATCACTCAAAACCCTAATTTTGTTCATGTTATTCTCACCTAAACTAAACACCTAAAATTAATTCCTAAAAATATGAACTAAATTGTATATACAAGCTAATCTCATCTACTAATCAACCTAAAAAGAATGGGTTAAAAATAGTAAAGCAACTATTAGAACAAAAATTATCAAATTTGAGTACTAAACAAAATATTATTTACACCTAATTAAAAGAAAAATATGCCAAAAATAAGAAAATGAAATGAATTATTAATTTTTTTATATGAGAATTTTCTTGACAAAATTATGAAAACAATGCAAAAAGAACCAATTGAAAATATGCATTTTTTGATTTATTATGATTTTTAAAAGATTTAATATTTTTGAGAAAAATAAAATAAAATGAAGTAAAGTTGGAAAGGGGTGCAGCTAGTAATAAAAAGCAGTTAAAATGCAAGGTGGGCCCAGACTGGGGGGCGCGCATAGCAAGCGCGTCTAGGCCCAGTCAAACAGAAAACATGACAAAAAAATAAAAAAGATGGAAACGGTGCATTTAGCAAGAAATGTAGTTGAAATTGTTTGGGCCTGGTAACTAAGGGGTACGAATAGCAAGCAAGGTTTGAGCCCATCAGATAGGATTAAATGAAACGGTGCGTTTAACACCCAAGGTCTCCCTCCAAATCTCATTTTAAACGTGTGCCCTACGATCAGGTCCTTGGTCCAAGTCAAAGGGGTCATCCAACGGCTGTCCATCGTCTTCAACCTTAGAAACCCTAGGGTTTCAGAAATCTCCCTCCATGCACGCACCTTCCACAGCTTGGTTCTCCCTCAATTCTCCATGAATTCCCTCGATCCAAAGAGCAAAGTTGCTCTAAATTTCTCCCTCTACACAGCCATAACCATAACTCCTCCTAAAACTCAAGCAATAATGGAACCCGATAGGTATAACAGATAGAATCCACCATTAACACCTGATATCAACTGCTTCAATTCTCCATAATTTTTACCCTAAAATGATCTACATCTTATGCTGAGTATTCTGAACTATTGATCCAAGATTATAGGGCCATATCCTTGGTGTTCTAAGCTCTAACAGAATTAGTGCTCCATTGATAACCTCCATTAAACTTCTCCAAACTTTGTGAAATTCATCACCAAACCACCTAGGTCTCTAATATACTAACAATCCTATGCCATGATCACTATGCTAGCTAATTCGAAGGAAAACATACCTGGTGCAAATTCTTGAAAACAGGTGCTAAAATCCCTGGATCTGATGCTTGTGATGAGTGGAAAATGATTAAGGAACTTGATTATGAATTCTGTATGCAATGAATCTTGTCCAATCCTTCTGAATTCAGCAATCCCAAAGTTCTTGCACTTTGGATGATAAAGTTGTATGGCACGATCCTTGCTCAATTCCACCAAATGAATTTGTGAATTCTGGTCCTTGGATGATGATGATGAAGAACAGATCAAGAATGATGCAAATTGATGAGAATTTGAGAGAGTTTGGATTGATTTTGCAAGATGAGAGAAAGTGTATGAAACTTGTGATTTTGAGTAAATGTGATCACCAACCATGGCATGAACCTTCTCATATCAATATATAGGTGAGAATAGAACCTCCTAGAAACTTGGAGAAGCTTCCCTTGCACTCTTTCCTTTGGATTTGGCTTATGTATCTTCCATTACAAGTAACCATGGATAACTCCCAAAATGTGAACTAAGCTCAAAATTCTACTTTAGCCAATGTCCTTAAAATGATCTTTCCATTCAAAATGACCTAAAATTTCACCTCATTTGGCCAAAATATGAAAAATCTCATTTTTAAGTCCATTTTTATTCATTAAATCCAACAATTTTGAAACCTTGTGCTATGAATCTTTCCAATCTCTCATGGTCACTTTTATAGACTCAAAATGTCATTTGGAACAAGTTTTATGTTGTAAAGTTTTCCATTTGAAGCTTCCTTGTATGAGTTTTGGGCATAGGCTTGAAATTACCTGTAATTCTCAGATGACCAAAATACCCTTTGCTTTCCAAGACCATAAGTAGAGTTCCACAAATCATATGAAGGCATACCATACCACTCTAGAAAGCTAAGACAATGAGGAACAATTCTTATGTTGACCAGAAATTCATTTGAAATCTCCTTGAGGGGTAAAAATTGCTTGGAAGTCAAGTTACTTTCACAGACAAAATTTCAGATACCTCAGATGACCTGTAACTTGCAAGGACCATAACTTGAGTTCTATAAATCTCCTTGATGTCTTCCACCACTCAAATTAAAGGTATTGAGATCCTATACAAGTTTCATGTTGACCAAGGATCCATTTGAAGCTTTCATTTTGACTCATCTTGCTTGGAAATTTGACCTAAACTAGGGGATTTTACACAGAAACCCTAATTTAGAAACTCCTCTTCTCCTTGATTTCTCCTGATTTCTTCTTAGCATATCATCATATACTTATTATTCATGTCAAATGATGAATCCCACATCTCTCCAATAGACCTCAATTCCTTTCAATCAGTCCTTTGACCTAGAGTTGACCCAGGGTTGACCCAGATGAAACCCTAGTTGACTGTCTTCAACTGCAATTCTTGTGATCACACCAATGACTTGTCTCCTTCTCCAAATGACTTTCTAAGTCCTACAAGATGTCTAGATACTCCCCATGCTCAGTCCACAGCTCACAATTTCTTTGTTGATCCTCAGAGACCCTCAGATAGGAGATGGATGCACTTACTTGATCCATTGACTTGATAGCTTTCAAATTCTTTTCTGATGACTTGAATGGGATTGAATTAGAATAATAACCTCTTGATAGGCCTCTAGAGATGAGAATAATGATTGGTCCCCTGTTGGATGACTTGCTATACTTATGCTATGCAGATGGTTAGGCTATGTACATGACTCTATATGCAAATGCTAATGATATTGAAACATAAACCAAGTGAATAAGGTTGGGCAAATTTTAGGGTGCAACAGCTGCCCCTATTCAAGCGACTTGGACCCGATTGTGTGAAGAGCCCGGAGTCTTCAGACATTCGCGGTACGAGGCGGTGGAATACTAAGAACCCAGAAATTTGCCAACCGCAGAAATAAACTGCGCCACTGCTTGGGGAACGACATTCGTCAGCTGAATTTGACTGCTACGGCACCCCACTGATCTCGTGCGACCGTGCTGGGGATGACTCGTCTATATTTCATCAGGAATAAATCGTCCACGTTAGGAACACATTCTTGTCCATGTTAGGAATAACATTGTCCACATTAGGACTCACCCTTCCACATAAGGAATAACCATTCCACGTTAGGAATAATACCGTCCACGTTAGGACTCACCTTCTTCCACATAAGGAATCTCATTCTTTCCACGTTAGGAATCCATCTTCTTTCCACGTAAGGAAACCTGTCCACGTTAGGACTAAACCTTTCCACGTAAGGAATGCAACTCATCTCGATCTGTCCACGTCAGGACTAACTTCTCCACGTAAGGAAACAATTTCTCTTTCCACGTAAGGAATCAACTTATTTTTTTCACGTTAGGAATCCACGTAAGGAACTGAAACCTCTTTTTCCACGTAAGGAATAAACTCGTCCACGTCAGGACCCATGTTTCATCTTGATTTGTCCACGTCAGGACTCAAGCATCTTCGACCCGCTGGGGAAATAAAAACTTGTCCACGTCAGGACTCACATCTTCATCTGATGAAATAATAGAACCTGTCCATGTCAGGACTTGCACGTCTTCTACTTGCTGGGGAAATAAGACTTTGTCCACGTCAGGACTCCCACTTTGCCAACAACACGAAGAAGGATAAATTTGTCCACGTCAGGACTCTCGCATCTCGTTATCACAAAGAACTACAAACTTGTCCTCGTCAGGACACACATTTCACCATCACGAATAAAGCTATCGGCCGGAAACAACTGGTCCACGTTAGGACACCAACCCGAAGAGTAATCAATGTCGTCCACGTCAGGACTTCACACTCAATCGATACGGAGAAATCGAATCTGTCCACGTTAGGACTAACACACATCGTCAAGCTGAGGAAATGTCCACGTCAGGACCCCCACTTCTTTTAGCATAAAAAACCTGTCAATAAACCCGTCCACGTTAGGACCCATCCTTCCATTGGTCCAAACCACAAAACGTCTTAGCACTGACGTGACAGCGATTTTGAAGCGGACTCTACTGGGGATACTTGGAAATCAAACTACTGGATGCCTGCTTTAATAACCGGCGGTAGCCTCTGAACTTTTGGTTCATGAAACCTTTTAATGCTGACGTAACGACAACTTTGAAGGAAACAAATCCGCTGGTCGGACTAGAGAAACTTCAACAGGAAATCCTGGCGGGGAAACAAGTAGCTCTGCTTGGGGACAAAGAGAAACTTATCCTGCTGATTCTGTGGGGAGTAGTGCCAAAGCTGACACTTCGTTGAATGTCTCGTGCCGAAACTTCGAATGTTTATTGATTCACCTGAGCGAGGGCTCTCTCTACCTGCAAGAGAAACATGACTTGAAACAAAAGATTAGCCATCCTGGTTTATGTTTCAAAATGCATGCTCTTGACAATGATGCACTGCTCCATTCGACATGGAGATGCTACGCCTTTAGTTGGTGGATGCAAGTATGACACTATATGCCAATGCAATTGCAGACTCGAACTGCTGGGTACAGAAACTGCTTCAGCAAAATAAATGCGGAAGATAATGCCAACTCCGCTGGGGATAGCCAGATGCTATAGAACTATTCCGGAAAAATAAATGTCGGAAGAGGGAAATCGACTCAGCTGGGAAATTGGGAACTTAAACCAAACACCTCGCTGAAGTAACACCCTGCTGGGGAATACCAGATGCGCTTCTGCTGGATAGTGAGCTGATACCCCACAGTATTCTGACAGAATAAATGTCGGGACCCACACCAACTCTTCCGGGGAAAGTCTTAATCTTCGAGTTCCACTGGGAGGAATGAAGACACTGGTTGGAAAGAGATCTCCCTTGGGGATGATTTTCTTGGGGAAAATCAACTGAATCCGCTGGGAGAGGGTGAATAACCCTGCGGGGAAAGATGAACTTGTCTGAATACAACCCACCAATCTGAAATATTAATCTTCTGAGGCTAAACCCCTCTGCTTGAGGTGCACTGTCTGAATACAGCCTACAATCTTGGAATCGCCAATTCTGCGGAGAATAAATGGCTTTGGGAGCATGTCCTTTGAATAAGCCACGACTAGCTAGGGAATTCGATCCTTCTTCAGGAGGCACATACATGACCTGCGTGGGGGTCGAGTCTTTCGTTATTGCAATCTTTTGATCATCTTCCTCGTACGGCTATGAAACCTGCAACAACACAACCAAGACAAGACAAGCCTATGCAACCCAGTCGATTCAGGTTGGTGACGTTATTTTCAGTTAATTCAAAGCTTTAGCAATTATTGGCAAGGGCCAGTGATGTTATACACATGCTAGTTTCAATAAACTTAGGCGTTTTATCATGCACAAAACAGTAAAGAACCAGCATCAAGTACTGAATAACATTTTTTATTGATTGGGCCCCTGAATAGGCGGAGTTTTGTACACAGGATGTAACTCCTGAAAAGAGGAAGCTACGCAAAGCAGATATACAAGTATGCACAAGAAGCATAAATATATTGACAACTAAATTTTGTACACATGTCGGCAACGGGATGCAGACGAACACCACGAACTGATCCTCCTATGACTCGTCCGACTCTAATGCTTTCCGGTATTCACACTTCCGAAGAGGTTGTATCTGATAATCGCCCACTCGAGCGTATTCTCCCGCACTGATGCTCACTGTAATATCAAATTCGAACCGCAGTCATTTGCTTTTCAAATCCCTAACTTTTGCGTGAACCGCCCTTTACGGGTTTTCAGTTCACCGGGATACCCTTTTTTGCCGAAGCCGCCCAGTGTAGGTTTCCAACTTCGCGGGTGTACATTTTTTCAATTTTATCCCTAACTTTTGCCCGAACCTTTTATTCTGTTTTTGGTTCGCCAGGATGCCCCATTTTTGCCTGGACTCTCTTTTTTTGTCCAGCGGGTTAATTTTAAGCAAAGTATTTTTTAACTGCGTCTGAATTCACAGGCGACGTAAAGTCTTCACCGTCCATGATGGACAATAATAAAGCCCCTCCTGAAAATACTTTTCTGACAACGTATGGCCCTTCGTAGTTGGGGGTCCACTTGCCCCTGTGATCTGCTTGTGGCGGGAGAATCCTTTTCAGCACAAGGTCGCCCGTCTGAAAGCTTCGCGGATGTATCTTCTTATCATATGCTTTCTTCATTCGGCTCTGGTACAAACGACCATATGCTAGAGAAGCTAGCCTCTTCTCATCCATCAAACTCAATTGGTTCAACCTGTCTTTCACCCATTCTGCCTCATCCAGTTGAACGTCTCGCAATACCCTCAGAGAAGGGATCTCAACTTCCAATGGTAATACCGCTTCCATTCCGTATACTAACGAGAACGGAGTTGCCCCGGTTGATGTGCGTACCGTCGTACGATACCCATGCAAAGCGAAAGGTAGCATCTCATGCCAATCCTTATAGGTCACCACCATCTTCTAGACGATCTTCTTGATATTCTTATTGGCCGCTTCGACAGCGCCATTCATATTGGGTCGGTAAGGGGAGGAGTTGTGATGTTCGATCTTGAAATTCTGACAGAGCTCCTTCATCATTTTGTTGTTCAGGTTTGATCCGTTGTCCGTGATTATCCGCTCGGGGATCCCATATCGGCAAATGATATCTCTCTTGATGAATCTGGCCACCACTTGCTTAGTTACATTTGCGTAGGACGCCGCTTCTACCCACTTGGTGAAATAATCGATTGCTACTAGGATGAACCGATGCCCGTTAGAAGCTGTCGGCTCGATCTTTCCAATCATATCGATCCCCCATATCGAGAATGGCCAAGGCGATGACATCACATTTAGAGGACTCGGAGGCACATGGATCTTATCAGCATAGATTTGGCACTTGTGGCACTTCCTTGCGAACTTGAAACAATCAGTTTCCATAGTTAGCCAAAAATAACCTGCCCGCAGCAGCTTCCTCGTCATAGCATGCCCACCAGCATGCGTGCCAAAGGTACCTTCGTGTATTTCCTCTATGAGCAGCTTTGCCTCTTTCTCGTCTACACAACGCAACAGCACCAAATCGTGGTTTCTTCTGTATAAGACGCCATCCGGATTCAAGTAGAAATTACCCGTTAATCTCCTGAGTGTCTTCTGATCTTGACTGGATGCCCTAGCCGGATACTCCTTATTCTTCAGAAAATTAAGGATATCAAAATACCACGGTTTGTCGTCGGATGCTTCATCAATAGCAAATACGAAAGCTGGTCTGTCAAGCCGAGAGATAATGATTCGGGGAGCCTCGTTCCAGAAGTTGACTTTGTACATGGAAGACAAAGTGGCGAGAGCGTCAGCCATTTGATTCTCGGCCCGCGGCACATGATGCAATTCAACCTTGTCGAAGAAAGGCAACAATCTCCTTGCATAGTTCATGTAATGTATCAAATTGGGCTGCCGTGTCTCCCATTCCCCTTTGATCTGATTCACCACCAGAGCTGAGTCTCCGTATACGTCTAAATTCTTGATTCACAAATCAATGGCTTCTTCAATCCCCATTATACAAGCTTCGTATTCGGCCTCATTATTGGTAACAGCAAAGGTCAATCGGGCAGTAAACGGGATGTGCGACCCGTGTGGGGTAGTGATGATTGCCCCTATTCCGCTACCGTAAGCATTCACAGCTCCGTCAAATATCATCTTCCATTTGGAACCCAACTCTGGCCCTTCGTCTGGCAACGGCTCTTCACAATCTTTCATCTTTAGGTACATGATATCCTCGTCAGGAAAATCAAACCTCATCGATTGGTAATCTTCAATAGGCTGCTCCGCCAGATACTCAGACAGCACACTCCCCTTTATAGCCTTTTGCGAGACGTATTGGATGTCATATTCAGTCAAGACCATCTGCCAACGGGCAATTCTCCCTGACAACGCCTGCTTTTCGAACACATATTTGATCGGATCCATCTTCGAGATGAGCATGGTTGTATGATTCAGCATGTATTGCCTCAAACGCTTGGCGGCCCAGGCTAGCGCGCAACAAGTTTTCTCAAGCATTGAGTATCGAGATTCACAATCTGTAAATTTCTTACTCAAGTAATAAATCGCATGCTCTTTTCTTCCTGTCTCGTCGTGTTGACCGAGAACACAACCCATGCTTCCCTCAAGAACCGTCAAGTACATAATCAAGGGTCTCCCTGCCACTGGGGGTATCAAAATAGGAGGCTCCTGCAAATACTGCTTTATTTTATCGAACGCCTTTTGACAATTTTCGTTCCACGTTACAGCTTGATCTTTCTTTAACAGCTTGAATAATGGTTCACACGTGGCCGTTAGGTGAGATATGAACCGGGCGATGTAGTTCAACCTCCCTAAAAACCCGCGCACCTCTTTCTCTGTTTTAGGCGTCGGCATTTCTTGAATCGCTTTTATTTTAGCAGGATCAACCTCTATTCCTCTTTCGCTTACGATAAACCCCAGCAGTTTACCCGATCTCACCCCGAAGGTGCACTTGTTAGGGTTCAGTCTCAGCCTGAACTTCCTAAGCCTTTTAAATAACTTCAGCAGATTTACCAGATGCTCTTCCTCTGTCTGGGATTTGGCAATCATATCGTCAACATAAACTTCGATCTCTTTATGCATCATATCATGGAAAAGAGTCGTCATCGCACGCTGATACGTTGCCCCCGCATTTTTCAAACCAAAGGGCATCACTTTGTAGCAAAATGTTCCCAAAGGCGTTATGAAAGTGGTCTTCTCCATATCCTCTGGCGCCATTTTAATCTGATTATAGCCTGAAAAGCCATCCATGAAGGAGAATACGGAGTATTGAGCAGTATTATCAACTAGCACGTCAATATGAGGAAGCGGAAAATCGTCTTTTGGGCTTGCTTTATTCAAATCTCTGTAATCCACGCACATCCGAACCTTGCCGTCTTTCTTTGGCACTGGTACGATGTTAGCAACCCATGAGGGATATTTTGTCACAGCCAGGAAACCAGCGTCCCACTGTTTTTGAACTTCCTCTTTGATCTTTACTGCCATGTCTGGTCTAGTTCTGCGAAGCTTTTGTTTGACCGGTGGGCATTCTTCTTTCAGTGGCAGACGGTGCACAACCATATCTGTATCGAGCCCTGGCATATCTTCATACGACCAAGCGAATACATCACTATACTCCCGGAGCATTTCAACCAGTCTTCGCTTGATATCGCTCTGCAGCGCGGCTCCGATACGAATGTTCTTCTCAACCCCTTCCGACCCCAAGTTGATAATTTCGATGACCTCGTCATGAGGCAGAATGGCTCTTTCCTCTTGCTTCACCAACCAAGACAGTTCTTCAGGAACGTCACTATCTTCGACAACCTCTTCTTCGGCCTGAAATACCGGGCGCTCAAAGTCGGGACGAGTCATAGGTGGTTCAAGGATGTCATCTGAAAATGTTATCCTGCAAAAGGAATGGTTAAGTGCTTCAAAATGCGTATAAAGCGGATAACCACGTTGCCATTTTATTGAAAAAATACAAAACGAGAAAGATAGAGATTACAGTATTTGTACAAAAAAAAAAACGCCATTTATTTAATGATTAACACGCAATGTTCATAACAACACAGCCCTAAGCAAATCACGATGCCCCGGGCAAGACATCAGATTATTCAACAATTAATAAAGCAAAGCATTACTGTTTAAGAGTCACAGGAACAAACTCCTGAATAGACCAGTTGCACAGTCCCTGTCCTGGCGTGCTTGGCTGAATCCAGGCATCCATATCACAGTCGCTGTCTCCTTCGTCAGACTCCGAAGCAGCGTTGATGGTTTCATGACATACTCCACTGGCAGAGATGGTTATTGGCCCTCCGAAACGGGGTGGTCTCACAGCGGGTGTTGACGACGACGGTTGGTATCCCAGCCCGAACCGGTCCATCTTTACAGGAATATCCAGCACTTTGCCCCAGCCCGCTGCTTCTCCTGCCTCCACCAGAGCTTGAGCTTCTTTATACGACGAGACGACTATCTCTGACACTTTGCTCGGCCCGGGACCTTTGTCCTTGATACGCAATCCTTCAAATGCCTGGCAGGGTGTTTCGTGGATCTCTCCGTCGACCTCCACATATTTAAATGACGACAGATGGCTGACCAGGATGTCTTCTTCTCCGCATACAGTGACTACGCTGTCTCCGACCATATATTTCAACTTCTGATGCAGGGTAGATGTGACTGCCCCAGCCCCATGAATCCAGGGTCTTCCGAGCAGGCAACTATATGCAGGCTGTATATCCATGATATAAAATTCAGTGGCGAACACCTCCGGCCCCACCTGTAGAGGCAATGTTATCGATCCAAAGACTGTTCTTCGCGTGCCATCAAACGCTCTGACTACCAAGTCACTGGGCGTGCACAGGATTCCTCTGACATCCAGCTTCATCATCGCTTTCTTGGGCATCACATTTAAGGATGATCCGGTATCGACCAATACATGCGACATTACTGATCCTCTACACTCAACAGATATGTGCAGCGCCATATTATGATCTCTCCCTTTTGGGGTCAAATCGAAGTCGGTAAAGCCTAAGCTGTGGCCTGCATTCACATGTGCCAACACTCCTTCCAGCTGATTCACGGAGACGTCTTGGGGTACAAAAGAAGTATCCAGGACTTTCAACAAAGCATTTCTGTGAGCTTCAGAACATAGTAGCAACGACAGGATAGATATCTTGGAGGGCGTCTGTTGCAGATGCTCCACAATCTTATAATCACTTTTTTGAATCAAGCGCATGAACTCTTCTACGTCTTTCGATGCCGCTTCTTTTTCGCTGGCTTGCACTGGGACATTCTCAACCATCTTCCCTTTTCCCTTTGCTAGTCTTTCGGCCTCCACTTCAGGTGATATAAAGATCCTACCACTCCTTGTCATACCTCCTGAACCAACAACGTTGTCTACAGTCTCGGCTGGCTGCTTATTAACATCAATCTTTATCCCGTCACAATACACCTCCAACCCATATGACCATGGGACAGCTTTTGTGTTCTCGTACGGGATCGGTTCGGCCTTAGTTATGGTGATCGGTGGTCGCTGGACCGGTGCTGCAATAGTGATTGTCTTTCGAGGAATCGTTACAGTGGCCACATCACTCTGATCATCTGCTACTGCCCCTGCAGGCTCTTCAGTTGCTGCTCGGTCAAACTGCAGTGTGCCTCCATCAATTAAAGTCTGAATGCCTTTCTTCAAATCATCACACCCCCCAGCTAGGGTCCAGCATTCTAAGCAATACTCGTCACATCCTGGATAAACACCCCTTTGCAACAATCTGCTCTTTATCTCGTTCAGCGGCGTCTTTAAATCGTCGACATTCATAATCAGATTCAATCCTTCCTCAGTTAGAATGGCGTTGGCCCCATGATTAGGCATGGGCTTTTGCACTATATTCGGACCTGCCGCTCCAAAATTAATAGTCTTATTGTCCAAAAGATCCTGCACAACTTAAAGGCATGGCAACCCTCTATATCGTGGCCCGGAGCCCCAGAATGAAACTCACAGTGCCTGCTTGCATCATAACCATACGGAGGAGTTCCCTTTATTGGTGCCAGAGTTCTCTTCTCTACCAGGTTTAGACCCAACAGCGTCTGCAACAAATCTGCATATGTTGAGGGAGGCTTCTGAAACACTCTTCTTGGTTTACCACCCTGGAATCTTCGCTGAGCCTGCTGCGCACCCTGCTGTGGCTGTTGCTGCTGCTGCTGCTGTTGCATTGGCTGCTGCTGAAATGGTTGTTGTTGTTGAAGTGATTGTTGCTGATACGGGATAGTAACACTCGCCACCTGCTGCGGCTGATGATAATGGTTCCGACCTCTGCCTCAGCCTCGGCCTCGGCCTCCGAACACTGCGCTTGCCTCGCCCTGACGGCGCCCACCAAAAGCCTTCCTATTACTGCCAGATGCAGTTGATTCCTCGACTTGGAACTTTCCTTGTTTAATGTTACGTTCAATCTTTTCTCCCATCAGAATTAAGTCTGAGAAACTGGCCAGAGATGTATGAAACAACATGTCATGAAACAAGCCTGTGAATGTGCCGACGAACATGTCATTCATTTCCTTGTCTTCTAAAGGAGGACGGACCCTGGCAGCCATATCGCGCCACCTTTGCACGTATTCTTTAAAGCTCTCACCCTTCTTCTGCGACAGCCCTGTCAATTGGACCCGGTTGGGTGCCAAGTCGCTGTTATACTTGTAGTGAGCTACAAATGCCTCTGCTAGATGTTTCCACGTCTTGATATTAGTTGGCTCCAATCCCATATACCACTCTAGGGAAGGGCCTGACAAACTATCTTGAAAGAAATGCATTAGCATTCTCTCATCAGTTGAGTATGCAGACATTTTTCTGTAATAAGCCCGCACGTGCACTTTCGGACAGGTGTCCCCTTTATACTTATCAAACGTAGGAGCTTTGAATTTGATTGGCACCCTCAAGCCAGGTACCAGACCCATTGTTGCCATGTCCAAGCCCACAGCACTTTGGTTCAGGACCCCCCTCATCTGCTCTTCTAGCATTCTGATCTTCTGGGAGTTATCCATCGGCCCTTCAAAGCCTCCGCCGGAGAAAGCGTCCTCCTGCTGATCCTCTTGCCACATACCATCCCCAGCTCCATACCCATCATATCCATTATTGCGGCCAGCTCTAATCTGATTCATCACTGGACCTCGGCCTCTGTTGCCGTACCCCTGAACACCTCCAGCAGGCCCAAAAGCCATTAACCCAGCGCCGTTTCCATTTCCGAAACCTCCGTAACCCTGATTGGCCACACCATAACCATCTTGCCCAAAGCCTTGAGCATTGAAACCATATTTCCCAGCGTTATCGAATCCCTGATCATTGAACCCGAATCCAGCATTGCCAAAGCCGTTGCCTCCCATATTATCGCCCAAGTTGACATCACCAAGCCCAACGTTATGGACAACAGTCTCGTTCCCCACTCCGACGTTACCGTTCCCAGCAGCGGTAGCGTTGTTGACATTAGCAACAGGTATATTGACTACAGGTGGAGCCACTGGCGTGGGAGTGCCATCTCCATGAACAGTATCGACTCGCACAGACTGATGATCCTCATTACCGTGACTAGCATTTCGGGCCAACAGAGGTTGCACCATGGCTTGCAAATTCTCCTGACCTTTTGCAATAGCTTCCATGGTCTGCATAAAGAGAGCTAGCTTCTCGCGCACATCTTGCATCTCGTTCTGCATTTGATCCATGATTCTTCGACAGTTGGTGCGAGTGGAATAGCGGTGCGGGTGCTGATCTGCAATCCTGAAAGTACCTGGTTCAGAGCAGGAAATAAGACACCATCCAAAGATTACCTGTAATGCAATATGAATATGAATGCAATGCAATGGGTGTGTCTGTGCATTAGGGAAATTCATTCCCCGATTCTAGTGTGAAGGTGCCAGTGCAAGCAATACAAAGATCGGAGTTGAATCACAGAAAGCCTCATATATTGCAGAGAAACCAATAAGCCAAGAATACAATATTACTGAGAGTACAATAAGAAGGCATGACCTCCACCAACAATCCTGGTGATGGTCAGCACTATGCAAATAAAGCATACAAGTTACTACATGAAATGATCAAACACTCCCATAAGTCTGGTATTCTTCTAGCAACTTCTTGGTCTCCGGATGGCTTGGTCTGGTAAGCAGCCCTTCAACAAGTTGGTTTCTTTTCTTAAGAACACGTCGCACGTCTTCAGCAGTTTCCTCCCATGCCCCTTCTCCGAAGCGATCCTCTAGTTTACGCTTCTGAGACACAGCTTCATCTCTGCCTTTGATGGCCTTGTTTAGTGCATTCTGGAGACTATACCGGGTCATCACTTCTTCTTCACACTTCTTGATGCTGGACTTCAACTGCTCTTCGAGGTCGGAAATTTGCTGCTTCAACTTATCTTCCCTCTACTTATTGTTGGTGAGCGTGGCATTCCAGGTCTTATTGCAAGAAGAGATCTCTCGGTGAGCGATGTCAAGTGCTTTCTTTTTGGATTCCAGCATGTCATGGGAGCTTCTGAACTCTTGCCCCAGACGTTCGCGCTTCTTATTTTCCTCAGTCAACTCAGCCCCTAATCTGTTCATTAGCTCAATCTGCTGTTGGAAAGCATGGACGGCCTTGTTTTTCTCACTGCGTATCTGGGCTAGCTCCTGCTCTAACCCTTCGTTGATCTTCATCAAGGCTTCTTTTTCTTTCACAACTTGTTCGTAGGCTTCCCGAGAAACAGTAGTGGGCTCTGCTACCGGAATGGGAACAAGGATTGGTGCATCTGGAAATGGCATCCGCAAATGACTTGCTCTCTCCTGGATCTAAGCTCTGTCTGGTGCATAGGCCTGACAGTCATTCTTCCCTAACAGCGGCTTCCCTCTTCGGTTAATACGCGTCCAGGCATGCTGCAGCTTGGCCAATAACTCCCCCTTCAGATCACCGGTGAAGTATTGAGATTCCTGTACTTCTTCCTCCTTTGGTGGGTTCTTCAGTGCATATCCGAACTGACGGACCAACAAGGATGGGTTGTAGTTGATACACCCTTTCCTCCCTATCAACGGAACATTAGGGTACCCAGAACAACTGAATATAAGCTCGGATCCCAGCAGATCTCTATCAAACCATTCAACGTCTTCGGAAGATAGCCTCATCAGGCGCTCTAACCAACTAGTTGTGGTTGCATTCTCCACAAAAGATCCCTTCATAGGAAGATGACTCTTGAACCACATATTCAACAGAGGAGCACAACAGTAAACAACCTTTCCCCTTCTGTTTTCGTTCTTGTAGTGCAGGGAGTGGTAGAAGTCTCCGATCAACGTTGGCACTGGATTGCCGGCAGAAAATAGATGGAAAGCGTCCAGGTCTACGAAATTGGGCAAGTTAGGAAACAGCACAATCCCATAAATGCATAGAGCCAAAAGAGCATTGAAAACCACCCAACATCCGCTCATGGCATACTCCTGAGCTTTGCCAACCAGGAAATCAAGAGAGAAACCTGAAACCCCAAGCCAAGAAGTCACTAACAGCTCTGCAGCGTCCATATGCAAGACTTTGGCTAAGTCCTCCAACTTGGGCTCAGCAGCAGAGTGAATAAAGGGAACCTTGTTCTGCACCGGTAGCTCAGTAAACTCCACATACTCCTCAATGGTGGGCCCTAGAATGAAGTCAGCAAACGTAAAACATCTCAATGCGGGGTCATAGAACTGCATCAAGGTGTACAACCCGTTCATCTCATCAGCAGTGGGCTTGCAGACTAATCTCAGTAATCTCCCATGACTCATTCTGAAGCTTCTCCTAACCTCCTCGTCAGCGAGAGATATCAGACCAAGCAAAGAAGTAATATCAGGTGACGGCAGCTTATACGCAACTGTTTTCCTCAAACCAGCCATAATCAACACTCAGAAGTCTGGGCACTAGAATCGGAGGATATGCAAATGCACCTGCAGCACAGACACACGTTAATGGGATGCAATGATAATGGGTATGCAACAATGCAATGCAAGTAACATGCAACAGGGACCAAATGCCGTAGCTGAATAGCCTGAACCATATCAAGAAGTCTCAGATAGACTCTATAGAAGTCCTCAAACCCTGGTCTCAGATAGACCTAAAACAAAGCCCCAACAATGGTCTCTGACAGACCCCAGAACTATCCAACTGGTCTCTGACAGACCTCCTAACACATCTCCAAATGGTCTCTGACAGACCTCATAACACATCTCCAAATGGTCTCTGACAGACCTCATAACACATCTCTAAATGGTCTCTGACAGACCTCATAGCTCTCCATAAATACCCAGGATCTCTGATCAAGGAACAAACCGGTAGTCTGAAGGTCTAGTTACCTGCATAACCCCAAACCCTCTCACAGGTGGATGTCCTAGTAACTGACAAAGGTATGGCATCCTATGCGGTCGTCGGCGTCACAGACTTTCAGGGTTGATGATACGATTCCCAGAAGGAGTGGCATCATCAAATCCTGAAGAGGCCTCACTTAGCCAACTTCCAAATGATCGGTTCCCGGAGTCGACAATTCAGCTGACCAACAACCCCTTCGACCCAAAGGGTAGAAAAAGAAGCCAACCAGAAGAACCTCGTCCGAGTGTAGATTTCATGAGACACTAATGCAAGCAAAGCCGGCACGCGCCCACTACTTTCTACTCTAATTCTAGGTGCACTCAAGCCCAGGTCCGACTTATCTCTCAATCAAAGAACACCCGTCACACCCCAATACAGCAATAATAATCAATATATATAATGCTGAAAATAAAGGTCAGAAATATAAATCCATACAAAATCCTCGACGGGAAAACAAGCGTTAGGATTGACTCTCTTAAGGGACGTTGGATCCCAAATGCATAAGGACCATCGCAGTCCTTAGCAGCCAGGGGACGTTGGATCCCCAGCAGAGTCGCCAACTGTCGCTACTGCGAAAATCGGCGCCGGCTGAACAGAAGAGTCGCCACCGTGCGTTATTTATCCCACGGGAGGGAAAGGAAACACTCAGAGTAAACCTCACACAACACGGGAAAAGGTATGGTCGTCGCAACCAAAACCTGGATTCGGGAGTCGGTTACGCAAGGGGAAGGTATTAGCACCCCTCACGTCCATCGTACTCGATGGGATCCACGCTTGCTTTCGGGTATGGATTGTTATTCTATCTACGCTACAGGTCAGGGGTTAAAAGAAAAGAAAATGACTCGGCAAAGTATCGCACTTTATGCCTACGTATTCCCGTATGGAACGAGAAATCAGAGTCAACGTAGTTCGCCTACCTACGGGAAAGGAGGGGAAGGTTGCTCGCTAGGATATCGCATCCTATGCCTACGTACTTTCATACAGCATGAAAGATCAAAGCAAACGTAGTTCGGGCCACGTACGACACAAGTCTGTCTTGATTGTTTTTATTCCTTCTGAAAAAGGGTTTTTCTGATTAACAGTCCCAGCGGACAAAAATTGACGTTTTGATGAGTTCACATTCTTTTACGGAAGAAGTGTCTTTTATTGTGTTCGAAATATTTATTGTGTTTTTCTGTTTGTTTTGAGAAAGAAGAGACAGAACTCTAACCTACGGTTTAAAAGGGAATCAAACTAACCTAATGTTATCATGCATGGGTTAAGACCTAGTGTCTATCATGCTCCTCTCTTGCGCAGAGAGAAACAGAGATCCTAAGGGAATAGACGGAAACAGAAACAATAGCATATATATACAGTAAAGCGGTAAGATGCATGGATGCAACAATACAAGCGAGGCAAGGGAGTCCCACTCAACCTCGAACCTAGAAAACAATAGGCAAAGGTGAACAGGATTCACTTTCAACCCAACAGGGTAAACAGCAAACAATACAGTCCAGAAAACCAATCAATACATCAAGAATGAATAACAGCAGAAAATAAACAGCCACAACAGCTCTGCATCACACCAGTCTTCCAGTCATCTCCAATCAGCTACAAGCTTCAGCAAGCATCAATCTCCATCTCCACAGCTTTTCAGCAAGGTCCTGATCATTAATCTTCCATCTGCAATGGCTTTTCTTCAAGTCCTATCCTCCAGGATGAACATCAGTCAACAAGATGAAGTGAATGAATGTTAGACAGTCAATTACCTACCAAGGGTGGTTCATTAACTGTTAACATTATACAAATAATTTTCCCTCAAAAGTTCTATCTTTCAAATACATTCACTGATCCTTCCAAAGGAAGGAGGTGGGTATTTGATAGAGACTTTGAATCATAAGGAAAGGATGGATGCAGACAAAGCATTCCATGTTTGAGAGACAAGCTTTCTAATCTAGAGCTCTGCCTAGCTCCTAAACCCTAATCTCCTCAACAGCTGCTAGCAGGAAACTCCTCTTCAACTCTGGAAGTTGGTCTTCAGGCTCTGGATCTCCAATGGCTTCATCATCACAAGTCTTCAGCTCTCCCAATCCCCAAGCAATCCCAATACCCACACAGACAAACAGTAATCCCCAGAGGGCACACCACACCAATCAATCAAATATAGACAGTAATATACCAATAGCAGTAGGGGAATCCTAGTGATTTCTAAGGGATCTAATAACTACCCATAGTCCCTATAGTCCCACATATAACATATTCAATCTCTAAGTCCTAGGGGAAATGGTTCAATTCTCCTAAGTTATCACTCAAAACCCTAATTTTGTTCATGTTATTCTCACCTAAACTAAACACCTAAAATTAATTCCTAAAAATATGAACTAAATTGTATATACAAGCTAATCTCATCTACTAATCAACCTAAAAAGAATGGGTTAAAAATAGTAAAGCAACTATTAGAACAAAAATTATCAAATTTGAGTACTAAACAAAATATTATTTACACCTAATTAAAAGAAAAATATGCCAAAAATAAGAAAATGAAATGAATTATTAATTTTTTTATATGAGAATTTTCTTGACAAAATTATGAAAACAATGCAAAAAGAACCAATTGAAAATATGCATTTTTTGATTTATTATGATTTTTAAAAGATTTAATATTTTTGAGAAAAAAAAATAAAATGAAGTAAAGTTGGAAAGGGGTGCAGCTAGTAATAAAAAGCAGTTAAAATGCAAGGTGGGCCCAGACTGGGGGGCGCGCATAGCAAGCGCGTCTGGGCCCAGTCAAAAAGAAAACATGACAAAAAAATAAAAAAGATGGAAACGGTGCATTTAGCAAGAAATGTAGTTGAAATTGTTTGGGCCTGGTAACCAAGGGGTACGAATAGCAAGCAAGGTTTGAGCCCATCAGATAGGATTAAATGAAACGGTGCGTTTAGCACCCAGGGTCTCCCTCCAAATCTCATTTTAAACGTGAGCCCTACGATCAGGTCCTTGGTCCAAGTCAAAGGGGTCATCCAACGGCTGTCCATCGTCTTCAACCTTAGAAACCCTAGGGTTTCAGAAATCTCCCTCCATGCACGCACCTTCCACAGCTTGGTTCTCCCTCAATTCTCCATGAATGCCCTCGATCCAAAGAGCAAAGTTGCTCTAAATTTCTCCCTCTACACAGCCATAACCATAACTCCTCCTAAAACTCAAGCAATAATGGAACCCAATAGGTATAACAGATAGAATCCACCATTAACACCTGATATCAACTGCTTCAATTCTCCATAATTTTTACCCTAAAATGATCTACATCTTATGCTGAGTATTCTGAACTATTGAGCCAAGATTATAGGGCCATATCCTTGGTGTTCTAAGCTCTAACAGAATTAGTGCTCCATTGATAACCTCCATTAAACTTCTCCAAACTTTGTGAAATTCATCACCAAACCACCTAGGTCTCTAATATACTAACAATCCTATGCCATGATCACTATGCTAGCTAATTCGAAGGAAAACATACCTGGTGCAAATTCTTGAAAACAGGTGCTAAAATCCTTGGATCTGATGCTTGTGATGAGTGGAAAATGATTAAGGAACTTGATTATGAATTCTGTATGCAATGAATCTTGTCCAATCCTTCTGAATTCAGCAATCCCAAAGTTCTTGCACTTTGGATGATAAAGTTGTATGGCACGATCCTTGCTCAATTCCACCAAATGAATTTGTGAATTCTGGTCCTTGGATGATGATGATGAAGAACAGATCAAGAATGATGCAAATTGATGAGAATTTGAGAGAGTTTGGATTGATTTTGCAAGATGAGAGAAAGTGTATGAAACTTGTGATTTTGAGTAAATGTGATCACCAACCATGGCATGAACCTTCTCATATCAATATATAGGTGAGAATAGAACCTCCTAGAAACTTGGAGAAGCTTCCCTTGCACTCTTTCCTTTGGATTTGGCTTATGTATCTTCCATTACAAGTAACCATGGATAACTCCCAAAATGTGAACTAAGCTCAAAATTCTACTTTAGCCAATGTCCTTAAAATGATCTTCCCATTCAAAATGACCTAAAATTTCACCTCATTTGGCCAAAATATGAAAAATCTCATTTTTAAGTCCATTTTTATTCATTAAATCCAACAATTTTGAAACCTTGTGCTATGAATCTTTCCAATCTCTCATGGTCACTTTTCTAGACTCAAAATGTCATTTGGAACAAGTTTTATGTTGTAAAGGTTTCCATTTGAAGCTTCCTTGTATGAGTTTTGGGCATAGGCTTGAAATGACCTGTAATTCTCAGATGACCAAAATACCCTTTGCTTTCCAAGACCATAAGTAGAGTTCCACAAATCATATGAAGGCATACCATACCATTCTAGAAAGCTAAGACAATGAGGAACAATTATTATGTTGACCATAAATTCATTTGAAATCTCCTTGAGGGGTAAAAATTGCTTGGAAGTCAAGTTACTTTCACAGACAAAATTTCAGATACCTCAGATGACCTGTAACTTCCAAGGACCATAACTTGAGTTCTATAAATCTCCTTGATGTCTTCCACCACTCAAATTAAAGGTATTGAGATCATCTACAAGTTTCATGTTGACCAAGGATCCATTTGAAGCTTTCATTTTGACTCATCTTGCTTGGAAATTTGACCTAAACTAGGGGATTTTACACAGAAACCCTAATTTAGAAACTCCTCTTCTCCTTGATTTCTCCTGATTTCTTCTTAGCATATCATCATATCCTTATTCTTCATGTCAAATGATGAATCCCACATCTCTCCAATAGACCTCAATGTCTTTCAATCAGTCCTTTGACCTAGAGTTGACCTAGGGTTGACCCAGATGAAACCCTAGTTGACTGTCTTCAACTGCAATTCTTGTGATCACACCAATGACTTGTCTCCTTCTCCAAATGACTTTCTAAGTCCTCCAAGATGTCTAGATACTCCCCATGCTCAGTCCACAGCTCACAATTTCTTTGTTGATCCTCAGAGACCCTCAGATAGGAGATGGATGCACTTGCTTGATCCATTGACTTGATAGCTTTCAAATTCTTTTCTGATGACTTGAATGGGATTGAATTAGAATAATAACCTCTTGATAGGCCTCTAGAGATGAGAATAATGATTGGTCCCCTGTTGGATGACTTGCTATACTTATGCTATGCAGATGGTTAGGCTATGTACATGACTCTATATGCAAATGCTAATGATATTGAAACATAAACCAAGTGAATAAGGTTGGGCAAATTTTAGGGTGCAACAGATGGGAATGCCTAGCAAGTCTGAGTATTCTTCTAGAAAGGGTGCTAGAACATAATCTGGAAACACAAAGCATCTCAACGGAGCATCATAGAGCTGTAGTAGAGTATACAGGCCACTGATCTCGTGTGCGTTAGGCTTGCAAACAAATATCAACAACCTCCCATATGATTTCCTAAAGTCTTCTGTTACTGAACCATCAGCCAGGGCAATCAACTTCAGCATGGGACCAATGTCTGGAGTGGGAAATCTATATGCTATTGTCCTCTTCAAAGTCTCCATATCAGAAATACAGAATGAGACCACTAGAATCGGGGAGAGATACGCACCTGCTACACAGACACACGTTAATGAAATGCAAAATGAAAATGCAAGGATGCAAATGCTAAGGATGCAGGAAGGAGATCAAGACTGCTGTGCTGTTGAGTGAGAAGGGCCAAGATTCCGCTTCAACAAGAACATAGCACTGCTCTAATAGGAACCTTTGTTACCAATACATCGGATTCAAATTGTAGAGAAAACCAGGTAGTTTGAAGGTAAATGTTTCCTGCACAACCCCAGTCCCACTCACAGGTATGAACCTAATCCACTAATAAAGGCACGACATCTTATGTGTTTCTCAGTGTCACAGACTTTCAAGAAATGATGATACGTTCACCAGTTCTGGTTTGGCATCATCACCCCCTGAAGAGGCCTCACTTAGTTGAGTCACAAATGATCGGTCCCCAGAGTCGACAATTCTCAGATCCAAAATCAATTCCAATCCTAAGGACCAGAAAAGAAATCATCAAAGAGGATCTCGTCTGAGTGTGAACTTCATGGGAACTGGTGTTTGCTAAGCAAACAGGTCCTCCACTAATCTCCACTCTAATGCTATGTTTGCTCTCAAGCCTGGGTCTGGCTTTTCACTCATCAGAACTTCCCTCCCTACAACAGCACAATAATAATGATAATGTTGAAAATAAAATGAGGGAAAGTAAAGTGCGAAAGTAAATAAAGTACAACACATATGAAACCTAAAAAGATAAACAAACAAGCGCTAGGATTGACTCGCATAGGGAACCAGAGTCCCCAGCAGAGTCGCCAGCGGCTGGGGATGACCCAGACAGCCAGGAAGAAAAACAAGGCGAGACTCGCATAGGGAACCGTTATAGCTCCCCAGCAGAGTCGCCAGCTCAATCACCATTTCCCAAGTATAAGGCTCATGGCACAATATCCATTATCTTTATTAAGTGTGTTAAGGTTGTATGAAGATGAGAAGAGAAGATGCACAGAAGGTCTAAGGGAAACTCTGCCCTAACGTTGTCATGCAAAGTGATCCTAAAGTTTGGATGAAGAGGGGAAACATCTACCCTAATGTTAACATACTTGGATTGAACGCCTAATGTCTCTCCTACTCCCATCCTAAAAGGAGGGACTAGGAATCCTATGGGGATCATGGCAAGAAAGCACAAGAAGAACAAAGGAAGAATCAATCACAAGTAGAGAAATGCAAACATGAAAATGCACAATTAGAATGGTGGGAGGGAGGAAAAATGTGTGGGGCAGCAGCCGCCACAATTAGAATGGTATGCGAACATGCAAGCAAAAAAGCAAATATGGCATTCTGGTGCAGTGTTAATCGGTTAACACATACTGTTAATCGGTTAACACCTTAAAATGTTTGAAAAATATGAAGTTTTGAACAGGTTAATCGGTTAACCCTATGCGTTAACCGATTAACACTATTAACGTTTAGAAAAGTTTGAAAGTTTGAAATGGTTAACCGGTTAACCATATAGGTTAACCTATTAACACTGCACTAGAAGTGAAAAACAGCAACAGAAAAAAGCACTTAATGCAAAAAATCACTTAATCAAGTGATCCAACAGACCAGCTTATCAAATAAGCACGAAATTACACCTGCAAACAGAAAACCAATAGACATGCAAACATGTCTACACAGCACAATCGCAAATCACACGGATCGAAATTCACCAAAATTCAATCGAATATGAAAATCATCATGGAAATGCAAATAAGCTCGAAAATGTTATGGATCTAGAATCTCCAACCTTCGAACCGGAGATTTGCTTTGGTTAGTGTTGATCTTGTTGTAATTGAGTAGTTCAAGCGCTAGAAATCCGGAAAACTTCGAGATCCAAGCCAATTGTAGTTGTACGAACGAAGATCCGCCAAATTCGAGTCGAAACGCTTTGAATAATCACTTCCAACTCAAGCTCCAAAATCAGATCTCAATTTGAATGAAAATTGATAATGAAAATCGATCCAAAGATGAGGATGGATGAAGGTTTATACTCAAGAATCCATTGATTTCAATGAAAAATCAATGAATCCTAATGAAAAAGAGCTTTGAGTGTGGGTTTTGGAAATGGAGAAGTTGAGAGAATTTGAGAGAGAATTTTGATCAATTTTAAAAATGGATGTGAGAAATGAGAATTGGCTCCTTTTGGTTTGGAGTAGATCACTTAAATACCATCTAGGTTTGGATCCCAAAGGTGGGGTTTGGACTTTGGATTGGAAAGTTGGTTTGGAGCTAGGCATGGGAATTTGGAGGGAAAATTGAAATAACCAACTTTCAAGAACATTCTAGATCCTTCTTTTTGGTAAAAATGAGTTTTAAGGTGATCAAAATTGGACCCCAAGTGCAAATGGCTTGCGAAATCACGTATAGGGCAAAATCTGCTATGGTTAACCGGTTAACCATATACGTTAACCGATTAACACTGTTAAAATTTCAAATCTGAGCTGATTTTCCTTTGGTTAATCGGTTAACCATATGTGTTAACCGATTAACACCTTCAAAAATTTGAATTTGGCGCCTTTTGGAGGGAAACCTGCCCGTTTTCCCGTTTCTCGCCGTTTTGAGCTCTCCTAAGCTTTGACACTTGCTCTTGAATACTGTGACTGTGATAATGCTGGATATAGACTGAATGGTGTCTCCTGATCTGAGCATAACCTGCAAAATAAAATCGGCCGCTCGACCGCTGGGCAAAATAAATGTCGCCTCTTCTGATGCTCGCTGCTCAGTTGCTTGCATGGAAATGAAACCTGAGCCACGGGAACCTTGATCCCCTGCCTCGAGAACCAATGCTATGCAAAATGCGGATGCCATATGAAATGCAATGAAACATAAGTTAGGTAAAGAAAATAGGTTGGGCAAATTTTGGGGTGCAACAATAGGTAAACCCGAGGTTTTTTAAATAAAGTTATACTACTGATAGTGGATTCTTATTTCTGGATTGGTAGCTCCCAGATGCAGGTGAAGTGTACCGAACTAAGTTAATATATCATGTGTTATTTACCATTCTGTAAATATACAGTCAGTATTTTCTTATTGATTAACATGTTGTAACATATGTTGAAACATCTGTCGTGACTTTGTTGCTAATATTCAGAATGCCAGCTTGTTTATTCTACTCTTGTTTTAAAGTTATGTAGAGAACAATGTCGTGACATGTTGTTAGGGCATCTGCAATCTGCTTGCCAGAATTTCAATTGGCATCAGAGCAGGCATCCTGTCAATTTATGGATGAGATCTTGGGAGATACTTTCGGGTTCTTTAAATAAGGTGTGTCTTTGTGCAATCAGGCCCTTCATTATAATGTTTTCAAAGGTTTTGGATATCCAAAATGATTGGTAATGGATCAAGGATGACAGCTATTGGTTGGTTGTTTTTTTTCCTTCTGCTAAGATGTTCTTGCTGCTGCTGGTGTTGAGGTTCCTTTCTGCCTGGTGTCCACTAAGATGTCTTGACATCTTGACTAGAGCCTATTGAAGATGTGTTATTGTTCCGCTGCATGTTTTTCTGATGAAAGGACATTGATAAAGCTAGATTGAATACTCTGTTTACCCTCTGGTTGTCACAAAGGCGTCGGTATCTATGGAAGTTCTAGCTATTATAGTCGAGAGTAATGGAATGGAGAGAGTTGTTTGTTGGTGTTCACCTTTAATGTCTTGTTACTTGGAAGGTTGGTTCCTTCAGGTATCTTGAAGTTGTTTTGTAGGAAATATGATTTGAGTTCTAGGGTATCAAATTCATGGTCTATGAAGTTGGTAATCTACCCTTATCATGACAAAGCTGCCAAAGACACTTGAGATTTCTCTCAAGTCTACTCATAAAGGCTTCTCTATTATGTCTATGGAGTTCTCTGGTTGCTCTTCTGGATCAAGGATGCTTTTTGAGGATGATCAATTTGAAGAAATTGGAGGTGATTTATTTTGACCATCCATGTGTTGCAAGGACTTCACCAGCAAGAGAAAGTCATGGGCAGGTTTAGTTAAGGGTGCCAGCCTTGATGTTTCAACATCAAAGATTCTTGCACTAAAGAATACTTTTGGTATTGTTGAAGTGTAAATATTCGACATGTGGTCTTCTCTACAAGATGTATGGATTTATGTTTGAAAAAGTGATGGAGGAGTTAGTGAAGGTGAGAAAATACTTAGAAGGGGGGTTGAATAAGTATGAAGATAAAAACTTAGAAGTAAAAACTCAAGTATTTTTATCCTGGTTCGTTGAACTCAACTACTCCAGTCCACCCTATCCAGAGTGATTTGCCTTTCTCAAACAAGGACTTAATCCACTATTTAATCAACTGATTACAATAGTAAGCACTAAGAACAATTGTTCAAAGTCTTCTCAAGAACTTCTGATCCCAACTGGATCTTCTTAAGGAACTATTACAATAAAATGTAAGATCAATACAAGTGTATGAATGCTTCTAACAAGCTTTATCACAACAGTGATATTTCACTTAATGTTAAGAACAAAAGAATAAACTCAGCAATAAGAATATTTTATGAGAGCTTGTAAGAGTTTCTTTTAAGATTCATTGGTAGTGGATCACTTTGAAGAAGATGATGAAGACTTCCTTTTATATGCACAGTAGTCCATAAAAGTCTTGACATTGGAGGCTGTGTACTGAAAAAGCCTGAACCTTTTTTGTCTTTACATCACATGACTTTTCCTGGAAGTAGAATGCACAGAGAAATGCTTTTGGTCTGTGTTCTAGTGTCAAGCATGAAAGAGGAAAGAGTCGTTGAGCTAAATCAAAGGATATTACTTTGAATTCTTCTTCAACAAGTATTTCTTTTCAGCAAAGTTAATCATCAGATTTTGCATGATCAGAGTCTTGGATACCCATCAGATTTTGCTGAATCAGAGTAAGGAAGCAAGTGTGCTTTAGCGTGTAGTTCTTTCAGAGCAGAGTTTTATGAATCAGATCCTCAGTACATGTAGCGTGTATTACTCTCAGAGTCTTCTGAAAAACTGTGCTTCTTAACTCTCATATAAAGTTCTTCAATGCTTCAGAGTCTTCAGATCTTATTAGAGTCTTCTGCTTCAGATTCTTCTGCAGCTTCTGCTTCAGATTCTTCTGTAGCTTCTGCTTCAGATTCTTTTGCAGCTTCTGCTTCAGATTCTTCTGTAGCTTCTGCTTCAGATTCTTCTGCAGACAGCGCTCAGATTCTTCTATAAGATGATTCTGACTCTTCAGAGCCTTCCATTGTTCCATGTTCAGATTAATTTGCTCTGGGAAGTATATATACTTTAATTATCTGCAGCAAATATTCATGAACCAATTTTAGAGTATATAATTCTTTAATACAAAATTTCATAAGAGTTATCATCAAAACATAGAGATATTACTAAGAAACAATCTGTGTTCTTACAATCTCCCCCTTTTTGATGATGACAAAACATGAGAAATTTTGTTCAATAGTAAAAAATAATAATTATAACTCCCCCTGAGATTAAGAATCTCCCCCTGAAATGAATACTCTAAGGAAAAGAATACTTCCCTTTTTGCTTGAGTGTATTTCAGAATCAGAGTCTGATGACTTCTTTCAAACACAGAGTCTGGTTAATCAGAGTCTGATGACTTCTTTCAAACACAGAGTCTGGTTTTACGTTTAGACTTAGAGTACAATTTTCTTCAAGAATCAGAGTCTGGTTGGGTAACTCTCAAGATAACTTCAATGAATTTATTTTGTCAGATGAAATAATAGAATCTGAAAGACTTAAATTCAAAGATAGTTAATAATATGTCTGAATTTTGTTTTAGTATTTGCTTATGGATTGAACAATCAGATTCTTTTTCTCCCCCTTTTTGTCATAATCAAAAAGATGTGTAAAGACAGAAAAGATAATAGAAGAAAAACAAAGCAAAAAATTTCATTCATTCAAATGGATCACATAACAGATGATAACAAACAAACAAGAGAAAACAGATTCAAAACAGCAGTGCAAAAAAATGAAAAGAAACTAGGGTTGACGAGATGCAATCAAGGTCAGATGATCTGTGATCTTTGTAGTAGACTCTTCTTGCTTGGCCATCCAAGTCTTAATCTCTTCAGTGGTTTGTTCTTGTTTGATCATCCAGGACTTGATTTCCTTAACCTCTTTTACAAGTTCTGAATTGTCAACCTTTACTTCAGGTACAGATGCATCAATGTCCATATCAGATGCAACGTCTTCAGAAGGAGAGTCTTCAGCAGGAGCAGCTTCCAGAAGCAGCACTCGTGGTTTGGGAATGCTCATCAAAGTTTGTCTTACTAACTCAGCAAACTTTGCCTTAGCATCTTCAGCACAGACTGTCTTGAGATGAGAGGCCACCACGTTGATCTTAGAGATAAATTTATCCCAAGCAGCTTCAGACTTAACAGGATCTATACTGAACAGACACTCTTCTTCCACACGTGAAATCCCCATACGAACTTCCTTTTTGAAATTATCAAACAGTTTATCAACATCTGATCTAGGGTTAGGGTAAAGAAATTCCTCAGGGGTCACTTTCTCAGCAGATTCAGAGTTTGGCTGAGGTTGTTCACAAGTGATATTAGGAGGTGTTGGATCAGATGGTGGTTGGTCAGATGGTTGAAATGCAGATGGTTGAGGTTCAGACTTTTGAGGTTCAGATGGTTGTGGGATTGAGAGTTGAGGTGTAGGGGTTGGTGAAATTTCAGATTCAGAGGATGAATTTTGAAAATCTGAGAGGTTGAAATTTGAACGAAGTGCAAGTCTACGATTTATTTGGTCAGGTGCTGATAGATCAGAAAATGCAGCTTTGAGTGGATCAGGAATGTGTAAACAAGAGGGTGAGGGAACTTCTGATTCAGAATCAGATGATTCAGTGGAGTGGCATGAGGTGGATGACAAGACAACCATGGTTGCAAGTGGTTCCAGATCAAGAATGTCATTTGAGGGTTCTGGAGCAGGTAACGGTTGTTCAATTATTGAGGGATGTTCAGATGGTGTTGTTTGGGGAGGTTCAGATGAAATGGGTTGAGATTAATGTTCTGGTGATTGTTGTTGCTGTTCTGGTTGTGTTTGTTGTTGTTGTTGTTGTTGTTGTTGTTGAGGTTCTGGTTGTTGTTTTTGTTGAGGTTCTGGTTGAGATGGTTCTTGTTGTTGATGTTTTGGTTGGATTTTTGTTTGAGGTGGTCCAGATGGAGTTTGTATAAAAGATGGTTGTGAAAGTGTAGTTTGAGATGAAAGGAGTTCAGATGTATGAATTCCAGATGATGGTGGTACAGATGATTGTGGTCTAGAAGGTGATGGAGGAGGTGAAGGTAATGGAGAATGAATGGTTGGAGTTGGATCAGATGTTAATACCTGCTTGATAGTTTCTCTTATGTCTTCCAGACTTGCTTCTAGAGGAGTGGGTTTCACTTTCTTTACCTTCTGAGCCTTAGCAGCAGCTTTAGAGGCTTTTCTCTTTGGCTGAGCCTCAGATCCTTCTTCAGCTATCTTCTTTGAGCGTCTTTCTCTAACAGGATTGGGCAGAACTTCTCCTTCCTTCTGGACGATGTTCACAGGCAGAGGAACACCATTTAATAGACAATCAACTATGTTGGATAAGATGATCCCCCTTGGTTCTTCAGCAGTGAACATTGGAAAATCTTTAACAGGAATCCTTCTGTTGCTTACATCCTTAGTAGCAATTTTCTTAGGTTTGCTGGCAAGCTCTGTGATGACCTTCATCCTCTTCAGAGTATTGCCATTGATGACAGAACCTATGACATAAGACAGATCCTCTGTCAATCCAGTATCATACAGATATTTCACAAGACCATTCTCTGTTAGAATGTCTGATATCAGCCTACCCATAGGAATCCAATTCCTAACTTTTCCAGCTTTGACTCTTACATCTTCTCTTGTTTCCTTTACATGATTCAGAAGGTGACTGAACAGAAGATAAGGCAAGTCCACCTTCTTTCCCTTGCTCATATAGAACATGAAGTATAGTTGTTCAACACTGACATAATCTGGGGAATTTGATGATTTTCTGTGAAAGATGGAACTCATGAAAATCTTGGCCCAGATCCTGTAGACTGGTTTCAGTTCCCTTACTTTGCTAGTTGGTGTCCCAGAAATAGTAACTTCTTGAAACACATCAGCAAGATCCACACAAGCAGATTATAGACTGGTTTCACCATCAGTTTCAGAGTATCCAATTAGTTGTCTGATCAGCTTCTCAGTAATCACAATCTCCTTTCCAAGGACAGAAGAATGGATGAATTTAGGGCACACCTGAGCATGTATCCAGAATTCTTTCACTAAGGTTGGATAAACAGGACCCATGAGCCTGTCTAAATACTTTGTCCAACTCTGAGTTTGGATGGTTGAGGAAAGATTAAACCCATTTTCTTCAATGGACTCAAGGTCTATGAAGCATTCACTCAGAACTTCCAGTTCTATGGTTGGAGTGAGAAGAGTTCTTACAGGTTCTTTGTAAGCTTCAGCATTAGGAACAGAACCAGCAATGGTTGATTGCATCTGAGAAGATGTTGATGAAGAAGATGCCACTGATGTTCTTGAGTGAGAGGTTTTAGGTTTAGGGTTTAGATGGAGAGCAAAGAGACGACAAAAATGCATAAAAGGTTCGTGAGGTGAAAAGTGTGAAATGGTGTGATTTGTGATATTTATAGATAAAATCAGATACACAAACAGTCACATAGGCACGCTTCACACAAAATTTAATGAAAAAGTAAAAACATCATTGCACAATAATTATGATTCTGACAAATGGAGGGAAAATCAAGAAAATTCAGATTTTCAAAGCAGTACTTCAAACGTTAATTCAGTAAAGTGCACTCTACCTTTTCAGTTTCTGAGCTACACGTGTTTGCTTGCTTGTGCTTCTGAAATCTCTTGAGAAATGAAATGTTAGACAATGTTCAGAGCCTCTGAGCATTGTTAGTTCATATTTACACAAGTAAAATAATTCAAGAAAATGAATAAATTAACAGATGAAATACTTCAGAGCATTAAACATTTTGCATCTGAGAAGTTTGCCTCTGATAAATATTATTCTGGACAAAAATCCATACAAATATTTTTCAGAATAAACTTGAACCTATCTTCTGCAAGGGGTTTTGTAAAAATATCAGCCCATTGATGATCTGTATCAACAAAGGCTAAGTTTATAATACCCTTCTGAACATAGTCTCTGATAAAATGATGTTTAATTTCTATATGTTTTGCCTTAGAGTGTAAAATTGGATTTTTAGATAAACATATAACAGAAGTATTATCACAGAAGATAGATACATTACTCTCAAAGATCTGATAGTCCTCTAATTGACTCTTCATCCAGAGCATCTGCGTGCTACATCCAGCAGCAGCAATGTATTCTGCCTCTGTTGTAGAAAGTGCAATTGTGGGTTGCTTCTTGCTGTACCATGAGATCAGATGACTTCCAAGGAACTGACAACTTCCAGAAGTACTTTTACATTCTACTCTGTCTCCAGCATAGTCAGCATCATAGAATCCAACTAATGTATATTTATCAGATCTTCTGTAACACAGACCCACGTTAGTAGTACCTTTCAGATACCTTAGAATCCTCTTAACAGAAGTTAAGTGAGATTCTCTAGGATCTGATTGGAATCTTGCACATAAACATACACTGAACAGAATGTCAGGTCTAGAAGTAGTTAAGTAGAGAAGGGATCCTATCATACCTCTGTAGAGTTTCTGATCTACTTTCTTACTTACCTCTTCGTGCATACATTGAGCAAACTCCTTTCCCAACATAGTATTGGTAGATCCAAATATAATATCATCCACATATATTTGACATATTAGAAGATCTTTCTTAAATGTTTTACAAAAGAGTGTTGTGTCCACTTTGCCTCTGATGAAATTTTTCTCCAGAAGAAAATTGCTTAACCTCTCATACCAAGCTCTGGGAGCTTGTTTTAAACCATACATAGATTTCTTTAGTTTGAAAACATGTTCTGGAAATTTTTCACTCTCAAAACCAGGAGGCTGGTGAACATAAACTTCTTCTTCTATAATACCATTTAGAAAGACACTTTTAACATCCATCTGATATAGAGTGAAGTTGTATTGTGCAGCAAATGAAATAAGAAGACGTATAGATTCTAACCTTGCCACTGGAGCATAAGTTTCAGTGTAATCAATACCTTCTTGTTGACTGTACCCTTGAGCAACAAGCCTTGCCTTATTTCTTTCAACTTCTCCTTTCTCATTAAGCTTATTTCTGAAGACCCGCTTAGTTCCAATTATGTTGAATCCTTTTGGTCTTGGAACTAAGTCCCACACATCATTTCTAGTGAACTGATTTAGCTCTTCTTGCATGGCAATAATCCAGTCATTGTCTTGCAGAGCTTCATCCACAGTGGTTGGTTCAATTACTGACACCAATCCAAATAATGATGCTTCAGAGGATCTGAGGAAGGATCTTGTTCTGATAGGGTCATCCTTCTTTCCAATGATCACATTCTCTGGATGAGAAGCATTGATTCTGGAAGATGATCCTTTAACAGCTGATTCTTCAGAAATGTTTAAGTTGTTCATCTGAGAAGTCAAAGGAATTGCATCTGGGTTTGCTTCTGGTTCCTTCACTTGAGCTTTGTCTGCCTCTGATCCTTCAGAGTCTGTGAAGACTACCTCTCTATCTGCAGAACTTTCAAACTGCTTTGGCTTTTCAATGCCAAGCTTATCATCAAATCTAACATGAATAGACTCTTCCACAATCTGTGTTTCAGTATTGTATACTTTGTAGCCTTTAGAGCGTTCAGAATACCCAAGCATGAAACACTTCTGTGCTTTAGAATCAAACTTGTTCAGATTTTCTTTAGTATTCAACATATAGCAAATACATCCAAAAGGATGAAAATAAGCAATGTTGGGCTTTCTGTTCCTCCACAATTCATAGGGAGTCTTTTCCAGAAGAGGTCTTACAGACACTCTGTTCTGAATGTAACATGATGTGTTGATTGCTTCTGCCCAAAAGTGCTTTTCCAGATTAGTCTCATTGATCATGGTTCTGGCCATTTCTTGTAGAGTTCTATTTTTCCTCTCTACAACTCCATTCTGTTGTGGAGTTCTAGGACAGGAAAAATCATGAGCAATGCCATTTTCATTAAAATATTTTTCAAAATATTTGTTTTCAAATTCACCACCATGATCACTTCTGACTTTTATAATTTTGAAATCTTTTTCATTCTGGACTTGTTTGCAGAAGTCAAAGAACACAGAATGTGACTCATCCTTGTGTTTTAGGAACTTTACCCATGTCCATCTACTATAGTCATCAACAATGACTAATCCATACTTCTTGCCTCTGATGGATGCAGTTTTCACTGGTCCAAACAGATCAATATGAAGTAATTCTAATGGTCTAGAAGTAGAAACAACATTTTTAGATTTAAAAGAGGATTTTGAAAACTTCCCTTTTTGACATGCTTCACAAAGAGCATCTGAGGTGAACTTCAACTTAGGAAGTCCTCTGACAAGATTAAGTTTATTAATCTGAGATATACGTCTCATATTAATATGCCCTAATCTTCTGTGCCAGACCCATTGCTCCTCATTAACAAACAAGAGGCATTTAACATTCTGAACCTTAAGATCTGAAAGATTTATTTTATAAATGTTGTTCTTCCTCTTTCCACTAAATAGGATTGAGCCATCCTTTTGACTAATAGCTTTACAACATTTTTGATTAAAGACTATGTCATAACCATTGTTACTTAATTGACTTATGGATAATAGATTATGCTTTAGTCCTTCTAAAAGTAAAACATTAGTGATAGAGGGAAGGTTACCATTTCCAATAGTGCCAGATCCAATGATCTTGCCCTTCTGATTCCCTCCAAATTTCACGTCACCTCCAGATCTAAGCTCCAGACTTTGGAACATAGACCTTTCTCCCGTCATATGTCGCGAGCATCCAGAGTCCAGGTACCATGACTGGCATCCTGACCTTGCTGCTAAGAACATCTGCAACAGGAATTATTTTACTCTTAGGTACCTAGATCTTCTTGGGTCCTTTTGGGTTAGTTGTTTTGAAGGTTCGTCTAAACTTCTATTTTTCAACATAAGGTTTATTCTGACTAGCCTTAGATTTAAACACATGAATGTTCTTTTCAGAACGAGTGTGTTCAATATCATTCAAGTGACCAAATTTAAAATTGGAATATAAAGGAGTCTTCTTGATGATGATTTTATCAACAGATTTTGGATTTAAATCAGAGGAAGATTTATATCCAATTCCTTTTTTGTTATTTCTGCTAACCCCATAGATCATAGAAGCCATTTTGCTTCTGTCTATGCTTTTAGCAAGAAACTTCTGAAAACTGTAGTCATATTTTTCCAAAATATTTTTGCATTCAGACTCAGTTTCAGAATCAGAGTCTTGTTGAGCTAATTCAAAATCATTTTTCATTTTTAAGTTCTTTTCATTTAGCTCAGCCACTTATGATTTGAGAATATTATTCTCAGATACAAGATTGGTTTGACGCTCCTTGTATTTGAGCTTAATATTGTTATAGCTCTTCAGAACCTCTGATAACAATTTGATAAGTTCATCTTTAGTGAGTTTAGCCATTACCTCTTCAGCGTCAGAGTCATATTCAGATCCTGAAATTCCTTCCTCCTGATCTTCTATGTCTGCCATCAATGCTACGTTGGCACATTCTTCTTCTGCCTCATATTCAGATTCAGATGTATCTGAATCATCCCAGGTTGCCATTAGAACCTTCTTCTTCTTATCAAATTTTCTTTTAGGCTTTACTTTCAGAAGCTTTGGACAATCATTTTTGTAATGCCCAGGTTCTTTACATTCGTAGCAGACAACCTCCTTTTTGCCAGATCTTTTGTGTCCAGAAGATTCCTTTCTTTGGTCAGGCTTCTTGAAGTTTCTAAACTTCTTTCCTTTATGCTTCCAGAGTTTGTTTATTCTTCTGGACAACATGGATAATTCATCTTCATCTTCAAATGAGGATTCTTCAGAGGTTTCCTCTATTACCTACAACGCTTTAGCAGATTTATTAGATTTTAAGGCAATTGACTTACCTTTCTTTTGAGGCTCATCTTCCTCAAGTTCAATTTCATGGCTCCTTAGTGAGCTGATTAGTTCCTCCAAGGAAATTTGGTTCAGATCTTTAGCCATTTTCAGCGCAGTCACCATAGGTCTCCATCTGGTAGGTAAGCTTCTGATGATCTTCTTCACGTGATGAGTAGTAGAGTAACCTTTATCCAGAACCTTTAGTCCAGCTGTAAGTATTTGAAATCTGGAGAACATGGCTTCAACAGATTCAGCTTCTTCTATCTTGAAAGCTTCATACTTCTGAATTAGAGCCAGAGCCTTTTTTTCCTTGACATGAGAGTTTCCCTCATGAGTCATTTTCAAGGACTCAAACATGTCAAATGCAGTTTCTCTATTTGTGATCTTTTCATACTCAGTGTGAGATATTGCATTTAACAATATTGTTCTAGCCTTGTGGTGATTTCTAAATTCCTTCTTTTGGGCTTCTGTCATAGATTTTCTATCTACTTTCTTGCCATTCCCATCAATGGGATGAACATATCCATCTATGACCAAATCCCACAAATCAGCATCATAACCAAGGAAAAAACTTTCAATCCTGTCTTTCCAATAATCAAATTTCTCCCCATTAAACATAGGGGGTTTAGTACTGATTTTGTATCTTTCTTCATACTTGTTAGATGTTGAAACATCAGCCATTATAAACAACCAAATAGAAGTAACAAAGTTTTTCTCACTGGATCTTTTCTGTCACTGTGAAGTGGTAGCACACACAGAGCCGGAGCTCTGATGCCAACTGAAGGTGAGAAAATACTTAGAAGGGGGGTTGAATAAGTATGAAGATAAAAACTTAGAAGTAAAAACTCAAGTATTTTTATCCAGGTTCGTTGAACTCAACTACTCCAGTCCACCCTATCCAGAGTGATTTGCCTTTCTCAAACAAGGACTTAATCCACTATTTAATCAACTGATTACAATAGTAAGCACTAAGAACACCTGTTCAAATTCTTCTCAAGAACTTCTGATCCCAACTGGATCTTCTTAAGGAACTATTACAATAAAATGTAAGATCAATACAAGTGTATGAATGCTTCTAACAAGCTTTATCACAACAATGATATTTCACTTAATGTTAAGAACAAAAGAATAAACTCAGCAATAAGAATATTTTATGAGAGTGTTGTACCCCAAATTTTGACCCCTTAGATTCTCATTATCATTTTAGAAGCATGATCATGAATTATCTAACCCTAAATCAGTGCAAGTTCATTATTGTCAAGTTACAGATGAATCAGGGTTTTCGCACCGACAAATTCAAAACAACCAAGGAATGATCAACCAATGATTTGGGCCAATTCAATCATTGAATGAAATCAAAGATAATATCAAAGTCAAATGAGAAGTTGATTTGAAGAAATCAGTTCAGAATCAAAGACAGTGCAGTCAAGAGGCCCCGATTAGGGTTTTTAACTAGTGAAAAGTCAACTGTGGTTTGACTTTGATGTTGGAAGATGTTGTAATGGTGGGATTGAGGTCCATGAAGTTCATATAGCTATTTAAAGACCATTCAAGAAGTATCAAAGTCTCAGGATGTCCAGAATGTCAACAGGCGACTCAATCGGCACCGATCGATCGTACGGTTGACCGAAAATTCAACTCCTCAAATTTTGAGAATTGGAATCCAAGTTGTGAATCAAAGTTGTTCCTTATGTCATAATGGACTTGCATATAAATTTTCATGATCATTGGATCAAGGATGAGAGAGTAATCGAAAAATCGGGAAATTAGGGTTTTAAAAGGGGCTAAACCCTAACTCCTTAACCACACACTCAATTGAGTTGGTTCCAAGCTCATTGGAAAGCTCTTGACAAGTCCTAAAAAAGTCCCATTCTAGTCCACGACCAGAAAATGCATACTTTTTGAGATAGAAGCAAAAACATTCCTTGAAGGGAAAATAACTTAGAAAAATTCTAAGTTATTTTCACCTTAAAAGCTTGTGTGCAGCCAACTTTGAGAGGATTTTTCACCTAGTTCCAATTGGAGTTTGATTTCTTGGCAAACATGGATGTTTTAGAGCTATGTGAGGGCTTTCTAAATTGTACTAGAACATCTCAAGAGGAGTTATGAGCAGAAAGTTACATGTATTCAAAGTTAAGGGTTTCACACTTTAGTCCCACATTGGCTGAATTTTCAAGATTGATTTCTTTCACCAATTTTTCCAAATATTCTTGATCCAACTTGTTGTATCTGATGTATGAGATGTATGTAGCATGAAACAAAAGAGAATTATGCAGAATAGCCCAAAATCAAAGCTTGAAGTCCATTGCCTTGCAAGTGGGGCAAGTTGCCAAATTGAACTTCACCAAGCATGAGGTGGAAAGGTAAAGCTGTACCAGCCCCTTCCCTATGGTTTCTAGGCTGCAAATCACATCAGAAAATCATTAAGGAGCTTTGAAAAAAATGGTCTTGTAGCAGAACAAGTGGAAAACCCTTCAAGGGAGGTTTGTTTCAAAAAATCTTAAAGCTTGCTTCATGGTGAAGAAAGGTCTCTAGCAAGCACCTCAATCCATTTCTCTATAAAAGGAGGACTCATTCACCTCATTCCACACGAAATTCATCTGATAGAAACCATAGAGAATCTCTGTCATCACAATTCTCTCATCTTGTTTCAATTTCTCAAAAATCACAAAGTTCACAAAAACACTCAAAATGGCCTTGAAGTGAAATCTGCCCAAATTCATTTCTATCCTTTCCAACACCTCAACCACCCTCCACACAACTTCTAAATAACATATAGAAGGTGTGTAGTCCATTAAACCACTAGAAAACCTTAGAAATCAAAAAGTCAAACTCCTACCTATCATACTTTGACCAAAAGCCACAAAAATCACCAAACTTTGTTCTAAGCCTTTCCTTGAGGTTTTGAACATCCACACACCTCATAAATAACATATCTCAACTGTCCAAGCACTCATCAACCATTAGAAAGTCACATCTCATCATTTGGCATTGAAAGTGTATTGTGACTTAAAGTGAAAGAAAAGCTCAAAGGCAAGAAAGTGAAGTGAAAGATCTCTGGGTTTCTCAACTGTTCTAACTTGTTTAAAAGGGTCTGCAAGAGGTATGTGATTGATCTTTATTAATTTTTGCATCATGTTCATACTTTTGGCATTTGTGTGTGAAATTTAAGTTGTGGATTGTAGTTGTTTTACATGACACTTGTTGTTTGATGGATGAAAGGTTTTAGTGAATCTTAGAATGTGGTTTAGATATGTTTCTTGTTCAGTTTTAATGTTGGTAGGATAAGGTTCATTGTTAGGCTGTCAAAACAAATTTTAAGCATTACATGCCCTATGTAGCAAGTTGCAGTTTACTTGGCAGGTTCCACACCAACTGTGCTAGAACAGCCTAGAAGCTATTTGATGATATGCCTATGTTATGTGTGTTCAATCTATGATGCCATCCTATACCATGTCTCTATGCTATGTGTATGCTATGTGATTGAAGTTTGAACTAAATTTAAAACAATTCTGTTGCATTCTGACCTGCAAGCTTGCACATGAACATCATATTAGGCTTTAGGCTATGATTAGTGTATAGGCAACAAATTTGGCACTTTCTATTTGGTGTGTATGTATGCTACATGATTCGGTTAACTTTCTGACTGGTATGTAAATGTTGCTATCTGGCACCTCTTCACATAAAACCAAGAGACCTGTGTCCCAAAAGTTTATTTTTAAACTGTTGTAGTCTTGCCTTTATCATGCTAAAAACTGCATATGAACCTAAAAACTGTTTTGAACTAAAGGCAAGCATTCAGTTTTATTCCACATTAATGTAGCTGTTTGATGGGGGGAGAATGTAGATTGCTACAAATGATTTGATATCAATTCCATACATGAACTTTAAAAACTGCTAGCCCAGACTGGAATTGCAGGAGTTTATTTTTTTTTGAAACATCACACATTCATAACAGTAAGCCTACTAGGTTTCCATAGCATTTATGTTTTCTGGTTTGTGTTGGTTCAATTTAGTGGACTCTTGACAGATTCATTTGGCTTCCAGATTGACAGTAAAGAGGGTATGCATATGTAGATTCATTTTCATCAACTATAAGAATCATCATCAGCATGCTATTTGAATAAAGGTTGCATTGTTTTGTTTCTTAAATTTGCTGTCAAATTATGCTACAACAATGGAAGAAATCATTTTTGCAAAGGCATTAAAACTTTGATTTTGGTATCTAGACATGTTCTAAAATGCATTTGAGATATGTTTATATGCTTAATTTGCTGTTTTGTGCATAGTATCAAAAATTCACCTGTTGACACAAATACATCAATGCATTAAGTCACTCAACTACCATTTTTCCATACCAATTCATTTTTGCATCAAAATAGCATTTGAACACCACATAAATATCATTTGAAATGTGTTGGTATAATTGTTTTGGCCTCAAGGCAGCTCTTCCAAAGTTTCATGTTTTAAAACCACTCTCACATACATTCAAGCCACACAATTGCTACTCTTTGCACAAGTCTATTTTTCATGAAACTCACTTCACATACACATCATAATAGTCATTTGAAGTGTGTTGGTATGCTCATTTTACACTGCAAATCACTGTCATGAAAATCCACTCTTCAAATGCATTTTTCTTCACAAAATGACACTCCACACACCATTTTTGAATCAACTTTGTTTTGGATTGAAATACTTGATCTTACACTTCATATTTGTCATTTATAGAGTGTTTGCATAGTTACTTGAACTGAAAACTGTTTGGAACACAAACACACACCTTATGATGCACATAACACTCAAAAAAGCATTTTGAGAGCTACACTATTACACATCCATTACAGTTCTGGATTTTTCACATACACACACTCATAATCATGTATGGAATGTGTTTACAAGAGTGCCTTGATTTGAATTGCCATGAAACATAGAATGCCTAACTGTCATGCATTGTTACTTTGTGGTTCTTTTGCAACTTGACCATGATTCTTCATAACTGTTCAATTCTGGCCATGAAAGTATATTGGTTTGATTCATCATCATCTAAATGTTATGTGTGTATGCTTTGTGTGGATTCAACATGGTTGTATAGGGCTGCTCACTTGAAATTGCGTTTTTGAGCATAAACATAACCCCTATCGGGTTTTTCAGTAGGAAAGTAATTTTCAAAAACCATCACCACCATCATGATCCTCAGATGATTCTACCCCAAATCCATATAAATTTTGTGCCGATCCGATTAATGGTTAGGAAGTTACGATAGAAAACGTAAATCCATTTGTTGTGTGTTTTTGCCCAACCAGAAAATTGTCACTTTTTATACTAAACTTCCACCAGTGGAAGTTACTTGTAAAAACTGCCCATTTTTTACTCCAAATTCAAAAATTCATAACTCGCTCTTTTTTTATCGTTTTTTGTCCATTCTTTTTTCGTTGTGCTCGTATTAATGTGTACTTTCATGTCATGCCTTTATTTTTCATGTTTGAATTTTTTATCACCCAGTTTGTTTATGTATAAGTGTGCGTGTTTTCGTGATCGTTTATGTAATTGCAGATAAATTTTTAATTGTTTCCTTTCAATATTTTTCTTGAAACTTGTTTGAATCCATGCCTATATATGTTAGTTAACATGCTAGGATTTATTTCTTGGTTGTTACCATTTTTATCTATTGATTTCCATTAAATGTGAACTGTTGTCACAGTGTCGATTACTTCATCCGTTAAAGGTTATCATCATATTTCATCCTCACCATCTCTTATTATTTAATTGGTTGTAACCATGATTATGCTTCACCTTGATTATCATCTTGTCTAGAATTTTATTTTCATTTATCCCCAAGCGACGAAACTCGTTAGTTCTCGTCCAAGTCGTTTCCCCAGTCTCCCCCCAAAGGAAGATCTGTCCACTTGACCCTCGATGTCATGGATAACTTATTCAATCACACCCTTGACTTTGTTAAGTCATTTTCACCTTAGATTAGAAGCCTTAGACTTTTCTTAAGTCTAAAATACCCACCCGTACTAGGAGCGTTCTTCAACTAGAACCCTAGGAAAGAGTTCGTCAACTCTGTGTAAGAATCATCATCGTGACTTCTTACTTTCCCCTTTTTTTACAACTTAGATTAGGGAGTTTTGTCAAACTCCACACAAACATTGTCATGTTTGTCCCCCCCCCCCCCCTTTGAACCTTGATCATCATCAAGTGTTCCTTCCCCTTGTGAGGCAAACTACGATTGCTCTGATTCTATCCTAGTCAGGATACGTAGGCAGAAGATGCGACGTCTTTGCGAGCAAACTTAGAGAAACACTTAGGCCTTTGTTTATCTTTATCCTAAACCATAGCACAATTCACAAACTTAGCAAGTAATTAAACAAAAGGTTCCTGTAGAGTACTACAGATATTTAGGGTGCTAATACCTTCCCTAGATATAACTAACCCCCGATCCCCGAATCTCTTAAGCATTGTCGTTACATCGCGAAAAAGGTTTTTCTTTCTTGAGACCTTTCCTTTGGATAAATTAAAGATCGGTTGTAAAAGAAATAAGGTTCAAGTTAATTAATAGCTTGATATCAAATTTTCACCGCAACAGAGAGCTTGTAAGAGTTTCTTTTAAGATTCGTTGGTAGTGGATCACTTTGAAGAAGATGATGAAGACTTGCTTTTATATGCACAGTAGTCCACAAAAGTCTTGACATTGGAGGCTGTGTACTGAAAAGGCCTGAACCTTTTTTGTCTTTACATCACATGACTTTTCCTGGAAGTAGAATGCATAGAGAAATGCTTTTGGTCTGTGTTCTAGTGTCAAGCATGAAAGAGGAAAGAGTCGTTGAGCTAAATCAAAGGATATTACTTTGAATTCTTCTTCAACAAGTATTTCTTTTCAGCAAAGTTAATCATCAGATTTTGCATGATCAGAGTCTTGGATACCCATCAGATTTTGCTGAATCAGAGTAAGGCAGCAAGTGTGCTTTAGCGTGTAGTTCTTTCAGAGCAGAGTTTTATGAATCAGATCCTCAGTACATGCAGCGTGTAGTACTCTCAGAGTCTTCTGAAAAACTGTGCTTCTTAACTCTCATACAAAGTTCTTCAATGCTTCAGAGTCCTCAGATCTTATTAGAGTCTTCTGCTTCAGATTCTTCTGCAGCTTCTGCTTCAGATTCTTCTGTAGCTTCTGCTTCAGATTCTTCTGCAGCTTCTGCTTCAGATTCTTCTGTAGCTTCTGCTTCAGATTCTTCTGCAGACAGCGCTCAGATTCTTCTATAAGATGATTCTGACTCTTCAGAGCCTTCCATTGTCCATGTTCATATTAATTTTCTCTTGGAAGTATATATACTTTAATTATCTGCAGCAAATATTCATGAACCAATTTTAGAGTATATAATTCTTTAATACAAAATTTCATAAGAGTTATCATCAAAACATAGATATATTATTAAGAAACAATCTGTGTTCTTACAGTTAGTTGGTGAAGGTGATGTTAAGAAGACATTTTGTGGCCTCTTTGATGGATGATAGTGTTCCGGTGTTAGTAGTGAGTGAACATAGTATTGATTGGAAAGGAAAAATGGAGTTATGTGTTTGGATATGCAAAGAAAAAGTGAGTGGTGGTTTCTTTGTGAGAGGGTGGTTTTATGTAGTGTTTGAAAAGACAAATTGGTGATTAACAGGTTTTATGGTGAAGGAAATATAAAGTGGAGTATGTTTTGGAAGGTTCACAATGTAATAGAAATGGTGGTGAGTGGTTGAATGAAAGTGATGATGATAACCGCAGGTTTATGAACAAAGATGGTAGGTTTGGGGAGGAAAAGAGAGAAAGTTGTCGCAATGCTCAGATGCAAAAGTGTGAATGATGGTTGTGAGTGTTGTACCCCAAAATTTGCCCAACCTTTTTCTTTACATGGCTTATGTTTCATTTCATTCTTTGCATTTGCATCTGCATAGCATTGCCTTTTGCTGGGGATCAAGGGAAGTGTGCTATCCAAGAGGATATTATCAAGGGTATCAAGCTCAACCAAGAGTGTTTATTCAAGTTATCAAATGCTTACAACCATCAAGAAGTGGTCAGATCTCTTTGAGAGAGTGGATTGATGTATGGGTTGCTTACCTCCTATCTTGGAGGTCAACTGAGGATCATCAGGGGTTCACAAGTCCATGGTTATGGATATGATATTTTTGAGGAGCTCATTGAATGCTTTGAGATTCATTGTGGATCTTATCTAAGTTGTTATGTTACTTGCAAGAAGTTGCAGTCAAAGGTTGTGCACCTAGGGTTTCATCTGGTTGATGCAAGGTCCACTGTGGATTTGAAGGAGTTTGAGACTTAGTTCTAAGTCATTGGAATCATAAGAAGTCATGTTGAGACATCTAGAATGTCATTTCAAGTTCAAACCAACAAGAATCAAGAGTTTGAGGAGTTACTAAATTAGGGTTTCAAAGGATGTTAGTGTAAAATCCCCTTCTTTGGGGCCCAACTTCAAGACAACTTATCTCAAGATACAAGTTCAATCTCATTTTGATGAAAACATGAGACGTGTAAGGCATGTTATAAGCTTTATTTTGAGTACTAGAACTTATATATTGGGTTTGTGGAAATCAAGTTATGATGCCATCAAGTTACAGGTCTCAGATGAACATATTTTCTAGTCAACAAAAGTCAACTCAATTCCAAGGCACTTTTGACCTAGAATCATGGTTCTTCTCAACTTTTGATGAACATGAACATTGTTCCTCATGATCTTAGCTTTCCAAAAAGTCCTAGAAGTCCTTCATATCATTTGTGGAACTCAAGTTATGAAGCTTGCAAGGCAAGGGTATTTTGGGAAACTTTGATTATGGGTCATTCTCATGCACTTAAGTACCTCAAATGGAACTTTAACCAACATGAAAGTTGTCCCAAGTGACTTCAATTTCACCATGCAACTCAATATTAGCATGAATTATGCTTGGATATGAACATTGGTGAAGAAATTCAAGTGAAATTTGGATTTTTAAAGGTGAATTCAATTGAACAAGTTAGAGGTCTTTTTCGTGCCAGGTTTTTATTCAATTTTGTTCACAATGTGCTCATGTACAAAATGCACAAATTACTTTGGTTCATGAGGTGTAAAACACGAGAAAATGGAGTTTTCTTCAAAAAGAAGTTTTGCATCCAAATTCCTTAATTGGATCACCAATCAAGCCCAATTTAATCCCAATGTAAAGTTCACATTCTCACCTGCAAGTCCATGCTAAACAAATGTGTGTAGCAAGCTGAAATCACGTGTGCATGGGAGTAACTTCCAAATTGGGAATTTTCAAATTACATCACAACCAAGCCTCATGGGCCTTTCTTTCTCATCCATATCCATAATATATAAGCTCCAAGTTCATTTTGAGAGCTCAGGAGGTGAAATTCGTGGAGGGAAGAGCATAACCAGTTTTGGAAAGTGAGAGCAAAATTCAAAATCGTGAATTTAGATCAAGAGCAATTCAAGTAAAATTGAAGCAAGCATCATCTTCCTCAAGTGAATTGGAGTAGATCTGCACATTTGCAACCAAGCAAACCATTAATTGAAGCACCAACGGAGTGTCTCTGTTAGGTAATCTTCCATTCCATTTTTCTCTTATGTTAGGCACTGTTCTAGGATCATTGTGGTTGCATCTGAAGCCCTACATCATGTAGGCAATGTTTGATAGCTTGATTGTCTTGTTTGATGAAGTTTACAGTTATGCATCCAAAACTTTCACCATTCGATTCTCACTATTTATGCATGATTAAAATAAATGAACACTGGATTTGGATTGCGTGTGAGTAGAGCTTCAATTTGATGTAAAATTTGACAAGTTTTGGTGAGTTTTGGAAACCTGAACTCTGGCCACCTCGCCGGAGAAGACGACCGAAGCTAGGACTCCGGCGTTTTGTTCAAACTCAGGCAAGCTGAGGTGTTATTATTTGACTTGTTGACTTGATGAGATGTGTGGTCTAGATCGTTTTGAGTTGCTTGCGTGGAGGTTTGAATGCCACCTCAATTATTTAAACGCATCGTTTGAATTAGTGGCTGAGTTGAGTGGATCTGGGCCAGATATGTTGTTTGCAGCCCCTTTCTTGTTGAGCCCAATGTTTTGAACATTATTTCTTGCTTTTTGCACCTTTTTTGTTTATTTGCTTTATTTTATTTTTAATTTCTTTTCTGTTTTGATTTTAATTGTCTAAAAATACTTCCAATCAATTTAAAATTCCACCAAAAATATTTTATGACACTTTAATGTATTATTTAATTTTTGATATTTTTTAATCTCATTTTCCTTTTATTTTTCAATTAAATTGGAATTAAATGATTGGAAGGGTTTTTAAATGGTTTTCATTTGTTCTTCTTTGTTCTTGTTTGAATTTGTTGACCAATTGAAATCTCCAATGAGTGAGACTTCTTCCTCATGTTGATGATGAGTTAAGGTGTCTTAGAGGATGGTTTTGGTCCTTGTTTGACTTGTTTTTAGTTGACCTTCTCTTCCATTTGTTTGACCCTCGATAAATGCCTTTCAAAATGGACCATTCTAGTGGATCAATTCCTTTGGTGATGTTTTGATTGGATTTTGATCTTGTTGCTTTGGCCTCTGGTTTCTAACATCTTTATGAGCTTTGGGTATTTTATTTGGATTTATTTGAACTATTTTCCTATTTATGGAGTACCTTGCAAGTCAAGCTACCCCTAAGGATGGTTCACACATACTACTTGACCTAGTTTTGATGGGAGATGACCCTTGTGGATCCCATATGCTTCCAACTCTTTTTGATTCACATTTCTAACATGTTGGAGTGGCTGGTTGCAAACGTTTAGGTATTACACTTGCTTGGTTCATGTTGCAAGTTGCATTTGTTTAGGGCTTTCCATTTGATGTTGAATGTTGAAAGTGTTTAGAACCTAGGTTCTTTACCATGCCTCATCTTGCAATTTTATTTGGCTTGCTTTCTTCTTTGGATTGACTATCCTATTCTCTTGTTCTCACTTCTGTCCTAGGATATTGGGGACTCATCCAAGTTGATTTGGTGCCTCTTGGTTGCACTTTGATTTTGACTTGGATGAGAGGCCATTTTGAGAACTTCTTTTGTTCTTTTCTTGCATGATCATGGTGATGCCTTTGGTTGAGTTTCATTTTAGGTTGTTTGCTGCCCAAGCCTTTTCACCCATCCTCACATTGATCACATATTCTTTTCTTTCCCTTTTGGTTTGCCTTTGGGCTAGTGGTTAATGTTTGAGTGGTTGTAGGAATTGTAATTTCTCCCACTTCATCCCATTTTTGTGTGAACTTGTCTAGTTTCTTTTGTGTGCACTTCCATTTTGTTTTGCATCATCTTGCTTTCACTCTTGAGGTTGAGATGTGCTTGCGGTGGCTTCTTCCCCACACTTTGTTCCTCCCTCTTTGTTCATCTTTGTTTTGCATTGCATGTTTGCATTCTTTCTTCTTTCACTTATGCTTTCTTCTTCTTTCTTTCTTTGCCATGTTCCCTTAGGACCTCTAACCTTTCTTGTTCAAGATGGATTATGATAGACATTAGGTTTGAATCCAAGCATGGTAACATTAGGGTAGTCTTCCCTTTTCATCTCAATCATAGGTGTACTTTGCATGAGAACATCGGGTTGAGTTTAGTCTCCCTTTAGAGTTGTGTCTCTATTTTCTCATCTTCAAACTTCTTCAAGTCACATAATAAAGGATAATGAGTGTTGTAAGTTACGAGCCTTAAGCATTTGGGAAATGATGATTGGGGGGCCTCCTCTCAATTGTCTAGAGTGTTTAGCATATGTCTTTTGGACGATATGCGACGCATTCGCTCCTAAGTCATAGTCTTTAGTGCAACATGAATTACAAACACAATTCAATTCAGTTCTTCATAAAAAACACAAAAACAAACTTCAAATATTTTTTATCCTTCGGGATTAATGGAAAACCTTTTTCATAAAGAGATTTTTGTTAACTCTTGGTTCTACCGCAAACAGGTAACGCCTAAGTCTCCAATGGTCGAGTTGCATACACCTAACTGCTAGAACTAAGTTTTAACCCTACCCGAGTACAACACTTGAACCAACCTGTGGTCTTGTTAGCCCGAACTACATTCGCTCTGATTTCTCATACCAGTCGAGGATACGTAGGCACAAGACGATGATGTTCTTGCGAGCAACGTTTCCCCACCTTCACCCGTAGTTTTCCGAACTACGTTGACTCTGACTTTCCCATTGCATGAGGGAGTACGTAGGCAAAGAGCGGCGATGATCTATCGAGTCTCTTTTCTTTTCTTTTGCCCTTGTGGCCTGTAGCTTAGATAGATAAACACTCTTTTTTAGATAGATAACAAGCGTGGATCCCGTCGAGTACGACGGACGTGAGGGGTGCTAATACCTTCCCCTTGCATAACCGACTCCTGAACCCAAGATTTGGTTGCGATGACTTGTCTTCTCCCTTTTTCGTAGGTTTTCTCTGATCGTTTCCTTTCCCTCTTTTGGGATAAATAACGAACGGTGGCGACTCTTCTGTCCTTGTCGGCCCCTCTTTCGCATCGATGTGACAGCTGGCGACTCTGCTAAGGACAGTTTTCGATCCCCTATGCAAGTCAATACTAGCACTTGTGTGTTTATCTTTGGGTGTGTATATATGTGTTGTACCTTATTTGCATTTGCATTTTACTTTCCAGCATTATATATATCATTGTTGTTGTGCTGTTGGGTGGGAATGTTCCACTGAGAGATAAGCCAAAACCCAGGCTTGAGTACATCCATAGCATTAGAAGCGGAAAGTAGTGGAGAACTTGTATGTTTGACATGCACTAGTTCCCACGAAATCTGCGCTAAGACGAGATTCTCTTTGATGACTACCTTTCCAATCCGTTTCGGATAATTGAGAGGTTGTTGGATCTGAGGATTGTCGACTCTGGGGACCGATCATTTGGGAGTCAGCTAAGTGAGGCCGCTTTGTTAGACCATGATGCCAAACCGGAAACGGTGAACGTATCATCGTTTCTCAAAAGTCTGTGACGTTGTTGACCGCATAGGATGTCGAACCTTATCACAGATTAGGTCCATACCTGTAAGAGGGATTGGGTTATGCAGGAAACCTTGACCTTCAACCTACCCGTTTTTCTCTTCAGTGTGAACCTGTGATTTTGATACAAAGGGTCCTTATGATGGTGCTATGTTCTTTCCAAAGCGAAGCACTAGTTCTTCTCAATCAGCAACACAACAACCTTGATCCCCTGTTGCATCTGCATTTGCATTTTTCATTTGCATATTAACATTGACATGTATTTATGTTACAGGTGCATATTTTCCCTTCGATTCTAGTGATCTTATTCTTTTTCTGACATGGAGCCTAGCTTGAAGAAGACTGTGGTATATAAGTTCCCTACTCCAGACATTGGATCTCTACTCAGTTTGATCTTTGTGGCTGACAGAAAGGTGATGGAGGATTTCAAGCAATCATATGGGAAGATTTTAAGTTTTCTATGCAAGCCCTCAGTATATGAGTTGGGTGGTCTCCATACTCTGCTGCATTTTTATGATTCCCAGTTACAGTGTTTCACTTTTCCAGGTTATGTGTTACTGCCTACTCTAGAGAAGTTCTCTTTGCTACTTGGAGTTCTTATTTTGGACCAGATGCCTTTCTATCACACTGATGCTGAGCCATATTTTCCTAAGCTTACTGGTGCCCTTCATTTGGATGCTTCTGAGATAAAAAGGGAAGTTGGCCAAGAGAAATGGAATGCCTGGATTTCCACTATCTTTTCTGGTTGCTAGAGCACAACACTTTGCAAAGGAAGGTTGTTGGGTTGTGTTTAATGCCATTCTGGCATTGTGAATTTATGGTATCATACTGTTTCCTAATATTCCAGATGTTGTGGATTTGGATGCCTTCCACATTTTTGCTTCAGGGAATCCTGTACCTACGCTTCTGGGCGACGTCTATCATTTTGTGCATTACAAGAATGAGAATCAGAGAGGGAAGAATGTGTCTTGTTGCGTACCTTTGTTGTACAGGTGGTTTGTGAGTCGCCTTCCTAAGTCCGATCCTTTTGTTGATACTGCTGGTACCTCAGAGTGGTCAGAGAGATTGATGGGTTGACTTTTGAGAATATCATTTGGTTTGATAGAGATCAGTTGGGTACAAAGATTATCTACAGTTGTGGTGGATTTCCTAACGTCCCGTTGGTCGGAAGGAAAGGATGCATTAACTATAACCCATCCCTTACAATGAGGTAGTTTGGGTATGCGCTGAGAGAGCCTCCGAGAGAAGAGAAAATAAAGGAATCTCTGTATTTCACGGGCTTGCTGGAGAATGAGACCTTGATTAGAGTTGAGAAAGCCTGGAACAAAATTCACCGCAAAGGGAAAGCTTCTTTGGGGAAGAGTAATAGTAAAGCTTACGATCCTTATGTGACTTAGATTCAGGAGAGAGCTGAGAGAGTGTTGATGCCTTTTCCACCTTGTGCGCCTTTATATCCTCTGATGATTTAGGATCCTACTACTGTTGATATCCAGAGGTATAATCAGTTGTGGTCCGAGAAAGAGGAGTTGCACAAGGCAAATGAAGAGTTGGAGAAAGAGATTATTCAGGTCCGAAGCGAAAAGGTTGAAGCTACTTATTCCTGCAAGAGGCAAACTGAGTTGGTAAACAAGCTAGGTACAAATATTACCAAAGAGATTCACGCTCGTGAGCGTCTGGGCTTAGATTTGAAAGCTGTCAGTGATGTCCTTACTTCTAAGAAGAAGAATCTAGAGATTTCCATATTTAATGACCAGTGGAATGCTACCCTCACTAATAACAAGGAGCGGGAAGATGTACTCAAACAACAGATTGCCAAGTTGAAGGCTCAACTCCAAGTGAAGGATGAGAATATTACAGCTGAAGCCTCACTCCAACGTGACAGTGATTGTAGACTGAACGAAGCACTTGCAATGCTGGATGATTACAAGTCTAGAGCTGATGTGAAGAGGTGTAAGCTTGAAGAGGCTTTTAGTGAGGGCGCCTGGGAGGATTATGCTCAGGATTTGCAGACCACTATTAGCCAGAGAGAGCTGCTCATCTGGGGGTTGCTTATCAGGCCTGACCATCCAGAGACGAAGGAGCTATTAGAGGATTTCCAGTCTAGTTGTCGTACTTGATTGTATTTCTTTTCAGTCTGTTGGTATGATGTAGATATTAAACATCACCTGACCCGTTGGCTGAGGTCATTCTGATTCCATTGTATTGTTGTATCTGACTCTTGGCTTTCATTTTATTTATGAGGAGTTTTCTTATTGCTTATCTGCTAGTTCTCCATTGTCGTGTTGTGCCCGTGGAACTAGAATCGAGGGGGGAAATATCCCTAATGCATGTATACATGTCTGCATACTGCACATTTTGCATTTTTGCATTGCAGGTGCCCGGGACCGTTAACCTTATTTCTGTGGTTTGTTAGTTTATTTCAGGATTGACAACTAGATGACTCACCGTTATGCCACTCGGGGAAATTGGCGTAATATCAGGGAGCAGATGCAAGCTGAGATGCAAGAACTTCGGGATAGGATGGCCCAGTTTATGGATTTGATGCAGGGTGTGGCAAATGGTCAAGTGCAACTAAGGACTCTAGTGCAGCCACTAATTGCAAGAGTTGATGGTAATGGTGTGCTTCACGGGGGAGTTGCTGTTAATCCTCCTTGCAATGATGGTGGTACGCCACATGCTAATGTTATTCCTCTAGTTGTTATCCCTCTGGGCGGAGGTAATGTAGGTGGAATCCATATGCCTGAAATGGTGTATGCTGCTCATGGCAACAATGTTCCTCAGTGGGATGAAGATCAGCAAGAAGATGCATTCTCTATGCGAGATATTAGTGTAGGGTTGCCATCTGAGGCAAATAAGAGGTTTAAGCTGATCGAAGAGAAGATGCGAAGCTTTGAAAATCAGAACTCTATGGGATTGGACATGGCTAATCTGGGGCTGATCCCAGACTTGAAAGTACCTTTGAAATTCAAAGTTCCTGATTTTGATAAATACAAAGGCACTACTTGTCCTAGGGTTCATCTACGTTCTTACTATCGCAAGATGTCCGCTTACTCAGATGATGAAAAGTTACCGATGCACTTTTTCCAGGACAGCCTTTCGGGTCCTTCTCTTGAATGGTACATGAGCTTAGAACCAGTCAATATCCGATGCTGGAGGGATTTGGATGAGGCTTTCGTTAAGCACTACCAATATAAAAGCGACCTTACGCCAAGAAAGGTCCAATTGCAGAATCTGTCTCAGAAGAATGGTGAATGCTTCAAAGAGTACGCCCAGAGGTGGTGTGAGCTGGCAGCTAGGGTGCAGCCTCCCATGGGTGAAAGGGAGTTCATTGATATGTTTGTTGCCACACTATCGGGTGTATACTATGAGAAGCTAATTGGTAACATGTCTAGAAGCTTTTCCGATCTGATTATTACTAGGGAGAGGGTCGAGAACAGCATTAAGCTGGGAAAGATTCAAGCTGGCGAAGGATCCTCAGCAGGAGGAGGAAATAGAAAGGTTTTTGGTAACAAAAAGCGAGAAGGAGAAACCAACGCAGTATCTAGTTCCCGGGGAAGAAACAGAAATCAGCGTCAACAATATCGTCAACAACAACCTCAAGTTGCAAGCGTCACAATATCTGCGGTACCACAACAACAACCACAACAAAATCAGAAGAACTATGCTCCTCGTCGTTTTCAGGATCAGGGCAGAACGATAAATAGGTATTTTGACGCGCCTCGGATGCCATATTCTCAATTAGTCCAACACTTGTTACAACTACAGTTGATACAGAAGAGGACGTTGGCTCCTTTGACAAGTGCACCACCTCCTGGTTACGATGCTAATGCTCGACGTGAGTTTCATTTTGGCGCTCCGGGTCACAATATTGACAACAGTAAGGCGTTTAAGCATAAAGTTCAGGATCTCATAGACAGTAAAGCTATAAACGTTTCTCACGACGTGCCCAATGTCGTGCAGAACCCCATGCCTAATCATGGGGCAGCTGGGGTCAGTGCTATCCTTGAAGATGAGAGCTTGAATCTGGTGTCGAATGTCGATGAGTTGAAAATGCCGCTAAGTTTTGTAAAGAGAAAGTTGTTTAGGGGAGGGGTATTCTCGGGTTGTGATGAAGCTTGTGCTGAATGATTGAGCCATCCTGAGGGATGTGAGAAGCTGAAAACCATATTCAAAAGCTGATGAATGATGGTGTCTTGCAATTTGACAGAGTTGCTGAGAAAAGTCTAAGGAATTAGTGGTTGAGGAGAGGGATGAGGCTGTGACAATCTCAATTCCGTACAAGACTGTTACTATTTCTGCGCCGCCTAGGCCTCCAACCATCATCATTACCAAAGTTGGTCCTGTACCATATGAGAGTACTAAGCCGATTCTGTGGAACTACGGAGCCGAAGTATACTGCAACAGACAAAAGCAGGAGTTGAAAAGTTTATCGGTAGACTCTGTGGACAACTTAGTTGGAGATGGTGGAATTACTCGGAGTGGAAGAATATTTTCGTCACCTGAAGTGGCTGCTGAAAAATATGACAAAGGAAAAGGTAAAGTAGTGGTTGAAGAGACTTCTCAAGCTGGTGAGAAGGAATCTTTGTTGAAGGAGGCGGAGGAGTTTATGCGCTTGATAAGAAAGAGTGATTACAAGATTGTTGATCACTTACAGCAGACTTCGCCCAAGATATCCATTTTGTCCTTGTTGTGTTCGGAAGCGCACATGAACGCTTTGTTGAGAATCCTGAATACAGCTTATGTGCCACAGGAGATTTCTGTGAATCAACTCGAGGGAGTTGTGGCACATGTAAATGCAGGTAATGGGATGGGATTTACAGATTTGGAATTGACGCCCAAATGGAGGAATCATAACTGTGCGCTGCATATATCTATTGAATGCCGAGGAGCCGTTTTGTCACATGTACTTGTTAATACCGGCTCATCTTTGAATGTACTTCCGAAGAAAGTGCTAATGAAGTTGGATACCCGTGGTATATTGTGTACGCCAAGTGACTTGGTAGTACGAGCTTTTGATGGGACTTAAAGGTCAGTGTTCGGGGAGTTGACTTTGCCAATCCAGGTCGGTCCGGAGGTGTTTGATGTTGTGTTCTACATTATGGATATTCAGCCAGCCTATAGCTGTTTGCTGGGACGTCCCTGGATACATTCGGCAGGTGCCGTAACGTCTACGCTGCACCAAAAGTTGAAGTACATGGTGGGTGGCAGTGTCGTCACTGTTTGCGGGGAAGAGGATATAATGATTAGTCATTTATCTTCATTCAAGTATGTCGAGGTTGATGGCGAAATCCATGAGACTTTATGTCAGGCCTTTGAAACTTGGCAAATCAAGTACAAAACACCAGTCGTGAGCAAAGCGCCTGAAGTCGCCATGTCATCCTTTAAGGAAGCCCAAGCAATGGTGAAGGCTGGGGCATCCCAAGGTTAGGGCCAAGTGCTGAACATCCCCAACAAGCAAGACAAATTTGGATTGGGATACAACCCATCTTCCTCCTCCCAGAGTGTGTCGCGCTATAAGGGTCCTGTCCAGTTTACCAGCGACGGGGTAATCTTTGAGCAGATTAATGCCATATCTGATGAAGACGGTGACAGCAATTGCGACATGGATGCGTGGATTCGGCCATGCACTCCAAGACAAAGCCTAAACAACTAGTCTGTCGAAGAAATCATCCAAGTGATGACAGAAGAGTAATGATTTGTTTTTTTTTATTATTGTATAGCCCTATGTTCTACCCAGAGCATAACGGTCTTTGTCTTCAGGGCCTAATTGTTTATGTTTGAACAATCTTTTTATCAATCAAAGGGCGTTTTTTTTGCATTCAAATATTGTGATCCTTGTCTTTCCTATTTTTATTTTTAACAATAAAATGGCAATGTTGTTTGTGCTTGTTTGCATATCATTTTAAGCATTAAATCATCATCATTGCAGGTTTCACATTGCAGATGACACCGCTCCAGAGTCGTCTATGACTCGCTTTGACTTGGATAATCCGATATTTCAAGCCGAAGAAGAGATTGATGAACATGAAGACTTGCCAGAAGAGCTAGCCAGGCTTTTGAAACAGGAAGAGAAAATCATTCTGCCTCATCAGGAGGAAATTGAGGTCGTCAACTTGGATACTGAGGAAGCTAGAAGAGATGTCAGGATAGGGGCTGCGTTGCAGAGTGATATCAAGCAAAGATTGGTTGAAACACTCCGTGAGTATAGTGATATCTTTGCTTGGTCATATGAAGATATGCCCGGTCTTGACACGGATATCGTGGTTCATCGCTTGCCTTTGCGTGAAGAGTGTCCGCCAGTCAAGCAGAAGTTCAGAAGGACCAGACCAAATATGGCGGTAAAAATCAAAGAGGAAGTCCAGAAGCAGTTGGATGCAGAATTTCTCGCTGTAATAACTTACCCTCCGTGGGTCGCTAACATCGTACCTGTACCAAAGAAAGACGGTAAGGTACGTATTTGTGTTGATTATAGAGATTTGAATAAAGTGAGCCCGGAGGATGATTTCCCGCTCCCCCACATTGACGTATTGGTTGATAATACTGCGCAGTATTCCGTATTTTCCTTCATGGACGGTTTTTCCGGATATAATCAGATTAAGATGGCACAGGAGGATATGGAGAAAACAACATTCATTACACCGTGGGGGACTTTTTGTTATAAGGTAATGCCTTTTGGGTTGAAAAACGCAAGGGCAACCTATCAGTGGGCAATGGTCACTTTGTTCCATGATATGATTCATCATGAGATTGAGGTCTATGTTGATGACATGATAGCAAAGTCGCAAACGGAGGAAGAACATTTGGTAAACCTTCTGAAGCTGTTTGAAAGGCTAAGGAAGTTCAGACTGAGGTTGAATCCGAACAAGTGCACTTTTGGTGTCAGGTCCGGAAAGTTGTTGGGGTTCATTGTCAGTGAAAAAGAAATCGAGGTCGATCCTACAAAGATAAAAGCTATTTAAGATATGCCAGCGCCGAAAACGGAGAAAGAGGTTCGTGGTTTCTTGGTTAGATTGAACTACATTGTCAGGTTCATATCTCATCTCACAGCCACATGTGAACCCATGTTCAAATTGTTAAAGAAAGATCAGGCGGTTGTTTGGAACGAAAATTGCCAAAGGGCATTTGATAAAATAAAAGAATATCTGCAGGAGCCTCCGATACTAATACCTCCAATAGCAGGAAGACCATTGATAATGTATCTAACGGTTCTTGAGAACAACATGGGTTGTGTTCTCGGTCAGCATGACGAGACTGGAAGAAAGGAGCATGCTATATACTATTTAAGTAAAAAGTTCACAGACTTTGAGTCCAGGTACTCAATGTTGGAGAAAACTTGTTGCGCACTTGCTTGGGCTTCCAAACGCCTGAAGCAGTATATGCTAAATCATACAACCATGTTGATTTCGAAGATGGATCCGATTAAATACGTCTTTGAAAAACAAGCACTTTCGGGGAGAATTTCCAGGTGGCAGATGGTTTTGACAGAGTATGATATTCAATATGTTTCCTAGAAAGCTATCAAGGGGAGTATTCTGTCAGAATATCTTGCTAAACAGCCGATTGACGACTACCAACCAATGAAGTTTGAATTTCCCGATGAAGACGTCATGTTCTTAAAGATGAAGGACTGTGATGAGCCATTACCCGATGAAGGTCCGGAGAAGGGTTCCCAATGGCAAATGATATTTGATGGCGCTATTAACTCTTACGATAGTGGAATTGGGGCAATTATCACCACGCGTCATGGTTCTCATATCCCCTTCACTGCCAGGTTAACATTTCCTTGCACCAATAATGAAGCTAAATGCGAAGCGTGCATTATGGGGTTGGAAGAAGCCATTGGTTTGAGGATCAAGAATCTAGATGTATATGGCGATTCAACGCTAGTTGTCAATCAGATCAAGGGAGAATGGGAAACCCGGCAGCCTAATCTGGTACCTTACATGAACTATGCAAGGAGGCTGTTACCTTTCTTTGACTGGATAGAGTTCCACCATGTTCCTAGAGAAAAGAATCAGATGGAGGATGCTCTAGCAATGTTGTCCTCAATGTATAAGGTGAATTTTTGGAATGATGCTCCAAGAATAGTCATCTCTCGCCTTGATAGGCCAACATTTGTATTCGCCATTGAAGAAGCGTCTGACGGCAAGCCGTGGTATTATGATATCCAGAATTTCCTCAAGAACTAAGAGTATCCGCCAGGGGCGTCGACCCGGGATAAGAAGACTCTGAGGAGGTTGGCTGGGAACGTTTATCTGAACCAGGATGGTGTACTCTACAGGAGGAATAATGACTTGGTATTTTTAAGATGCGTGAATGAAAAAGAAGCGAGTCTGCTTATGGAAGAGGTCCACGAAGGTGCCTTTGGCACGCATGCCGGTGGGCACGCCATGTCTCGAAAGCTGTTACGAGCAGGGTATTAGTGGTTGACTATGGAGTCGGATTGCTTCAAGCATACAAAGAAGTGCCATAAATGCCAAATTTATGCTGACAAGATTCATGTGCCGCCGAGTCCGTTGAATGTCATGGCGTTGCCTTGGCCCTTTTCCATGTGGGGCTTTGACATGATTGGCAAGATTGAGCCTGCCGCATCTAATGGACATCGTTTCATCCTGGTAGCCACTGATTACTTCACCAAGTGGGTGGAAGCAGCTTCCTATGCTAATGTTACTAAGCAAGTGGTAGCCCGGTTTATCAAGAAGGACCTCATCTGTCATTACGGAGTGCCTGAGAGAATCATTACTGATAATGGTTCGAACTTGAATAACAAGATGATGAAGGAATTGTGCCAGAATTTCAAAATTAAGCATCAAAACTCATCTCCCTATTGTTCGAAGATGAATGGCGCTGTTGAAGTGGCCAACAAGAATATCAAGAAGATAGTGCAGAAGATGGTTGTAACCTATAAGGATTGGCATGAGATGTTGCCCTTTGCTTTGCATGGATATCGTACTTCGATACGTACTTCAACTGGGGCAACTCCTTTCTCGTTGGTGTATCGCATGGAGGTTGTAATGCCATTAGAAGTTGAGATTCCTTGTTTGAGAGTCCTGGTCGATGTCAAGCTTGATGAGGCGGAATGGATAAGAAATAGATTGAATCAGCTCAGCCTGATGGATGAGAAAAGGCTAGCATCTATTACATATGGTCAGTTGTATCAGGGTCAAATGAAGAAAGCTTTTGACAAGAAGGTGTGCCCTCGAAGCTTTCAGATGGGAGAGTTAGTATTGAAGAGGATTCTCCCTCCACAAACAGATCACAGGGGCAAATGGACTCCCAACTATGAAGGTCCATATGTCGTGCGAAAGGTTTTCTCGGGAGGAGCCTTGCTGTTATCAACCATGGATGGTGAGGATTTCACATCCCCTGTGAACGCAGACACAGTTAAAAATACTTTGCTTAAAGAGACTCGCTAGAAAGAAAAAATAATATCCAGGCAAAAATGGGGCATCCCGGCGAACCACAAAAAGAATGGGTTCGGGCAAAAGTTAGGGATAAAAAGAAAAAGATGTAAACCCATAAAGTTGAAAACCTAAAAAGGCGACTTTGGCAAAAATGGGTATCCCGGTGAATTGAAAACCCGAAAGGGCGATTCAGGCAAAAGTTAGGGATTGAAAAAGCAAATGACTGTGGTCTGCGTATTGATCTTTAGAGTATAGTGGATTGAGGGAGGACCTGAGGGATGTTATCCGAATCAATCTCTTCAGAGGATGAAGCATCGGGAAATCATCAAGGTCAGGCGAGTCATAGACGGATCAGCTCATAGTGTTTGTCTGTGCCACATTGCCGACATTTCTGTATATTTTTGTGCATTTCTGTAATTTTTGCGCAGCTTCCTCTTTTCAGGGGTTGCATCTGTTGTAAAATCTGCCTATTTACAAGCCATTTGTCAATAAAACATATACTATTCAGTAATTTGTTGCTATTGCTTTAATCTTTACTGTTTTGTTTGCGAAAAACGCCCGATGTTTTGATAAAACTGCGCATACATAAACTTGCAGGCTTTGGCCAATAATCATTAAAACTTTGATTTATTTGAACAATGTCACGGATGATGGCTGAGATAGTTCCCTTGGTGCAGGATATCTTGTTGTTTGTTCATTTGCAGGGTCGTTACCCTTGGGTCAGGTTTCCAGAGGTGTATTCCCGACAGGATCACCGTTCCCACTGAAAGAGGCGTGTAATTGAGACTCATTCTTCTCTCCAACAGAGGCTTGTGCAGGTAGAGGGTGTACAATTCTCCCCAGCAGATTGTTTGTATACACTCATTCCTTGGCAGTGCAAAACTGAATTCTACAGCATGGTAGAATCATCCTTAGAGCATCGAGATTGACGTCCCTCGTGCAGGTCAGGTATGTGTCTGTATCCTCAGTAGGTTATAGGTACACACTTACTCCTTAGCAAGTCGAGGTTAAAGTTCTTTCCACCAGACAGGTTGGAATTGTTTTCCTAGCAGCGGAGAAAGTTCAGGATTTTGATTCCCCACAGAGTCTACACATATGATCTAGTATCCCCTCAGGGTTTAAAGTGGTGATTCGTTCCCCAAGAAGAGGTTGAAGAGGTTTCCTCTCATTGGCTAATCCCTAGTGGAATCAGCAGAGCAGTTATTCTTCCCCGCAGAGTGAAGTTACTCCTTGAGAATTGTTATCCTTCCTCAGCAGAGATTGTGGGATCGATTTCCCATTAAATCTTATTTGGTTATCCCCAGCTGGGAAATCCCTGGTAGGTCGGATTTTTAATCTTTAGCAGAACCGGATTGTTCCCAGCAGTGTGTTTTGTACCCTAGAAGGACTTCGGTGTTCTAGGAGGCTGTTCAGGGATGATTTCTTTGGTAGTGCGAAGTTGATCTCAGTAGTTGATTGTTATCCCCTGTAGATTCGTTGATTTCCCCAGCAGTTTAGACTTATCTCCAGTGTTTGGTTGTCTTTCCTCGGTCGGGTCGTATTTTCCCCAAGAGAGTTGTATCTTGGAGGGCCGTTTAGAGCATATTTTCTCCCAGTAGGATTTAATTTGATCTCCGGAAGAATAGAGTTATTGTTTAGCAGGTTGTGCTATCTCCCTAGTAGAGTGTATTTGTTCTCCCCAACCGAGTCGGGTGAGCCCCAGAAGAGCGTTACTTTGGTATGCCATTCAGGGTGTTTTCCCTAGTAGAGTTCGCATTGATCCCTAGCAGGATGATATTTTTATTCTCGTCAGAGTAATATTATTCAGGGAAGTTCTGTTTCAGAAGGCCATCCAGGGCTTATTCCCCGGCGTAAGTCCAATCGTAATTGGCATGTTCCATCTCCTCGGCGGAGTTGGATTTGTCCCTTCAGCATTTATTTTGTTGATTCGGTTCCGTTGCATTTTGCATTGTGCATAGCATTCCCAGAAACGCGTAGCATTTCCATTTCATATGGAGCATTATGCCAAATTCAAACATATGCATTTGAAACATAAGCCAGGTTGTTACCTTTTGTTTTTCAGGTGTATTTCCAATAGATGGATGATTTCCTTTGTCGGTGTGGTATCCAGACCATGGAAACATCTTCGATGATGTGTTTCATCTTATCAGGCGTTTCCCAACAGAGTTGCTTGGTTAAGTTTCTCTTCCTTCCCCAGTGAGTTCGCCACCAGAGTTACTTAGTTAAACATCTCTTTTCTCTCCCCACCAGAGTTGCTTGTTTAAGTTTTTCTTTCCCCAACGGAGTTCTCTTTTGGATTATGAATCGGTAGATTCTCTTCTCAGCTTCGGGTTGAGCCGGCCTTCGGGTTCGATGCCTATTTTTATTTAACAGATGCCTGACGGTGATGTCAGAAGATTTTTATCAACTGCGTGTTGATCCAGCCTTCGGGTTCGATGCTCGCCTTTATTTACCGAATGCCTGCTGGTTAGCAGATGTTTATCAACTGCGTATTGATCTGGCCTTCGGGTTCGGTGCTCGCTTTTATTTGGGGAATGCCTGGTGGTTAGTAGAAGTTTATCAACTTCGGGTTGATCTAGCCTTCGGGTTCGATGCCTGTTTTTTTAACAGATGCTTGGCGGTGATGTCAGATGATCTCAGCTTCGAGTTGAGCCGACCTTCGGGTTCGATGCCTATTTTTTATTTAAAATATGCCTGGCGGCGATGTCAGATGTTTCTTCTCAGCTGCGTGTTGAGCCGTCCTTTGGGTTCGATGCCTATTATTTTAATAGATGCCTGATGGTGATATCAGATGACCTTTTCCGATTTAGCGTCGTTGCCTGCGTGTTAGCAGATGTTTCTTCCGACTGTGTGTCGATGCTTTCTGATGGGTAATCAGTTAGTTTGTTGCCGTTGCAACTATCAATTCTGTTATTTCCGGGATTTTGGTTCCCAGTAACGGTTTGCGGTTCTATTTCTGCGGTTGGCAAATTTATGGGTTCTTTGGTATTCAACCATATTTTACGTTGATTGCTTGAAAGTCGTTCGCTTTTCACTCATTTTGGTCCAAGTCGCTTGAATAGGGGCAGCTGTTGTACCCCAAAATTTGCCCAACCTTTTTCTTTACTTGGCTTATGTTTCAATTCATTCTTTAGCATTTGCATCTGCATAGAATTGTCTTTTACAGGGGATCAAGGGAAGTGTTCTATCCAAGAGGAGAGTCTCAAGGGTATCAAGCTCAACCAAGATTCTTTATTCAAGTTATCAAATGCTTACAACCATCAAGAAGTGGTCAGATCTCTTTGAGAGAGTGGATTGATGTATGGGTTGCTTACCTCCTATCTTGGAGGTCAACTGAGGATCATCAGGGGTTCACAAGTCCATGGTTATGGATATGATATTTTTGAGTAGCTCATTGAATGCTTTGAGATTCATTGTGGATCTTATCTAAGTTGTTATGTTACTTGCAAGAAGTTGCAGTCAAAGGTTGTGCACCTAGGGTTTCATCTGGTTGATGCAAGGTCCACTGTGGATTTGAAGGAGTTTGAGACTTAGTTCTAAGTCATTGGAATCATGGGAAGTCATGTTGAGACATATAGAATGTCATTTCAAGTTCAAATTAACAAGAATCAAGAGTTTGAGGAGTTACTAAATTAGGGTTTCAAAGGATGTCAGTGTAAAATCCCCTTCTTTGGTGCCCAACTTCAAGACAACTTATCTCAAGATACAAGTTCAATCTCATTTTGATGAAAACATGAGACTTGTAAGGCATGTTATAAGCTTTCTTTTGAGTACTAGAACTCATCCATTGGGTTTGTGGAACTCAAGTTATGATGCCATCAAGTTATAGGTCTCAGATGAACATATTTTCTAGTCAACAAAAGTCAACTCACTTCTATGGCACTTTTTACCTAGAATCATGGTTCTTCTCAACTTTTGATGAACATGAAAGTTGTTCCTCATGATCTTAGATTTCCAAGAAGTCCTAGAAGTACTTCATATCATTTGTGGAACTCAAGTTATGAAGCTTGCAAGGCAAGGGTATTTTGGGAAACTTTGATTATGGGTCATTCTCATGCACTTAAGTACCTCAAATGGAACTTCAACCAACATGAAAGTTGTCCCAAATGACTTCAATTTCACCATGCAACTCAAGATTGGCATGAATTATGCTTGGATATGAACATTGGTGAAGAAATTCAAGTGAAATTTGGATTTTTAAAGGTGAATTCAATTGAACAAGTTAGAGGTCTTTTTCATGCCATGTTTTTATTCAATTTTGTTCACAATGTGCTCATGTACAAAATGCACAAATTACTTTGGTTCATGAGGTGTAAAACATGAGCAAATGGAGTTTTCTTCACAAAGAAGTTTTGCATCCAAATTCCTTAATTGGATCACCAATCAAGCCCATTTCATTCCCAATGTAAAGTTCACATTCTCAGCTGCAAGTCCATGCTAAACAAATGTGTGTAGCAAGCTGAAATCACGTGTGCATGGGAGTAACTTCCAAATTGGGAATTTTCAAATTACATCACAACCAAGCCTCATGGGCCTTTCTTTCTCATCCATATCCATAATATATAAGCTCCAAGTTCATTTTGAGAGCTCAGGAGGTGAAATTCGTGGAGGGAAGAGCAGAACCAGTTTTGGAAAGTGAGAGCAGAATTCAAAATCCTGAATTCATATCAAGAGCAATTAAAGTAAAATTGAAGCAAGCATCATCTTCCTCAAGTGAATTGGAGTAGATTTGCACGTTTGCAAGCAAGCTAACCATCAATTAAAGCACCAACGGAGTGTCTCCGTTACGTAATATTGCATTCCATTTTTCTTTCATGTTAGGCACTGTTCTAGGATCATTGTGGTTGCATCTGAAGCCCTGCATCATGTAGGCAATGTTTTATAGCTTGATTGTCTTGTTTGATGAAGTTTACAGTTATGCATCCAAAACTTTCAGCATTCGATTCTCACTATTTGTGCATGATTAAAATAAATGAACACTGGATTAGGATTGTGTGTGAGTAGAGCTTCAATTTGATGTAAAATTTGACAAGTTTTGGTGATTTTTGGAAACCTGAACTCTGGCCACCTCACCGGAGAAGACGACCGAAGCTAGGACTCCGGCGTTTTGTTCAAACTCAGGCAAGCTGAGGTGTTATTGTTTGACTTGTTGACTTGATGAGATGTGTGGTCCAAATCGTTTTGACTTGCTTGCGTGGAGGTTTGAATGCCACCTCAATTATTTAAACGCATCGTTTGAATTAGTGGCTGAGTTGAGTGGATCTGGGCCAGATATGTTGTTTGCACCCCCTTTCTTGTTGAGCCCAATGTTTTGAACGTTATTTCTTGCTATTTGCACCTTTTTTGTTTATTTGCTTTATTTTATTTTTAATTTCTTTTCTGTTTTGATTTTAATTGTCTAAAAATACTTCCAATCAATTTAAAATTCCACCAAAAATATTTTATGACACTTTAATGTGTTATTTAATTTTTGATATTTTTAATCTCATTTTCCTTTTATTTTTCAATTAAATTGGAATTAAATGATTGGAAGGGTTTTTAAATGGTTTTCATTTGTTCTTCTTTGTTCTTGTTTGAATTTATTGACCAATTGAAATCTCCAATGAATGAGACTTCTTCCTCATGTTGATGATGAGTTGAGGTGTCTTAGAGGATGGTTTTGGTCCTTGTTTGACTTGTTTTTGGTTGACCTTCTCTTCCATTTGTTTGAGCCTCGATAAATGCCTTTCAAAATGGAGCACCCTAGTGGATCAATTCCTTTGGTGATGTTTTGGTTGGATTTTGATCTTGTTGCTTTGGCCTCTGGTTACCAATATCTTAATGAGATTTGGGTATTTTATTTGGATTTATTAGAACTATTTTCCTATTTATGGAGTACCTTGCAAGTCAAGCTACCCCTAAGGATGGTTCACACATACTACTTGACCTAGTTTTTATGGGAGATGACCCTTGTGGATCCCATATGCTTCCAACTCTTTTTGATTCACATTTCTAACATGTTGAAGTGGTTGGTTGCAAACTTTTAGGTCTTACATTTTCTTGGTTCGTGTTGCAAGTTGCATTTGTTTAGGGCTTTCCATTTGATGTTGAATGTTGAAAATGTTTAGAACCTAGGTTCTTTACCAAGCATCACCTTGCAATTTGTTGTGGCTTTCTTTCTTATTTGGATTGCCTATCCTCTTCTCTTGTTATCAATTATGTCCTAGGATATTTAGGACTCATCCAAGTTGATTTGGTGCCTCTTGGTTGCACTTTGAGTTTGACTTGGATGAGAGGCCATTTTGAGAACTTCTTTTGTTCTTTTCTTGCATGATCATGGTGATGCCTTTGGTTGAGTTTCAATTTTTGTTGTTTTCTGACCAAGCCTTTTCTCCCATCCTCATATTGATCATGTCTTCTTTTCTTTCCCTTTTGGTTTGCCTTTGGGCTAGTGGTTGATGTTTGAGTGGTTGTAGGAATTGTAATTTCTCCCACTTCATCCCATTTTTGTGTGAACTTGTCTAGTTTCTTTTGTGTGCACTTCCATTTTGTTTTGTATCATCTTGCTTTCATTCTTGAGGTTGAGATGTGCTTGTGGTGGCTACTTCCCCACACTTTGTTCCTCCCTCTTTCTTCATCTTTGTTTTGCATTGCATGTTTGCATTCTTTCTTCTTTCACTTATGCTTTCTTCTTCTTTCTTCCTTTGCCATGTTCCCTTAGGACCTCTAATCTTTCTTGTTCAAGATGGATTATGATAGACATTAGGTTTGAATCCAAGCATGATAACATTAGGGTAGTCTTCCCTTTTCATCTCAATCATAGGTGTACTTTGCATGAGAACATTAGGTTGAGTTTAGTCTCCCTTTAGAGTTGTGTCTCTCTTTTCTCATATTCAAACTTCTTCAAGTCACATAATAAAGGATAATGAGTGTTGTACGCTACGAGCCTTAAGCATTTGAGAAATGATGATTGGGGGGCCTCATCTCAATTGTCTAGAGTGTTTAGCTTATGTCCTTTGGACGATATGCGACGCATTCGCTCCTAAGTCATAGTCTTTAGTGCAACATGAATTAGAAACACAATTCAATTCACTTCTTCATAAAAAACACAAAAGCAAACTTCAAATCTTTTTTATCCTTCGGGATTAATGGAAAACCTTTTTCATAAAGAGAGTTTTTTTAACTCTTGGTTCTACCGCAAACAGGTAACGCCTAAGTCTCCAATGGTCGAGCTGCATACACCTAACTGCTAGAACTAAGTTTTAACCCTACTCGGGTAAAACACTTGAACCAACTTGTGGTCTTGTTAGCCCGAACTAAGTTTGCTCTGATTTCTCGTACCAGATGATCGCGACTTTCTATGTCTAATACAACTTAACTGCAAGTGCACAGTCTATCGCGTAGTAATAAAAGATATCGATCCCACAGGGACTCGTAATCAAACTAGTGTTCTCGGGAGTTACTATGTTTAGCTAGGTAGGTGATGTTTAAGGGAATAATTTTTGTCACTAAAGGAAACTAAAAAGGTTACTTTAATTATAATTACGTGAATCAATATGCAGTAATTATGTTCTTCGGGGATTTGACAAGTTACCGGTATATGAAATATTTTTCAGAATTTATTTAAGAAGAAAATAGTGATCTGAAGACTTTCGTCTCACGATGGTTGTTGACGCTAGTCATAATTCTAAGGGCCGGATGTACGCTTTTGTGTCCCATTCGGGGTTAAAAATATTTTTTGGAAATCTCTAAGTTCTAATTCATTTTAAAGTGCTTTCGCTGTTATTAAAACAAATGACTAGTGTTTACTATCCGGTCTTACCGCAGCTGTCGCTTGTTGGTTCGTACCTTGATTAATTTCCCACTGTCGTGGCAAAACTACTTTTAAATAAGTTCTCGCTTTCGCGACGAACGTTTATTCAGTAAATAAATTTAAACACTCAGACCATAAACAACTTTTGAAAAGGAAAGTTTTCAACCGGTTATTATCAAATCCCGTCTGAATTATTACTACATATCGATTACTCTGATTTAGCTAGACATGGATTTGGGAAAGGTAAAACATAAATAAAAACAGAAACTTAGAACATTCATATTACTGATAATAAAAGTTACAATTAACGAAATAATGAAAAACCTGTAACGTATCCAATTGGCTTTTGGCCAAATCCCAACGATGTCGGCAGGATTATGTCTTCAAACCAATAGAGCGCACAAACGAATATTGTCGAAATGGAATACAGGAATAAGGAAAGGGAACAAAAAAATAGAAAGAAATAAAACTGAACTTTTGCTTTGGAAATAAAATTGGGCAGCACTTCGTTGTCTGAATGCGGCTCCCTTCTCAGCTCCCCTCCTTCCCCTTTTATAGAAATAGAATTCTAACGGTTGTAATTTAAAGAAGGTGGACTTAGAGGCAGAAATATCAGGGAGTAGTGGTCCATTATTTGGGACTTGGAACTGTATTTTGCACGTTCATTTGAAGTTGGGCGTTTTTGCCTGCATGACGGTCGTCACGGTGTGTGACGGTCGTCATGGAGGTGTGACGGTCGTCACAGCAGCAAAATGTGCATTCTGCGTTTTTCATGTTGTTTTCATCTGGTTTTCATCCATATTTCATCTGTAATTGCTTATTTTCTTCATATTGCTTTGTTTAGACGTGATCATCAAATACCTGCAAAATATCAGACAAATACATGGAAAGGACCCGAAATCGGATCGAAAACAGTCAAACATCAGTCGAATTATGCATCAATATATATATACGATTTCGTGTTATCACCAGACGAGGATACGTAGGCACAAGATGGTGATGTCTTGGCGAGCAACATTTCCCCATCTTCACCCGTAGTTTTCCGAACTAAGTTGACTCTGACTTTCCTATTGCACGAGGGAGTATGTAGGCATAGAGCCGCGATGCTCTATCGAGTCTCTTTTCTTTTCTTTTGTCCCCATGGCCCGTAGCTTAGATAGATAAACACCCCTTTATTGATTGATAACAAGCGTGGATCCCGTCGAGTACGACGGACGTGAGGGGTGCTAATATCTTCCCCTTGCGTAACCGACTCCCGAACCCAAGATTTGGTTGCGATGACCTATCTTCTCCCTTTTTCGTAGGTTTTCTCTGATCGTTTCTGTTGCACCCTAAAATTTGACCAACCGATTCTCCTATCTGACTCGTGGTTTAATTTCATATTCGCAAATCAGACGCGTGATAGTTGTGCACAAGCAGGGGATATCAGAGTTTACAGCCTGATTATCATCTATCAGATGTGGCAGATCCAGTCCAGATCACCAGGGTTTTATTTTCGGGAGATTGTGCGCTCCTCGGTGATTTTCAGCTTGCACAGTAATTTTGGGGATATTCTGATGCCTGGGGTTCTCTGTTCAATTCGATCTGGTCTCGTGCGCTCTTTTATGGGGGGGTCATTTGCATTCATCTGCATTTTTAGGATTTTAATAGACTTTTGTGAATTTTTAATAGGCTTTACAGATTTTTCTGGAATTTAAATAGGGTTTTTGTATTTTTTAATAGTTTAATTCTCTTTTTAGGATTTTATAGAATTTTTAAATAGATTTTTAGAATAAATAAGATTTTAAATAGTTTTTAGAATAATAAAGAAAAAGGGGAATATAGTTTTTCTTTTATTACTAATAGATGTTAATAGTTTAGAATTTTTCTATAGATTTTAAAATAGGTTTAATTGTTTTTAGATAATATAGAAAATAATATAGTTTTTTCTTTTATGAATGATAGATTTTAATAGATATTAAATAATATTGGAATTTTAATAGAAAATTAGTAGAAGTTTAGGGTCAATTAGATCTTAATCATTTTTTAGATTTAATTAGGTTGATATAGAGTTAATTAGAGTTTTAATCCTTCTTTTTAGAGTTTAATTAGGTTAATCATTTTCTTAGATTTAATTAGGATTAAGATAGTTAATTTTTGATTTAGTCAGTTAATTAGGCTTTAATGATCATTTAGCTTTAAGTAAGTTTTAATTCAGTTTTTTTTTACAGTTTTTTGGTTATTTTCGTTTGGGCTTTAGGGCAGCCCAATGCAGTTTTTGTTCAGTTTGGGTCCAGAAAAAAGTCCAGAAAAAGTCCAATTCGTCCAGCATCTCCCAGAGCGTTCCAGAAGGTTCCAGACTTTATCAGTGCTTTAAATAGTAGCACGCCACGTGTTGGCAGGGGAGCGAGCCCACGTTACACCCACTCAGACCCCACACGCGTTCCCATTCACTCTCTCTCCGAGGACACGCGGCGCGCATGCACCCCACCACCCAACCCCTCCTCTGAGACACTTGTCACCGTCCAGCCATCGCCTGAGCTTCACCGGAAAAACCACCGGCGGCCATGCATCCGCCATAACCTCCCACCGCCGGTGACCCCCAACATCTTCCGGCCGCCGCAACGGCTCGCCGGAGATCGTTTTTCACCCAGAATCCCCCGAAACCCTCCTTTCTTCATCTTCTTCCTCCGATCTCTTCCGTCAGCTTCATCATCCCCTCGCCGGAAACATCAACTTCGCCGGAAACTGCCAGAACCAATATCCAGAGCATCTTCCATCTTCGTCATTCTTCATAAAGAATTTCCAGAAATCAACCTTCATCGTCCTTCAGGGTTTCCAGAACGCCATCATCCTCAAAAATTTTCCAGAACGTTCAACGATCTTCATCTTCATAAGGAAATTCCTGAAGTCACTCAAACCTTCATGCAACTTTTCCAGAAATAACTCAGAGCTTCATCATAGTGTCTTCGTTCATCATCGTCATCAAGAATCTCGTGGATCCATCAACGATTTTCAACAACGCGCGCCTGATACATCCCCAGATCTGTACAAGATTCATCAGCTCCAAGACCTGTAAAGAACTTCATCAAGGTCTCAGCGTTGTTCGTCACTACGAGGTGTTCTTCGCGCCATCAAAGCTTCAGAACATACCCAGAAATCTTCAAAGATCCCCTTGTTCCCCTCGTATTAACCCAGGTTTGTCTTCCCTCTGTTATATCTTCATTGCCATTGATGAACGTAGCCTCGGTTAGGGTAAATTGTTTGGTTAGGGTTTGAGGTTTGATTTGTGTTGAATATGAGAGGGTGCTGAGGTTGAGGTTATGGTGTTGATTTGCTTGAGTGTGGTGAGGCGTGTGAAGTTTTGTTGGGTTTCTGTTCTTCCTGGAATCGAGTTGCAGAGAGAGGGTGAGGGAGAGAAGAGAGGATGACGGCTAGGTGGTTTGGGGTGAACAGTGTTAGGGTTTGGGAGAAGGATTTGGTTTTGTTCAACTGAGTAATTGGATTAGGGTTAGAGTATTGGGCTTAGGCCCAAATGTATTTTCTGAACACTGCCCCCATTGTTACTCGTTACCCCCCCCTGGCGTGTGAGAACCAGAGTGATATTGAGGTGGGCCTTATGCCCTATTGCTGTCCACACCCCCTGGGCGTAGGCCCAATGACATATACACGTTGACTCCTCACTAAACGCACCTCCCTCTAGTTTTTTTATTTTTGTCAATTCTGATTTGATTTGGGCCCAGTCTGTATCACTAAGCGCACCCCCCATCTCTGGCCCAAAGTCAGAATGAGCCTGAATCCCTTGCTGTTAGCACCCCCCCCTCCAGTTTTATTTCAATTTTATTTTCTTTAATTTCTTCTATTTCTTTGCATATGAAATAAATCATAATAAAATGTAAATAAGTGATTTTTTAATTCTTCTTTTTTCTACCATTTCATCATAATTCCTAGAAAATTAAATAAAAATAAAAATGACATTTTATTTTTGTTTGTTATTTTTTTTGTATATTTTCCATTTAATTGATGTTTTTAATATTTTTAGTGCATACATGTCATTAGAAAATTAATAAAAAATAGTAGATTTAGTCAAATAATTCCGTTCTTTTTTCTGTAGACTCGTAATTCAGTGTAGAATTTTATAGTGCAGAAACATTAGCTTAATCATGCATTTTCATTTTAATTGCATTTTTTCACTGTTATTGATGTTGAATAAATTGGTTTGTGGATATGTCTGTGTTGCTGATTTTAGTTCTTTCATCTGGTGTTGAATTTTGTTCTGATTTTTTCAGTATGTTGTCATAGAGCCATGTAGGTTTCCCATAGATTTTTATTAGATTTTTGTAGGATGTTCTGATATGATTTGTCTGAGCCTGAAAATAGGAAAAGTCTTGATGACTTCTGACTTTGAAGTTCAACTGTGGTTGAAATTCAGAGATAGTCTCTTGTGGTTTGTTGGCCTGTGGGTTCTTCTCAAGATAGGAGCTGGTTGAAGTTCTGTTGGAGCTTGCAAGGATGCAGTGGATTGAGGCTTAGTCTAGGAGCTTTGTTGTCTGTTTGTGAGGTTCGAGATCCTGAAGTTTGAAGGGAGTTTATGGTACTTTCCTGAGGAAGGCACTATGAATGACTTTCATTCTTTCTTCTCACCTCTTTCGTAAGTATCCAATGATGTCGGAGCCGACTTGTGAGTTTAATTTCTCCTGAGGAGGAATATGAACTGATCACATGTTGTTGAGCCACATGGGATACGATTCCTAAGTGGAAGCCTCCTAGTACTTTCCTGAGGAAGGTCCTATGGGTCTATTCACTTAGTTCCATTAGTTTATCTAGGTTTTCTCAAGTATCCAGTGATGTTGGAGCCAACTTGTGAGTTTAATTTCTCCTGAGGAGGAATGTAAACTGATCACAGTTGTTGAGCCACGTAGGATACGATTCCTAAGTGTCAGCCTCCTAGTACTTTCCTGAGGAAGGTCCTATGAGTCTGTTCACTTAGTTCCCTTAGTGCATATAGGTTTTCTCAAGTATCCCGTGATGCCGGAGCCTTCATGTGAGTTTAATTTCTCCTGAGGAGGAAAGTAAACTGATCACAGTTGTCGAGCCGCATAGGATATGACTCCTGAGTAGTAACCTCCTGGTACTTTCCTGAGGAAAGCACTATGGGCTTGTCTGCTTAGCTTCCTTTTCTCTGGTAAGCTTGTTCTGAAGCTTGGAGACTGGGATTGATTCCTCTTGCTTAAGGTTTGGATTAGAGTTTGCTTAGATCTTTGCTTAGGGTGTTGTATAGAGTTTTGTTTAGAGATAGATTAGGAGCTTGTTTCAGGTTTGTTAGGGGCCTTGCCCAGGAGTAGCTTCTTGTTTTGTAGATAGAGGCTTGTCAGGTTAGCTTGCCTTCTCTTTGGATTGTTTGACTTGTATGATGTTATGTTGCATTAGACTTAGGTATTCATCTAGATAGTTCTGAATAGGTGCATCTTAGAAGTAGACTTTGTGTGCATGAGAAGTTGAGGTGGTCCTCCTTCTGCTTGTTTGTTATTGAGTGGCTTTGCTTGTTGGTATTTGGTAGAGCTGAGCTCCCTTGCCTTTGTGGTTTGCGGCCTTTGCGCCTTGTTTGTCTAGTTGTTGCATTCATGCATAATCTCAGTATTTCTTTACTTTGCAATTTCTTGTTTGTAGTTCAGTCCTGTTGCCATGATCCCTTAGGAGCTCTGACTTCTCCGCTGCGGAGTTGTTATGATAGACATTAGGACGGTCAGCCAGGTGTGATAGCAGTAGGTAGATTCCCCTGTTTCTCAGCTATAGTTTTAGGGTTTCCCTTTCCTTTCTGTAGGAGCTTTTGAGTAGCTTGATCCGTAGTTAGCCGAACTACAGCTGCTCTGATTCTTCGTATCAGACGAAGATATGTAGGCATAGGATGCGATATCCTAGCGAGCACACTAACAACTAACCTTTGTTCTTTCGCGGCTGTGCGATCGAGACTTTCCCGCTAACGACTAATTGTTTCCCTTTCTCCTGCCCGAGTGCATTTGAGACCAGATCGTATTTGTAGGTTCCCAAGCCTTTAGAATCAGTTTGTTTTCTCACCGCTGTGTGAGAGCGCCAGTTTACCCGTAGTTAGTCGAACTACGTTTGCTCTGATCTTTCATGCCAGATGAAAGTACGTAGGCACAGGACGCGACGTCCTGGCGAGCAACCTTTCCCCCGTTTAGACGTAGGAAGTCGAACTGCGTTGACTCTGACTTTCCCATTGCACGAGGGAATACGTAGGCCCAGAACACCGTATGTTCTGTCGAGTCCTGTCCTTTTATTTTCTTTTCAGACCAGCCATTAGCGTAGATAGATTACACACCCTTTTACCTATAAACACCAAGCGTGGATCCCATCGAGTACGATGGACGTGAGGGGTGCTAATACCTTCCCCTTGCGTAACCGACTCCCGAATCCAGGTTTTGGTTGCGATGACCATACCTTTTCCCGTCTTTGCGAGGTTTACTTCGAGCGTTTCCTTTCCCGCTCTGAGGGATAAATAACGCACGGTGGCGACTCTCCTGTCAAGCCGGCGCCGATTTTCGCAGTAGCGACAGCTGGAGACTCTGCTGGGGACTTATAGCATCTAGGGACTTTTCCCATCCCTTATGCTGGGACCGTTTCCCATCCCCTACGCGAGTCAATCCTAGCGCTTGGGTGTTTATTTGTTGGGTGTTGTGCATATTGTGTTTTACTTTTCTGCACTTTACTTTTCTGTACCTTTACCTTTCCGCATTTATTTTCCAGCATTATATTATTATGATTATTGCTGTGGGCAAAGGGATGTTACTGTGAGTGAAAAGCCGGACCTGAGCTTGAGTACACACCTAGATATAGTTGCGGAGAAGTAGTAGACGAACCTGTCTGCTGAGCAGGCACAGTTCCCTACGAAAATCTGCGCTCAGACGAGATTCTTGCAGAGGTGCTCCTTTCCGGTCCTGAGGATCTGAGGGGAGTCCAGACGTGAGGGTTGTCGACTCTGGGGACCGATCATTTGGAAGTCAGCTAAGTGAGGCCTCTTCATGACTTGATGATGCCACTCCTTCTGGGAATCGTATCGTCATTCATGAAAGTCTGTGACGCTGATGACCGCATAGGATTCCGTACCTTTGTCCGTGGATTAGGTCTATCCTACCTGTGAGAGGGACTGGGTTATTGCAGGAAAACTGGCCTTCAGAAACCATGATTCAGTAGTTATCAGACGATGTTCTTGATTCATCTCCAGGTGTGTTGTCTGGGTCAGATGGGTTTCTTATCTGAGGTTGAGGCTATTATCAGATGGTATTCTCGTCAGATACAGAGGGTCAGATGGTTTTCTTACCAGGGGATTGATATTTTGAGTATCAGATGATAGTTAGTGTCAGGAGATTCTGGTGACCGTGTTGGTTTTCTGTTCTCGATCACAGAGATGTTCCTCTTCAGGCTACAGCATAGCCCCTGCGTTCGCAGATTGCATTATTTATCATATTGCATCATTGCATTACCATCTGCATTCAACTAACTTGTGTGTATTGCAGGTACATATTTTCCCTTCCAATTCTGGTGTTTGTTCCTAGCAAGACATGGAAAACCTGAAGAGGGTATTGCCCTATAAGTTTCCGTCGCCGAATATCAGTCTATTGTTAGAGTTGATTGCTATTGCTAAGAAGAGGGGAATGGGTGACTTCAGAAAGAGATATGGGAGGATTCTGACCTACGTTTATCAGCCATCTGCCTACGAGACCAGCGGCATCTATACTCTGTTACAGTTCTACGACGCGGAGCTCAGGTGTTTTGTATTTCCCGACTTCGTTTTGGCTCCTACCCTGGAGGAGTACTCTGCACTTCTGGATATACCGATCCGTGAGCAAATGCCTTTTTATCGTACGGACGCTGAGCCTAAGCTGGCTGAGCTTTCTGCCATCCTGTGCTTGAAAGAGTCTGAGCTGTCTGGGAAGATGATCAGAAGAGGAGATGTATGGGGATTCCCGTTGGATGTCTTAGTGGAGAAGGCTCGAGAATATGCCCAGAAGGGTAGCTGGGGTGTTTTTGACGTCATCCTTGCTGTATGTGTGTATGGCATCGTATTGTTCCCGAACATTCCTGATTTTGTTGATTCTGATGCCTTCTATATTTTGGCTGCGAAGAACCCAGTTCCTACTTTGCTGGGGGACATCCACCATTCAACTCACTACCAGAATGAAAAGCGACGAGGAAGGAATGTGTCTTGCTGTGTACCTCTCCTATGCAGGTGGTTCACCAGTCATATGCCTAAGTCAGGCCCTTTTGTCACCTCTATCAATTCTCTAGGATGGCCCGAGCGCTTAATGGGATTGACTGCTGAGAACGTGGTATGGGTCAATAAAGAGGTATTTGGAGCTGAAGTCATACTCAAAGGCGAAGGATTCCCGAATGTTCCGTTAATAGGAAGGAAAGGTTGTGTCAACTATAACCCTTCCTTATTGATCAAGCAATTTGGGTACATACCTCAAGGAGCGCCAAAGCCCGAGGAGATACAGGAATCTCTGTATCTCACCGGGGCAATAGGGAAAGAAATGCTGACCAAGCTCGAGAAGGCATGGAAAAACTTGCACAAGAGAGGGAAGCTTTCAGGTAGCAGAGGGGATACTCGAGTTCCTAGCCCATATGCAGAATGGATTCGTGAGCGAGCTGTGAAGTTCCTTATGCCGTATCCAGCGGTTCAGCCATTGCATCCTTCTCCGGTAGAGGGACCCACCACTGTGGACATGCAGGTTTACAAGCAGCTGATGGCGGAGAAAGAAGAACTAGCAAGGGCTAAAGAGGCTTTAGAGCAGGAGAATGCCCAGCTTCGGCATGAAAAGATTGAAACAGGATACTTTTCCAAGCAACAGGCTGAAACTCTGAAACATCTGAAGACTACGCTATTGGAATTGACTGAAACCAAGAAGCGTCTAGAGTTAGATGTAGACTCAGTTAGTAGTGTGTTGGCCACCAAGAAGCAAGAGCTGGAAAGGGCCTACACAAAGCTAGCCAAGTTCAGAGAACACTGGGATCTCACTATGACCAAGCGCAAGGAGCGGGAAGAAGAGCTGAAGACACAGATTGCTCAGTTAGAAGAACAGGTCAAAGGGAAGAATGAAGAGCTTGAAGAAGAAGCCTGTCGCCGATACGAGGCCGAGCGCAAGCTGACAGATGCCATAAAGAATTTGGAAGATTTCCAGCATAGAGCAGATGCCAAGAGACCCAAACCTGGGGGCGGTGCCAATGATAAGGCTTGGGAAGACTTTGTCAGAGACATCCAGGGGACGGTCAGGAAGAGGGATCGGCTGATAGAAGGTTTGATTTATCAACCGGATCACGCAGAGACGAAGAAGATGGTCGAGGACTTCCGCAACCGTACCCGTACTTGATTTCTCTCTTGTATTCTGTTGTGTTGAGATCACCACCAGGCATGTTGGCTGGGATCCTCCTTATCATATCAGCTGTACGGAGCATAGTTATGTAACTTCTTGACAAGACTGTTATTCTAATCAATATATAAGGGTTTTTCCAAATATTGTCTTTATGGTTTATCTCGTCTTGCTACCACTGACACTGGAATTGGAGGGAAAATATCTCCAATGCACACATGCACGTTAGCATTTTTGTATTTCTGTTTGCATAAATCATACTGCATAGCATTTCTCTAGCAGGTCAGAGCACTTATCCAGCCTTTGTTTTCACCAGAAAGTGATTCTCGGGGAATTGTTTGAAGCAAGAGTAGAGTGGAGACGACCAAGGGGTTGAAGCAGATTTGAGCAGAATCAAGCAGTGTAGTCCGTTACAGGTAATTGGCAACTATGTCTGAGGGAAATTTCCAGTCTCCTAACACCTTGGCAAGGTTTACTGTGGCGTCCAACCATCAGTATGATTCTATGAAAGGCTGCCCGCAAGCGAACAATCTTACTGCAGACCAAGTCGTACAGCCTACGGATGAGAACCGAGATCGACATGAGCAGTTCGTTGCCCGAAATGAATATTATCCGCCTGTTAACAATCAATGTGTCGCTTTCCCTGTGATGAATTACCGGAGAGATAATCCAATGACCGGGTTAGTAGATCCAAGAGCTCTTGACGATGGTAGAAGACTCCGAGTGTTGGAAGAGCAAATGAAAGCCTTGGAAGCGAAAGATGCCGTTAACCTGGATGCTGTAGCCATGTGTTTGGTTCCTGACCTGGTGTTGCCGTACAAGTTCAAAGTGCCGGAATTTGAAAAATACACAGGAGATAGCTGTCCGAAGTTGCATTTGATGATGTTCTGTCGAAGGATGACTTCGTTTGTGCGAAATGACCAGCTAATGATCCATTGCTTTCAGTATAGCCTGACTGGGGCATCGTTAAGGTGGTATGTGCAATTAGAGAGTAATCAGATTCGATCGTGGGTGGATTTAGCCAGAGCTTTCATGAAGCAGTACGATTACAACTTGAATTTGACTCCTAGTCTCGTAGATCTGCAAGAATTGTCTCAGGCGGAAAATGAATCATTCAGAGCGTATTTGCGAAGATGGAAAGAATTGGCTGCTAGTGTTCAACCACCGCTTCCGGAAAGAGAACTGGTTGACATCTTCTTGGGCACTCTGAAAGGCCATTATTTTGACAAAGTGTTCAGTTGCACCAACTTTGTGGGTCTGATGAGGCTGGGAGAGATTGTTGAGAGAAGACTCAGGAGTGGAAAGTTTCGAGATGTTCCTTACGTTCCAGTTGATAAGATTGAGTCAGTTGTCAGTTCTCAAGAAGAGTGGGAAGTAGGAACTGACGTCGTCTCAGAATCTCTAGCATCTCAGGGTCAGTTTTCAGACACTTCAAGTCAACGGTCATCCTATCGCCGATCGCGTCAGCATGCCCCACGAAGACCAAGGAAACCTGAAAGGCAGTTTACTCAGCTACCAGTGTCGTACAGTCAGTTGTTGCCAGATCTGCTCAGGAGCGGATTGATAGTGCCGAAAGAGACTAAGCCGGTGATTCCACCGTATCCTCCAGGTTTTGATGCCAGCGCCCGCTGTGAGTACCATGTTGGGGCACAGGGGCATTCCACCAATGATTGTAAAGTGCTTAGAAGTCAGGTTCAGGATCTGATAGACTCTAGCCGTATTTGCATCACTTCTCAGGGTTTTGTTCAGATTAATGATTTTCCATCCTCCAGTTGTGTGGGTTCGTCAGTTAATGTCATGGAGGACTCCACAGGAAGTGTATGCTCTGAAGATTGTCAATCAGAGAGTTCAATTGAATATGGGAGAAGTTTCTAGAGGTTTTTGCGCCGGATGTCGCATCTGTTTTCTCTGCTTAATCCGTTTAGCTTTTGTGCACTAGTGTTTGCCGACCACCGCCAGGATTGTTGGCTGGGGTCATTGTATTCATACTCATTTGTGCTTACCTGCTGATTTTGTTGGTTGTACATGTGTGGGAGATGTTCGTCTGTATGCTTATAGCTTGAGTTTCTCTTTGTCTCGTTATGAATATGTGTTTGCTTTCTGCGCTGCATTATCATTTAGCAGGTATATCAGAACCGTGAGCCTTATTTCCTCATCATCCAGTTTATTGCAGGAACTCCTTCAGAGATATGGAACAGAATCAGTTTGAATTGATCGAAGTCCGAAGCCAGCTGGGGCAGATGATGAGAGACATGCAAGAGATGCGTCTGGAGCAGAAGATTCTCAAAGAGGAGAACAGTCAGCTGAAGACCCAAATGAGCTTGATCATGGAGGTAGTCAAGAATGTGCTTAGGAAAGAAGACGATCAGCTATTTGAAGCCGCAATGAAGAAGCTCGCGCCACCTGTGCATGTGGAACCTGAGCAGCAGCAACAGAAGATACATCCGGCTCAACAGAGGATCCAGGAAGGGAAGCCAAAGAGAATGTTTGAGGCACCACCTATGACCTATGCTGAGCTCTTGCAGACCTTACTGAGGTTTAATCTGGTTGAGAAGAGAACGTTGGCACCACCAACGAGAGTGTTTCCTCATGGGTACGATGCCAATAAGCAATGTGAATTTCATTCCGGGGCATTCGGACACGACATCGAGGGTTGTCATGCTTTTAAGCACAATGTTCAAGACCTGATTGACTCGCACGATATTGAATTCACGCCGGGCGGCGTAGCTGTGCATATTGCTCCTGTCTCAGTCGATGCTAAGATGACAGATGTTTCTAAAGCTGCAATGGGTCAGAAGCGTATCCTGGACTCCATGGTGTCAGAATCTCCAGGCCCACAACTGTTGCCTATTCCTGGGGCAGATCTAAGAAAGAAAATGGTTAAGCATAAGGAGAGCGTTAATCAATACATTGAAGGTCAAGAAACCAATGTTGCATTTGATACAAAGGGTGTTCAAGGGTCAACCCGATACCAGCAGCAGCAGCCTCAGCAGGGGGCACAGCAGGCTCAACGAAGATTCCAGGGTAGTAAACCGAGAAGAGTGTTTGAGAAGCCTCCCTCAACCTATGCCGATTTATTGCAGACATTGTTGGGATTATACCTGGTAGAGAAAAGAACTCTGGCGCCGATAACGGGAGCTCCCCCGTTTGGTTATGATGCAAGCAGGCACTGTGAGTTTCATTCTGGAGCCCCGGGTCACGATATAGAAGGTTGCCATGCTTTTAAGCACAAAGTGCAGGATCTGCTTGATAGTGCAGCAATCAACTTCGGGCCGGGAGGTCCTAGAATCATCTGAATAAAGGAGGAGGGGCTCTATAATTTGGTTAAGTCGTTGAAAGCAGATCAAGGCAGCACCGAAGTGTCTCTGGTAAAGATAGCTGGTTCAGCAGCAGGGCAGATGCGAAAGCCCGGTTCTCGGAAGCTAGCATTTTTCTTTGTTTTAGCTTGTCATTTCTTTGCATTTGTAGTTGCTTTCCTGTTTGAATTTGTAATCTTGTTTGTAAAACTTGTTGTTTTCATTCAATTGATGATAATGAAATAAATATGCACGTTTTGATTTGATCCATTCGTGTTCACTAACTGTTTTTACAAATATCCAACGCCTGGCTAAGAAGAATTTGGGGAGGATGACGAAAATGACCGACATGCAACTACCGATATTGTATGCTTTTGAGATAAAACCTGCTGATGATGTACAGGCATTGTTTCAAATCCCTAAACACCGGAGACATAAGGAAGATAATCCCTTGTCAACCCCTTTGAGCCTAGTAGTAGGAGTTCTTTCTGAAAACGAAAAAACCTTAATCTTAACCTGGGGCAGGGTAGGTGTTAGCTAATTTGACCGAGCGTCCAAATTGCAAAAGGAGTGTCCGTTCGAGGATCAATCACGTCCCTAGAGGTCGTGCCTAAAAGACCACAATGGTCCAATCAAGAGTGGGACAGCCACATCACTTCCCAAAGAGTCAGACAACCAGTGTCACACGACTCGTCCGCAAAAAACGAAAAAAAAATCAAAAGCCCGCTAAGTCAAGAAAACTTCAAAACAAATGACTTAGGCAAAAATGAGGGCATCCCGCTGGACTTAAAAAATCAAAAGAAACTCAAAAGTAGTCAGTCCAGGCAAAAGTTAGGGATATGAAAAGAAAAAGATGAAAAGGATCAAAAGAAAAATCCTCGATGGAAATACGAGTCGTGCGACCTCAAATGTCAAAGATGAAAAGTGAGTGGCTGTCACTCCAAGAGCCGAAAGTTTCTCGAGCTATCACTCCTATCTTTCAACCTCTGAGAGGTGAGCGCTAAGGTCGAATTAGCTGAACGTAGGATGGGAGAACATCAAGGAGAATGGGTGGGTTAAAGTAAACTTTGAGCCTTTATCCTTTCTTTCAAAACCATGAACCTGACCATGTTACAACCTTCAAAAGTCCTAATTGAAGCAGGTTGTTTCGAAAGCATACTCCGGTAAAGGTCGCGTCGATTCTGACTCCTAAAAAGGTTCCTCTTACCATGTTGGTACTGATGTTGATAAATGTTTTATGCATCATATGCCATAAACTGTTTTTCCTTTTCCCAGTGAACAGATTGGATGTCAAAGCTGTCATATGTGTTGCATTAATACATCTTTTATGCAGAACAACTTGTTTTACTTGCGAGTAAGCGCTTGACAGCAGAAAGGCTTCCTACAGTGGAAGGTATGGTCAAGATAGAATGCAGAACGCCTGAGTGTTCCGAGAGCAGGGGCAAGCTTTTATTGTGGACCCCAGTCAGGTCAGCTTTTCGAAGTCAGTTATCCTGGGGCAATCAGGTTGAGATTCAGGCGAATGCGGCGTAGTCAAGGGTACTACTCTGAATCAAATAATCAGGAGCAAAGTCATTGCAGTCAGGGGCAGACCATCTTAAGCACGCAGAAGTTATTCGAGGGGCATTCGATGTGAAGTATTTCTCCGAAGTTCAGAACGCTGAGGCATGTTATATCAGACCATCAGAAAACAGATTTTCAGATTTCCTTTCAGGGACTATCCCTACAGAGGTCCTGCAGGCTGAGGCATATCATGAGCAAAAGGATTGGTATTCTCCGTATCAGCAGAGCCATACAGAGTTAGTCGAGCAGATGCAGTCGATTTTCGAGAGCGAGATGATTGCGGGAAGTCGTGTTATTATCCCTTGACTCTTCACTGAAAGGTTGTGTATTCAGGAAGAATGTTTTCCAGCGTCAGTTGTACCTGACCCAGCAAGATAGCTTAAGAGCTCAAACCCATGTCTGCGATTACTGCGAAGCCCATCCGCGTTGGCGCATCAATTTCCGAATCCGAGCTTCGTCAGTACGCAGGAGGACTCCCTCCATTTTCTCCAGCAAAGTCCAATTCACCGTTGGTACGGATAAGCTATCCCTAGAGGAGTCTAATCATATTCAGCGCGTCTGCTATTTCACAGCGAAGTTATATACCCCAGCAGGGTATTACTTCGTCGAGGCGTTCGGTTAAGTTCCCAATATCCCCAGCGGAGTTGATTTCACTCTCCCAGCATTTATTTTGCTGGAATGATTCAGTGATATCCAGTTTATCCCCAGCAGAGTTGGCCTCGCCTTCAGCATTTATTTTGCTGAAGTGGTTCTGTACCCGGCTCTCCCCGGCAGCTCGAGCCTGCATTAGCATATTGCATGCATCATCATATTTGCATCATACTTGCATATCATGGTCAAAATGCGTAGCATTTCCATCCAGAATGGAGCATTACGCTGTAGAAAGATCAAAGCATACGCATATGCATACGAAGCATAAGTCAGATTTTCTATCAGCCTCATATGGCGCGTGAATTACTCTGTGATCAGTTCAGGGGCATTTATCCAGCAGCAGTATTCAGACGATTCAGCAGATTATTTGTATCAGATCTTACAACAATTATGCTTTGATCGAGCAGTCATTTGATATCGGCAAACTTGTCTTCCCGTCAATTCATATTGGCGATGTGTTCCTCCAATGAATGGACTTCTCCGATGTCTTGAGTACGAATGTGGTTTTCTTTCCGTCTATCCATAGACGATGTGAAGTTGCGGGTGATCACAGTAGGGCTTCAAGAAGGGGTTTCCCCAGGATGTGCTTTTCTTCCCGTCTATCAGTAGACGATGTGAAGTTTTGATGGATTTTCAATAGGGTTCAAAATAGAGTTTCTCCAGCAAGTGGCTTTTCTTTCCGTCTATCAGTAGACGATGTGAAGTTTCGAGTTACTGTTCAGCGGGTTTCTTATTGCCAGATCATACGTATGATGAGTTGTTTCCCCAGCGAGTCTTCTCCGGCTATCTTTGGTTGTTGAGGGGTTTCAAAACGATATTTCGGATAATGGTTTTCTTTCTGTTTATTGGATGCGATGACGTTTCAAGAGGTACTTTTCTGACTGTCAATCCTTATTGATGTCGAGGCTCTTCGAAGAATGTTCAGTTTTCGTGATTGTCGATTCTTATTGACGACATGGTTCCTTAAAAGGTGGTTTTCTTCCCGTCAGTCCATACTGACGATGTGGCCCCTTCAAGGATGTTGATCTTTCCATCAATTCCCGTAGACAGAAGGATTCTGAAATTCAAGGGTTGGTGTTGAATTGTGATTATGGTGTCTTTCCGTCTATCCTTAGACGATGTGAATATAGAGATTATGAATTTCTTTCCGTCTATCCTTAGACGATGTGAATCGATTTGTTCATCGATCAGGATGATTCCTTCTATCATTAGACGATGTGAATTCGGAGATTATTTCTTCCCGTCTACCCTTAGACGATGAGAATATTGATTTGTTCATCGATCATGATGATTCCGTCTACCCTTAGACGATGTGAATCGATTTGTTCATCGATCAGGATGATTCCGTCTATCATTAGACGATGTGAATTCGGAGATTATTTCTTCCCGTCTACCCTTAGACGATGAGAATATTGATTTGTTCATCGATCATGATGATTCCGTCTACCCTTAGACGATGTGAATTGATTTGTTCATCGATCATGATGATTCCGTCTATCATTAGACGATGTGAATTTGGAGATTATTTCGTCCCGTCTATCAGTAGACGATGTGGATTTGGAAATTAATGTTTTCTTCCTGTCTACCCTTAGACGATGTGAATATTGATTTGTTCATCAATCAGGCTTTCTTTCCGTCTACCCTTAGACGATGTGAAAATTGTTTTTGTTTCATCAATCAGGATGATCCCGTCTACCCTTAGACGATGTGCATATGGAGATTAATGGTGTCTTTCCGTCTATCTTTAGACGATGTGAATATGGAGATTAATGGTGTCTTTCCGTCTACCCTTAGACGATGCAAGCACGAAGATTATTTCTTCCCGTCTATCTTTAGACGATGTGAGTATGCGATCAGGCTTTGTTCCCGTCTACCCTTAGACGATGTGAATATTGATTTGTTCATCAATCAGGATGATGCCGTCTATCTTTAGACGATGTGAGTATGGGGATTAAGGTTTTCTTCCCGTCTATCTTTAGACGATGTGAGTATGGAGATTAAGGTTTTCTTTCCGTCTACCCTTAGACGATGATGATCCCGTCTATCATTAGACGATGTGAGTATTCAATCAGGATGTCTTCCCATCCATCTTTGGACGATGTGGGTATATTTCTCGTCCTGCCTATCAGTAGGCAATGTGAAAGGATCAGGTATTTTGGTGCAACCCTCAGGGTTTGTTATATGGGGTATCACAAGTAATGGGTATTCAAATCAGGAGTTCTCTATCAGATGATTAATCAGTTTGGTGCCGCAATAACTGGACTCGGTTTTCTGGACTTTATTCCCCAAGCAGTTTACAGTATATGCTCGCGGTTGGCAAATTTTCAGGTTTTATTTGTATTCAACCGTCTCGTACCTCCGAATGTTTGAAGGCTGAGCGCTCTTCAAACCCTTCAGGTCCAAGTCGCTTGAATAGGGGCAGCTGTTGCACCCTAAAATTTGACCAACCGATTCTCCTATCTGACTCGTGGTTTAATTTCATATTCGCAAATCAGACGCGTGATAGTTGTGCACAAGCAGGGGATATCAGAGTTTACAGCCTGATTATCATCTATCAGATGTGGCAGATCCAGTCCAGATCACCAGGGTTTTATTTTCGGGAGATTGTGCGCTCCTCGGTGATTTTCAGCTTGCACAGTAATTTTGGGGATATTCTGATGCCTGGGGTTCTCTGTTCAATTCGATCTGGTCTCGTGCGCTCTTTTATGGGGGGGTCATTTGCATTCATCTGCATTTTTAGGATTTTAATAGACTTTTGTGAATTTTTAATAGGCTTTACAGATTTTTCTGGAATTTAAATAGGGTTTTTGTATTTTTTAATAGTTTAATTCTCTTTTTAGGATTTTATAGAATTTTTAAATAGATTTTTAGAATAAATAAGATTTTAAATAGTTTTTAGAATAATAAAGAAAAAGGGGAATATAGTTTTTCTTTTATTACTAATAGATGTTAATAGTTTAGAATTTTTCTATAGATTTTAAAATAGGTTTAATTGTTTTTAGATAATATAGAAAATAATATAGTTTTTTCTTTTATGAATGATAGATTTTAATAGATATTAAATAATATTGGAATTTTAATAGAAAATTAGTAGAAGTTTAGGGTCAATTAGATCTTAATCATTTTTTAGATTTAATTAGGTTGATATAGAGTTAATTAGAGTTTTAATCCTTCTTTTTAGAGTTTAATTAGGTTAATCATTTTCTTAGATTTAATTAGGATTAAGATAGTTAATTTTTGATTTAGTCAGTTAATTAGGCTTTAATGATCATTTAGCTTTAAGTAAGTTTTAATTCAGTTTTTTTTTACAGTTTTTTGGTTATTTTCGTTTGGGCTTTAGGGCAGCCCAATGCAGTATTTGTTCAGTTTGGGTCCAGAAAAAAGTCCAGAAAAAGTCCAATTCGTCCAGCATCTCCCAGAGCGTTCCAGAAGGTTCCAGACTTTATCAGTGCTTTAAATAGTAGCACGCCACGTGTTGGCAGGGGAGCGAGCCCACGTTACACCCACTCAGACCCCACACGCGTTCCCATTCACTCTCTCTCCGAGGACACGCGGCGCGCATGCACCCCACCACCCAACCCCTCCTCTGAGACACTTGTCACCGTCCAGCCATCGCCTGAGCTTCACCGGAAAAACCACCGGCGGCCATGCATCCGCCATAACCTCCCACCGCCGGTGACCCCCAACGTCTTCCGGCCGCCGCAACGGCTCGCCGGAGATCGTTTTTCACCCAGAATCCCCCGAAACCCTCCTTTCTTCATCTTCTTCCTCCGATCTCTTCCGTCAGCTTCATCATCCCCTCGCCGGAAACATCAACTTCGCCGGAAACTGCCAGAACCAATCTCCAGAGCATCTTCCATCTTCGTCATTCTTCATAAAGAATTTCCAGAAATCAACCTTCATCGTCCTTCAGGGTTTCCAGAACGCCATCATCCTCAAAAATTTTCCAGAACGTTCAACGATCTTCATCTTCATAAGGAAATTCCTGAAGTCACTCAAACCTTCATGCAACTTTTCCAGAAATCACTCAGAGCTTCATCATAGTGTCTTCGTTCATCATCGTCATCAAGAATCTCGTGGATCCATCAACGATTTTCAACAACGCGCGCCTGATACATCCCCAGATCTGTACAAGATTCATCAGCTCCAAGACCTGTAAAGAACTTCATCAAGGTCTCAGCGTTGTTCGTCACTACGAGGTGTTCTTCGCGCCATCAAAGCTTCAGAACATACCCAGAAATCTTCAAAGATCCCCTTGTTCCCCTCGTATTAACCCAGGTTTGTCTTCCCTCTGTTATATCTTCATTGCCATTGATGAACGTAGCCTCGGTTAGGGTAAATTGTTTGGTTAGGGTTTGAGGTTTGATTTGTGTTGAATATGAGAGGGTGCTGAGGTTGAGGTTATGGTGTTGATTTGCTTGAGTGTGGTGAGGCGTGTGAAGTTTTGTTGGGTTTCTGTTCTTCCTGGAATCGAGTTGCAGAGAGAGGGTGAGGGAGAGAAGAGAGGATGACGGCTAGGTGGTTTGGGGTGAACAGTGTTAGGGTTTGGGAGAAGGATTTGGTTTTGTTCAACTGAGTAATTGGATTAGGGTTAGAGTATTGGGCTTAGGCCCAAATGTATTTTCTGAACACTGCCCCCATTGTTACTCGTTACCCCCCCCCCCCCCCTGGCGTGTGAGAACCAGAGTGATATTGAGGTGGGCCTTATGCCCTATTGCTGTCCACACCCCCTGGGCGTAGGCCCAATGACATATACACGTTGACTCCTCACTAAACGCACCTCCCTCTAGTTTTTTTTATTTTTGTCAATTCTGATTTGATTTGGGCCCAGTCTGTATCACTAAGCGCACCCCCCATCTCTGGCCCAAAGTCAGAATGAGCCTGAATCCCTTGCTGTTAGCACCCCCCCTCCAGTTTTATTTCAATTTTATTTTCTTTAATTTCTTCTATTTCTTTGCATATGAAATAAATCATAATAAAATGTAAATAAGTGATTTTTTAATTCTTCTTTTTTCTACCATTTCATCATAATTCCTAGAAAATTAAATAAAAATAAAAATGACATTTTATTTTTGTTTGTTATTTTTTTTGTATATTTTCCATTTAATTGATGTTTTTAATATTTTTAGTGCATACATGTCATTAGAAAATTAATAAAAAATAGTAGATTTAGTCAAATAATTCCGTTCTTTTTTCTGTAGACTCGTAATTCAGTGTAGAATTTTATAGTGCAGAAACATTAGCTTAATCATGCATTTTCATTTTAATTGCATTTTTTCACTGTTATTGATGTTGAATAAATTGGTTTGTGGATATGTCTGTGTTGCTGATTTTAGTTCTTTCATCTGGTGTTGAATTTTGTTCTGATTTTTTCAGTATGTTGTCATAGAGCCATGTAGGTTTCCCATAGATTTTTATTAGATTTTTGTAGGATGTTCTGATATGATTTGTCTGAGCCTGAAAATAGGAAAAGTCTTGATGACTTCTGACTTTGAAGTTCAACTGTGGTTGAAATTCAGAGATAGTCTCTTGTGGTTTGTTGGCCTGTGGGTTCTTCTCAAGATAGGAGCTGGTTGAAGTTCTGTTGGAGCTTGCAAGGATGCAGTGGATTGAGGCTTAGTCTAGGAGCTTTGTTGTCTGTTTGTGAGGTTCGAGATCCTGAAGTTTGAAGGGAGTTTATGGTACTTTCCTGAGGAAGGCACTATGAATGACTTTCATTCTTTCTTCTCACCTCTTTCGTAAGTATCCAATGATGTCGGAGCCGACTTGTGAGTTTAATTTCTCCTGAGGAGGAATATGAACTGATCACATGTTGTTGAGCCACATGGGATACGATTCCTAAGTGGAAGCCTCCTAGTACTTTCCTGAGGAAGGTCCTATGGGTCTATTCACTTAGTTCCATTAGTTTATCTAGGTTTTCTCAAGTATCCAGTGATGTTGGAGCCAACTTGTGAGTTTAATTTCTCCTGAGGAGGAATGTAAACTGATCACAGTTGTTGAGCCACGTAGGATACGATTCCTAAGTGTCAGCCTCCTAGTACTTTCCTGAGGAAGGTCCTATGAGTCTGTTCACTTAGTTCCCTTAGTGCATATAGGTTTTCTCAAGTATCCCGTGATGCCGGAGCCTTCATGTGAGTTTAATTTCTCCTGAGGAGGAATGTAAACTGATCACAGTTGTCGAGCCGCATAGGATATGACTCCTGAGTAGTAACCTCCTGGTACTTTCCTGAGGAAAGCACTATGGGCTTGTCTGCTTAGCTTCCTTTTCTCTGGTAAGCTTGTTCTGAAGCTTGGAGACTGGGATTGATTCCTCTTGCTTAAGGTTTGGATTAGAGTTTGCTTAGATCTTTGCTTAGGGTGTTGTATAGAGTTTTGTTTAGAGATAGATTAGGAGCTTGTTTCAGGTTTGTTAGGGGCCTTGCCCAGGAGTAGCTTCTTGTTTTGTAGATAGAGGCTTGTCAGGTTAGCTTGCCTTCTCTTTGGATTGTTTGACTTGTATGATGTTATGTTGCATTAGACTTAGGTATTCATCTAGATAGTTCTGAATAGGTGCATCTTAGAAGTAGACTTTGTGTGCATGAGAAGTTGAGGTGGTCCTCCTTCTGCTTGTTTGTTATTGAGTGGCTTTGCTTGTTGGTATTTGGTAGAGCTGAGCTCCCTTGCCTTTGTGGTTTGCGGCCTTTGCGCCTTGTTTGTCTAGTTGTTGCATTCATGCATAATCTCAGTATTTCTTTACTTTGCAATTTCTTGTTTGTAGTTCAGTCCTGTTGCCATGATCCCTTAGGAGCTCTGACTTCTCCGCTGCGGAGTTGTTATGATAGACATTAGGACGGTCAGCCAGGTGTGATAGCAGTAGGTAGATTCCCCTGTTTCTCAGCTATAGTTTTAGGGTTTCCCTTTCCTTTCTGTAGGAGCTTTTGAGTAGCTTGATCCGTAGTTAGCCGAACTACAGCTGCTCTGATTCTTCGTATCAGACGAAGATATGTAGGCATAGGATGCGATATCCTAGCGAGCACACTAACAACTAACCTTTGTTCTTTCGCGGCTGTGCGATCGAGACTTTCCCGCTAACGACTAATTGTTTCCCTTTCTCCTGCCCGAGTGCATTTGAGACCAGATCGTATTTGTAGGTTCCCAAGCCTTTAGAATCAGTTTGTTTTCTCACCGCTGTGTGAGAGCGCCAGTTTACCCGTAGTTAGTCGAACTACATTTGCTCTGATCTTTCATGCCAGATGAAAGTACGTAGGCACAGGACGCGACGTCCTGGCGAGCAACCTTTCCCCCGTTTAGACGTAGGAAGTCGAACTGCGTTGACTCTGACTTTCCCATTGCACGAGGGAATACGTAGGCCCAGAACACCGTATGTTCTGTCGAGTCCTGTCCTTTTATTTTCTTTTCAGACCAGCCATTAGCGTAGATAGATAACACACCCTTTTACCTATAAACACCAAGCGTGGATCCCATCGAGTACGATGGACGTGAGGGGTGCTAATACCTTCCCCTTGCGTAACCGACTCCCGAATCCAGGTTTTGGTTGCGATGACCATACCTTTTCCCGTCTTTGCGAGGTTTACTTCGAGCGTTTCCTTTCCCGCTCTGAGGGATAAATAACGCACGGTGGCGACTCTCCTGTCAAGCCGGCGCCGATTTTCGCAGTAGCGACAGTTTCCTTTTCCTCTTTTGGGATAAATAACGAACGGTGGCGACTCTCTTGTCCTTGCCGGCCCCTCTTTCGCAGCGATGCGACAACTGGCGACTCTGCTGAGGACGGTTCCCGATCCCCTATGCGAGTCAATCCTAGCGCTTGTGTGTTTATCTTTGGGTGTGTATATATGTGTTGTACCTTATTTGCATTTGCATTTTACTTTCCAGCATTATATATATCATTACTGTTGTGCTGTTGGGTGGGAATGTTCCACTGAGAGATAAGCCAAAACCCAGGTTTGAGTACAACCATAGCATTAGAAGCGGAAAGTAGTGGTGAACCTGTATGTTTGGCATGCACTAGTTTCCACAAAATCTGCGCTCAGACGAGATTCTCTTTGATTACTACCTTTCCAGTCCGTTTCAGACAGTTGAGAGGTTTTTGGATCTGAGGATTGTCGACTCTGGGGACCGATCATTTGGGAGTCAGCTAAGTGAGGCTGCTTTGTTAGACCATAATGCCAAACCGGAAATGGAACGTATCATCGTTTCTTGAAAGTCTGTGATGCTGATGACCGCATAGGTTGCCGAACCTTATCAGAGATTAGGTTCATACCTGTGAGAGGGATTGGGTTATGCAGGAAACCTTGACTTTCAATCTACCCGGTTTTCTCTTCAGTGTGAACCTGCGATTTTGATACAGAGGGTCCTTATGATGGTGCTATGTTCTTACCAAAGCGAAGCGCTGGTTCTTCTCAATCAGCAGCACAACAACCTTGATCCCCTGTTGCATCTGCATTTGCATTTTTCATTTGCATATTAACATTGACATGTATTTATGTTGCAGGTGCATATTTTCCCTTCGATTCTAGTGATCTTATTCTTTTTCTGACATGGAGTCTAGCTTGAAGAAGACTGTGGTATATAAGTTCCCTACTCCAGACATTGGATCTCTACTCAGTTTGATCTTTGTGGCTGACAAAAAGGTGATGGAGGATTTCAAGCAATCATATGGGAAGCTTTTGAGTTTTCTCTGCAAGCCCTCAGTATATGAGTTGGGTGGTCTCTGAACTCTGCTGCAGTTTTATGATTCCCAGCTACGGTGTTTCACTTTTCCAGGTTATATGTTACTGCCTACTCTAGAGGAGTTCTCTGTGCTACTTAGAGTTCCTATCTTGGACCAGATGCCTTTATATCACACTGATGTTGAGCCAGATTTGCCTAAGCTTGTTGGTGCCCTTCATTGGATGCTTCTGAGCTAAAAGGGAAGTTGGTCAAGAGAAATGGAATGCTTGGATTTCCACTATATTTTCTGGTTGCTAGAGCTCCACACTTTGCAAAGGAAGGTTGTTGGGTTGTGTTTAATGCCATCCTGGCACTGTGAATTTATGGTATCATACTGTTTCCTAATATTCTAGATTTTGTGGATTTGGATGCCTTCCACATTTTTGCTTCAGGGAATCCCGTACCTACGCTTCTGGGCAACGTCTATCCTTCTGTGCATTACAAGAATGAGAATCGGAGAGGGAAGAATGTGTCTTGTTGTGTACCTTTGTTGTACAGGTGGTTTGTGAGTCACCTTCCCAAGTCCGGTCCTTTGGTTGATACTGCTGGTACCTCAGAGTGGTCAGAGAGATTGATGGGCTTGACTTCTGAGAATATCATTTGGTTTGATAGAGATCAGTTGGGTACAAAGATTATCTACAGTTATGGTGGATTTACTAACGTCTCGTTGGTCGGAAGAAAAGAATGCATAATTTATAACCCATCCCATACAGTGAGGCAGTTTGGGTATGCGCTGAGAGAGCCTCTGAAAGAAGAGGAAATACAGGAATCTCTGTATTTCACGGGCTTGTTGGAGAATGAGACCTTGACTAGAGTTGAAAAATCCTGGAACAAAATTCACCGCAAAGGGAAAGCTTTTTTGGGAAAGAGTAATAGTAAAGCTTACGATCCTTATGTCACTTGGATTTAGGAGAGAGCTGAGAGAGTGTTGATGCCTTTTCCACCTTGTGCGCCTTTATATCCTCTGATGATTGAGGAACCTACTACTGTTGATATCCAGAGGTATAATCAGTTGTGGTCCGAGAAAGAGGAGCTGCGCAAGGCAAATGAAGAGTTGGAAAAAGAGATTATTCAGCTCCGAAGCGAAAAGGTCGAAGCTACTTATTCTTGAAATAGGCAAACTGAGTTGGTAAACAAGCTAGGTACAAATCTTACCAAAGAGATTTGCGCTCGTGAGCGTCTGGGCTTAGATTTGAAGGCTGCCAGTGATGTCCTTACTTCTAAGAAGAAGGAGTTGGATAGAGCTTATATAGAGATTTCCATATTTAATGACCAGTGGAATGCTACCCTCACTAATAACAAGGAGCGGAAAGATGTACTCAAACAACAGATTGCCAAGTTGAAGGCTCAACTCCAAGTAAAGGATGAGAATATTGCAGCTGAAGCCTCACTCCGACGTGACAGTGATTGTAGACTGAACGAAGCGCTTGCAACGTTGGATGATTACAAGTCTAGAGCTGACATGAAGAGGTGTAAGCTTGAAGAGGATTTTGGTGAGGGCGCCTAGGAGGATTATGCTCAGGATGAAAGGCCCGTAATGTGTTGGAAGGGTGAGGGAGAATAAGGTATTAATTGTTGAAGCTTTTTTTCTTTTTCTTTTTTGAGACAACAAAATGGTCTTGCAGGCTTTTTATCATGAGTGGAAAGAGAATTTATGGAAAGAGTGATATTCGTGCCTTTTTGTTTATGAAGGTGAAGAAGGTTGTTTTTGAGTGAGTGCTTTGTTTCCAGCTTTTGTTTTTATTCTATGCAAAGAGAAAAAGTATCCAATGTGGGGATCACACCTTTTTATTAACTGACAAGAATAATTGATTCTTCCCACTAGCTTTTATGGAGAGAGAGAGAGAGAGTATTAATCAAGACCAAAATTTGAGGGATCAGAGTCTTCATTTAATGCCATCCGCGTGGCACTTGGTGAGGGAGGAATTTTTAGTCTTTTATTCTTTTTGTTTTACCACCCATGACAGAGACATTGAGGGTGTATATTTGTGGGTTTGAAGACCACTAGTTGTCACTAGCTGGAGGGTGTATATTACATGGAGAGGACTTACCCCTCTGTGGCTTAATCTAGCCTTAGTCTGTTGGGTCTTTGAAAATGTTCTCCTTGAAAGGAAGCTAGAAGTAGCTTGCCATGTCATGGTCTTTGATGACTTGCCCCAATGTCTTGAACTTTACAACAGACTTTCCCTTATTAAACGACTATCGGAGTGGTTGGCTTAGTGCACTCTTGAGGTAGCTTTCCCCAGAACAGGCGTTGAAGCGACTTAACTCATGCTGATTGAGCGCTGGAGGTATTTTTCCTTAATCAAAAGAGCCTCTGGGTGGCCTATCCCTGGTTGGTAGAGTCTTGAGATGATTAACTTCTGATCAACTGATTCTTGAATGATTTTCCCCATAATCAACTATTTCTTGGAGACTTGATTTGGAATGATTAATTCCTTGTTCAACATAATCCTTAGACAACATTTCCTTGATCCATAGGGTTATGATGCGCTCTTGATTCTGGTCAACTTTGAGGAATTGATCAAGTTCTTCTCTGATTGCTCCTTGTTGAAACTTCCCTGATGTCACATATTGTCTTGTAACTAAAATTGTTCGTTCAGAAATGGTAATTTTAATGCAGTGATCATGTAGGTTTTGAAAAAAATCATTATTGGAATGATGTGATAATGTGTAACGAGTGGACCATTAATCCAAACTCAATGTTGATTTAGCTAGTGCGAAAGATAGAACAAGAAGAAGATTAGAAAATCTTTAGAAGTCAGTTTACGCAACCTTGCTGTAGTATACTTTCAGAATAGACCCTGCTTCAATTAGGTCTTTTGAAGATTGTATCGTGGTCTGGCTCACGGTTACTAAAATAAAGGACATAAGGCTCAAAACTTGTTTGGTACCCACCCATTCTTCGTGAAGATCTCCAGTCCTAACCGACATACACATTCATCTTCAAGGAGAATTCAACAGTAAGAGAGTGAAGATGATGGTTCAAGATTTTCTTAAAATGGCAGTCACCTCCTTTTTACCTTTGTTATGGATATCAGTGACCCTTTGATTTTGACATGGTGGTCACTGAATCTTGTTCTTCTTTGCTTGAAGATTTATTGTCCTCTTTTGCTTTTGATTTTTTCGTATATATATATATATATATATATATATATATATATATATATATATATATATATATATATATATATATATATATATATATATATATATATATATATATATATATATATATATATATATATATATATATATATATATATATATATATATATATATATATATATATATATATATATATATATATATATATATATATATATATATATATATATATATATATATATATATATATATATATATATATATATATATTTTGATCCCTAATTTTTCCTAGACCACTTCTTGAAGCTTTTAGTCCACCGGGATTGCCCTGATTGTTGCCTAAGTCGCCTCTTTGGGTGTTCAACTTAGTGGGCTTTTCTTTTAATTTTTTTCAACTGAGAGATTGTGACTGCCAAGTCATTAGTCATTAAGGAACAACCGAAATAACCTTTGGATTCTGCATGTTTCTTTCGACACTTTAGGATGTGTGCGGAGAATAGTATATGATTGATCCTCAGATGGGATGTTTCATCTTGTAGTCAAATTAACTAAACACTACCCATGCCCCAATTTAAGCGTAAGGGTTTAGAAATCTGAAGGAAACTCCTACTTCTAGGCTCGAAGTGGTTAACTAGGGACTAACTCATTATCTCTCCAGTGTTCAGGTATTGGAAACAATGCTTGTACATCATCAACATGGTCATATCTGAAAGCATACCTTCAACAATTATGAGTATATTATTTTCATCATCCTCCCTCCAATCTTTGCTAAAAACCTAATTTGATAAAGTGGACGAGAGGTATATGAATATATATTTTTTAATTAAGAGAAGAATGCGACATGATTAATTCAAAAATGCATGATCACTTCATTAATATTACCATTCAAAACAATAATGTTTAAAAACAAGTAGCTTTTAACAAAAAGAAATAACAAATGCAAATGAAAAAAAAGTCCAATGATTGCCAACGCTTGAGGATGTCTTCGTGTCTGAACCACTGGCTTGAGAAGGTGCCTCCTTGAAGTCTTCGAGCTCATTTGGGTGAGAAGTTGACGTGCACAACCAAGTTTCCTTATGGAAAGGATATGTACTTTCTGTTGATCAACAGTTGTACTTTGTCTTGGAAAGCTTTGCAATCTTCAGTTGAGTGTCATATCCATCCTCTATGATATCCACGTTGTACATATGCATTGTATCCAGGTGGGTATGGTTATGGAACCAACTTGAGAGGTTTAGGAATCACCAACGAGCTTTGAATCAAAGGCTGCATGAGTCAGTTGTATGACATGGGAATTGGATCAATAGGAGCATTCCTTCTTTCCAAGTTGTTGCGATGCCTATGCTGACTCTGAAGTTTATTTTGATATCCTCGACCATGGGCTTGTTGATTTGCATGAGGATCAATCCAAGGTTTCTAGTATGGTGCTATAGGCGTTGCTAGTTTCCCATAGGGATAGCATGGCACTGGAAATGATGATCGTTGAGAAGATGAGGGACCACAAGGTATGGCTGGTGCACCATGAGAATGCTTGACATCTGTTGTGATTGCATTGATTACATTATCTTCTTCCTCTTGGTAGTTGCTAAGGGATTCATTCTCACTAGCCTGGCTGCTTGAGACGTCTTGGATTTTTCCGCTCTTGAGGCCGGTCTCGAGGCATTCTCCAACTTTCACCAAGTCAGAGAAGTCAGATGATGTAATACCTATCATCCTTTTAAAGCATGGGCTCTGCAAGGTATCCATGAACATGTCAACTAATTCTCTAGCTAAGAGTGGTGGTTACACTTGGGCTGCCAATTCTCTCCATCGCTGCGCATATCCTCTAAAGGATTCATTGTCTTTCTGAGACATACTCAACAATTGTCTCCTATTTGGAGCCATATCCAAATTATAGTTGTATTGCTTTAAAAAGGCATTGGCTAAGTTTTCCCATGATTGAATGTGACTCTTTTTTAGCTTTATGTACCAACTCAATAATGCCCCACTCAAACTATCTTAGAAACAGTGAATCATCAGCTTATCGTCGTAGGTATATGAGGTCATTCTCGGCAGAACATCATCAAATAATTCCTTGGACAGATATGCCCTTGGTACTTCTCGAAATTGGGTACTTTAAACTTCAGAGGTATAACAAGACCTGACACCAAACATATGTCATCAAGTCTCACTCTGTTAAAGCCTTCCATAGCCTTCAATCGTTTTTTAAGATCACGACTTATTTCTGCGACTTCAACCACTTGAGAATGCTTCATTTTGGTCATTAGGTGGGCACTCTGAGAATTTGGCACATTTCTTGCAAATTGGGGACCCTCTTTATCAATACGAACAATGGAGTTCTTCTACATGATGGGAACTTCGTTTGATATCGGGATATGCATCGGATGAGACTGAGTAGGAACATCCACTTGTTGAGGATCATCATTAGGCAGAAGACCATATAGTGGGTTGGTTGTCACAGTAAAACCTAGTGAGGGATCAACACTCTCCTCTTCAACATGCTGAAGGTTGTTCCTTAACATAGCTACCACAACTTCCAACTTGGTTTGGATGGCCTTCCAAGGTGTCTCTTTTCCTCTTATCATTGTTTAATCCCACTTCAAATGCCTTGCAGCTATTACAGGTTCAATATGAGTGTCGAAAAATCAACTGACTTACAATGGGCAAAAGATGGAATGAGTTTCTTGTTGGAAGAATGATATGCAATGCATGCTGATGAATGCAGAGGCAATGATATGAAAATGGATGCAACATTTGTAATTTTCCAAGCATCAGGTCCTATAAGTATGAGATACGGATGAAGGATAAGGTTGGTTACTTGTCATGGAACAAGGTTCTCACTGGGTGAGGTCTAAGGTTTTAAAAGGACGACCTCAGAGTCATGGATTCAGATGAATGTTTTCTTCCCACAAAAACTACACGTCGATCGTCTACTCCATCAAACGAACATATTCTGAGTGAGATCTTCGTACCGACCCTTCGAGATCTACCTCTCAGGGGGGGGGGGATGTGACCATCGACTACGGTTCTAGACATGGTTCTCCGAGTCATGAATTTTCATGAATGTTCCTAGTACTACGTGACCATCGTTCCTAGTAGGCAAAGGGTTTAAAGTTCTACAAAGGTTCTTAGAGTCATGGATCCTTATGCAAACATCGAGGCCAATGACAACTACATGTCGGGAGCCAATATTCTCAACAGATCTACTCTAAGTAAGGTTCTCATGCTGACTCTAACGAGATATAAATCTCGTGGACCCACACTACTCAACCATCATCCTATCTTATGTTTTTACTCAAAGTTAGGGTATAGAGCCTTTCCCACAAGGTTTTGCAATAAGAGTAACAATCCAATACCACATAATAATGGAAATATAGATTATATAACAATAAAGAAATATGGATAATAACAATAGGATAAAGAAAAGCCATACAAGTAAATTAAACATATACACACACAACAAAACCTAACTAGGCTTGACTTGACTCACTTATGGATGAGAATGTCCGCAGGATGGACTTAACTGAGTCGCCACTGATCTTTATTTATTCCCATAGAGGGAAAGGGAAATATCTAATAAAACCCCTAAAATAAAGGACAAGATATGGTTATGCAACCAAGAGTCTGAGTTTGGGAGTTGGTTACGCAAGGGGGAGATATTAGCAACCCTTTCATATGTTGTATTCAACGAACCGTTAGGTTAGGTATGCGTGTTAGTATTGCTTAGAAATGTTAGGCTTCTCAAGTTATTAGGAAGGAAAGAGAATAGGGACTAGATGGTTTATTTTATTAGGGTGTTCGCCAAGATCATTGCAATCTCGTGCCTACGTATCCTTATAGTGCAATAAGGAAGTCAGAGCAATCGTAGTTCGGGCAACTATGGTTTTTTGGTTGATTTTAGCAAAAGATACTTAGTCGCATTCGATAGAAAACGTTGATGTACCCAAACAGGTGAGGAGTGGGCGCTTGCATCACTTTGAATGGATTTCCATATATCAACATTCATGGGAAATACACCACTATCTCGACTCAAAATAGGTTGTGGACAAAGCAATGTTTTGCATCGTCTGAAGACACAATATCTCACGTTTATGAAAAGGTTTGAAGGATCGCACAACATCAAGGAAAAATATTTGATGGGTTAAAGTATTTTGCATTTATGAGAGAGTTCAGATGGTCGATAACTACATCTCTTATCCTCATTCTCGGGAAATGTTGACTACACCCAGCTCCTTTTTCATCTTTTATTGAAAAATGTTTCATGGTTGTTAAATGTCTTAATTTGATTGAAAAATTCCACTTGATGTTGGATCAATGGTTTTATTGGTGTTCAAAACAATGAGGGTTTGAACTAATGGAACGGAGGTCCTAAAGGGTATAGGGTAAGGTCGATGGCGATGCACAAGGAAATCGACTTACAAGAGAGGGTAGGGCTTGATATATAGATCAAGTAACTTTAGGGTTTGGAATTCATCGCACAATGACAAATGTAAACAAACAAGTAAAAGAAAGTGATAAAATTATTTTACAATTCATGGAGAGTAGGGTACATCTTTTTGAATGGGGATAAGAAAAATGGTAAACACACAACCCAAACAAGCAAGCATGCGCAATTAAATGAACCATGAAAGTGATGAACAATTAAAATTGGTCTTTTATCATGTGTGCACTAGCAAAGTAGGCTAGTCTTTTAGATGACCAACTAGAAGTAGTTAATCGAATAAATCTCATTGTAAGAAAGTCCAAGAGTAAGCTATGAATGTTGTGTATCGTGACCATGAGGTTGATGATGATGCTTAAAAGTGGTTGACTTACAAGGGTGAAAATGGCTCAATATGAATAGAGAGTTATTCTGAAAATGATTTAGGTGATGCTTAAGGTGATTATCAATTTAGTAGAGCATTCAATCGATATTAAAGAAATAAAGTTATTACACTTTATAGGAATTGAGGTACATTTTATTGAATGGGGATATGAGATAAAGCAATTAAAAAAAAGAAAATCCATAAAAAAAAGTAAATAAAAAGTTCTTATGGTATAAAGGCCCAAGAGTAAGCAACGGGACCGAAGGCAACCAAAATTGAAGGAGACTGAATTTAGAACCATGTTAAGCTCATTTAAAGTGGATTCAAATGTGAATCACTCTATACATAAACATCTTACAATTTATGCGTCCAAATAATGTTCGAAAGCAAAATCAAATCTATACTCCAAATTCATAATGAAATTCAATAGATGAGTAGTCAAGCAAACAATTAATAATTCAATAATTAATTATTGCAATGAGAATTAGATATCAAACTATTAGTTAACATGAATCACAAATCATGAAGTTCACCATCGAACTTTAATTTATCCAAAAGAAAGGGTAAAGATCGAAGAAAACCCTAAGTGCATTATGTAACAACAAAGCTAAAAGAACCTAAGGTTCGTGGGTTGGTTATACCTAGGGAAGGTGCTAGCATCCTAAGTATTTGTAGTACTCTACAGGAACCTCTTATTAGTATTTGTGTTATGCTATTGTTTGCTTGCTAAGGAAAAGGTTCTAAGGTAAATACCTAGGGTATATACAAGGTATGCTCGCCAAGACATCACATCTTAAGCCTACGTATCCTGACTAGAATGGAATCAGGACAGTCATAGTCCACCTATGGTTGGTTAGTCTCAATCGCACGAGGGCGAGAGAAAAGGTAGTTAGTTGTTAGTGAGCTCACCGAGGATATTAGGGAATGAGGAATCAGAGCGTTCGTAGTTCACCCAACTAGGGGTGATTAGTTGTTAGTTAGACCGCCAAGGATATGGATCCTCGTGCCTACGTACCCTCATTAGGGAATGAGGAATCAGAGTGTCCGTAGTTCACCTAACTACGGGTGAGGAACTCTTAACTGTGGTCAAGTTTCCAAGGGGAAAGATAGGTGTCTGTGGCAAGACACTTACATAGAGTGTGGAGACTTTAAACCTAAGGCTAGGTTAAAAGGGAAAGATGAGTAAGTGTCCATGGCAGGAACTTACATAGAGTACGAAGACCCTAATCCTAGGGCTAAGATGAAAGGGTAAGACTCTAACAAAGTCTCAAGAGAATGGTGGACAAGGCTATCTAACTATGACATGGCAATCAACTGGGGATCCTTTCCTTTGGAATTAGATTGAAGGTAAAATGATAACCTAATGTTCTCATGCAAGGATTAAGAACTTAAATCTATCCTAATTCGATCTTAATCGAAAATTAAAATCGAACTAGGAGATCCTAAGGGAACATGCGAAAATAAAAGTTAGCAAATGAATAAACAGGATATATACATAAGAAATCAAGATGAATCCACAAAAGAAACGGGATCAAGTCCTGAAAATACCAGGCATAAAGTAAAACCAGGCAAAGAGAAATAATATGACAAGAAATGCACTGGATAATGAGCAATCGAACAGTCGAATCAAAATCACATGCTCGTGAAGTTAGGAATCAAATCACAGGTTAAATTTATAAATAAATTAAAATGATCAAAGATTAAAAATTTGAATAATTTCATCCTAACGACAAATTAAAAATAAGAAGATTAATTTATAAAACTAATTGAGAAAACATTTTGAAATTTTTTGATAAACTAATTAATCTGATTAGTATTAACATTGAAATAATAATAAAATTAAATAAAAAAATTAAATTAAGTTAAGAAAGAAAGTAAAAGTTGAATAAAAATATAAAGAAGTAGTTAACAAATGTTCTAAATAGAAGAGTATTTAATAAAAATAATTAATGAAGTAATTAACAAAAATTATCAAGAAAATTATTTAAAATAATAAGGGTGTGAGGAATGATCAAGAGGGTGCATTTGGGAATTCAAATGGGCCATGAAACTAGTCAGCAACAACATTAGCCCAATACACATAAAGACCTGTTTGAGGAAGTAAAACAAAAACAACAAAGTGCTCAGAAACCAAACATGTTCTTACAAAGTGCTCAGAAACACAAACATATTCACAGAAACAAAACGTGTTTTCCAAATCTTATTCACCTCACATTAACCGATCTTCCTTTCTGAATCTTTCACTCTCGTCCGACGCTTTCTTTCCCGACGCTTTCTTTCCCCTTTCTGAATCTTTCACTCTCGTCTCGTCCCTCACTATTCTCTTCCGCTAGCGATCTATGATCTCACGCTTTTCATTTGTTGTCTTTATCTCTCTCGCAGTGCCATACTCTCTTTCTTAGTACCAGGACGACACATTGTTGTTATGAGGTTGGGTGGTGATGGGTGAAGATTGATTGGATGTGATAAAGTTTGAGATGAGTTGGACGTAGTAACAAGATTTTGTCGGTGTTTCGTAAATTTGTGTCGTGGTGTTTTGGAGGATAGTATTAAGAAGAAGCAATAGAGGGTCTTGAAGCGGTTATTGAGTGTATTTGGTTTACTGTTGTGAGGAATGGAAGTTGTGGTTGGTTTGCGGAGGAAGGATTATTGTAGCTCTAATTGAGGGAGAAAGTGTTAATCGTATGAGGAAGATTGAGAGTGAAGAAAAATAGTGAAAAAAATGAGGAAAAGTTCCATAATCCGTTTGGAGGTATTTGTATTCAACCTTGTTTTTTCTTTTTATCAGAAATTTTAAAATTAGTGTTTTCCACCCCTCTTCTGATTCGTTTTTTTTCATCTTGCAGGTCTATATCAGGTTTTGTTGACTGCCGAGTATGATTTTTGTTGCGGTGAGAATCAGATATCAAGCTATTAATTGATTTGAATCACAAATCATGAAGTTCATCACCGAGCTTTGATTTATCCAAAAGAAAGGGTAAAGATCGAAGAAAACCCTAAGTGCGCTACGTAACAACGAAACTAAGAGATCTAAGGTTTGGGGGTTGGTTATACCTAGGGAAGGTGTTAGCATTTTAAGTATATGTACTACTCTACAGAAATCTCTTGTTAGTATTTGTGTTATGATAATGTTTGCTTGCTAAGGGAAAGTGCTAAGGTAAAGACCTAAGGTATATACACTAAGTATGCTTGCCAAGACGTTGCATCTCGTGCCTACGTATCCTAACTAGGATGGAATCAGAGCAATCATAGTTCACCTCACTAGGTGTGAAGAACACTTGACTATGGTCAAGGTTCTAAGGGGAATAAGTATTCATAACCATGATACTTACATATATTTAAAAAACTATCTAAGTCTAAGTTGAAAGATCTAACTTGGGATTGACTTTAATAATAGTCAAGGAGGAAATTGAGTACATATGACAATGGTACACACATAGAGTTAAAAAAAACTCTAAATAAATCTAAAATGCAAAGCCAATTGGTTCTAACAAGACCAAAAGGAGTGAGGTGAGTACTCATGATAATGGTACTCAAACAGGTTTAACAAACTCTAACCCTAAAGCTAGGTTAATAGGGAAGTGTCTCTAACAAGGTGATCAGTGATTTGTATACGTTATTTTACCATGAGTTTTAGCTAATTATCTTATACGTTTAGATGCATTTTATTCCCTTTTATCTCATTTTATGCGTCGGTTTGGTATTTCCATGGTTTTAGGTTCAGGTACGCAATCAAGAAGAATTGGAGCAAAAACTGGGAAAAACAGCAAGAATTTGGAAGAGTTTTTGAAGTGAAATAGGAGCCTGACACGACCACCCGTGTCACCTGACACGGCCTGTGTCAGGAGGGTACCAAGAGAGTAAAAGATGAGGGTTGGACAGTGGCCTGACACGGGTGCCTGTGTCAGCAAGTCTGGAGCAAACGAGTTTTTCACTAGATAACCAGGGAGCCCAAACAGTCGCCCGTGTCGGCTGACATGACCCGTGTTGGCCGATGCACTTCATCTTCTAATTTTCTGAATTTTTGGGCCTTTGTGATCCCTATGGGTAATTTGGGTATTTTCCTATTACTGTGTTGGACCTGGGAGTATTTAAGACAGATTTTGAGAAGGAAATAAGGACTTTTTGGCCAGGGAAGAATTGCACTATCAGGATTAGAGAGATCAAGGTGATTGGGGAACTAAAGGTTTTAATGAGCGGAAGCCATTGAAGATCAAAGAAACCTATTATCTTGTAATGTCTAGTTTTTCTTTTGTATTTTCTTCGAAAATTATGAGTAGCTAAACCCCCCAATACTAGGGGTGTCCCTGATTTGAATCTGTAATGACTCTAATATTATTATTGCAATGACATTTCCTTTATTTTCATAACTGATTTGATCTCTAGCTATTCTTAATTCTTTCCCTGTTGGACCAACAGGGTTTGATTTACGATTAATAGTTAGGCTGGACCGCCATTGTTAAGGCTTTGCCTTTGATCATCCTGTAGTATATATCACCTAGGACTAGGGATACCCTATAGGAACCAAAATAATTCTTGATAATTGATTGCTTAATCTCACTTATAATTCTCTATGGACACATGAATTAGGGTGGATGATTAAAGGTTTTCTCACTAAGGACTTAGGAGTAAACATTCTAAAGAATTGGTAATTAAGTAGTTACAATAAGTCATTGCAGTGTTAATTCAGAGTTGTTAATGAGTCGGATCATACAACTTCCCTAGCATGTTACTCATATATTGTCAAACACTTAGTCAATTTTCCCTTTTTACTTGAAAATATTTTTATAATCAATTCAAAAGATTTAAAAACCTCAAGTGCTTTTGTTCAATTGAATTATTCTATAACTTGTGTTTCCCATGCAGTCCTCGAGATCGATATTCGGGGAAATCCCCATTATTACTCCATTGGCAAAATAGTACACTTGCCATTTTCCCGATCAAGTTTTGGCGTCGTTGCTGGGGACTGCCGAAATATAAGCTAATTGTACTTCAATTAAAATTTTGTTGCTCTGCGACCAAAATTTTATTTTTAGTTTTAGTTTATTTTATTTTATTTTATTTGCATTCTGTTATTACTAATCTGCGTCTAACATTTTTATGCGAGGAGAATCCTCAGCTAATTTTTCTTTTGACACAGAGATAGAAAGAACCCTCCCAAGCGCGATAGTGCCGAATCCAAAAACCCTGAGAATGTTAATGTTGTCACCACGAGAAGTTAAAGAGTCGTGGAAGAAGAGGAAGAAAAAGAAACAAATGATTATCAGTGTATAAAAGTTGAGCTTGAAGTAAGAGAAAACGGGAAAGAATTAGAAAGAGTCTTACCACTTGCAAAGCCCACTGGAGAGAAAAATAAAGAGGAGATTAAACCGAAAATCAAGCTACCTTACCCTCAGGGAGTTACGAAGAAGGATCAGAAAGAGAAAGACTTTGAAAAGTTCAGCATAATGTTCAAAAAGTTAGAAATCAATATGTCATTCTTTGAAGCACTCGAAGAAATGCCTTTGTACAAGAAATTCATGAAAGAGGTAATGGAAAAAAAGAAGCCAATGGGTGAGGAGCAAAAAATCTCAACTGAATGATGTAGTGAAATATCACAAGAAATGGGAGTCCCCATCAAGCGAAAAGACCCTGGATCTGTAGCAATTCCTTGCACTACAAAAGATAGAACTTTCAAGAAGGTACTCATTGATTTAGGCGCTAGTGTGAGTCTCATGCCTTTATCTATTTTCAAAAAGCTGGGTATTGGAAAAGTGAGCGATACAGGAACAAACTTGAAGTTTGCCAACCACGCGACTAAAAGGTCATACGAGCTAGCAGAGGATGTAATGGTGACGATTGATAACTTCACTTTCCTAGTTGATTTTGAGATTATGGATATTCCAGAAGATGAAGAGACTCCCATCATACGTGGTCGATCATTCTTGCTCACTAGTCGGTGCAATGTTGATATTGAAATAGGTACTCTAAACTTGAAATCTTTTAATGAAGAAATAACTTTAAAAGTGTTGGACATCAAGAAGCGAGGTAAAGAGGAAAATCATCAACCTTCAGTTGGAATGATCACAACAGGGAAAAAAGGTAAAAGTTCTAAACCACCTCTGGAAAAAGTCTCTGGTGTAATTTACCAGATTGCAATATCTCAGGTGCCCAAATCACATAGTGAGACTCCAAAATTCATTCAAGGAGTCAAGAATAGAAAAGTTGGATGTGATTTGATACACAAAGTTGCAGTTATCCCTGAATCTGACAGGTCCTTTGTTGTGGAAAAGTAAAGAAACAAAGTATGGAAGCTGAAATATCCCCCATAACAATGGGGGGTGATCCGTCAAGCAGTGCGACGTTAAACAAAGCGCTGCGTGGGAGGCAACCCACAATTTTAATGATTGATGTGTTTCTTTATGTTGTCATTTTATTTTGTTTGCAGGTAACAAACAAGACCTTACAAGAGAGAGTGTTGCATTACCCTCCAACTCCTCAGTAAGGATCTCTGTGAGTACATATTTCCTACTCATGGTCTAAAACATTGAGTACAATGTTTAGTTCAAGTTTGGGGGAGTTTTTACTGTTTTGAGTTTTCATTTTAAGTACCTTTTGATTGTGTTTGGGTTCTGTTGTTTAAAAATCGCTGTGAACTCTCCCTGAATGAGGACTGTAAAATTTTTGTTTCTTGTGAATACTGTGATGTGTGAAGTAGCCAGGAAAGTATATAGAGTTTAAGGGAAGAGGAGTTGAAACTAGGGAATTTGGAAAAGTTTGGAGATTGAGGTATAACCTGAACATCCTAGATTCCCCAAAGTAAGGTAACGATTTCAAGGTGTAGATTTGTGCCATAGTAGTTGGGTTTAAGAAGTATTCCCTGATTAGTGCATAGTGATGGTCCGACACAATTAAAAAGCATCGCATGTATAAAGTTGATTGAGAGAATGACTTATGGCACCAAAAAAAATGACGAATAATGACGGTAAAGACAACTGATCCTTCTAAGTTGGGTAACCCTCACCTGTTTATTTAGCCTAACGGCGGTTGAATCTCTATAGTCGTCCCAAAGTGAACTAATAAATGCTAATGCGCGAGAAAAAAAATAAAGGTGCCTTGAAAAAGTCTCGAGCCAATCTTATACATGTGAGAGAAAGCGATCAAAAGTGCCTTAATCTGATTATCCGAATGAAAGGGGTAAAAAATCGAAGAAAAGACTTAAGCCCAAAGCATAGTTGGAGAGGTGACCGAAAGGGGGATTTAGGTTCGTGGTGTTACCGCAGTATGTGTTTGTGTAATACCTTCATTAACAGACAATTATCAAGAGAACTAGTTGTGGTGGATCGAAACAAAGGCTCACGTAAGAGTACCAACACACCGTACCATCAGAAGTCTTTTATTTGATTTATACCGGTTGATCTGAAAAGTTTTTATCCAAGCTAGTTGTTTAAGGTCAAGCAACGATTTAAGTTTGGGGGATTTTGATCAATAATTTTTATACGTTATTTTACCATGCGCTTTAGCTAATTATCTTATATGTTTAGTTGCATTTTATTTCCTTTTATCGCATTTTATGCGTCGGTTTGATATTTCCACTGTTTTTAGGTTCAGGTACGCAATCAAGAAGAATCGAAGCAAAAACCGGGAAAAAAAGCAAGAATTCAGAAGAGTTTTTGAAGTGAAACAAGGGCCTGACATGGCCACCCGTGTCACCTGACACAACCCATGTCAGGAGGGTACCAAGAGAATGAAAGTTGAGGGTTGGACAGTGTCCTGACACAGGTGCCGGTGTCAACAAGTCTGAAGCAGACAAGTTTTTCACCAGATAACCAAGGAGCCAACACGGCCGCCCGTGTCAGCTGACACAACCCGTGTTGGCTTATGGGCTTCATCTTCCAATTTTTTGAATTTTTGGGCCATTGTGATCCCTATGGGTATTTTGGGTATTTTTCTATTACTGTGTTGGAAATAATGACTTTTTTGGCCAGAGAAGAATTGTACTATCAGGATTAGAGAGATCAAGGTGATTGGGGAACTAAAGGTTTTAATGAGAGGAAGCCATTGAAGATAAAAGAAACCTATTATCTTATAATGTCTAGTTTTTCTTTTGTATTTTCTTCGAATATTATGAGTAGCTAAACCCCCCAATTCTAGGGGGTGTCCCTGATTTGAATCTATAATGACTCTGATATTATTATTGCAATGACATTTCCTTTATTTTCATAACTGATTTGATCTCAAGTTGTTCTTAATTCTTTCTTTGTCGGACCAACAAGGTTTGATTTACGATTAACAATTAGGCTAGACCACCATTATTAAGGCTTTGCCTTTGATCATCCTGTAGTAGATATCACCTAGGACTAGGGATACCATATAGGAACCGGAATAATTCTTGATAATTGATTGCTTAATCTCACTTATAATTCTCTATGGACATAGGAATTAGGGTAGATGATTAAAGTTTTTCTCACTAAGGACTTAGGAGCAAACATTCTAAAGAATTGGTAATTAAGTAGTTACAATAAGTTGTTGTAGTGTTAATTCAGAGTTGTTAATGAGTCAGATCACACACCTTCCCTAGCATGTTACTCATTATTGTCAACCACTTAGTCAATTTTCCCTTTTTACTTGAAAATATTTTTCAAATCAAACCAAAAGATTTAAAAACCCTAAGTGCTTTTGTTTAATTGAATTATTCTATAGCTTGTGTTTCTCATGCAGTCCTCGAGATCAATATTCAAGGAAACCCCTATTTTACTCCTTTGGCAAAATAGTACACTTGCTATTTCCCGATCACAAGGCCAAAAAGGAGAGAGGCTCTAACAAGGCCTAAGGGATGAATCTAACAAGGTCATGAGAAAAAAGGAAGACTGAGATATCTTAGACATTGAGTCAATAGAGAGACTTCCCTTTGGATTTGAGGAAATAAAAGGTAACTTAAGGATGAAAGCTGACAAGCTAACATCACTTAGGGGAAACAACTTAACAAGGTTTAATGAAAGGATGATGGAAACAAGTGTATATACAAGTATGATTCAAACATGATGTTAATAACATGAAAAAGCATATGGTAACAACCAAAGTATGAGAATAAATGTAACAACATCCAACGCAAGGACTTGACAAAGTCAAAAAGAGCAAGGTAATAACCAAGCATACTCAAAGTTCAAAGATGTTCCAAACTCCCATGGTGACAACAAAGATGTTACAACGTCTAAACATTCATGAAGTAATGTTTTGACAAGACTAAAACATCATGGATACAATTTAAGTTCAAGATTAAGGAAAGCATTCATTAGGGTTTCAATATAGTTTTAAACAAAATGGGAACTTCACAAAGATCCACACAAACATCCATGTATAACATGTTTTAAATATAAAACATCATGTGAAAAAAATTAAGACATTGATTTAACAATTAAACATGGTACAAGTTTGGACATGTTAAGACAAGTAGGTAATAACCTAAACATGTATGTTAGGGTTCAACATGATCATGAACAAAGATGGAAACATCAGAAAGGTTTAACATACAAACATGTATTGTAAAAGCATCTAAGACAAAAATCAAAGATTTATGAACACCTAAACATGGTAATATCAACACAAAGGCATATATACACATCAAAGTCATGTAAACATGGAAGGAAGTCACATGTTAGAGGCAAAATAATCAAGATTCATGGTGTAATCAAAGTTTCAAAACACTTTTATCATGTAAACATACACCTAAAAAAGAATGCCAAAATTCAAGTTGCAACAAGTATGCACAATTCTAAAACATCACACAAGATTCACATAAGTTGCAAATGGTTCAAACATGTCCATTTGTGAAAAAAAAAACAAAGGAATCAACCAAAGAAAACAAAATAGTCCTTAAGAAAACCCTAAAAGCCACACACTTTAAACTTGCATAAATGCCATAAAAATAAATATTTTTGGAAATTTCTTGATATCACAATAAAATAGGCAGCAACATGAACACATAGCAAAAATAATGGATTAAAAATCATGAAAAATGAAGGAGTTATGATGTTACAAAGTTGTGAAGAAAATGAAATAAACAAGTAATAAAAAAGAAGAGGAAATGGCCCTCATGGGACTTGAACACACATCCTTGGAGTCAGGTTAAAAATATTAACCAACTGAGCCACATGAATGGCTTGTTTATATAATGTGCATGCTACAATAAATATGAAAACAAGTTCTAAATGGTTAAAAGAAAACAAAGCACAGAAAATAACCAAAAGGGTGATCAGCAAGGATCGAACCCTAGACATAGCATTCACAAGACATGGCAAGGCAAAGGTTGCACCACTAGGGTGGCCTGTTTCATCCAGTATTAAACTACTTTCAATAAAATATATTTTAAAACAACAACCAAATGTACAATTCAATGCTTAGTCAGCGCCACCTCACTTCCACCTCAACTTCTTCTTCACACGCTCATTCTCTCTTTCTCTCTCCCTGTGCCCTAGCTCATCACTAATATCAGAATTTCAACTCAACCTAACTCTCTCATTTCTCCACCATCTTAAGTTTTGTAAAAACCAAAGTTGAAGCAATTTTCACAAGGATTCTAAATATGTCATCATCTCATCTTAAAACAAACTGTGTAACACACACGATGCTCAACAACAGTGTAACACAACAAAGTTATCACATGTCAAAAAAATACATATACAACTCATACAATGCAAACAGTGGTTCAAACATCTAGCACATGATAATGTCTACATATTTACTTCACAAATAAATCATTGATGATGTATGAATCAAAAGGTTCAAAGAGCAAGAAGCTTACCTCTTGGAGACAATCCAAGGCTTCTTCAAATGCTCTTACAGAAAGGAAATGACAATCTCCTTAGATTTGTTAATCCTTAGAGAGATGGCTTGAATGTTCAAATGTATTAGAAGCAGCTTTAAGAATAAAACTCGTGCCTTCTTGCAATATGGAGTTTGAAGATGATGGGTGAGGTTTGAGGTGTTTCAGAACTTGTTTGATGGTTGAAACAAGGTCTATGGAGGGTTTAGAGAAGGTTTGTGGTGTTTTTTATTTGTTTTTGTGTGTTTTCAAGGTTTAGAGACTCTATCTATTTATAGGCAAAGTTGAGAGTTTGAGAGCTGATCAGAACCTACAGTTATGGAGTTTTAGTTTGGTTGAGAATAAATGGTATGATTTCATGTAATTCCATGGTTTCAAGGCAAAGTACAAGTTGTAGGATGGTTGAGAGGTTGATTCTGATCCTTTGTAAAAGGTTTTTGCAAAAGAAACAATTACAATGCTCAAGACAAGTTGACATTGGCTTAAAGTAGCTTTACAAGAATGTCATTGTCACCTTTGTGCCAAAAATGGAAAGATATTTGAAATAAAGCCTTAACCACTTGGATAATGCACCAAAACCATGTGTAATTATATGACCTAAACAATATTAACAAGCAACAACGTCTTCCAAACGAAATCATGAAGATTTGAGGTGGTTTTGCAACATGAGTCAACATGGTCATGACCTAGAAATCAAGTTTAAGACCTCAACTTTTTCTCTTCGAAAATACTTGCTCACAAATGCTATGGAGGAGTTCTTGTACTTTTTGAAAATCCCCAAACATGTTCTACAACTTTCATGTTTGATCAATTTCTTGATTCTCAAGGGATCACGGTGAAAATTGGATCCAAAGTTTGATACCTTTGATGAACAAAATCTGCCTTAAAAATTCTCCAAGTGTTTTAAATTTTTTCCAAACTTTGAAGCTTCATAACTCAAAATCTAAGCCTCTTTTGCCCATGGATCAGTTTTACACTTTTGTAGTATATGATGAGAACTACAAATTGACTATTTGAACTCAAAAAATGGATGTGTCGATTGAAAGTTATGATCCTTCAAAGTAAGCAACAAAACTAGATTTTTTCTCCATACTTAGAAAATTTTCACTTTCTTAACTTTGCCCCTTATGCAAGAAACTTCCCAAATCTTGATTTTTCATGTTCAAATCTATTGATCAATCATGTCTTGATGAAATTTGGCTTGAATGCTTTAATTTGGACCAAAACCCTAAAAGTCAAATGGTTGACTTTGTTAGATAAAGCTTGTGTATCAGATGAATTCAATTGTGTGATCTTCAGTGATTTTGCATTCTTGAACTTTTCAAACATCATGGCTGGACTCCAAGGATATATATGAGAATATTGAATCATGTCCCGAGACCTAGTATCATGCTTTGATCAAAAGTCAAAGGCACAATTGACTTTTCCCCGATAAACCTTAATTTGGGGCCAAATGAAGTTGAACTTGTAGTGAGACCCAATTGTACTTGATTCTTGATGAATAGAGTCCTCTTGAGTGTATGAAAACTTCATTGGTTGATGATCAATCCAAGATGATGACTGATCAAGCAAAGGTCCTCTTGATTCCCTTGGGTCAAATCCCTAATTCAAATGAAATCACACAAGAACAAACTTAAGCAAGCTTAGGGCTAGAAATGATATGCTTGATGTTCCTAAAATGATGATGGAATATAGAGGTCAAAATTTGGGGTATGACAGTTGCCCCTGTTTAAATATCTTCACCGAATGACGTGAGCGATGACTATCCTCACAAAGTTAAGGTGAAAGGTATTTAAATATAGAAAACTGAAATTTTTTCCCTTATATGCAATGTTATGCTAAGGACAAAAAAAACTATGTAAATGCTGACATGCCATGAACTCTAGCATGATGATATGATGATATGATAAATGCAAAGATGCAGACAACAATAAAAGCAAATAGGGATAAAGTCAACACAACGAGTAACCACTCACCGGGGATGACAAATGCACTGGAGAAACTAAAATAGACTGGGGAAATCTAAAGTGATCAATCACAGGTTCAGACATGACCAGGATGATACTCTAGAGGAAGATTCTCCACTAGAGATAGAACCAAACAGGTGGTTTCCACAGGGGAAAGACAGAGTCAACAGATTCAAACAAGATCAGTAGACAAACTGGGAATATAAAAGAAGACAAAATAGAAATCTTTACTGGGAACAAAACCATAAAGAAACATGATCTCCATTGAGGATCAGGTTAAAACAAAAAGTTAACTTCTGAAAAGAGAAACAAACAAGGTAGGAATGATTTTCTAACAAGAGACCAAGCAAACAAGGAATTTCCTCAAAGTGAAGAGTTCAAACGGGATCTTCAGGAAATGACAGGGAAAGAAAGCAGGACAAGTTAAATATGGAATATGCTAGGAGAGATGGACTTAAAAAAATCCCATAAGCTCTGGACTTACGGGGGACATTAGTAACAACAAACAATTAAAATATAACAGAGATGGATGGAAATGCTAATAACCATTTGACTTAATAGTGCCAGTAACTACTGGACTTCAGAGAGAGGATTGGTAACAACCAAATACTCCACTACCAATAACAATTGGGGTTTTAAATAATGCTGGTGACGACTAGACTTTAAGCGGACTGGTGACGACTAGATTAACAATACCAATAACAATTAGATTTAAAAATGCCAGTAACGAATGGACTTGAATAGATTGGTAACGACAAGATTAACATTACCAATAATAATTGGATTTAGGCAATGATCGCTAGTAATAACTAAACTTCAAGTGGACTGGTGACGACCAGGCTAATAATACCAATAACAATTGGATTTAAACAATGCCAGTAACGACTGGACTTTCAAATAACGCTAATAACCATTGGACCTTCAAGTAATTCCAATAACCATTGGACTTTCAAGTAATTCCAATAACCATTATACTTTCAAGTAATGCCAATAACCATTGGACTTAACAGTAATGCCAATAACCATTAGACTTTAAACAATGCCAGTAACCACTGGACTTTAGATACCAATAACCATTGGATTTTAAACAGTGACATTAACCACTAGACTATCGAATGAGGACCGTGATGATCATATTAGTAATACCAATAACGATTGGATTCGCAACAAGTGCCAATGACAATTGGATTTCACCGGAGATTGCTAGTAACGACTAGACTTTAGGGGGAAAGGCTGGTAACGACCACATAAATAATATCAATAGCAAATGGAACCAAAAAGAGGGGCAAGTAATAACTAGAATTCAAGGGAATACAGGTGATAACCCATAATCTACTAAATAGACCAGTGAAAATTGGGGTAGAGACATTGGCGACAACCAAGGATCTGAAAGACTAAGGGTGTTAGCGACAACTGGACTTAACAAATAAGATGTTGGTTACAATCAAAGATCTGGAAGAAACGCTAAATGCATATGATATGGCATGATGCTAATGATTAATGATATGCAAGATCCGACTCTAACGAGAGGCAAGGAATCTGGAGACTCAAAGGAGAAGATAGATAAACATATCTACTTAGTCGGGGAAACAAGGAATCAAACTGAATTCAACGGAACAGGCGTCTAAAGGCCCACTGGGAAATAAACCCACTCCACTTGGGAAATATAAAGCTCAAGCAAGATTGTTGGAAATGGCAGTGTAACTTTAGTAGATACATCAGATGACTCCATTGAGGATGAATCTTCACACTATCAAAAATTGTATCTCATAGAGGATACTAGGGAGACTATCTTCAATCTTGGTAACCATACACGACCAAAGGAACAAACCAAAAAGTAAAGTTAGTCTGAGTTTCAATGGGGAAACATGTTGAGATAGCACATCAAGGCTTTTGCCATCATAAGACTTCCTAGGGAACATATGATTTCCACTGAATTCTTCCACAAGCCAAAACAACTTATGTTTTGTTAAGTTTTTGAAAATTGTTTTAAATTCAAAGTTGTTTGCTTTCAAAGTCATTATTAATGAATAAATGATGTTTTGCATAACAAAGAAAAGTAGAGAAAATTGTAAATTGTAAACAATTGAATGGCCCAAAATTTGATTTTATTCAAGAATGGTAGCTTGCGAATGGCAAAGCTATATGGAACATTTATAATTTGAAAATGGCAACAGGGCAAAAGTTACATTGAATTCAATGACAATATATCCGTAATAACTAAGAGCTCTTTAAAGCCTCGCTTCTGAAAAGAGCGGTTGAAATGAACTTCTCGTGTAATCTTCTGCAGAGGTGACAACCATCTAATGCAGTGAAATGCCTTTGCCTCTAACGTTTGCCTGGATCCGCCTTTCGGCTTTTCAATCCACTGGGGCGCTATTTTTTCCTAAGCCTCCCTTTCAGGTTTTCGAATTAGTGAGCTTCTCTTTTTCATTTTATCCCTAATTTTTTCTTGGGTCTCCTTCATAGGTTATGATCCACCGAGATACCCATTTTTGTCTAAGTCGCCCTTTCGGGTTTTCGACTTAGCGGGTTCTTTAGGCATAATATTTTCGTGCTACATCAGAATTCATCGGGTGAGTAAGTTGTTCTCCATCCATCATTGTGAGAATTAATGAGCCTCTTGAGAAGACTGTTTTAACAACAAATGGATCATCATAATTAGGCATCCACTTGCCACACATGTCCTTATGAACTAGCAAGATCTTTTTGAGCACAAGCTCCCCTTCTTGGAACTATCGGACATGAACCTTCTTGTAAAAAGCTATTTTGATCCTCTTTTGATACAACTGACTGTGACACATCACAATCATGTGTTTCTCGTCAATAAGGTTCAGTTGATCAAATCTTTCTCTGACCCATTCTGCTCCATCAAGTTTGGCTTCCACCAGAACCCTCAGAGATGGTATCTCAACTTCAATAAGAAGAACTGCATCCATCCCTTATACCAATGAAAATGGGGTTGCCCCTGTCGAAGTACGAACATACATTCTATATCCATGTAAGGCAAATGGCAACATCTCATGCCAATCCTTGTAAGTCTTCACCATTTTCTGCAAAATCTTCTTGATGTTTCTGTTTGTAGCTTCGATAACTCCATTCATATTTGGGTGATAGGGAGAAGAGTTGTGATGTTTGATCTTGAAGCTATCACAAATCTCTTTCATTGTCTTATTATTCAGATTGGTTCCATTATATGTTATGATTCGGCTTGGGATTCCGTATCGACATATAATCTCCCTTTTGATAAAACGGGCAACCACTTGTTTAGTCACGTTGGCATAAGACACAACTTCAACCCACTCCATGTAGTCAATAGCAACAAGGATGAATTGGTGTCCATTGGAAGCCTTTGGCTCGATTGCCCCAATCATGTCAATGCCCCACATAGAGAATGGCCAAGGTGATGACAACATGTTTAGCAATGTTGGAGGTACATGCACCTTGTCCGCATAAATATGGAACTTGTGGCATTTCCTGGCATATTGGATGCAATCGGTTTCCATAGACAACCAATAGTATCCAGCTCTTAGAATCTTCTTAGACATGGCATATCCATTAGCGTGAGTGCCAAATGTTCCTTCATGAATATCTTGCATTAATAAGTCTGTTTCTTGTCTGCCAACACACCTAAGCAAGACCATGTCATGATTTCTTTTATAAAGTACATCATTACTGAGAAATAACTTAGATGTTAATCTCCTCAAAGTTTTCTTGTCAAGTGACGTAGCATCAACTGGATACTCCTGAGTCTGAAGATATTTCTTAATATCGTGAAACCACAGTTTCCCATCTGTTTCTTCTTCCACCATCTGACAATAAGCAGGCTCAGTCTTCCTTTTGATTTGGATGAGTGCCTCTTCATTAACAAATCTGACCTTGCACATTGAGGCTTGCATAGCTAATGCATCAACGATGTGATTTTCAGCCCTCGACACATGTTTGAAATTGATCTCATCAAAGTATTTGATCATTTCCATAATGTAACCTCTGTATGGGATTAACTTCTCATCTCGAGTCTCCCATTCACCTTTGACCTGATAAATCACCAAGGCTGAGTCACCACTCACTTCAAGAATTTTAATTCGAATGTCAATTGCTGCTTCTAGGCCCAAGATGCAAGCTCCATACTCAACAATATTATTGGTACACTCAAAGCATAACCTGGTTGTGAACGAAGTGTAACCACCATCTAGATTCATCAAAATGGCACTTATTCCATGCCCATCGTAGTTGGAAGAACCATCGAACATCATCTTCCACCGGGAACCGGGCTTGAGACCCTCATTAGGACTTGGCTCTTCATAATCCTTCTTTATCAACATAATATCCTCATTGGAGAAGTCACACTTTAGCGGTTCATAATCTTCTACTGGATGATCAATAAGGTAATCTGACAAGATACTATCCTTGACAGACTTCTGAGCAACGTATTGGATGTGATATTCTGATAATAACATATGCCAACAGGTGAGTCTTCCTGTCTGAGCAGGCTTCTCAAAAATATACTTTATCAAATCCATCTTTGAGATCAATAAAGAAGTATGACAGATCATGTATTGCCTCAGACGCTTGGCAGCCCATGCCAAAGCACAACAAGTCTTCCCTAAAAGTGAATATCGAATTTCACAATCAGTGAACTTCTTGCTCAAATAGTAGATGGCGTGCTCTTTGCATCCAGACTCTTCTTATTGGCCCAACACGCAACCCGTTGATCCTTCAAGCACAGTCAAGTACATGAAAAGAGGTTTTCCAGGAATAGGAGGAATTAAGATTGGAGGTTCTTAAAGGTAACCTTTTAACTTATAAAAATCTTGCTGACAGTCTGCATTCCAAACAACCGTCTAATCTTTGTGTGCAACAACTTGAAAATTGGCTCAAAGGTAGGAGTCATATTGGAAATAAATCTAGAGATATAATTCAGCCTTCCAAGGAAACCTCTAACTTGTTTTTCTATCTGCAGAGACGGCATCTCTTGAATAGCTCGAACCTTTTTCGGATATACCTTAATCCCTCGTTGACTAATAATAAAACCGAGCAGTTTTCCAAATCTTACCCTAAAAGTGCACTTGGCAGGATTCAGCCTCAACTGATATTTTCTAAGTCTCTCAAACAACTCCAAAAGATGATCCAGATGATCTTCTTCACATTGAGATTTGGCAATCATATCATCGACATACACTTCTATCTCTTTATGCATAATGTCAAGAAAAAGTGCGATCATAGCTCTCTAATAAGTGGCCCCTATATTCTTCAGACCAAAGGGCATGACCTTATAATAATAGGTCCCTCAAGGTGTGATGAAGGCAGTCTTTTCCATATCATCTGGGTCCATCTTGATTTGATTGTAACCATAAAACCATCCATAAATAAGAAAACTGCAAAACAAGTTGTATTGTCTACCAAAGTGTCAATATGTTGCAGAGGGAAGTCGTCCTTCGGACTAGCTTTGTTCAGATCCATATAATCCACGCACATTATGACTTTTCCATCTTTCTTTGACACAAGTACAATATTGGCCACCCATTCTGGATATTTTGATACTACCAGGAAACTTGCATCAATATGCTTTTTAACCTCATCCCGAATCTTGAGAGCCATGTCAGGCCTAGTCCTTCGGAGCTTCTGTTTGATTGGCGTACATTCTGGTCGAAGCGGTAATTTTTGAACCACTATGTCTGTGTCTAAGCCATGCATGTCTTGGTATGACCAAGCGAATACATCAACATACTCTTCTAAAAGCTTCACCAGTCTCTACTTGATTTCTGCCCCAAGTATTTCCCCAATCTTGACTTCCTTCTTGTCTTCGTCGGTGCCAAGATTAATAACATCCACTTGCTCCTTGTAAGGTTGAAGTTCTGTGTATTCATATTTGACCATCTTTGCCAGTTCATCCAAAATCTTAAAATCTTTATCATTCTCATATTCAGCTTGGTATATGGGTGAGTCGAAGTCAGGAGGGAAAACAAAGTCATTAGATTCAACGGGTTCTAGAGTATCTCTGCATATTTTGAATGGCTTAATTTATTAAAACACACAATGATAGATGCAACGGAACAAAAGAAATATATTTTTTGCTGGTTTTTAAAAGATTGCCATTTCCTTTAAAGTAAAAAGTAAAAATAGTAAATGAAACAAAATGAGGAGTTTAACAAAACATCTTCATTAATCATAATAATTTTGAAAGTGCGGGGCCCTACAAAATGATCCTATAACCTTGGGCATGGCCATGGAAATTTGAAAACAACAAAACAACAGAAAAAACAACAACAAATTACTTCAGCGTAGGAAAGATAATAGGAATCTCAACAACTTCCCAGTTGTCCAAAGTGGCTTCACAATGATACACTAGGTGATAAAAATTTTTATCTTTAAAATCCTCCTCAACGGCGTTGATTTGGAAACCCCCACTGATAAACATTACTTGTATGGTCTTCGGGCGTCCTTTGACAAAAGCTGATGTTCCATCACGAGTTGGTTTGTAACCCAACCCCTGGCAACCTAATCTTGCTTCCACTTCAATAACCTTTCCCCGGCCTACGAGAGTACCTTTTTCCAGCGTTGACCTTATACTTTGAGTAGACATGAAGGATGGACCACTCTTAACCACTATTTCTGCCATCTCAACCATCACAACATTAGCTATCTCAAGCGCTTGGAAAGAAGTTTCCAACACATCTTCATCAGCTTTAATATATCTAAACGAGGATAGGTTGCTCACCATCAAGCCATCTTTACCATGTACAATTACCAGTTTGTCATCCATAACAAATTTCATCCTCTGATGTAGGGTAGAAGTTATCGCAGCGGTCGCATGAATCCATGGTTGTCCCAACAGGTAGTTGTAAGCTAGATTAATGTCCATCACTTGAAACGTAATGTCAAACACATGGGGACCTATCATAACTGGTAGCTATACCTCTCTAACAACAGTCCTCCTTGAACCATCAAAGGCTTTGAAAATCAACGATGCTGGCCTCATGTTTGCCCCTTTATATGCCAGTTTGGCAAGCGTTCTCTTAGGAAGCACATTCAGGGAAGATCTTGTATCAACCAAAACTCGCACTAAAGCATCTTCTTGGCACCTCACAGATACGTGTAGCGCACAATTGTGATTAAGCCTCTCTGGGAAACTCCTCATTGTTGAAACTCAGAGTGTTGCAAGAAGTAATATTGGCAATTACAAAATCGAATTGACCAATCGTTATGTCCTATGTCACATGTGCTTGAGCTAACACCTTCTGTAAAGCTTCCCTGTGTGCAGGAGAACTCATTGAGACAAAATTGACATCTTGGAAGGAGTTTAGTGAAGCTGATAAATGACTTTATAATCACTTTTTTGAATGATCCTCAGAAATTCAGTATCTTCTTCGTTCGACGTTACTTTTTGTTTTTGGTAGGCACCGTAGTGGTTGTTTCTTTTTGAGGAACCACAATTATTTTGGGCTGATAAATTCGACCATTGCGGGTCATCTTACTAGTCCCAACAATATTCGTCACACTTGTCTAATTACCCTTTCACTTCTTTGTTCTGAACAACCTTTCCTGACTCTTGATCAATCTCAGTCATGTCATACTTCCAAGGCATAACCTTTGTATCCTCAAAGTGGAACAGACTAGGATTTTGAATGATAGTTGGTCTAGGTTGACCAATTGTTGAAACAACAGGCTTAGGGATGTTAAAAATGGGCCTAGAAATATTAAAGATTGGAGTCACCGAACTAGAGTCAAGTACATTGAACACGGACACTTTTCACTAGTTTTCGGTAGATTGAAAATGGGCTCAACCGCTGGTACCTCCTCCCCTCTCAGTTTACTACATACCTGTAAAAATCCATCATCACTCAACCTTTGAACATATCTTTGAACCATAAAACACCCTTTGGGATTAACAACACACTCTTTACAATCAGAATGAACACCTTCAATCAGACCCGCTTCTACTAACTTTTCATGGAAAGACCGCAACAGAGTTCTGATTTTTGACACATCAAGGATTACCCTCTCATCAAACACCTCTTCTATAGCATGGACTCCTCTATAGTTAGGCTGGGGATTATTCTTAACATTTGGTTAAACATTATCAAAAGATAAGATCTTTTTCTCCAATAATTCCCTGACGATATGTTTTAGAGTAAGACATCCCTCTAGATCATATTCGGAAGCACCCTCATGAAATAAATAATGAACGTTTGAGTTATAGTAAAGAGATGAAGTATATGAGGATGGTCTTAAGAATCTAGTTGTTATCAGCCCTTGTTGCACTAAAGATGGGTATAATTCAATATAAGTCATTGGGGTTAGAGGAATGAGAGGTTTTCCCGCTAGTCTTCTGTTTCGGAAATTCTGTCTGGGAGCTTGAGCTCGAGGTTGTTATTGTTGTTGGTAAGCCGGAACATTAGGTGCTCATTGATAGATTTGTTGTTGTTCCGCTGGTTGATAGATCGGTGCCTACTGCACTGTCTGATAAGCTGGAACTGGATTATTGAATGTGAGTGTGACAACTGCCACATACGGTTGTTGGGCATACTGTACAAGGTACATCACTTGCTGAACATATCCTTGTTGAGGTTGTTGATATTGCTGGTAAGGTTGTTTCTAAGACTGGTTCCTCCTTCCTACTGATACAATATTTGTCTCTCCTTCATTTTTCTTGTGAAAACTGATACTAAACTTCTTGACATTATTACTGCTTGAACTTCCAGAAGCATTGGTCATTTTCCCATTCTTCATCCTTAATTCCACCCTTACACCTACAACCACAATGTCTTAAAGTTGGCTTTCACACTGCTGATCATCTTCTCATAAAATTTTGGTCTCACCGTGTCTACAAACCAATCAGTCAATTCTTTCTCGGTTAGAGGAGGCTCTATTGAAAGGAAGTCTCCCTCCAATGTTGTGCATATTCTTTAAAAGACTCAGAACCTTTCTGCGACATGCTTAAAATTTTCCTTCTATCCGGAGCCAAATCCATATTGTATTTTTAATGCTTAATAAAGCATCAGCCAACTCCTAAAAGCTATGAATGCAAGACCGATATAAGCTTAGATACCATTTGGCAGATGCCTCTTTTAAACTATCCTGGAAATAGTGGATCATCAATTTATCATCATCCACATGAGCGGTCATTCTCCTGTAATACATAATCAAATGCGTCTTTGGACAAGTTGCACCTGAGTATTGTTCAAAGTTGGGAATCTTAATCTTTGGATGGATTACCAATCCAGACACTAGGCACATATCTCTGGCATCAGTACCAAAGATGTTGTTTCCTTCCATTGCTCTAACCTTCCTTCCAATGATCTCTACACTTTCTTTCAACCTTTCATGATGTTTGTCCCCTTCATCAGACATATCGGGGATCTCATATACTTGTTGTTGATTGTGAAAAACAAGACACATTTGAGTTTGTACAACATCCGGATTATAAGTCAGAATAGCTTGAGGAATTTCTTGTTGAGTAGTTGGCATTGTGAAAAGTGGAGGCACAAAACCTCATAAGGTGGCACATTTGCAACAGTAATTGTTATTAGCGTCGGTTCCACAGTTGGATCGGCGATTTCAAAAACTACAGTGGCTTGAGTGTCTATCTTCGCTTTGATAACATGCAGTACTTCCATGATCTGCCCCACACTTCCGCGAAAGTCTTCAAGTTCATCATTAACCCTTTCCATTTCCATGTTTTGTTCAACCATTCTTTGACGAGCTCGGGCTCGGGTGTTGTACTGGTGTTGAGAATTCAATGTGAACAACTGGATATGAGACAACAAGATAAGCCACAAAACAAAAAATGCACATGCAATGCTTATGAATGCAAATGAAAATGCAAAAAACAAAACATTCAAGGAACCCAAAATTATGTTTTCAAACATTGTAACAATGGAGAATAGACACGGAACAAAACAACACTTCCATAAATTAAAGACTGAGAGTTTTACAAAACATTCATTACACATTCAAAAGCCAGAGTACAAGTCTTAATACAAATCAAATAGAAAAATAGAAACTAAAGGCCTAATCCTTCTGACAGAGCAGTTTCTGAAGTTCTTCATTTTCTTGAACGACCAGGAAGTATTTGCCCCTCTAAGCCATCTTCTCCCTTTCAGCTTTAACCAAATAAGTCTTCAATCTCTCCACGGAGATGGGATCCTTTGGAGTCACAGGGATTGGCTCAAAACGGGTGTATAACGTCTTCAAAGCTCTCTCCTTAGCCCATAACAAGTAAGATTATGTGACAGAGCAGTCAGGGTATCCCAAAGCAGTCATCCCCTTCATATGAATGTGACACCAAGCATACTCAACTTGAGCCTTGAACACTGGGTTTTTCCCTTCTTTAAAGAAAAATCTCTTCAAAAAGACTGGATCGGGTTCATCCTCCATCGGGTATCCAAGCTGATAGCGAGCTAGGATAGGGTTGTATCTGATACATCTTTTCATGCCAAGAAGAGGCACATTAGGGAAATCTCCGCAGCTATGGATCATGGCGACTCCTCCGTACATGGGATCATAGCATTTGATATCCAAGTTCTTGAGTGATAAAATCTTTTTTGTCCATGAGAGTCAGTCCTTCATATCCCAGAGTAATGCCGACCTTGGCAAGTGTGAAATAAACCACTTGTAAAATAGAGTTGTGCAACAGATGATATGGCCTTCCCCATAATGGTTCTTCAGATGGATGGAATGGTACGCGTCAGCCAACAGAGTGGGAATAAGATTCTTGATCAAGAAGATGTTAATAGCGTTCTCGTCAACAAAGTCGTCAACGTTCGGGAACAGGAAGATTCCATAAATTAACAATTCCAGGATGGCCTTAAAGGCTTCTGAATTCTTCATATTAATGTAATACTGAGCTTTCTCAAACAAGAACATTGCTGGCAATCAAGAGGAACCTCCTTTGACAGTCATATGAGTATGTACTTCTGTCAACTCTAGATGCATAGCCTCAATAATAGCCTTTTCACTTGGAGTCCCTTCTTTTCCAGAAAATGGCTTAGAAGTGACACACAATCACATCAACATAGAGTATTCCTCCAATGTCGGCAACCGTTGGTAATCGAGAAAAGTGAAGCAATGATAGATTGGATCCTAGAATTGCACAAGCGCCTCTTGAAAGTATGAGTTGCACCTAAGAGGGGGGGGGGGGTGAATTAGGTTCTTTGAAAAAATTTTATTTTTAGAGACTGATTTATTACTTTCTTGATATATGATAATAATGGTATGAAAGCAGTAAAGTGCAGAAAGTAAAGAACACCAAGAAATATCCTGGTTCCCTTCACACTTCGAAGGTACTCCAGTCCTCTTTCAACACGAAAGAGATTTCACTATAGTTAGGATCATTGTAAAATTCTTTCTAACCTATAGGTAGATCAAAGGCTCTTAAACACCTTTAAGATTTAAAACACTAAGTGCAGGAAGAACAGTCCTCTTCAATGCACACACTTGCTTTCAACAATCCTGAACAGCAAGGGGAAATAATACAATCTGATTTTGTAATGAGTTTGCCACAATGTATACAATGTTTATCAATAATGTAGATTGATCTTCTCTTTCAATGAGAGTTTCCACAAGTATCTAAGACTTATTGCTCAAGAATTTTCTTTCAAAGGATATGAAAATTATGCAAAAAATTCTTTGTAAAAGTAATTTTACTTAGATATGGAAAGATGAAATTGTGATAGAGATTTTGAAAGAGAATTGAAAGAGATGTGTTTTTGAATTTGAAAGATTTGGGTATTTATATTACATAAACACCTCTTGAAAAAATCATGCAAATCTTTAGAAAAATTGATGAACAATTGCCATGTTTCAAAGGAACATTTCATGGAAGATTGGTTGAAGAGATGCAATTTTTCAGAATGATTTTTCAAAAACATTCAGTGAGCAATCGATTGCACATATAGACCAATCGATTGTACCTTCACAAAAGCACTTGAAAATTCAAATTTTCAAAAGAGCAATCGATTGCACCAAAAGGATCAATCGATTGCACACTAAAACAGAAGCGAAAAGAAGAGAGATTTTCAAGCATGCAATCCATTGCACCAAGGCACCAATCGATTGCTTACTGAAACAGAAGCAAAAATGATTTAAAATTTTGATCATGCAATCGATTGCTCTAAGAGTGCAATCGATTTCACTTACAAAAACTTAGAAAAATTCGTTTTTAAAAAGCTTGTGTTAGTGTGAAAAGTAATGTAAAATATTTTTAATCTTTTGAGCAGTCAGGACTTAAACACTTGATGAGAATTCTCATTATACCTTCTAAGGGAAATATTCTTCATGACAAATCTTTGTCCTGCTTCTTGATGTCTTGAAATGGTTGATCATCTTTGCCTTCTTTGTCAAGTGATTTGTCTTCATCAAAACATAGGTTGATCTCTGAGAATCTTGATTTCACATCTCTAACATCTCTTCATCCACTTGGAGTCTCAGTAATGGAAAAATACTCCCATATTTGTCTTTGAATGCCAGGGGATCTTCCACTAGGCCTCCCAACTTCCTTAGATTTTCCAACTTTGGACTCTTGAATGTGTACCTTGGAGTTGCTCTCTTTCCAAAATTCATTCTATAATGTCTGCAAAACAAGTTTAAGTTCCTTGAATGATTATAAAAACATGAATGCAATACGAATGCAATTGGTTTTAAGAAGCTCAGGAGATATATTGCAAAGAGAAACAATTTTAAAAGAAACATCAATTTATTAATAATAGGAAAAGTTACAACTATGAAGTACAAAACAAGAAACTTAAAATACAAAAGGAGACAACTAGGCCCAATGGGTCTCAAAAGGTCCTATCTAAGAAGGTCATATCCTATGCATCCTCTTATGCCTCTTCAACTCGGTGTTCTCTAACACAAGCTTGTCGATGATCCTTTTCCAAGCACCAGATGTAGGAGGAATGTCTGAAAACTCATGAGTACTAGGAATCGGTTGCACACTAGAGAAAAATGAATTCTCTTATGACACATGCCTCTCTATAACACGCCTCTCGAGAACCTCAATCAAGTCATCTTTCTCCTTTAACTGCTTCTTGATCTCCATTTGTTCAGCATGAATAGCATAGTACTTTCCTTCCCACGTGTCTCATTCAAGCTTCATCCTTACCAACGCTTCTTGATATTCCTTCATACACTCAATAGGAATGGTGGGTGACGATGCGACAATAGGCTGTGAAGGCTTCTCAAGGAGATATGGCATCTTGAGGTTACGAGCTCGAGATCGAACCTACTGAATGAAAGGCTCAAAAGCTACACAGTTCATCTTCCCTAAATCATTCTTAGTCCTCTTATGAATTTTCCCCCAAGCATGTAAAAATCTATCCTTAGTCTCTGCACTAACCTCCTCATTAAGATAAAAGAAACCAGACAATAGGATATTGTTAGGCTTTTCCTTCATAGGGAACTCAAATTGACGCCTCGCAAGAATATGATTGCAGCTAATTCCCACTTGTATACCAAGAAGAGGTACATTAGGAAATGAACCACCACTATCAATGATGACTCCTTTGTCGTAGGCTGGATCATATCAATGCACAACGGTGTGAGTGAGAGACATGAGTCTTTGAGACCATCGAAGCTTGTTTGAATTTTCCTTGAAGAGCTCAGTCTGAGGCAAGTGTGAGATAAACCACTTGTAAAGTAGAGGAGAACAATACAGAATGGTCCCACACCCCTTAAGGGTCATATGATTAATAAAGTGATAGGTATCACCAAGCAATGTAGGCACAAATTTCCCACTTAGAAAGATCCGAATGGCTTTGACATCCACAAACTCTTCAACATTAGAGAACAGAACCAACCTATAGATAAGTAGTGTGAGGATAGCTTTGAAGGCATCCAAACTATTCATCTTAGCTAAGAAGAAAGCTTTCTCTATCAAGAACTTAGAGGGAAAACCCTTGATTCCTCCCTTGGTAGTGAGGTTAGCTTTGACTTCGGACATCTCCAAGTGAATGGCATCTACAATGTCCTTTGGTGATGGAATCTTCTCTAAACTACTGAAAGGTTCCTTATCCAATACTGGCAAACCAACCCAATACGACTACTCTTCCAAAGTTGGGACGAGCTGATAGTCGGGAAAGGTAAAACAATGGTAGAGAAGATCATAAAATTGCACAAGAGTGTCTAGAACTCCCTCTTCCATCTTGGTCTTAACAATACTTAACAGTCTTCCATGGTGCTTTCTAAAATCATCAGAAGATGACACCAAGGCTTCTAACTTTCTCAATTCCACCAAATCAAGTTTCTTAAAATTTAACTTCTTAGGTTTCTCTTACCAAAATCCATGTTACCTATGATTTTTGCAAAGAAAAGACAACTGAGTTCCTTGAAAACAATTGAGGGTCACGTATGCAGGGATGGATGCAATGCACAAACACACATATATTCACATATTCACAGCTATACATGCAAACAAACGAAGGGCCTAGGTTTGGAGATCACGAGCATGGATCCAAGGTCTAACCCACCCCAAAAGGTATGTACTATGGGTATGTTCCTGCACAACAGGTTCTACAAAGTTCCTAGAGTCATCAATAAATCTCTAAGATATTATCAGCTTACACGACTTCTCATGCAAGCCAATAATATTCTCAAGGTAAATTCATCTGAGTGTAGTATCACATGACAACCATCACATATCTACACCTGGATAGTCACTACACTACATCCTAAAAGGCATAGAGGGGTGAAGGGTAATTAGAGGTCATTAGCTTCACAGACTCCTAGGTTGGAAAAAGTAATGCCAATACGACTACTCGCATCAGACATCAGTAATCCCAAAGGGGTCTCCACTGAGCGTGGTTATCATTACTAGATATGTTAGGACTACTCCCAACAGCTAACTATTGATTATACCACAATCCTATCATAGGTGTACTCTTAAGTTTGGGTTACGACTTATCTCACCACTCAAGATAACAACCCTGCATATAGAAGAACCCAAACAGATATATGCAGATATTTACAAATATACAAACAAGCAAACATATAAATAACACAAATACAAACAAGGTGGGCTTAACCCTCTTAGGGGAGCCATTCCCTAATGAAGTTTCCATTTCTATTGTAGTGAGAATCAGACATTAAGCTATTAGTTAACTTGAATCACAAATCATGAAGTTTACCATCGAGCTTTGATTTATCCAAAAGAAAGGGTAAAGATCGAAGAAAACCCTAAGTGTGCTACGTAACAACGAAGCTAACAGATCTAAGGTTCGGGGGTTGGTTATACCTAGGGAAGGTGTTAGCATCCTAAGTATTTGTAGTACTCTACAGGAACCTCTTGTTATTATTTGTGTTATTCTAATGTTTGCTTGCTAAAGAAAAATGATAAGGTAAAGACCTAAGGTATATACACTAATTATGCTTGCCAAGATGTCACATCTCGTGCCTACATATCCTAACTAGGATGGAATTAGAGCAATCGTAGTTCACCTCACTAGGTGTGAAGAACACTTGAATATGGTCAGGGTTCCAAGGGGAATAATTATTCATAACCATGATACTTACATAGAGTTAACAAACTCTCTAAGTCTAAGTTGAAAGATCTAACTCGGGATTGACTTTAACAAAATTCAAGGAGGAAAATGAGTACATATGACAATGGTACACACATAGAGTTAACAAACTCTAAACTTAAATCTAAGTTGCAAAGTCAACTGGTTCTAACAAGACCAAAAGGAGGGAGGTGAGTACTCATGACAATGGTACTCAAACAGGTTTAAAAACCCTAGCCCTAAAGCTAGGTTAATAGGGAAGTGGCTCTAACAAGGCCAAAAAGGAGAGAGACTCAAAAAGGCCTAAGGGATGACTCTAACAAGATCATGAGAAAAGGGGAAAACTGAGCTATCTATAAAATTGAGTCAATAGAGAGACCTTCCTTTAGATTTAGAGAAATAAAAGGTAACTTAAGGATGAAAGCTAACAAGCTAACATCACTTCGGGGAAACAACTTAACAAGGTTTAAAGAAAGGATGATGGAAACAAGTGTGTATACAAGCATGATTCAAACATGATATTAATAACATGAAAAATCATATGGTAACAACCAAATTATGAGAATAAATGTAACAACATCCAAGGCAAAGACTTGACAAAGTCAAAAAGAGCAAGGTAATAACCAAGCATACTCAAAGTTCAAAGAAGTTCCAAACTCCCATGGTGACAACAAAGATGTTACAACGTCTAAACATTCATGAAGTAATGTTTTGACAAGACTAAAACATCACGGATACAATTTAAGTTCAAGATTAAGGAAAGCATTCATTAGGGTTTCAATATAGTTTTAAACAAAATGGGAACTTCACAAAGATCCACACAAACATCCATGTATAACATGTTTTAAATATAAAACATCATGTGAACAAAATTAAGACATTGATTGAACAATTAAACATGGTACAAGTTTGGACATGTTAAGACAAGTAGGTAATAACCTAAACATCTATGCTAGGGTTCAACATGATCATGAACAAAGATGAAAACATCACAAAGGTTTAACATACAAACATGTATTTCAAAATCATCTAAGACAAAAATCAAAGATTTATGAACACCTAAACATGGCAATATCAACACAAAGGCATATATACACATCAAAGTCATGTAAGCATGGAAGGAAGTCACATGTTAGAGGCAAAATAATCAATTAAGAGTCATGGTATAATCAAAGTTTAAAAACACTTTTATCATGTAAACATACACCTAAAAAAGAATGTCAAAATTCAAGTGGCAATAAGTATGTACAATTCTACAACATCAAATAAGATTCACATAAGTTGAAAATGGTTCAAACATGTCCATATGTGAAAAGAAAAACAAAGGAATCAACCAAAGAAAAAAAATTGTCCTTAAGAAAACCCTAAAATCCACACACTTTAAACATGCATAAATGCCATAGAAATAAACTATTTTGGAAATTTCTTGATAACACAATAACATAGGCAGGAACATGAACACATAGCAAAAAGAATGGATTAAAAAGCCTAAAAAATGAAGGAGTTATGATATTGCAAAGTTGTGAAGAAAATGAAAGAAACAAGTAATAAAAAAGAAGGGGAAATGGCCCTCACGAGACTTGAACACGCCTCCTTGGAGTCAGGTTAAAACTCTTAACCAACTGAGCCATCTAAATGGCTTGTTCATATAATGTGCGCGCTACAATAAATATGAAAACAAGTTTTAAATGGTTAAAAGAAAACAAAGCGCAGAAAAATAACCAAAGGGGTGATCTACAAGGATCGAATCCTAAACATAGCGTTCACAAGACATGGCAATGCAAAGGTTGTGCCACTAGGGTGACCTGTTTCATCCAGTATTAAACTACTTCGAATAAAATATATTTTAAAACAACAATCAAATGGACAAGTAAGCGCTCAGTTTGCGCCACCTCACTTTCACCTCAGCTTCTTCTTCTTCACACACCCATTATCTTTTCTCTCTCCCCGTGCCCTAGCTCATCACCAATATCTGAATTTCAACTCAACCTAACTCTCTCATTTCTCCACCATTTTAAGTTTTGTAAAAACCAAATTTCAAGAAATTTTCACAAGGATTCTAAATATGTCATCACCTCATCCTAAAACCAACTATGTAACAGACACGAAGCTCAATAACAGTGTAACACAACAAAGTTATTGTCGGACCTCAAAAAATACGACCTTCAAGATGCACAAAACTAGGGTTTACACGATCACAGATGGACTTATGAGAGTCGCCACCAAACTTTATTTATTCCCAAGAAAGGAAAGGGAAAATATAGAGAAAACCCATGGGGAAAGGATATGGTATGGTCATCGTAACCATGTTGGGTTTAGAAGTTGGTTATGTAAGGAGAAGGTGCTAGCACTCCCTACATCCATCGTACTCGATGGGAACCGTCTAAGTTGTCTAGGAATGAAAGATATTTGATATTTTAAAGTTTACTAAGGGAAATTGGTTGGATTTTTATTAAGAGTGCTCGCCAAGGATTAGTACCCTTGTGGCTACGTATTCCCTCGTGCAATGGGAATGTTAGAGTAATCGTAGTTCGGCTAAAAAATGGTTGTTTGTTTTTTATGAGCGAGTGTCTAAGTTGCATTCTAACTGCTAAACATTGGCTTGTCTGGTCACTAGGGGAGGCTGAAGGACTAGTTTATATACATGGAAGAAAGGAATAAACAATGTTCTTTTGAAAAATTTGTTTAAGTTGTGATCGCACGGGGGCGATGACTTAGTATCTTGAAAACGTCAATCGCATAGGGGCGAGAAAAGACAAGTTTGATGTGTTGAAGTGTATTTTAGGTTTTGAGAAGATTTGTTTTTTATTTGTATCACGCTAAAGACTATAGGTAGAGGTGATTATTCCAATCAACCAATTCGAACACCTTGCGTTGAAATATCAGAGTGAGTGTATGAGAATCCATTATCACCCCTTCTCCACCACTTAAGGCTTGTGGCACGCAACCCGAATTGCTTTTTATTGTGGTTTTTGAAGTTTATTCAAGAAAATGCCAATTGATGTTGGATGAAGGCTTTTGGGATGAGTTTGAAAAGGAAAAGGGAAAGGTTGATGGCGACGCATAAAACTGTCGCTTACAAAAATGGGGTATGGCTTAATATATGGATTAAGAATGCTTGGGTTGATTGATCAATTGGTGTCAACCAATGTTTTTGAAAATGGAACTTGGTGTTTACCAAATTCTTTGATTTTTTGAAAGATTGATTTTATATTTTTTTTGGTTTTGTTAATTATTATCTAAATAAATAAAGGTGACAAAAACAAGTAACAATTATACACGAGGGTGAGAGATACATTTTGTCAATGGGAAGTAAGAAAATGACTAAAATATTAAACACTCAAACAAGTAAATGTAGGACCGAAGTCAATCAAAATCGAAGAGCAGCTAAATTTAGCTCTGAAGCTAACTTAGAGTGGATCCATGTAGGAATCAGTCTATGAGAAGATGAGCAAATGAATATATGCACTCAAACGGTTCTCGAAAGCTAAATTAAATTTTAACTCCAAAATCGAAATGAAATAATAAACCAAACAACACTCAAAGACATTATCATTATTACGGTAGTGTCACAAATTTTTACATCAAATTAATTTAAAAAATATAAAGCTAAAAACAATATGCGCATGTTATCCACAAAGAGTATATATATGTATATCCTAAACTTAAACCAAGGGTGGATATATCTAAAAAAAATTAAACAGTGATCATATTTATATATATAGGAAACATAAACAAATATATATTGTATGTAATATGTAATCCCGAGATATGGATAAATATATAAAAATCACAAATAAATTTATAGATTATAAACTGAACATGTATATAAGAAGACCAAACAAGAAGAAATAGTATAATGACACCCATAACATACATGAAAAATGAAGAACAACAGTAGATCCAAAAAAAATACCTATTCTCCTATATTTCAATTCTCTCTTTTCTCTCATATGTTGCTAGTGCTGGTCCTTTTCTCTCCTTGAGTGTTGGTCTCTTGCCTTTTTTTATAGACATTTTGAATTTTGACATTGAGATGCTGATTTAAAAGGAATTCAAATTTTTCTGGAACATGTTTTATGATTTTGAAAACTTTTTTCTTTCATTCAAACATGTTTGGATTATGTTTAAGACTTGTTTTGGAATGAATCTTGAATTGGTCTTGAGATTTTTTTTGAGTTATTTTTATTTATTTAATGCCTAAAATAAAGATTTAAAAATAAAAAATTAATTTTTAAAATAGTCCTAAATAAAAAAAACGAAAATAATAATTAAATAATGGAAAAATTATCTTTTTATCCTTTTTAATGAAAACACACAAAAAAGGAAAATAAATACAAAAAGTAATGCAATAGGACTTGAATCCACGACTTTGTGATTAAACCTCTTACAATACCTTCTTACCAACTATGCTATCTCATTTATTCGAAATAAAATCCACTCGAAAGCATATGAATGGTGGACAAAATTGGGGTATGATAGATGCCCCTATTTAATTAACTTGAACCATAAGGTATGAATGATTGTGGTCTTCGTACATTCCTGGTGGAAGAAATTAAATACAAAAAGATCCCAAGTTTTTTCCTAAAAGGTGGACATGAAATGCAGAGATGAAATGTAGTAAGAGAAAGCAGTGAAAATGAAATGAAATAAAGGAAGAACAAGGTTATTGGCCAAACTTTGCAGTGGAAAAGCTTATATGAGACTTTTTAGGGTAACCACTGCTTGGAGAGAAATAGAAGTAAAGATGATGGGGAAAATTATTATCAACTGGATGGTTGAAAAATGAATTTTTGGGGGATAAGAACCCCGTGAGCAGGTGTTTGATATCAAGTCTTTTAAGGGGAATATAATCGACTTTGAAGGAGGATTGGTCGGGATGTTTGCTGATTGATCCTGGATCCTGTTCTACTATGTTATTCCATTTTGGGTGGGAATGCCATGCATTTCATGATGCATGAATATGTATATAAGGATGCAATTATTGGAGATTCTTGTGCATGTATGAATACAAATGATTTTGTTACTTGATGAGTGGAATGACTGTGTTTGATGACAGTCTTGTTTTGGGCAAGAATGTTATGCATCTCAAGCATGTGATGATGCAAATGATGGAGTATGCTTGGGATAGGTCTCCCTTTAAGGGTAAGATCCTTTTGGATATCATTGGGGATTAGATTTAGGAATTGCCAAGTGAAATTGGACTTTAGGTTTTATGAAGGTGCCAACAAGGGTGGACTTTCGGGTAGTTGCCAATATAAATTGAACTTTTGGATTATGAAGGTGCCAACAAGGGTGGACTTTTAGGTAGTTACAAATATAAATTGGACTTTTATTATAAAGGTGTCAACAAGGGTGGACTTTTAGGTAGTTGTGAATAGAAATTGGACTTTTGAGAGGTGCCAACAAGGATGGACTTTTAGGTAGTTGCCAATATAAATTGGACTTTTAGGGTGAACTTCCAGACGAGAACTAGATTTTGAGGGTAGTTTACCAAACAAGAACTGGTAAGAAAAAGAATTTGCCAGACGAGAACTTGGACTTTTAATTGCCATACGGGAACTTGGACTTTTAACTGCCAGACGGGAACTTGGACTTTTAATTGCCAGAAGGGAACTTGGACTTTTAACTGCCAGACATGAACTTGGACTTTTTAACTGCTATACGGGAACTTGGACTTTTAATTGTCAAATGAAAACTTGGACTTTTAACGGCGAGACGGGAACTTAGACATTTAACCGCCAAACGGGAACTCAGACTTTTAACTGCCAAACGGGAACTTGAACTTTTAACTTCCAGACGGGAACTTGGAATTTTAACTGCCAGACGGGAACTTGGACTTTTAATTTCCAGATGAGAACTTAGACTTTTAACTACCAGATGGGAACTTGGATTTTTAACTGCCAGACGGGAACTTGGACTTTGGTGTCAAATCTTGTGTTATAGGGTTTTGAGATGTCAAATTCATGTTATAAGGGTTAGGCCAAATGAATGATATGATATGCATGGTTCTAGCTTGAGTAAAGCATCATGACTAATGCATGTGAATGATTTATGCAATGATATGAAAGTTTCCAAAAATTCCCCAGCATAGGGTAATGGAAGGAAATGGTTCTTTGTGGCAAAGACCCTTTTCAGAAGGAAAAAGTTGTTTGGTGGGGTGATGGCATGATTCCCTGACACTCGTCTTGAACTCAAAGGTTGTCCATATAGTTTTCTTGAATTGCTTGAAAGCATGAAGAGGTCTTGCCCCAGTTTGGCTCATCTTGCCCCAGTATGGGTCTTTGAAGAATTTTTATTCTTGAACGAAAATTGGAAGCAACTGTACCATGAGATGGTCTCGAGATGGCTTACCCCAAAATTCCAAGCCGTTAAAGAATTTTATCTTTGAAAGGAAGTTGGAAACAATTGTACCATGAGATGAACTCGATATGGTTTTCCCCAGAACTTCAAGCCATGAAAGGGTTAGTTGTTGCAGTGAGAATCGTGATACCAAGCTATTGATTAACTTAAATCTTTAATTCTTAAGTTCACAACCGGACTTTAATTTATGCAAAGGAAAGGTCTAAAGAAAGAAAGAACCTTTTGCGCGATGTAACAATAACGCTAAGAGATTCGGGGATCGGGGGTTGGTTATGCATAGGGTAGGTATTTCACATCCTAAACATATGTAGTACTCTACAGGAACCTTTTGTTGTTTGTATACTAAATTGCTAAATGTTTGTTATGGATTGGGATTGAGTAAAAGGTGTAGGTAAAGACCTAAGGATAGTTTCTAAATTTGCTCACAAAGACATCGCGTCCTCTGCCTACATATCCTTACTAGGATAGAATCAGAGCAATCGTAGTTCACCGCAGTAGGGATAAAGAACACTTGATTATGATCAAGGTTCAAAGGGAAACAAATATTAAAATGCTTGTGCAGAGTTTAAGAAAACTCTCTAGATCTACATTAAACACTCAAGAAAGGGGAGTAAGTAATCATTTCCATGATTCTTACATAGAGTTAACAAAACTCTACCTATCTCTATGTTGCAAGACCACTTGGTTCTATCCAGACCAAAAGGTGGGAGAAGGCTCTATCCAGGCCTAAAGGGTAAGTCCAATTGGTTCTATCCAGACCAAAGGGAAGGTTGCTCGTCAAGATATCGCATCTTGTGCCTACGTATTCTCGTTGTCCAATGAGAAATCAGAGCGGTCGTAGTTCGGGCCACGAACTACAGAATAAGGATCAATTGGTTCTTTCCAGACCAAAAGAGGGAAGAAGGTTCTATCCACTCCTATGAGTTTAAATCCTATTGGTTCTATCCAGACCAAAAAGGGGGGAAGGTTCTATCCAGACCTATGATGTTATATCTTATTGGTTCTATCCAGACTAAAAAGGGGGGACCAGACCTATGATGTGAATCATATTGGTTCTATCCAGACCAAAAGGGGGAGAGGTTCTATCTAGACCTATGATTTTATGAGCTATCTATGACCCAAGGGTCAATAGAGAGAGTTTCCTTTGGAAGGGAAAAGATGAGGCAACTTGGATGAGAACTAAAGAGTTCCATCACTTGGGGAAATAAACTTAACAAAGCATAAAACATTCAAACATGATGAATATAGAGATATGGTTACAACCAAGAACAAGAAAACATATTACAATAAGAAAGGATTACAATCAGGATGGATGGTTACAACCAAAGCAAGGTACAAGGATATCACAATATCAAAGATTTCTAACAAGATAGTCACAACCAAGAACATGCAAGCATAGTATCAAGATATTACAATATCATGAAAGGGGAAAGTTCTTACAAGACTAAATGAAAGGTGAAAACCAAATCATATCCTAACGAAGAATGGGGTACATCTTAATAAAGATGGAAGGGGATCTTAACAAAGATAGGGTTTCAATAGGGCTTACAAGATGACATGTATACTTACAGGCATCATGCCTAAACAAACAATGTCACAACAATGTAAGGGAGAAGTTCAAAACTTCATGGGGGAAAACTTTCAAGTTTCTAAGAAATGAATCAATCATAAATGCTTACAAGTACGGAGATTAAGTCAAACTCAAGTACATAAACATGCTAACAAGCCAAAGTTCATAGCTTTAAAATAAAACTCAAAAAGAGAATGAAATTAAAGTTGGCAAAGAGAGATGACAAGTAAGAAGGTGAAAACCCTAAACAAGGCAAGGCTTTTTCATGGCATAAAGTATTTTTTTTAAATGCAAGTTCTTGATTTCTTTGATTACCACCTAAAAATAGGCAAAATTAAGAGACATTTGCAAAAAGAATCACTTGAAAATGATAAGAAATGACAAAGTTATGTTATTTTGAAATTTCAAAGACAAACAAGCATTTTAGTGATTAAAAAATGAGATATGTGCTTGGTGGGTGTTGAACCCACCACCTTTGGATTTCCAGCTCAAAATATCACCAAGCTAGCCAAGGCGCGCGTGTTACATCAAGGAAAAAGATATAGAAAATGTGAAAACATGGAAATAATGAAAAAACCAAAAGGGTTGATCTCCACACGGATCGAACCCATGACATGTAGCAAGGCAAGGCAATATGAGAAACAAGGCATAACCACTGGGGTGGCAATACATCCGTGTATTATGCCACCCCATTAAATACTAATACCTAACAAAGTTAGCATTCTGGCCCAAGGCAAAGTGAGCAAGAACAAGGCAAGCAAACATGAAACGGTTACATCATAAATCATTCAAAATGCAACCATTTTTAACAAAATTTAGGTCTAACTTGTGTGAATTTTAATAAGGAATACAATGGCATCATTGGTTTTCAAAATTGAGGTCTAACTTGTGTGAATTTTAACAAGGAATACAATGGCATAATTGGTTTTCAAAAATAATGCACCTAAAGTAAAATCCGATTGCAACTGCAAGGTGAAAGTTTGAGATGCATTTTTAAAGTTGTGGTTCAAAACAGATGCCTTTAAAGCCAAATGAAAGTATTCAAAAGCTCTAAATGAGTTATCAATTGATTCCAAATGGCAAGCAAATCCAAACTCAACTTAAACTAGCATATGACATATGGATTGCAAACAAAAACTCATGACATGGAAATGGTGTTTTTCAAAACAGTTGTGATGTAACTTAAAACAGATGGATTTCAAGGCAAAACCAAAGTCTCCTCAGATGTAAACCAAAATTATCTGATGATTACAACTACAGAGAAAAAACAAAATAGCCTTGTCATGAACTAGGCTTGGTACTCCAATGAGCAAATTTTCAATCCAATGTTAATGCATCAAGGCCCTTATGCACACCACATCTTAAAAGACTGAGTTAATGACATTAATAGCTTTAGAAAAGTCTATTGGAAATTGACTGTTGGCAAAGATCCTACAAGCTGATATGAGGTTTTAATATGAAATGCACAACAGTTAAGACACATATGATCAAGGCATGCACAACACACTTGTATATTCCAAAAAAGTTGCTAGCTGCCAAATAAGAAAAGGTCTGCACACAACTGGTTTCAACATGAAATGGATATGACAGCAAGAAAATGGTTAACAAACCACTTCCAAACAGATCCCTCTGGATGGAAATCACAACCATAAACAGACTCTTAACATGTGACCTGAAACTGGCAGCTAACAAACCTAGCTTCCAAGTACAGTTGTAGAGGGATTCAAAATATCATGACCTCACAAGGATGAATTCTTGACAGTGAGATTAAAACAAGACTTAAACATCATTAAACAAACAAAGTGCCTTGTTACCAACAGCAAAAGGAGCAAAACTGTCATGATCAGAAAGTTGGCTTATGGCAACATTTGTTCATAGACAGTCCTGAAAGTACTATTATGCAATTCAACATGATCATGCTAGCATCATTCATCAATTCTGTACCTCAACTGTCTAACAAATTTACAAGCTAAAAAGGGTTCACGCAAGGCAAAAGGCTAATGGCTTTCTCCTATCAGTGCATACTGGAATATCTCATACTGATTCTATCAACCTAAACTCAAAACACTCTAGCAGCAGCCTCAACAGGTCATGACCATGCTAAAAGCTAGACTGAACCAGGCCAGGCCTCCAAAAGAGAGGAATTAATTACAACAAAAATAGAATGCACCTCAAACAGAGAAACTAATGATGCTATCCCACTAACCTACACACTAATGTTCAACAGCAACAAAAGACCCTCACTAAATACAATCAAACTTCTCTAAACAATCAAACTAAGAAGACCTGCTCTCAACAATCCAACAGTCCATACATGACCTCATTAACACAAATCTGGCTTCATCCTCCCAAACTGCTTAATGAAAGCACAACCTGACAACAGCTAAATCAATTTTGACAAACTTAGTCTAAAACAGCCATGGATATAAACTAACATTGTTTGAATCCCAACTCCAACCATCAAACTAAGCTTAAAGTCACAACTCTGAACTAAAGCTAAACACATACAGGAGCTTGACATTATAATGCCTAGTAAGCTAATGCTAAGTGACAACCACTCTAAGTATTGAAGGTGAGAAAATACTTAGAAGGGGGGGGGGGGGGGGGGGTTGAATAAGTATGTAGAAAAATTTAGTAATAAAAACTCAAGGATTTTTATCCTGGTTCGTTGAACTCAACTACTCCAGTCCATCCTATCAAGAGTGATTTTCCTTTCTCAAACAAGGACTTAATCCACTATTAAATCAACTGATTACAATAGTAAGCACTAAGAACAACTGTTTAAAGTCTTCTAAAGAACTACTGATCCTAATTGGATCTTCTTAAGGTTCTTTACAATCAAATGTAATAATAATACAAGTGTTTAATTTGCTTCTAAGAAAGCTTTATCACAATTGTGATTTTTCACTTAAGATTAAGAACAATGAAATAAATTCAGCAAATGAGTATAAGTTGTATGAGAGTTTTGTAATGAATTCTTTCAAGTATTTCGTCAACTGAAGAAGATGAATGGAGTCTTGCTTTTATAGGCACAGAGGTTCAAGTAGATTTTCACGTTGAAGGCTGTGTACTAAAAAGGTCTAAGCCTTTTTGTCTTCACATCACATGACCTTTCCTAGAAGTAGAATGCACAGAAAAATCCTTTTTGTCTGTGTTCTTGTGTCTAGCATAAATGAGGAAAGAGTCGTTTGGTCATTTCAACGGACATAACTTTGAATTCTTCTTCAACAAGTTTCAGCAAGTATCATCAGAGTTTGGATTGAACAGAGCCTTCTGATGTTCATCAGAGTTTGCTGAATCAGAGTCTTTGCAGCAGGTGTGCTTTCAGCGTGTAATTGTTCAGAGCAGAGTTTGGAATCAGGTCCTCAGTACTGGCAGTGTTAGTACTATCAGAGTCTTCTAAAATAACTATGCTTGAAACTCTTCATACAGAATTCTTCATTGCTTCAGATACTTCTGGCTTCTGCTTCAGATTCTCCTGTAGCTTCTGCTTCAGATCCTTCTGTAGACAGAACTCAGAATCTTCTGGAGGCAGCGTTTAGAATCTTCTAAAAGATGCTTCTGACGCTTCAGAGCCTTGCATATTTTTCATGTTCAGATCTAATTTGCTTCCAGAATAATATTCACTTTAATATCTGCAGCAAACATTCTTAAACAAATTTTTAGAGTATATAATTCTTTAATACAAAATTTCATAAGAGTTATCATCAAAACATAGAGATATTATTAAGAATCAATCTGTGTTCTAACAATCTCCCCCTTTTTGATTATGACAAAAACATAGGAAATTTTATTCAATAAACAATATAATTATAACTCCCCCTGAGATGATGAATCTCCCCCTAAATTGAATACTTAGAAGAAGTAGAAACTTCCCTTTTTGCATGAGTATTCTTTTCATAATCAGAGCCTGATTGTTCCAAAAAATTTGATCTTAACTTTGGATGCATGTTTCAGAATCAGAGCCTGATAGGTTAAAACTAGATCTGGGGATTTCAGAGTTACTCTTAAAGAACTTGTCAGAGTTTTCAAATGTTCTGAAACACTAAGAGTTCACGTTAGTTAAAAAATATATGTCTGAATTTTCATTTAGGTAGAGTTTATTTGAACAGTCAGATCCATTTTCTCCCCCTTTTTGTCATAATCAAAAAGTAAAACTTTTAAAAGACAAATAAAAGGAAATACAGAAAAGATAAATCATGTAGAGAAAACACTGAGGCATCCATTAATTCATTCAGAGCAAAATAGACAAATCATCAGATAAATATTCAAATACATGTGCACAAACATCAGATACAGAAAACAAAAAAACATAAACTAGGTTTGCTTTGACAGAATCATCTTCAACAGGTTAGTGATCTCAGATGAAGACTCTTCTTGCTTTGTAATCCACTTAGCCATGTTGTCATTTTTCTGATCTTGCTTGGACATCCATTGTGTAATGTCTTCAGTCTTCTGGTCATGCTTGGCCATCCATGACTTAATCTCAGATTTTCCAGCTTCCAGAACTGCAATCTTATCTTCAAGATCTGGATTCTCTTTCTTGATCTCAGATGAAGAAGGTGGGGCAGAGTCTGAAGCAGGAACAGAGTCAATTTCCATTGGAGATGCAGAGTCATGAGCAACAGATCCAGAGGGATGTTCCACAATAGTCATAGCTAGAGGATTTTCTTCAGAAGCAGATTCAGCAGTCACTTCTGTATCAAATACTTCATAAGATGAAGGAACATCTTCAAGAAGCAATGGTTCAGATCTTTTTACAGTCCAGATCATGCTTCTAGCAGTCTCAGCAAATCTGAGCTTTGCATCATCAAAACATACATTCTTCAGATTTGAGGCTACACTATTGAATCTGTTGATGAAGCTATTCCAGATAGCATCAGATTCATTTGCATCCATTATTGAAAAACATCTCTTTTGAATAGAGCCTAAATGCATCTTTATTTCTTTCAGAAAACTTGCAAATAAATTATCAACATTCAGCCTAGATGTTGGTTTCAGAAGGGTTTCCAAAGTGAAAGGCTTGGGTTGAGGTGGAGGTGGAATGGTGAACTATGGAATAATGATTAGAGGGCTAGGATATGCTGGTTTCTTCTGAGCTGGCATAATACGAAAGAATGGTTTGATTCTGCGAATGGAAGGTATGACAGCTTTTGGATTGTCAAAATAGGGAACAAACGCATATTGGTTTTGCTTAACAAGAAAAGGAACAAAAGCTGATTGAGGTGGTTGATCAAAAAAGTTTTCTATTTCAAGTCCAGATGGAAGAGGATCAGAAGGAAATGGTTTAGCAGATGCAACTGAAACAAATTCAGATGTTCTTGGTTCAGGAGTGGGTTCAGGAATGGTAGTTTCAGAAGAAATGGGTAAATCTGGTTGGTTAGATTCAAATGTTCTGAGGGAAGGGGGTGAGATGAAATCTGGACGGATATCAGATTCAGATGAATTAGATGATGTGGTTGGGGTGCAGGATGTAGAGGATACAACAAACATAGTTTTGAGAGGGTAAAGGAATTTTTGATGGTTCAGATTTTTGAGATGGAGCAGGAATAGTTTGATTTTGAGTGGGAGGAGGTTTAGGAATAGAACTAAATGTTGATTCATTTATAACAATTTTAGAGAAAGAAGATACAGATGATTTAGTACCTTTAGTATTTATACGCTTGGTGGGAACAGAGGGAACTTCTCCAGAAGCTTTTCCCTTGATCTGCTTCTGTGGCTTGTCAGCAACTTTTGGCTTCTTCTGAGCAGCAGCTTCTTCTGCCTCTGATTGATTTCTTTTCCTCATGTTCTCATTATACACATCTGGCATAGGTTCTCTGGCACGAATCAGAATATCTGCAGGAATAGGCGTTCCATCTTCTTTGCATGCATCAATATACCTAACAATGATATCCCTTGGTTCTTCAGCACCAAAAAGTGGAAAATCTTCAACTGGAATCCTCTTCTGACTAACTTCAGAAATATTTAGCTTCTTAGGTGCAGCTGTGAGTTCATCCACAATCTTTAGTCTCTGAAGACTCTTTGCATTCAGTGGTTTTCCAATAATTGATTCAAGCTCATCTTTAACTTCAGCTTCATACATAACAGTTACCAGACCATTCTCTGTCAGAATGTCTGAAATCAACCTTCCAAAGGGAATCCATGTCCTGATCTTCTGTCCCTTATCCTTTACAGATTCTCTTGATGCATTGATATGATTCCACAGATGCATGAAGAGAATATGTGGGTGATCTACCTTTGTACTCTGACTCAAACAGTACATAAAGTAGAGTTGTTCATTATTCACGTAATCTGGAGAATTTGTGGATTTTCTGTGATGGATGCATCCCAGAAAAATCTTTGCCTAGATCTTATAGTCAGGCTTCAGATCCTTAAATTTGTTAGAGGTCTGTCCAGATGTAATGACTTCCTCATAGACTTCTTCCATATCCACACGCCCAGCTGGCAGATGACACACTCCATCAGTCTCCTCATACCCTATGAGTTTCATGATAAGATCTTCAGTGATGATGATCTCCTTACCCAGAACAGAAGAAAGTATAAATTTTGGATAAACAGAAGCATGGATCCAAAATTCCTTCACCAGATATGGGTATACTGGTCCAAACAACCTGTCAAAATACTTAACCCATCCTTGTGCATCAATTATAGAACAAAACTCAAACCCATTTTCAGCTAGAGAGTCAAATTCTACCATGGATTCACAAAGAACTTCAAGTTTGTCCACAGGGGTTAACAATGTCCTCTTAGGTACCTTAAATGGAGTCACACCCATATTTGCTGACGTAATTGCAGCCATAGTTGATTGAAATTGAGCTGCTGTAGAGGATGAGGTTGCCATTGAAGAAGATGAAGATGATTTGGACGAAGGTTTATGGTTTTTGTGGAGAGCAAAGAGAAGGAAGAAATGCATAAAATGGTTTGTGAAGTGAAAAGTGTGAATTTGGTGTGAAATGTGGTATATATAGAGAAAGCAATTAGGGCAATCAAACAGACACAAATAACACGTTTTCACATAGCAATAAATGACATTTAATGAAAAGAATAAAAATCATTTCAAAACATTAATTGATTCTGACAAATTGGAGGGAAAATCAAGATTTTCACTATTCAAACCATACCCCAAATGTCTCTTCAGTAGTGTACACGCCATCTTTTCAGATTCAGACTGACACGTGTTTGCTTACATGTGCTTCTGAATTCTCTTGAGAAATGAAACGTTAGCCAACGTTCAGATTCTCTAAGATTGGTTAGTTCAGATACACACAAATAATAATAAATCAAATAAATAACAGATGAAATACTTCAGAGTTTTAAACATTTTGCATCTGAGAAATTTGCTTCTGATAAATATCATTTTGGACAAAAATCCATACCAATATTTTTCAGAATAAATTTGAACCTATCTTCAGCAAGGGGTTTTGTGAAAATGTCTGCCCATTGATGATTTGTATCAACAAAGGCTAAGTTTATAATTCCCTTCTGAACATAGTCTTTGATGAAATGATGTTTAATTTCTATATGTTTTGCCTTAGAGTGTAAAATGGGGTTTTTAGACAAACATATAGCAGAAGTATTATCACAGAATATAGAAATGTTACTTTCAAATATCTGATAGTCTTCTAGCTAACTTTTCATCCATAGCATCTGTGTGCTACATCCAGCAGCAGCAATATATTCTGCCTCTGTAGTTGATAGTGCAATTGTGGGTTGCTTCTTGTTGTACCAAGAGATTAGATTTCTTCCTAGAAATTGACAACTTCCAGAAGTACTTTTTCTTTCCACTCGGTCTCCAGCATAATCAGCATCACAGAACCCAACTAATATGAAATCATCAGATTTTCTGTAACACAAACCCACATTAGAAGTACCTTTCAGATACCTTAGAATCCTCTTAACAGCTGTTAAGTGTGATTCTTTAGGATCTGATTGGAATCTTGCACACAAGTATACACTGAACAAAAAGTCAGGTCTAGAAGCAGTTAAGTAGAGAAGAGATCTTATCATACCTCTGTAGAGTTTATGATCTACTTTCTTACTTACCTCTTCCTTACCAAGTGTACGTGTTGGATGCATGGGAGTCTTTGCCATCTTACTATCAGTCATGTTAAACTTCTTCAGAAGCGCTTTAACATATTTGGTCTTATGAATGTAAATGCACTCTGGAGTTTGGTTGACTTGAATTCCTAGAAAGAATCTCAATTCTCCCATCATGCTCATCTCAAATTCTGCCTGCATACATTGAGCAAACTCCTTTCCCAGCATAACATTGGTAGATCCAAATATAATATCATCCACATATATTTGACAAATTAAAAGATCTTTCTTAAATGTTTTACAAAAGAGTGTTGTGTCCACTTTGCCTCTGATGAAATTTTTCTCCAGAAGAAAATTGCTTAATCTCTCATACCAAGCTCTGGGAGCTTGTTTTAAACCATAAAGAGATTTCTTTAGTTTGAAAACGTGTTCTAGAAATTTTTCATTCTCAAAACCAGGAGGTTGGTGAACATAAACTTCTTCTTCTATAATACCATTTAGAAAGGCACTCTTAACATCCATCTGATATAGAGTGATGTTATTCTGTGCAGCAAAAGAAATGAGTAAACGAATAGACTCTAACCTTGCTACAGGAGCATAAGTCTCTGTATAATCAATTCCTTCTTGCTGACTATAACCTTGAGCAACAAGCCTTGCCTTATTTCTTTCAACTTCTCCTTTCTCATTAAGCTTGTTTCTGAAGACCCATTTAGTTCCAATTATGTTGAATCCTTTTGGTCTTGGAACCAAATCCCACACATCATTTCTTGTGAACTGATTGAGCTCTTCTTGCATGGCAATAATCCATTCATTGTCTTGCAGAGCTTCATCCATAGAAGTTGGTTCAATAACTGACACCAACCCAAATAATGATGCTTCAGAAGATCTGAGGAAGGATCTTGTTCTAATGGGGTCATCCTTCTTTCCAATGATCACATCCTCTGGGTGAGAGGCCTTGATTCTGGAAGATGATCCTCTAATAGTTGATTCTTCAGAAATGTTTAAGTTGTTCATCTGAGAAGCTAAAGGAATTGCATCTGGCGTTGCTTCAGATTCCTTCACTTGAGCTTTGTCTGCCTCTGAGCCTTCAGAGTCTGTGAGAATTACTTCTCTATCTGCAGAACTTTCAAACTGCTTTGGCTTTTCAATGCCAAGCTTATCATCAAATCTAACATGTATAGATTCCTCCACAATCGGTGTTTCAGTATTGTATACTCTGTAGCCTTTAGAGCGTTCAGAATACCCAAGCATGAAACACTTCTGTGCTTTAGAATCAAACTTGTTAAGATTCTCTTTAGTATTCAACATATAGCAAATATATCCAAAAGGATGGAAATATGAAATGTTGGGCTTTCTGTTCCTCCACAATTCATAGGGAGTCTTTTCCAGAAGAGGTCTTACAGACACTCTGTTCTGAATGTAACATGCTGTGTTAATTGCTTCTGCCCAAAAGTGCTTTGCCAGATTAGTCTCGTTGATCATGGTTCTGACCATTTCTTGCAGAGTTCTATTTTTCGTCTCTATAACTCCATTCTATTGTGGAGTTCTAGGACAGGAAAAATCATGAGCAATGCCATTTTCATTAAAATATTTTTCAAAATATTTGTTTTCAAATTCATCACCATGATCACTTCTGACTTTAATAATTTTGAAATCCTTTTCATTTTGGACTTGTTTGCAGAAGTCAAAGAACACAGAATGTGACTCATCCTTGTGTTTTAAGAACTTTACCCATGTCCATCTGCTGTAGTCATCAACAATGACTAATCCATACTTCTTGCCTCTGATGGATGCAGTTTTCACTGGTCCAAACAGATCAATGTGAAGTAATTCTAATGGTCTTGAGGTTGAAACAACATTTTTAGATTTAAAAGAAGATTTTGAAAACTTTCCTTTTTGACATGCTTCACAAAGAGCATCTGAGTTGAACTTCAGCTTAGGAAGTCCTCTGACCAAATTGAGTTTATTAATCTGAGATATGCGTCTCATATTAATATGCCCCAATCTTCTGTGCCAGACCCATTGCTCATCATTAACAGACAAGAGGCATTTAACATTTTGAACTTTAAGTTTTGAAAGATTTATTTTGTAAATGTTGTTCTTCCTCTTTCCATTAAATAGGATTGAGCCATCCTTCTGACTAACAGATTTACAACATTGTTGATTAAAAAATATATCATAACCATTGTCACTTAATTGACTTATAGACAATAGATTATGCTTTAATCCATCTACAAGAAGAACATTAGATATAGAGGGAAGGTTAACATTACCAATAGTACTAGAGCCAATGATCTTGCCCTTCTGATTCCCTCCAAACTTCACTTCTCCTCCAGATTTAAGCTCCAGGCTTTGGAACATAAACCTTTCTCCCGTCATGTGATGTGAGCAGCCAGAGTCCAGGTACCATGACTGGCGTCTTGACTTTTCTGCTAAAAACATCTGCAACAGGGATAATCTTATCCTTAGGTACCCAGATCTTTTTGGGTCCTTTTTGGTTAGCTGCCTTGAAAGTTGGTCTGAACTTCTATCTTTTTACAACAGTTTTGTTCTGACTTGCTTTTGGCTTAAACACAGGAACATTCTGATCAGAACGTGTGTGTTTAATGTCATTCAGATGACCAAACTTGAAATGAGAGTACAAGGGAGTTTTCTTAATAACAAGTTTATCAACAGGCATTGGATTTAAATCCTTTCTAGAGGAAGATTCATATCCAATTCCTTTCCTGTTATTTCAGCTAACCCCATAGATCATAGAAGCCATCTTGCTTCTGTCTATGCTTTTAGCAAGAAATTTCTGAAAGCTAAAGTCATATTTTTCTAAAATGTTTTTGCATTTAGACTTACTTTCAGATTCAGAGTTTTGTTGAGCTATTTCAAAATTGGTTTTCATTTTCAAATTATTTTCTTTTAGCTCAGCAATTTCTGATCTTAACAGATTGTTCTCAGAGCCAAGATTGCACTTAAGCTTCTTGCATTTGAGCTTAATCTGATTATAATTTTTCAGGACTTCTGATAAGACTTTAATAAGCTCTTCCCTAGTGAGATCAGAAAGTACCTCTTCTGAGTCAGATTCAGAATCAGACTCAGATCCAGATGATTCTTCATTCTGATCTTCAATGCCTGCCATCAGAGCCATATTGGCGCATTCATCTTCAGATTCTGATGAGGATCCAGATTCATCATAGTCATCCCATGTAGCCATTAGAACTTTCTTCTTGTGCTCAGGCTTTCTTCTGGGATTTTCTTTCTGAAGCTTTGGACATTCACTTTTGTAATGACCAGGTTGTTTGCATTCAAAACAAACAACTTCCTTCTTTCTAGATCTTTTTGGTCCAGAGGACTCCTTGCGCTGATCTGGCTTTTTGAATTTCTTGAACTTCCTCTGCTTGTGCTTCCAGAGTTTGTTGATTCTTCTGGACAGCAAGGATAGTTCATCTTCTTCTTCTTCAGAAGAAGATTCTTCAGAGCTTTCTTCTAACACCTGAAAAGCTTTCACAAATTTGTTAGATTTTAAGGCAATAGACTTACCTTTCTTTTGAGGCTCATCTTCCTCAAGTTCAATTTCATGGCTCCTAAGAGAGCTGATTAGCTCCTCCAGAGTGATCTTGTTCAGATCCTTGGCAAGCTTCAGAGCAGTGACCATAGGTCTCCATCTGATAGGAAAGCTTCTGATGATCTTCTTCACATGATCAGCAGTTGAGTAGCCTTTGTCCAAAACTTTTAGACCAGCTGTAAGGATCTGAAATCTAGAGAACATAGTTTCTATAGACTCAGATTCTTCCATCTTAAACGCTTCATACTTCTGTATTAACGCCAGAGCCTTGGTCTCTTTCACATGAAGGTTTCCTTCATGAGTCATCTTCAAGGACTCAAACATGTCAAATGCAGTTTCTCTATTAGTGATCTTCTCATACTCAGTGTGAAATATTGCATTTAACAAGATTTTTCTAGCCTTGTGGTGATTTCTAAACTCCTTCTTTTGGGCTTCAGTCATAGATTTTCTGTCTACTTTCTTGCCATTCCCATCAGTGGGATGAACATACCCATCTATGAGCAAGTCCCATAAATCAGCATCATAACCAAGGAAGAAACTTTCTATCCTGTCCTTCCAATAATCAAATTTCTCCCCATCAAACATAAGGGGTTTAGTGTTGATTCTGTCCCTTTCTTCATATCTGTTGTTATTGTTAGATGTTGAAGTTTCAGCCATAATAACAACCAAAAATATATCAAAGTTTTTCTCACTGGATCTTTTCTATCACTGTGAAGTGGTAGCACACACAGAACCGGAGCTCTGATGCCAACTGAAGGTGAGAAAATACTTAGAAGGGGGGGGGGGTTAAATAAGTATGTAGAAAAACATAGTAATAAAAACTCAAGGATTTTTATCCTGGTTCGTTGAACTCAACTACTCCAGTCCACCCTATCAAGAGTGATTTGCCTTTCTCAAACAAGAACTTAATCCACTATTAAATCAACTAATTACAATAGTAAGCACTAAGAACAATTGTTCAAAGTCTTCTAAAGAACTACTGATCCTAATTGGATCTTCTTAAGGTTCTTTACAATCAAATGTAATAATAATACAAGTGTTTAATTTGCTTCTAAGAAAGCTTTATCACAATTGTGATTTTTCACTTAAGATTAAGAACAATGAAATAAATTCAGCAAATGAGTATAAGTTGTATGAGAGCTTTGTAATGAATTCTTTCAAGTATTTCGTCAACTGAAGAAGATGAATGGAGTCTTGCTTTTATAGGCACAGAGGTCCAAGTAGCTTTTCACGTTGAAGGCTGTGTACTAAAAAGGTCTAAGCCTTTTTATCTTCACATCACATGACCTTTCCTAGAAGTAGAATGCACAGAAAAATCCTTTTTGTCTGTGTTCTTGTGTCTAGCATAAATGAGGAAAGAGTCGTTTGGTCATTTCAACAGACATAACTTTGAATTCTTCTTCAACAAGTTTCAGCAAGTATCATCAGAGTTTGGATTGAACAGAGCCTTCTGGTGTTCATCAGAGTTTGCTGAATTAGAGTCTTTGCAGCAGGTGTGCTTTCAGCGTGTAATTGTTCAGAGCAGAGTTTGGAATCAGATCCTCAGTACTGGCAGCGTTAGTACTATCAGAGTCTTCTGAAATAACTGTGCTTGAAACTCTTCATACAGAATTCTTTAATGCTTCAGATGCTTCTGGCTTCTGCTTCAGATTCTTCTGTAGCTTCTGCTTCAGATCCTTCTGTAGACAGAACTCAGAATCTTCTGGAGGCAGCGTTCAGAATCTTCTAAAAGATGCTTCTGACGCTTTAGAGCCTTGCATATTTTTCATGTTCAGATCTAATTTGCTTCCAGAATAATATTCACTTTAATATCTGCAGCAAACATTCTTAAACAAATTTTTAGAGTATATAATTCTTTAATACAAAATTTCATAAGAGTTATCATCAAAACATAGAGATATTATTAAGAACCAATCTGTGTTCTAACAAGTATCTCACCATGGATTAATAAATCCATCTTCACATAAATGCTAACAGCCACCCTTTTAACAAAGAAACTGAAAGACAACTCATAATACAAGCTCCAACTAAGATAGAAAGGTCCAAGTATGAACAAGGTTATGTTTCTACTGAGAAATATTAGACATGACCACACTTAATATTTCCACTGACCTAGGCCTCTCATATTGATAGTTCAAAACAGTTTAATAACCAAAACAAAAACATCCCTAACCTAGACTCAAACAGAAAATGTCAAGTATATCAAGAGCAATATTAAGCATAATCCATCAAGGGTCTTCAAATGAAATATGGTTTACCAACCATTCTAAACATGAGTATAATACTTAATCTAGACAGAAACAACAACATGATTCATTAATGGAAAAGATCAACAGTTAGATCCAACATCAATCTCCAAGACAGTTGCAAGCAATTATTCACATGTTCATACATGACATAGGGAAATGTTTAAGAGAGTATCCAAGAATAAACACATAGCATCACAGAAATATATTTAAACATAAAACAAACTGTCGTGGAAGATTCATACATGAGTTCCACTTATATTCAAAACTGTTCCAACCAATGTACACTAATCATGTTCATGACATTTAAACAATAGGATAGTGATTGCTAACCTCTTGTAGACCTCCAAGGAAGCTAATATAGAAGGGAAAACCTTGAAGCCTCAAAATAAAATCCAATCCAATGCTTTGGTGAAAATGCAGCTTTTCTTGCACTTGAAGTAAACAAGTGAATCTTGGACCAGAACTTGAAATAAGTGATGATGATGGTATTTTAAGCTATAGACAGTTGGTACATCATAAACCTAAGATGTTTGGAGGTTTACAATGATCAAAACAGACCTGGTATGTGATTTGGCAGATTTTGTGTGTGAAGTCAAACTTTGCTTGGTTGAAAGTTGACTTTTGGGAAAATGAGGGTTATGACTGGTTTAAGAGTTTGAACACCTCCCACACAACATTTGTGGATTGTGTGGATGGTTTGTGATGATTTTGAGTGAGTAAAATGGTTTTGGAAGGCTTTATGTTCAAGGCAGATTTTGAGATATTTTGGGATGGATTTTCTTCACTTGTAAGAAAATGCAAGGTAGTATGAGAGCAATGGTTTTCTCTTGGGTTTTAGAGTGCTCTGGTGTACCTCTCAACATAGAGGAAACCTCTATTTATAGGCAAGGAGAGGCTTGGGGCAGATTGGTACTTTGGCATTTTTGGAGGGAGATTTGTGATGAAATCTTATTCAAGATTGTATGGCAGCTAAGCACATCATTCCCTTGGCTCAATGCAGGAAAAACTTAAGTGAAATGAGAGACATAAAGTGATTGAAGAGAGCATAGAGGGCAGGGAAGCAGCTGCTGCAGATTTCATGGAAAGTTTCTCTTTCCTCATTGATTTCTTTGAATATAATATTGCAACCTTCCTTGCAACTTGCCATACCTTTCAAATCCTTCACTTCTTCTGCATTTCCATTCATCATACTCTCTAAATATCAGATACCAACATGATCCAAGGGATTATAATAGCTCAAGTGATCAAAAGGCGAGTTTGTGAAAAAGTGAAAATGTTGGACTCAAGTGTTGAAACCTCATCTTGTTGGATCCATAACTCTCAACTCATAAGGGCTATGGAGGAGTTCTAGTATATTTTGGAAAGCCCTCATGTAGCTCTACAACTTTCATGTTTTCATGATCTTCAGATTCCCAATGGAACTAGGTCAAAAAACCACTCAAAGTTGCTAAAAAACATGCCTAAAAAGGCCCATAACATAGAATTTTTCTAAGTTATTTTTCCCTCTTGTAATGAATTTGGTCATAACTCAAAATCTATGCATTTTCTGCTCATGGACCAATGTGGGACTTTTGTAGGACTTGTCAAGAGCTTTCCAATGAGCTTTGAACCAAACTCAATTGGATGTGTGGTTAGGGAGTTATGGTCTTGCCTCTTTCAAAACCCTAATTTCCCGATTTTTCGATTACTCCTTAATCTTTGATCCAATAGTCATGAAACTTCATGGACATGTGTAATATGTTACTAGGAACATTTTTGCTTCATGCTTTGAGGTCAAATTCCTTATGTTTGAAGAGTTGACTTTTCGGTCAACCGAACGATCGATCGATGACTACCGAGTCGACTGTTGATGTTTCGGGTCTCCTGAGGTCTTGAAACTTCTTGAGTAGACTTTAATAAGCCATATGAACTTCATGGACCAATATTCCACCATTGGAACACAATTTAAATCAAAAGTCAAACTACAGTTGACTTTCCTTATCGAAAACCCTAATCAGGTATCCTGAACTGCACTGTTCTTGATCCTTGAGTGACAACCTCAAATTGGATTCATACTTGATCTAATGGAGTATATTTGATGATGTGGAGACTTATTTCATGGAGAATCAATCCAATACGTTGACTGATTAACCTTCGAAACCTCGATTCTCAGCTGTACGGAACCCTAATTCACATGTATCTTAACAAAGACAAACTGGAAATAGGTTAAGGTTAGATAATCAAATGAATGTGATCCTAAAATGATGATGAAGTTCTAAGGGGTCAAAATTTGGGGTGCAACATTAGTCCTTGAAAGGAAGTTGGAAACAATTGTACCATGAGATGAACTCGAGATGGTTTGTCCCAGAATTTTGAGTCATGAAGGGATTCATCCTTGATTGACTGACTCTTAAAGTGATTGGCCTCGATGTAGTCTTTAGGTAGCCTTCACAAGAATGAACATTGAAACGATTTAACTTATGCAGACTGAGTATTGGAAGGATTCACCCTTAATCAAAAGGAACCTCTAGATGCCTGCCCCTTGGCTAGTAGAGTCTTGAAATGATGCTCCTTTGATCAACTTAATTCTTGAATGATTTGTCCCATAATCAACTAATGCCTGGGGACTTACTCTGAATTAACTGATTCCATAATCATTGGATGTCAATGCCTCTTATCCATGAGGTAATCTTGACTCTAATCAAGTTTGATGATCGATCAGGTCCTCTTTGATTGCTCCTTGTTGGAATTTCCTTGATGTCAAGTGATGACTTGCAATTAAAACTATTTATTCACAAATGGTAATTTTAACGCAATGCTCATGCAAGTTTTGGGAAGAAAAAAGTCATTATTGGAGTGATGTGATAGTGTGTGACGAATGGACCATTAGTCCAAACGTAGTGCTGATTTAGCTAGTGTGTGAAAGATACAACAAGAAGAAGATTATCAAATCTCTAGGAGTTAATTCACGCAACCTTGTTGCAGTATGCTTTCAGAATGAACTCCGCCTCAATTAGGTCTTTTGAGGGTTGTGTCATGGTCTGGTTCATAGTTATAGAAACAAAGGATATACGGCTCAAAATTGATTTGTACCCACCCCTTCTTCGTGATGTTCTCTAGTCCCACGTTCAGTTAATTTAACACACATTCGCCTTCTAAGAAAATTTGACGGTGTGAGTGAGGATTCAGGAATTTCTTGAAATGACAATCACTTTATTTTTTCTTGTCAAATTATTAATTAATTTGAATCTTAATTCATTAGTTCACCACTGGTCTTTAATTTGTCCAAAGGAAGGGAAAAATATCGAATTACCCACGATGCAATGCAAATGCAAAAGCTAGAGAGTTTAGGTTCAGGGGTTAGTTAAACTTAGGGAAGGTGCTAGCATCCTAAATTTCTGTAGTACTCTACAGGAACCTCTTGTTTTATTGTGTTTATTGCTAAGGGTTATCTGATAAGAGTGAAAGACCTAATGGTTTATTTCTAAGTATACTCGCCAAGACGTCGCATCTTGTGCCTACATATCCTTACGGGAATAGAATCAGAGTATTTGTAGTTCCCCTAAAAGGGTTTGAGGAACTTCTTGACTATGGCCAAGGTTCCAAAAGGATAAGGTTTTGTTGATTGATTGATTCTAGGAGAAAAGACGAGTCTTCATCTTAAGGGAAAACACTCGACTTAACCACCACAACTTGTAGAAGATGGTCTTTACATCGTCTTGAGAGAAGGGCTCAAACACTCGGATTCATCGACGAGTATGACACTATCTCTCTCAAGCGGAAAATATCTTATATCTCTCGATAATATTGTTATGGGGCAGGATAATTACATCTCAACTGTGAAGATGACTCATGTCTAATTCTCTTGTAGGGAGAATAGTTGATTGAATTGTATTGAAATGGTTTATCTATGTTGTAAAGAGAAAAAAGGTCCTCCTTATGGGGTAGGATCTAAGCCTAAGCTGATTGACTTGAGAACTCAAGGATCGAGCGGAGAGTATGATGCAAATGAGGTGCAATACGCACGATTTATGAAATCATGCGTAGGTTCTTCCTTTGGGCATACAATGCGAGAACAATAAATAAAGATGATAGAGCACATTAATGATAAAATAAATCCAGATAGCAGATACAGATGCTAAAAGACAAGCTAAGCGCGGGGTCGTGGAGTGTTCAACATAAATTGGTGCTCGAAGGATAAGAATCGGGAGCGCGTGTTGATTAAGTTTTATGCGAGATTGATTTTTTTTTCAAGAAAATTAGCTTTGTTTTAGAATTAAATAAGATTATGAATTAATTAGATTTTGAATAGAAATAAATAGGTTTTGAGAAAAAAGTTTTATTAAATAAAATGGGTTTTATTGAAAGGATTAAATGGTTTTATTATTTTAGAATGAGAATTATGAATTACTATGTTATAAATTAATTGAATTTAATTAGAAATAAATTATGAGTATATAAAAAAAGGTTCTCTTAATTAAATAAAAGTTAATTAAATTTGAAATAGGTTTTTAGTGAACAGTTTATATTTTTATTATTTAAAAAAGGTTATTAAGTTGATAAATTGAAATTAGTTAATGAGGTGAATAAAAGAAATTGAATTAATTAATAAAAGGATTGATTAATTAAATAAAAGCTAATTAGAAAAAAAGGTTAATTTAATTAAAAGGTTATTAATTTATTTTTAATAAAAAACTGATTATAAAAAGATGGAATAAATGTTAACTAATTAAATTATAAAAATTGAATGCAAGACAGATGCAGACACACGCGCAAAAATAAAAGAACGACAAGACAACAAGTAACTACTCACGGAGGACCCAACACACTGGGGAAAGATCCAAGGCAAAGCAAGCAGAATAGTTCAAACATGATTAAAGATGCTGCTCAAGGGGAATCTTTCACACAGGGGACGCAAATTCCACCGGGGAAGACAAATCTTCACTGGGGAAAAGGGAACACACACTCCAGTAGGGAAGAAGGCAATTCTCCATCGGAGAAACGAAAGATTAGAGACACAAATCTCACTGGTAATAACCAAATGAGGAATTTCCTATAACGAAGAGTTCGAACGGGATCTTCAGGAAAAGACTAGAAACAAGACCAGACGCACTGGGGATGCTAGTATCCACTAGATCTTCGAGACTCAAATGGGGAAAGCAACGACTTTGCTGGGAACATTGGTGACGACCAACTTACGGTATTAATAACAAATGGATTTAGGCAGTACCAGTAGCCACTGGGCTTTTTAAATGATTTGGTGACGATCGGCTCTTCAAATAGGAAGTACATATATATATATATATATATATATATATATATATATATATATATATATATATATATATATATATATATATATATATATATATATATATATATATATATATATATATATATATATATATATATATATATATATATATATATATATATATATATATATATATATATATATATATATATATATATATATATATATATATATATATATATATATATATATATATATATATATATATATATATATATATATATATATATATATATATATATATATATATATATATATATATATATATATATATATATATATATATATATATATATATATATATATATATATATATATATATATATATATATATATATATATATATATATATATATATATATATATATATATATATATATATATATATATATATATATATATATATATATATATATATATATATATATATATATATATATATATATATCCCTCAAAACCTTAGGAACAAAAGTCAAATATCCTCAAAGCATTAGGATACATCAAAGATTTCATGCAAATGCAACCTTCGAGTCTTTTGAAATTCCTGAACTCGGAATCCAAAGTATACATCTTCAAAGGTATAAAACCTGAGCTTGGGATAGAAACAAACACTTCCACAGGTGAACAACCTGATCTTGGAGGCAAACATATCCAAAGGTACGAAACCTGAGCTTGGAAACAAACATATCCAAAGGTGCGAAACCTGAGCTTGGAAACAAACAAAGTGTGACTTTACTTGGAATGATACACAACCAAATCGTCAGTACCTGTTATCCATGGATTTCCCAATGCCAATTACCAACTGGCCTTTCTCGAAATCTGATTGGTCACCACCAAATTAACTATACCAGTATCCACTAGATTTTTCAAACAATGTTGGTCACAACCGTGCCTCAATGTATTTAAGATAAGCTTCTCGAATGAGACTGCCACTCATCGCTGCAAGGGTTTGGATAAGCTTCTTAGAGAATGAGACTGCCACTTATCCGAAAAGATAATGATGATAAGCTTCTCATGGGAGACTGCCACTTATTTGGGGATACGGATAACCGATAAGCTTCTCTGGAGAGACTGCCACTTATCTGGTAAACATACTAGAAACAAGCTTCTTGAGGGAGATGGCCACTTGTTGCTGGATATAATGAAACAGGATAAGCTTCTCTACAGAGACTGCCACTTATTGTTGAAGATGAATAAGCTTCTCACCAGAGATTTCCACTTATTGTTGAAGACGCATAAGCTTCTCTACAGAGATTGCCACTTATAGATAAGCTTCTCTACAGAGACTGCCACTTATCGTTGAAGATGAATAAGCTTCTTGCCAAAGATTACCACTTATTGTTGAAGATGCATAAGCTTCTCTACAGAGATTTCCACTTATGGATAAGCTTCTCTACAGAGAGTGCCACTTATCGTTGAAGATGAATAAGTTTCTTGCCAAAGATTGCCACTCATCGTTGTAAGGAAACACAAAATGTTCTTCTTGATAGATAGTGCAAAATAAATGCACGCCCAGGTAGGTTCGGCGACCGACAGGGACCGAAGTTCAATCTAGAACCAAGCTAGAAAGAAACTGTCAAACAAGACTCCAACCATTGAGAAATGAACTCGAATGGGGACACCTCTCATCCAATCATGGAAAAAGATAACTAAAGCAACCATCATCCACGAGGATTAAACTCTGTGGGGAATTGAGAAAGGATGGACATTTTATGCTTAAGGGATGACAACTCTATTGGAGAGAGACAACACACCCAGTCACTTGGTGAAAAACACCAAAGTGAAACAGGAACAGATAATAACCAGAGATAGCAAAAATGCACGGATGCTATGCATATGCTTTATGCCATGCTTATGTTTATGCTGACAAAACAGACAAAACAAAACAGGAGATGAAATAAACATCTCGACACGGATACCCAGCCAACTTCACCAAAATTGGACATCAACGGGGATGATCATAAAGATCAACAGCAACCTTCTCTGGGAGAGCGTAATCTACTTAGGACACAACATCATGACTTCACTCGGATTGCCATCATGAGCTTGAATTCTTTGTTGAAGGAAAAATCACCAAGGGAGATTCCAAGATCAACCGAAGTAACAACTTAATCGAAGAGCTGACAGAAAGGTATCATGAGAACAAAACACTTCTGCCCCTCGATAGTATAACAACCCTCTTTAAGTGAGCAACGACTCTTGGGACAAACAGTCTTCAAACTTTTTTGCCCCAGATTACATGGTCTGTAGGAAGAAACCATCAAGAGAATTTTATAAAAGAATCGGCATAAAGATGCTTCAATGTCTTCAAACTCTTATAAAGAGAGAGATTTACAAATCTCGACGTGATTGCCCCAGTTTAATGGTGCTTGCACTATAAAGTCTCGGACCATGGAAGTAACAACTGGGGAACAGACTTGCCCCTGCTAGCTGGTAACTGCAACATAGTTGCCCCCGACTAAACTATTCACTGAGAGCTTTATCTGATCTTGACCTGATCGGCTCTGATTAACTGAACGTTGTGACAAATGATTAACAAATCCTTCAAATTGGTTGCCCCAGGCTGAGCTTCCTTTGTCGAATCAAATTCCCTAGCTGACAGCGTTTTGATGGGATTCCTCTGACATTGGATCGTCTTGCACGCAATATTGTTCATTAAAAATTGGCAATTTTCAATGTAAAATTTATGCAATATTTTGAAAACATTTTTGATGAAACACACACGACGGAGTGATCGAGTGATCAAAGTGAAAGTGATCCAATCATTTACAAATGATGGATAAAGTGATTAACACACACACAATTATCAAAGATCATTAGGAGTCAGGTTATCCAACCTTGCTGTAATATGCTTTCAAAATAACCTTAACGTGGTCTGTTTCACAATTCATGAAACAAAGGATAAAGGCTCAAAGTTATTTGTCCCACCCATTCTCCATGATGAACTCTAATCCTATGCAGTTAACTCAAACTATACATTCAGGTTTTCACAGACTTAAGAATTGAACTGATGATAGTTGGTGATGGCTTACAAACCTAGGGTAGTCACAACTCCCTTACAGTATTTGATAGCTTTTACTATTTGAGAATTTTTAAGAGTGATGACTCTTACATAATTCCCTTTTTATCCCTGACTTTTGTCTGAACTATTTTGTTCGAATATACAGTCAACGGGATGCCCCATTTTTGCCTAAGTCTCCTTCATAGGTTTTGACTTAGCGGGCTTTTCAATTTTTTTTCTCTTTCTTTTTTTGTTTTGAGAAAGGAGGTGACTACCTAGTTTAATGGCTACGGTGAACCATCATCGTCTTTTAAACTTCGTAACTTGCTTGTTGTGTGCGAAGGAAAAACCTGAATGCACCACTTTTATATGAAAAGTGTCTTGTATGCACATGTCTTCAAGTTAACTGAGAACTACCCGCCCCAGGTTTGAAATTTAAGGTTTCTGTTTTTGTAAAGAAAGAAAACTCCTACTTCTAGGCTCGAAGGGGTTATCTTCCTTATTTCTCCAGTGTTTAGGGATTGAAACAATGCCTTACATCATCGGCAAAGTTAAATTGAAAGCATATCAACAGCAGTTATGGATACAGTTTTCATCATCCTCCCCAATCTTTGCTTTAAACAACAGTTTAGTAAAGAAAAGAAATTTTTGCATTTTTCGTCATCTCAAACAATGAAAGGAAAGAGAAAGAGTGAAACAAATGGACTTAATCAAAAGATGCACAAACATTTCATTAATCTTGCCAATTCAAAATGAACAACAACTTACAAGCAATTCAAATGCAAAGAAAACACAACAAAATGCTGAAACAATCTACAGCTGCCAGCCTTAGGGAAATAAAATTGACAAAACAAATTTCAAATTTCAGGCCCTATGTGGGGAAACACCCTCAACAACCACGTGCTCCTTGAGATATAGAATTGTGAGGGGTCTCGCGGGTCCTTTGTTTTTGGATTTAAGAATCACAGTACTGTCATTTGATTTATCCTCCTGAGGTTTCAGCAACTCCTTCAATCTCAGTTTAAAACCCTTACACTCTTCAACTAGGTGCCCTGTTGTCCCAATATGGTATCCGCATTCTACTTCTAGGTAGTCTTCTTCGAAGATTAAGTGTTTGTCAATGATCAGCTCTTGTACAAGATGACCTAATGCTATACATGCATCTAAGTTGTGTCCTTCGGCTCCTTTGTGAAATTCACAGGTCAGGTTCGCATTATGCCATGGTCCTGGCACAGGATTGGATAATCGTGGAGTCACTAGTGAGTTCTGAATCAATAACGGGTAAAGTTTACTTAGCGGTACTGGAATTCGTTTACCGCAAGCCTTATTTTTCCTGACATGATCCTTCTTGTTCAATCTCCGGCTTTGAGAAGCTTGAGGAGGAACAGACACTGAATGTTGGGAGTCTTTTCTTGTAACCGTCTGATTTTTGACCGCTTGATCAAATACTGACTTGCGTGAAATTTCTCTGAGTGCTTGCTCTTGCTGCGGAGGAGGCATGAGAGGTGGTGAAGTTTTGTTGACTTGAACACCTTGAGGCGTGAAGGAGATCATTGTGGAGTCAAGCAAATCTGTGACCTCGTTTCTGAATGCTTTACAGTCTTCAGTTGAATGCCCCGATGCCCCATTATGATAGTCGCATCTGGCGTTGGTATCGAAGGCCAGGGGGTAAGGAAGAATCACCAGTTTCAGCTCCTTTGGTATTATCAATCCGCCTTGGATCAAGTCTGGCAATATCTGACCGTATGACATTGGAAATGAACTCTCTGGTTTCCTTGGTCTTTGTTGGGCGTGCTGACACGATTGACGGTTATCTGGTGGTTGATACCGAGAATGTCCTTGAGTTGGAGGAATCATTGGAGATAATACATCCCTAATTTCTATGGACGTCACATGGTCAAGGTGACCTTCCTTTTTCATCATGTTCTGTAATGTCTCTAGAACCCAATTCATCTAACACTTGAGAATTTTGATGTCCTCTTTCAGCATTTCCTGAGCTTTCAAAAGTCCCTCCATTGTTGCCATTTGTCTCGGATATGTGCTAGGTATCCCCTCTCTATCTCTGATCAAAAGCGACGCAAGGCTGAGAAATGCATATTGCAAATGCAATGCAAAAAATCAAACTGGTTTTACAAAACTCAGAAGATTGACTAGGTCAAAACCCTCATTTCATCAATCGTTGGAAAATTTACAACTTTTTTTTAAAAAAATACCAGAGATCGACTGAGTTTTACAAAACTAGTTGCGACATGATATGCTCGTGGTGATATGATGGGATGATGTACACGGGCAAGTATTCACAAATACATGCACACACAAAGACCTCCTAGGCTCAAGATCAAAGCAAGGAGTCAAAGGTCTACCTATCCCCAAGGATTTGTACTATGAGTTGTTTGTACCTGCCGAACGAGTTCTAACAAAGTTCCCAAATTCATAGTAAATCCTTCGGATATTGCCAACTAACGCGACTACTCACGTGAGTCAACAATATTCTCCAGATAAACTCGTTTGAGTGTAACATCGCATGACAACTATTGAGGGACTACTCCCTAACAGTTTCCGCGCTACGTCCTAAAAAGGCTAAGTGAGGTAAAAAGTGTTACTAAAAGTTCCCAGCTTCACGGACTCATATTGAAATAACTAGTGAATACACGACTATTCATGCATTACTAATCATCTCAAAGAGTCTCCATTGAGTGCGATTACATCATATGTCAAACATATTGGGACTACTCCCAATAGCCCAACTACTGATCATATCACAATCCTATCTCATGTGTCACTTAAATCCGGGTTAGGATTTATCTCACCACTTAAGGCACCCAAGGTCCATAACACACAAACAGATATATTGACAAATATACATGTAAGCAAATATTCACAAATACAATGCATTGCATACACAAAGGCTCCCTAGGCTTGAAGCCCAAGCAATGGAGTCAAAAAAAATTTACCCATCCCCAAGGATTATGGGTTAATTTGTACCTGCCAAACGGGTTCTTAATAAAGTTCCCAGGGTCAACAACCCATCTTTCGGATATTATCAATTTCCCAAATCACTCGGTAATTGATAATATTCTCAAGAGAGTCTCGTCCGAGTGTAGTATTGTGTATCAACTATTTCGGAAATACTTCCTTATAGCCATCGCACTACGTCCTAATAAGGCCAAAGTGGGGGGAAATGTAATCTAAAAGTCCACAGTGTCACGGGCTCCTAGGTTGAAAGTAGTATTGTTTTCACGAATACTCGTTTAACAAAACCACTCTCAAAAGGGCCTCCACTGAGAGGCGGTTTCTCAAGTTAGCTAGGTCGGGATCAACTCCCTAGAAGCCTTCTTGAATATACCACCATCTTATCATAATTGCACTTAAGTCCGGGTATAGGACTGTCTCACCACTCAAAGTACCCAATATCCAACATACAAACAGATATATTGACAAATATACATGTTATGCAAATATTCACAAATATAGCATACAATCAAACAAAATAGGCTAAACCCTCAAGTCTAGCATCCCCAGTGAAGTCGCCATTTCTGTTGCGGTGAGAATCATGATACCAAGCTATTGATTAACTTGAATCTTTAATTCTTAAATTCACAACCGGACTTTAATTTATCCAAAGGAAAGGCCTAAAGAAAGAAAGAACCTTTTGCGCGATGTAACAACAACGCTAAGAGATTTGGGGATCGGGGGTTGGTTATGCATAGGGTAGGTATTTCACATCCTAAACATCTGTAGTACTCTACAAGAACCTTTTGTTGTTTGTATGCTAAATTGCTAAATGTTTGCTATGGATTGGGATTGGGTAAAAGGTGTAGGTAAAGACCTAAGGATAGTTTCTAAATTTGCTCGCAAAGACATCGCGTCCTCTGCCTACGTATCCTTACTAAGACAGAATCAGAGCAATCGTAGTTCACCTCACTAGGGATAAAGAAGACTTGATTATGATCAAGGTTCAAAGGAGAACAAACATTAAAATGCTTGTGCAGAGTTTAAGAAAACTCTCTAAATCTACATTAAACACTCATGAAAGGGGAGTAAGTAATCATTTCCATGATTCTTACATAGAGTTAACAAAACTCTACCTATCTTTATGGTTCAAGACCACTTGGTTCTATCCAGACCAAAAGGGGGGAGAAGGCTCTATCCAGGCCTAAAGGGTAAGTCCAATTGGTTCTATCCAGACCAAAGGGAAGGTTGCTCGTCAAGATATCGCATCTTGTGCCTACGTATTCTCGTTGTCCAATGAGAAATCAGAGCGGTCGTAGTTCAGGCCACGAACTATAGAATAAGGATCAATTGGTTCTTTCCAGATCAAAAGAGGGAAGAAGGTTCTATACAGTCCTATGAGTTTAAATCGTATTGGTTCTATCCAGACCAAAAAGGGGGGAAGGTTCTATCTAGACCTATGATGTTATATCCTATTGGTTCTATCCAGACTAAAAAGGGGGGACCAGAGCTATGATGTAAATCCTATTGGTTCTATCCAGACCAAAAGGGGGAGAGGTTCTATCCAGACCTATGATTTTATGAGCTATCTATGACCCAAGGGTCAATAAAGAGACTTTCCTTTGGAAGGGAAAAGATGAGGCAACTTGGATGAGAACTAAAGAGTTCCATCACTTGGGGAAATAAACTTAACAAAGCATAAAATCAGGATGGATGGTTACAAGCAAACATATTACAATAAGCAAGGATTACAATCAGGATGGATGGTTACAACCAAAGCAAGGTACAAGGATATCACAATATCAAAGATTTCTAACAAGATAGATGGTCACAACCAAGACCATGCAAGCATAGTATCAAGATATTACAATATCATGAAAGGGGAAAGTTCTTACAAGACTAAATGAAAGGTGAAAACCAAAGCATATCCTAACGAAGAATGGGGTACATCTTAATAAACATGGAAGGGGATCTTAACAAAGATGCATCTTAACAAAGATGGGGTTTCAATAGGGCTTACAAGATGACATGTATACTTACAGGCATCATGCCTAAACAAACAATGTCACAACAATGTAAGGAAGAAGTTCAAAACTTCATGGGGGAAAACTTTCAAGTTTCTAAGAAATGAATCAATCATAAATGCTTACAAGTACGGAGCTTAAGTCAAACTCAAGTACACAAAGATGCTAACAAGCCAAAGTTCATAGCTTTAAAATAAAACTCAAAAAGAGAATGAAATTAAAGTTGGCAAAGAGAGATGACAAGTAAGAAGGTGAAAACCCTAAATAAGGCAAGGCTTTTTCATGGCATAAAGTATTTTTTTTTAAAATGCAAGTTCTTGAGTTCTTTGATTACCACCTAAAAATAGGCAAAATTAAGAGACATTTGCAAAAAGAATCACTTGAAAATGATAAGAAATGACAAAGTTATGTTATTTTGAAATTTCAAAGACAAACAAGCATTTTAGTGATTAAAAAATGAGATATGCGCTTGGTGGGTGTTGAACCCACCACCTTTGGATTTCTAGCTCAAAATCTCACCAAGCCAGCCAACACGCGCGTGTTACATCAAGGAAAATAATATAGAAAATGTGAAAACATGGAAATAATGAAAAAACCAAAAGGGTTGATCTCCACACGGATCGAACCAATGACATGTAGCAAGGCAAGGCAATATGAGAAACAAGGCATAACCACTGGGGTGGCAATACATCCGTGTATTATGCCACCCCATTAAATACTAATACCTAACAAAGTTAACATTCTGGGCCAAGGCAAAGTGAGCAAGAACAAGGCAAGCAAACATGAAACGGTTACATCATAAATCATTCAAAACTCAACCATTTTTAACAAAATTTAGGTCTAACTTGTGTGAATTTTAACAAGGAATTTAATGGCATCATTGGTTTTCAAAAATAATGCACCTAAAGTAAAATCCGATTGCAACTGCAAGGTGAAAGTTTGAGATGCATTTTTAAAGTTGTGGTTCAAAACAGATGCCTTTAATGCCAAATGAAAGTATGCACAAGCTCTAAATGAGTTATCAATTGATTCCAGATGGCAAGAAAATCCAAACTCAACTTAAACTAGCATATGACATATGGATTGCAAACAAAAACTCATGACATGGAAATGGTGTTTTCAAAACAGTTGTGATGTAACTTAAAACAAATGGATTTCAAGGCAAAACCAAAGTCTCCTCAGATGTAGAACAAACTTATCTGATGATTACAACTAAAGAGAAAAAAACAAAACAGCCTTGTCATGAACTAGGCTTGGTACTTCAATGAGCAAATTGTCAATCAAATGTTAATGCATCAAGGCCCTTATGCAAACCACATCTTAAAAGACTGAGTTAATGACATTAATAGCTTTAGAAAAGTCTAGTGGAAATTGACTGTTGGCAAAGATCCTACAAGCTGATATGAGGTTTTAATATGAAATGCACAACAGTTAAGACACATATGATCAAGGCAAGCACAACACACTTGTATATTCCAAAAAAGTTGCTAGTTGCCAAATAAGAAAAGGCCTGCACACAACTGGTTTCAACATGAAATGGATATGACAGCAAGAAAATGGTTAATAAACCACTTCCAAACAGATCCCTCTGGATGGAAATCACAACCATAAACAGACTCTTAACATGTGACCTGAAACTGGCAACTAACAAGCATAAGCTAACAAACCTAGCTTCCAAGTACAGTTGTATAGGGATTCAAAATATCATGACCTCACAAGGATGAATTCTTGACAGTGAGATTAAACCAAGACTTAAACATCATTAAACAAACAAAGTGCCTTGTTACCAATAGCAAAAGGAGCAAAACTGTCATGATCAGAAAGTTAACTTATGGCAACATTTGTTCATAGACAGTCCTGAAAGTACTATTATGCAATTCAACATGATCACGCTAGCATCATTCATCAATTCTGTACTTCAAATGTCTAACAGATTTACAAGCTAAAAAGGGTTCGCTCAAGGCAAAAGGCTAATGGCTTTCTCCTATCAGAGCATACTGGAAGATCTCCTACTAATTCTATCAACCTAAACTCAAAACACTCTAGCAGCAGCCTCAATAGGTCATGCCCATGCTAAAAGCTAGATTGAACCAGGCCAGGCCTCCAAAAGAGAGGCACTAAATACAACAAAAATAGAATGCACCTCAAACATAGAAACTAATGATGCTATCCCATAAACCTACACACTAATGTTCAACAGCACCAAAAAACCCTCACTAAATACAATCTAACTTCTCTAAACAATCAAACCAAGAAGACCTGCTCTCAACAATCCAACAGTCCATACATGACCTCATTAACACAAATCTAGCTTCATCCTCCCAAACTGCTTAATGAAAGCACAACCTGGCAACAACTAAATCAATTTTGACAAACTTAGTCTAAAACAACCATAGATATAAACTAACATTGTTTGAATCCCAACTCCAACCATCAAACTAAGCTTAAAGTCACAACTCTGAACTAAAGCTAAACACATACAGGAGCTTGACATTACAATTCCTAGTAAGCTAATGCAAAGTGACAACCACTCTAAGTATCTCACCATGGATTGATAAATCCATCTTCACATAAATGCTAACAACCACCCTTTAAACAAAGAAACTGAATGACAACTCATAATGCAAGCTCCAACTAAGATAGAAAGGTCCAAGTATGAACAAGGTTATGTTTCTACTGAGAAATATTAGACATGACCACACTTAATATTTCCACTCACCTAGGCCTCTCATGTTGATAGTTCAAAACAGTTTAATAACCAAAACAAAAACTGCCCTAACCTAGACTCAAGCAGAAAATGTCAAGTATATGAAGAGCAATATTGAGCATAATCCATCAAGGGTCTTCAAATGAAAGATGGTTTACCAACCATTCTAAACATGAGCATAATACTTAATCTAGACAAAAACAATAACATGATTCATTAATGGAAAAGATCAACAGTTAGATCCAGCATCAATCTACAAGACAGTTGCAAGCAATTATTCACATGTTCATACATGACATAGGGCAATGTTTAAGAGAGTCTCCAAGAATAAACACATAGCATCATAGAAATGTATTTAAACATAAAACAAACTGTCATGGAAGATTCATACATGAGTTGCACTTATATTCAAAACTGTTCCAACCAATGTACACTAATCATGTTCATGACAGTTAAACAATAGGATAGTGATTACTAACCTCTTTTAGACCTCCAAGGAAGCTAATATAGAAGGGAAAACCTTGAAGCCTCCAAATAAAATCCAATCCAATGCTTTGGTGAGAATGCAACTTTTCTTGCACTTGAAGTAAACAAGTGAATCTTGGACCAGAACTTGAAATAAGTGATGATGATGGTATTTTAAGCTATGTACAGTTGGTACATCATAAACCTAAGGTGTTTGGAGGTTTACAATGATCAAAACAGGCATAGTATGTGATTTGGCAGATTTTGTGTGTGAAGTCAAACTTTGCTTGGTTGAAAGTTGACTTTTGGGAAAATGAGGGTTATGACTGGTTTAAGAGTTTGAACACCTCCCACACAACATTTGTGGATTGTGTGGATGGTTTGTGATGATTTTGAGTGAGTAAAAATGGTTTTGGAAGTCTTTGTGTTCAAGGCAGATTTTGAGATATTTTGGGATGGCTTTTCTTCACTTGTAAGAAAATGCAAGGTAGTATGAGAGCAATGGTTTTCTCTTGGGTTTTAGAGTGCTCTGGTGTACCTCTCAACACAGAGCAAACCTCTATTTATAGGCAAGGAGAGGCTTGGGGAAGATTGGTACTTTGGCATTTTTCGAGGGAGATTTGTGATGAAATCTTATTCAAGATTGTATGGCAGCTAAGCACATCATTCCCTTGGCTCAATGTAGGAAAAACTTAAGTGAAATGAGGGACATGAAGTGATTGAAGAGAGCATAGAGGGTAGGGAAGCAGCTGCTGCAGATTTCATGGAAAGTTTCTCTTTCCTCGTTGATTTCTTTGAATATAATATTGCAACCTTCCTTGCAACTTGCCATACCTTTCAAATCCTTCACTTCTTCTGTATTTCCATTCATCATACTCTCTAAATATCAGATACAAACATGATCCAAGGGATTAGAATAGCTCAAGTGATCAAAAGGCGAGTTTGTGAAAAAGTGAAAATGTTGGACTCAAGTGTTGAAACCTCATCTTGTTGGATCCATAACTCTCAACTCATAAGGGCTATGGAGGAGTTCTAGTATATTTTGGAAATCCCTCATGTAGCTCTACAACTTTCATGTTTTCATGATCTTCAGATTCCCAATGGAACTAGGTCAAAAAACCACTCAAAGTTGCTAAAAAACATGCCTAAAAAGGCCCATAACATAGAATTTTTTTAAGTTATTTTTCCCTCTTGTAATGAATTTGGTCATAACTCAAAATCTATGCATTTTCTGCTCATGGACCAATGTGGTACGTTTGTAGGACTTGTCAAGAGCTTTCCAATGAGCTTTGAACCAACTCAATTGGATGTGTGGTTAGGGAGTTATGGTCTTGCCTCTTTCAAAACCCTAATTTCCCGATTTTTCGATTACTCCTCAGTCCTAGATCCAATAGTCATGAAACTTCATGGACAGGTGTAATATGTTACTAGGAACATTTTTGCTTCATACTTTGAGGTCAAATTCCTTATGTTTGAAGAGTTGACTTTTCGGTCAACCGAACGATCGATCGATGACTACCGAGTCGACTGTTGATGTTTTGGGTCTCCTGAAGTCTTGAAACTTCTTGAGTAGACTTTACTAAGCCATATGAACTTCATGGACCATGATTCCACCATTAGAACACCATTTAAATCAAAAGTCAAACTACAATTGACTTTTCCTTATCGAAAACCCTAATCGGGTATCCTGAACTGCACTGTTCTTGATCCTTGAGTGACAACCTCAAATTGGATTCATACTTGATCCAATGGAGTATATTTGATGATGTGGAGACTTATTTCATGGAGAATCAATCCAATACGTTGACTGATTAACCGTCGAAACCTCGATTCTCGGCTGTACGGAACCCTAATTCACCTGTATCTTAACAAAGACAAACTGGAAATAGGTTAAGGTTAGATAATCAAATGAATGTTATCCTAAAATGATGATGAAGTTCTAAGGGGTCAAAATTTGGGGTGCAACATTAGTCCTTGAAAGGAAGTTGGAAACAATTGTACCATGAGATGAACTCGAGATGGTTTGTCCCAGAAATTTGAGTCATGAAGGGATTCATCCTTGATTGACTGACTCTTGAAGTGATTGGCCTCGATGTACTATTTAGGTAGCCTTCCCAAGAATTAACATTGAAACGACTTAACTTATGCAGACTGAGTATTGGAAGGATTCACCCTTAATCAAAAGGAACCTCTAGATGCCCGCCCCATTGGCTGGTAGAGTTTTAAAATGATGCTCCTTTGATCAACTTGATTCTTGAATGATTTGTCTTATAATCAACTAATGCCTGGGGACTTGCTCTGAATTAATTGATTCCAAAATCATTGGATGTCAATGCCTCTTATCCATGAGGTAATCTTGACTCTAATCAAGTTTGATGATTGATCAAGTCCTCTGTGATTGCTCCTTGTTGGAATTTCCTTGATGTCAAGTGCTGACTTGCAATTAAAACTATTTATTCACAAATGCTAATTTTAACGCAATGCTCATGCAAGTTTTGGGAAAAAAATAGTCATTATTGGAGTGATGTGACAGTGTGTGACGAATGGACCATTAGACCAAACGTAGTGCTGATTTAACTAGTGTGTGAAAGATATAACAAGAAGAAGATTATCAAATCTCTAAGAGTCAATTTACGCAACCTTGTTGCAGTATGCTTTCAGAATGAACTCCGCCTCAATTAGGTGTTTTGAGGGTTTTGTCATGGTCTGGTTCATAGTTATAGAAACAAAGGATATACGGGTCAAAATTGATTTGTACCCGCCCCTTCTTCGTGATGTTCTCTAGTCCCACGTTCAGTTAATTTAACACACATTCGCCTTCTAAGAAAATTTGACGGTGTTAGTGAGGATTCAGAATTTTCTTGAAATGACAATCACTTTATTTTTTCTTGTCAAATTATTAATTAATTTGAATCTTAATTCATTAGTTCACCACCGGTCTTTAATTTGTCCAAAGGAAGAGAAAAAGATCGAATTACCCACGATGCAATGCAAATGCAAAAGCTAGAGAGTTTAGGTTCAGGGGTTGGTTAAACTTAGGGAAGGTGCTAGCATCCTAAGTTTCAGTAGTACTCTACAGAAACCTCTTGTTTTATTGTGTTTATTGCTAAGGGTTATCTGCTTAAGAGTGAAAGACCTAATGGTTTATTTCTAAGTATACTCGCCAAGACGTCGTATCTTGTGCCTACATATCCTTACGGGAATGGAATCAGAGTATTTGTAGTTCCCCTAATTATCACGACTTTCTATGTCTAACTGAATTAACTGCAAGTGCACAGTCTATCGTGTAGTAATAATAGATATCGATCCCACAGGGACTCGTAATCAAGCTAGTATTTTCGGGTGTTACTGTGTTTAGCTAGGTTGGTAATGTTTTAGGGGAATAAAAGCAAAATAAGTGCGTAAACTATAAGGGAACTAAAGCATTAATTAAGGTATAAATGCTTGAACCGGTATGTAATATGTTAGTTCTTCAGGGATTCTACAAGTCACCGGTGTTTTGGGTGTTTTCAAAAATAGTTTAAGAAGAAAGTGACGGTTTAAAGACCTTTATCTCATTGTGGTTGTTGGCGCTAGTCGCAACTCTAAGGCAGAACGTATGTTGTCGCTATCCCGTTCGCGGTTAAAATTACTTTTTGAAAACCATTAAGCTCTAATCCTTTTTAAAGCACTGTCGCTGTTTTTAAAATGAATGCTTAGTTTTTACTATCCGGACTTAACCTCAGCTGTCGCTTGTTGGTTCGTACCTTTGTGAATTTCCCACTGTCGTGGCAAAACTGTTTTTAAATAAGTTCTCGTTGTCGCGACGAACATTTATTTTAGAAAAATCGATTTTAAAAACTAAAGCCATAAATAAGTTTCGAAAAGGAAAGTAAACACCGGTTAATTATCGAATCCCATCCGATTACTTATTACATACCGATTACTTAAGATTTAGTCGGACATGGCATATAAATCAACAACGCGTAAATAATGGCAGAAAATAATAATATGCATTATAATGAGGAATGGAAATCAATTAACGATTAAAATAAGAACCTATAAACAATTCGATTGTCTTTTGGGAAATCCTCCGAAATGACGGCAGGATTTAGTCTTTATGCCAATTACTCGTACATAATAAAGTTTAGAAAGTAAAACAACAATTGCAAGGAAAGAAAGAAAAAGGAAACAATATAACGATAAGAAAATGGGAAACTGAAAATTGCTCTGAAAGTAAATTGGCAGCACTTCGTCTCTTCAATGCGGCTCCCTTTTCTGGTACCAGCTTCCTCCTTTTATAGATGGGATTTCCAACGGTTTATTTCCTCAGGAAGTGGGATTGATATCAGAAAATATAGGAGTTAGTGGTCCACTCCTCTTTGGAATTTTCAAGCACTTCACAGCACGTGCAGAATTTCTGTATTTTAATTCCATGACGGTCGGTACGGACCTGTGACGGTCGTCACGGACCTGTGACGATCGTAACACGTATGACGGTCGTCACACCCTTGTGACGGTCCTCACATCAGTAGAACTCGTTTTTGCTGTTTTTGGCCTGGTTTTCACCTGGTTTTCACCTGTAAATGCTTGTTTTCTTCATCTTGCTCCATTTGAGCATGGACTTTGGATACTTGCAAAATACTGGACAAATAGTGTGGAAATATCCAAAATCGGAGTGAAAACGGTCGCTGATTAGTAGAAAAGTACGTCATTATATATATATGATTTCGCGTTATCAAACTCCCCTAAACTTGAATCTTTGCTTGTCCTCAAGTAAAGGTAGAAAAAAATTTAAGTTTGGCAAGCACGCGGCACGCTCTTCCTTTGATAAGATTTCTCGGACGCCAAGTTAGGAAAAACCGGGGGTCCAATGGAAACAAAGCGTATACGGCAACGACACTGGATTCTAAGTCTTCGAAGGCCTCTCTTTTATGCAAGCCAGTCCCAATCATGTTACTGCAGCTCGGCTTCAAGTTTCTCGCAACAAATTTTACCCGGCTTCGCTCTGGCGCAGTCACATTAAGCCCGTTGTCCATACACGTTCATGGCAAGAAAACCTGTTGGTGACTATGATCTCGTTGCTAGTTTGATTTTTCTTTGCACATATGCTCATTCTGCTGTAAATCTGCAAGAGTTTTATACCGTTGGGCTAAATGCTCGGGCGAGGAGCACCTAACTTAGAAGGGACATGTCTCTATATTCAGGCTATATGGCTTTTCTTTTCTTCCAAGATTATTGAATTCATACTAGAGATCACACACTTATTTGCATCGGTTTCTTACTTAGAAGTGTTTAGGATGGTGCTGGCTGCTCGTATAAACTACTGGGGGCTCCGTTTGAGTCGAAACTTGAGGCTTTGGTATGAGTAAGTAGTGAGACTGACTTGCATAAACCAGAGGTCTAAGGTATCAAGGCGTAGAAGCTTTGTTAGAATTTTCTTCTCGAAAATTCCAAACTTGGTAAGGTTTAGGCGTGTCACGTGATGCTTTGGAGAGGATAAAAGTTTCTTTGTATATGTCGGATAAAGCGCGGGGAGTTCGCGTAACGGAGGGATATATATATATATATATATATATATATATATATATATATATATATATATATATATATATATATATATATATATATATATATATATATATATATATATATATATATATATATATATATATATATATATATATATATATATATATATATATATATATATATATATATATATATATATATATATATATATATATATATATATATATATATATATATATATATATATATATATATATATATATATATATATATATATATATATATATATATATATATATATATATATATATATATATATATATATATATATATATATATATATATATATATATATATATATATATATATATATATATATATATATATATATATATATATATAAGAGCTTATTTTCCGAAATTAAACTTGCTTTAAATTGAAAATTTGAAAGAAAAAGTACAATTGGAAATGAGAAATAACAGGGAAAAGGGAAATAACGGTCCGCTCCCACACTATCTCAATCAGTGTCCTCACTGATTTGAAAGAATGCGGAAGGGAAAAATACAAAGGAAAGAAAAACAAAAGGACAAAAAATGAAAAATACTACTAGTCCCTTCCTCTTCCTCGATCTCTACATCTACCTCTGGCTTTGTCGTCGCGTGCCTCTAGGTTCAAAGCTCCGGTGTGGAAGATGTAATCACGGAGGCTGTCGACTCGCACAGTGAGGTTGGCCATGTTATCGGCTAGGCCGGAATGGACGTCCTGGATCTGCTGCATAGTTTTCCTCATGTGACTGGTTTGTTCCCTCTGCCACGCTTCGAATTCTTCAAACCGTCGGTTCTGCTGTTCCATCATAAGCATCATCTGATTATGCTAGTCGATGCAGCGGAGGAGGGCCTCGGATGTGTCATCAGTTGCAGGACGGCGGCGGCGCCGCGAGGAAGGGCCTTCGACAGCATTTGCTTGTGATGGCTCAGGCTGGTTGGCTCTGTCTAACTCCTCTTGAACTTCATCCCTGGGCTCGTGGGCAGTATCCTGAGTTGGGGCAGCAGGGGCAGTTGTATCGAAAAGCCAGTTGGCTCTGTCCTGCGGATGCATTCGGGTGCGTGAAGGCATGATGATGCTCTGGATAGTGCGGCCTCGCACTACCAGATGATATTTCCCATCTGCGCGGGATCTGATTAGGTGGGAGGCGCGGCAGTGGTCGGTGTCTAGGAAGACAGGGGGCATCTGGCGGAGGGTCTGGAGGCGGTCGCCAAGGCCGAGGCCTAAGGCAATGGATGTGATGATGCCACCAAAATAGAAAGGTTTTGAGCCGTGGTTGCAATTGGCTTGAATGTGAGCCAAGAGGAATGGGGCGGCGTTAACAGGTTCCGAAGCGAACACGCAACGGAGATAAAACAGCTCCTTCGAGTTGACCTTGTGGTTACTGTCACGAGTCAATATGGTGTTGCTCAACACGCGATGAAAGTAGCGGATTGTTGGGTTATGGATGTGAGTAGCGTTCAGAGTGTCCCAACTTTCTGGAGTGGTGCCGGTCAGTTGGTTCCATAGAGGGAAAGCTTCTAGGTAGAACTGATCGGATAGGCGGCGATGAGCATCGTCGCTGTGAGGGAACTGTAGAATGACGGCGATGCGGTCCTGGGGGACTTGATATTCGGTGCCGAACAAGCGGAAGCAAGCGGCACCGGTAAGCTGATTGGTATCGCCGGGTGAAGTTACGTACACGAAGGAACTGAGATACTCCAGTGTGAGTTGCTCGTAGGTGGGTTGGGGATTGGTGCAAAGATACCAGATGCCAGCTCTCTGTAACATCCAAGTTATGCCATCCAGAATTCCTAGTTCTGTCAGAGAATCCAAGTGAGCATACCGGGTCGGCTGAAGCGACCGTTGATGGAAAGCTATATAGTTGGTCTGCTGCCTTTCGCCAACCTCGCCATCTCGGAAAGTGATATTGCTCAAGTCGGGGTTTGTACGATTTTGTCTGGCCATTTTTCGATAGAGAGGTGCAGAGGTTGAGAATAGGAAGTTTCTGAGGATGGTGAGGTATGGGAATGCAGAGGTTAATATATAATAGTGAATTGGAAGTTAAAATGGTGGAGGTTTAATGGGGGATTCAGAAGGTTTTTAGTGGGGTTTAAATGTGTGAAAGTGGGGAATTAGGAGAGTGAAGGTGGAGAGGTGCGTAACCACTGTTTTGACAGAATTGGGGTTTTATTCACGTGATGACCGTCAAGGGTGTGTGACGGTCGTAATACGCGTGACGACCGTCACACCAGCAAATTCTGCAGAATTGTAGAAGTTCGCTTGTGGGGCGTTTTAACTGTGGAATAAGTGATTTTTTGAATTGTTTTGCAGTATGATAGACTGATTACAAAATAGAAAATAACATGGAACTTAATTAAGGGAGATACCGGAATGAAATTAAAATAACATTGAATCAAAAACGAGTTTAATGTAATACAATATCCAAAAAGAGACAATTGCAAAATTAAATAATGTGAAACAATGTGAAATGCAGTAAACTAAAATTAAAGAGAAAACTAAAATATCACTCCTTTGGTTTCTTCAAGTTGTTGATCTGTTGAATAACGTCATTAAATTGGTCGCTAACTACGTCCATGTAAGTAACGAAATCCATGTGAAGCTGTGTTAATTCATCTTTTATAGTGGTTACTTCTAGCTTGAGGTCGTCCATAGTTCTCAGAACAATGTCCAACTTGCTTGTGTCTTGTTCAGGAGTGGGGTCAGAAAAGTTATGGTAGTTAGGAGGGGTCTCAAGATCTATCTCCATTTCGGACTCATAATCTTGGTAGTACAAATAGTCATGTGCTTCTGATATTTGATCACTGTCATACATGTAAGCCTGGGGTGTGGCGTGAGGTGATGGGGGTCCCATAGGCTCGTCCAATTCATAAAGCCAATTGTTTCTATTGTGGATACTTGTTAGCTCGTGGTTGGGCAATGTGAAAAGGTGGACAAGTTGATCAACTATGAGGTATTCGTAGGCTCCTGGTCCTAAGGTACCTAAGATACGTATGTTGAAGCAGAACTGGATGTCCATTGATCTGAGGTTGCCGAAACGAATAGCTTTGTTCAGGTAATACCGCAGGCCAATTTCGTGGGCGATCATGGTGACTAAGCCTCCTATTAAAATGGGTGAGTGAGGTTCCTGATTAAGGCGCGTGAATGCCCTCATCATAAAAGGGACATCATTTATAGGGCGGCCTTGTGAAGCACAGAGAAGGATGAACAACTCTTCCTTTGATACTGTTGTAATGTTTTCCTCCTTCCCAAAGAGGGTATGGGCTAAAATCCTATGGAAATAGCGGAGGGCTGGATTGTGTATCTCGTTGTTGTGCATGTCATTCGGTTCAGGGTGATAGTTACCGGTGATGGTACCCCAGAATTGTTCTAACTCGAGATCAATATCCTCTTCAGTGGTGGTAAACACAAAAGGTCCGCTAGGGAAGCCTAGGATGTTAGCTAACGATGTACGATTGTGTGTTTGGTCCATTCCAAACATTCTAAAGGTTATCAGCTCTTTGGTGGATCCATAGCCATGTTCGGGTAAGTAACTTAAGGAGCTAAGGAATTCGAACGTCAGTTCGCGGTAGGTAGCAAATTGGGTCTTTAGAGCAGTTTGCTCCCAGCCTAATTGGTTAAATAAATACTGAATGCTATCCTGGATTCCTAGCTTGTCCATGGTGGGTCTATCGTAGTACAGAGTCGAAGCAAAGCTTCTCTGAGTCAGTGCCTCAAATCTGGCCTTATGAGCTAGTCCTATAAATACAACAGTCGTAACGTCGATGTCAGCCATACTCGGAGGTTAGTCGGATAAAAACGGGAGAAAAGTATAATGACTTTAAAATCCTGGAAAAGTTAAAATCACATTCACTCAGATCATATTTTTTTTAGAAGCAAAGGGTGATAAAAGAAGGAAGAATAAAATAAAATAAATAGTAGAAAATAAGAAAATAGAAATTTATAGCAATTATAAATTAAAAGGAAAACATAGTTTTAACAAATTTAGAAGGGAAAAACGGGAAAAATTTGGGTTGCCTCCCAATCAACGTTGTCTTTAATGTCAGAAGCCTGACGATAGCTTGGCTATAAGCTATTCGGGAAGCTCGAGCAATTTCATATTGCTCACGTGGTGGTTGTGTTCATTTTGATTATAATGCTTCAGACGCTGTTCGTTTACTATAAACGGTGCGTTGATTTGATTTCTGATTTCAACAGCTCAACTCTTAAGGACTTTGGTGACCTCAAAGGGTCCAGACCATCTAGATTTTAATTTTCTAGGGAAAAGTTTTAATCTTGAGTTGAATAGGAGCACGATGTCTCCCACACTGAATTGTTTCCGGATCGAACATTTATCATGTCATTTCTTGGTTCTTTCTTTGTAGATACGTGCATTCTCGTATGCGTCCAATCTGAGCTCTTCCAATTCATGAAGGTTCAAGATTCGTTTCTCTCCTGCCGCAGTGTAGTTGAAGTTCAGCGTCTTAATAGCCCAGAAGGTTTTATGCTCTAATTCTACCGGCAGGTGACACGATTTTCCGTAGACTAGTTTAAATGGTGTGGTACCTATTGGTGTCTTAAAGGCGGTCATATAAGCCCATAAAGCTTCGTTCAGCTTTGATGACCAATCTTTCCTGGAGGTTGCGACAGTCTTTTCCAAAATTTGCTTTATTTCTCAGTTCGAAACCTCCACGTGTCCACTAGTTTGTGGGTGATATGGTGTAGCTACGCGGTGTTTGACTCCGTATTTGGAGAGGAGTTTGTCAAAGATTCGCGATATGAAGTGCGAACCACTGTCACTAATGACGAGTCTGGGTACACCGAATCTAGGAAAGATTGTGTTTCTAAAGAGTTTGACGACTACTCGCGTGTCATTTGTTGGAGCGGCAACGGCCTCTATCCATTTAGATACATAATCGACAGCGACGAGTATATATTTGTTTCTAAAAGAAGACGGGAAAGGTCCCATGAAGTCTATTCCCTAGACGTCAAAGATTTCTACTTCTAAAATTCCTTTCTGAGGTATTTCATCGCGTCGTGAGATGTTACCAGTGCGTTGGCACCGGTCGCATTTTAGTACAGTGGTATGGACATCCTTCCAGAGGTTGGGCCAAAATAGGCCAGATTGTAGAATTTTAGCGCACGTCTTTGAAGTATTAGCATGACCACCATAAGGTGCTGAGTGGCATTGGGAAATGATGTCTTCTATTTCTTCCTCTGGGACACAGCGACGGTATAAGTTGTCGGCACCTTGTTTGAATAGTAGAGGTTCGTCCCAGTAGTAATGCTTTAAGTCATGGAAGAATTTCTTCTTTTGTTGATAAGTTAGGTCCGGTGGAAGCACGCCTGCGGCCAAGTAATTAACGATGTCAGTGAACCAAGGCAAGGTGGCTTGGGCATAGACAACTTCCACGGCTTTTTCCAGTTCTGGTTCTTCCGAAGTTGAGTTGGACATATCGCTTTCCAATTTGGCTATCAGACGTTCGTAGGGAAAGTCGTCATTGATAGACACTGGTTCTTGTTTAATGCCCTCTATACGGGATAAGTGATCTGCAACTACGTTCTCGGTCCCCTTCTTATCTTTAATTTCTAAGTCGAACTCTTGTAGTAATAGGATTCATCTCAATAATCTTGGTTTGGTGTCCTTTTTGCTTATTAGGTACCTAATGGCAGCGTGATCTGTGTATATGATTATTTTGGCTCCTACCAAGTAGGAACGAAATTTGTCAAGTGCAAACACGACTGCTAGAAGTTCCTTTTCCGTTGTGGCGTAGTTCATTTGGGCAGGGTCTAAAGTTCTACTGGCGTAGTAGATAGCATGAAGCTTCTTGTCTTTCCTTTGTCCTAGAACTGCGCCTACAGCGTAATCACTCGCATTGCACATGATTTCGAATGGTAATCGCCAATCTGGGGCTTGCATGATTGGTGCGGTGATAAGTGCTGACTTTAGAGTTTCGAATGCTTCTAAGCATTCTTTGTCGAAGATGAACTCGGCATCTTTCATTAACAAACCTGTAAGAGGTTTTGTGATTTTCGAGAAATCCTTTATGAATCTTCGGTAGAATCCAGCGTGTCCTAAGAAGCTTCGTATTTCTTGTATGGTTTTCGGAGGTTGAAGATCCTTTATGATCTCTATTTTAGCTTTTTCAACTTCAATCCCTTTTTCAGATATGACGTGTCCTAAAACGATGCCTTGTCGGACCATGAAATGACATTTCTCCTAATTAAGGACAAGGTTCACTTTAGCGCATCTTTTGAGTACCATTTCTAAATTTTACAGACAGCTTTCAAAACTTTTTCCGCATACAGAGAAGTCATCCATGAACACTTCCATGATGTCGTCTATGTAATCCGCAAAGATTGCCATCATGCATCTTTGGAAGGTTGCTGGAGCATTGCACAGTCCGAACGGCATTCGGCGATAAGCAAAAGTACCATAGGGATAGGTGAATGTCGTCTTTTCTTGGTCATCAGGGTGAATAGGAATTTGAAAGAATCCCGAATAACCATCTAGATAGCAGAAGTACGAATGTTTCGCTAGTCTTTCCAACATCTAGTCTATGAAAGGTAAAGGGAAGTGATCTTTCCGAGTCGCCTTGTTCAATTTTCTGTAATCGATACACATCATGTTTCCAGTCACAACTCTTTGGGTTATCAATTCACCTTTCGCATTCTTCACTACAGTAACGCCTCCTTTCTTTGGTACTACGTGTACTGGGCTGGCGCATTGGCTGTCAGAGATCGGGTATATGATTCCTGCGTCTAGTAACTTTTTCACCTCGTCTTTGACTACAGTGCTTAGGATCGGGTTTATCCTTCTCTGATGTTCTCTTGAAGTTTTGCAGTCTTCCTCTAGCATGATAAGGTGCATACAGATGGAAGGACTTATGCCTTTTAGATCGCTTATATTATAGCCTAACGCGGTTGGGTATTTCCTTAGGACTTCTAGTAATTGTCCAGTTTCTGACTGTCCTAAATTAGCGTTGACTATTACTGGTCTTTTGAATTTCGTATCTAGGAATTCGTACCTGAGGGTTTTAGGTAGTTCTTTAAGTTCTAATGCTGGGTTTTTCGGACCTGGCATGTGATTTGGAGTTAGTGCTAAGATCTCGCTCAGAGTATCATCTTTGTATGGTGCACGCCAGTTGTCGTCTTCATGAATAGCAGGGATCTGGATTTTCATGATTTCAGAATATGTAATTTCTTCCTTCTCTAATTCTCGTATGCATTCGTCAATTACATCTACTATATAGCATGTGTCATCTATAGCTGGTGCCTTCAAGAACTTAGTAAGGATGAACTCTATCTTTTCTTCCCCTACTTCGAATGTTAGCCTTCCTTTTTTTACGTCTATGATAGCTCCGGCTGTCGCTAGGAACGGTCTTCCTAGGATAATTGGGGTAACAGAGTCCTCTTTGATGTCCATGATTATGAAGTCGGTTGGGATATAGAATTGGCCTATGCGTACTAGAACGTTTTCCAGTACACCGACGGGATATTTGACTGATCGCTCAGCCAATTGCACGGACATTTTAGTCAGTCTTAGTTCTCCCATATTCAGCTTTTTGCATATAGATAAAGGCATGACACTTATACTGGCTCCTAGATCGCATAGAGTTTTGTCTATGACGAACTTTCCTATGACGCAGGGTATAGAGAAACTACCTGGGTCTTTTAGTTTAGGAGGCATGTTGTTTTGAATGATTGCGCTACATTCGGCAGTAAGTGTAACTGTTTCGTTATCCTCTATTTTCCTTTTATTAGACAAGATTTCTTTAAGAAACTTAGCGTATGACGGCATTTGAGTTATCGCTTCTGTGAAAGGAATAGTGATGTTTAGTTGTTTCAGAAGTTCAACAAATTTCTTAAATTGTCCTGAAGTTTTGGAATTTATTAATCTTTGAGGATAAGGGATAGGTGGTTTATATGACGCTGGAGGCACATATGAATTCTCATCTTTGGCGGCCTTTTGCTCGTCACATTCCTTCTTTTCTGTTTCAAACTCCTTTTCTGTTGGTTTATCAGCTTTCTGATGCATTACTAAATCTTCATTCCTAGGATCTGTTGGGCCTTCCAATTCTTTTCCACTTCTCAATATAACAACGTTTGCGTGGCCTTTCGAATTAGGTTCTGGCTGGCCTGGAAATGTTCCAGCTGGGGCGGCTGTAGAGGCTTGTTGTTGAGCCACTTGTGATATCTGCGTTTCGAGCATCTTATTGTGGGTGGCTAAAGCGTCTACTTTTCCGGTCAGCTGTTTAATTTGCTCGCTAGTGTGTATGTTTTGATTCAGGAATTCTTTATTTGTTTGAGCTTGAGCAGCTATGAATTTTTCCATCATCACTTCGAGGTTTGATTTCCTAGGGGCAGTCTGGGTAGCAGCGGCTGGTTTCTGATATCCTGGCGGAGCAGCGGGTGCTTGCAAGGCATTATCGTTATTGTAGGAAAAGTTTGGGTGGTTCCTCCATCCTGGGTTGTAGGTATTTGCGTAAGGATTTCCTTGAGCGTAGTTTACTTGGTCTGGTGGGATTCCTGCCAATAATGGGCACTCGGGCGCATTATGAGTGGCGATTCCACATAACTCGCAGTTTGGAGTTACAGCAGCTACGATTGCAGTTGGGGTAACGGTCAAACTGTCGATTTTCTGCACTAGAGCATCTACCTTAGCGTTGAACTTTTCAAGGCTGCTGATCTGGTACATCCCACCTTTCGATGCGGGTTTCTCTGCTGGAGTTCGTTCACCTCCCCATTGGCAGTGGTTCTTAGACATGTTTTCAATAAGTTGATAGGCTTCGTCGTATGGCTTATCCATAAGTGCACCGCCTGCGGCGGCGTCTACCGTTAATCTGGTGTTATACAAAAGCCCATTGTAGAAAGTATGGATCGTCACCCAATCTTCTAAACCATGGTGAGGACATGCTCTCATCATATCTTTGAACCTTTCCCACGCTTCGTAGAGAGATTCAGTATCTTTTTGTCGAAATTCGTTGATTTGAGCTCTAAGTATAGCAGTTTTGCTTGGCGGAAAGTATCTCGCTAAGAAAACGTTCTTCAACTGTTCCCACGTCGTAACGGAGTTGGATGGTAAGGATTGTAACCATGTCCAAGCTCTATCTCTAAGAGAGAAAGGGAAAAGACAAAGTCTTATTGCGTCTGGAGTTACTCCATTTGCTTTCACTGTGTCTGCGTATTGCACAAACTTTGTTAAGTGTTCGTTCGGATCCTCAGTTGCATTTCCTGAGAATTGATTTTGTTGTACAGCTGACAGCAATGACGGTTTTAATTCGAAATCGTTTTGATTGATAGCTAGGGCAACAATGCTACTTCGAGGTTCCAACTGAGAGGGTGTAGCGTAGTCCTTCAGCGGTTTATTCTGAGGTCCGTCAGCCATCTTTGCTTCTTCAACAGGAGGATGAGCTAGAAGATCAGGAATATTGTGTTTTCGTTGATATTCGAGGATGCGCCTTCTTAAATATAAGAAGCACTCTAGTTCGGCAATTGTAGGTTGTAAGATGTCGCCTTGTGAGCGAGTACTTGGCATACAATCGAAGAACGAGTACAGGGAAAGAGAATAGTTAACCTAGTCTATACTGTGTAACAAAGGATTACACTATTGGCTAAACGGGTCCCCGGCAACGGCGCCAAAAACTTGATCGCGACTTTCTATGTCTAACTGAATTAACTACAAGTGCACAGTCTATCGCGTAGTAATAATAGATATCGATCCCATAGGGACTCGAAATTTAGCTAGTATTTTCGGGTGTTACTGTGTTTAGCTAGGTTGGTAATGTTTTAGGGGAATAAAAGCAAAATAAGTGCGTAAACTATAAGGGAACTAAAGCGTTAATTAAGGTATAAATGCTTGAACCGGTATGTAATATGTTAGTTCTTCAGGGATTCTACAAGTCACCGGTGTTTTGGGTGTTTTCAAAAATAGTTTAAGAAGAAAGTGACGGTTTAAAGACCTTTGTCTCACTATGGTTGTTGACGCTAGTCGCAACTCTAAGGCAGAACGTATGTTGTCGCTATCCCGTTCGCGGTTAAAATTACTTTTTGAAAACCATTAAGCTCTAATCCTTTTTAAAGCGTCGTCGCTGTTATTAAAATGAATGCTTAGTTTTTACTATCCAGACTTAACCTCAGTTGTCGCTTGTTGGTTCGTACCTTTGTGAATTTCCCACTGTCGTGGCAAAACTGCTTTTAAATAAGCTCTCGCTGTCGCGACGAACATTTATTTTAGAAAAATCAATTTTAAAAACTGAAGCCATAAATAAGTTTCGAAAAGGAAAGTAAACACTGGTTAATTATCGAATCCCATCCGATTACTTATTACATACCGATTACTTGAGATTTAGCCGGACATGGAATATAAATTAACAACGCGCAAATAATGGCAGAAAATAATAATATGCATTATAATGGGGAATGGAAATCAATTAATGATTAAAATAAGAACCTGTAAACAATTCAATTGGCTTTTGGAAAATCCTCCGAAATGACGGCAGGATTTAGTCTTTATGCCAATTACTCGTACAGAATAAAGTTTGGAAAGTAAAACAACAATTGCAAGGAAAGAAAGAAAAAGGAAACAATATAACGATAAGAAAATGGGAAACTGAAAATTGCTCTGAAAGTAAATTGGCAGCACTTCGTCTCTTCAATGCGGCTCCCTTTTCTGGTACCAGCTCCCTCCTTTTATAGATGGGATTTCCAACGGTTTATTTCCTCAGGAAGTGGGATTGATATCAGAAAATATAGGAGTTAGTGGTCCACTCCTCTTTGGCATTTTCAAGCACTTCACAGCACGTGCAGAATCTCTGTATTTTAATTCCATGACGGTCGTCACGGACCTGTGATGGTCGTAACACGTATGACGGTCGTCACACCCTTGCGACGGTCGTCACATCAGCAGAACTCGTTTTTGCTGTTTTTGGCCTGTTTTTCACCTGGTTTTCACCTGTAAATGCTTGTTTTCTTCATCTTGCTCCATTTGAGCATGGACTTTGGATACCTGCAAAATACTGGACAAATAGTGTGGAAATATCCGAAATCGGTGTGAAAACGGTCGCTGATTAGTAGAAAAGTACGTCATTATATATATATACGATTTCACGTTATCACCTAAAAGGGTTTGAGGAACTTCTTGACTATGGCCAAGGTTCCAAAGGGATAAGGTTTTGTTAATTGATTGATTCTAGAAGAAAAGACGTGTCTTCATCTTAAGGGAGAACACTCGACTTAACCACCACAACTTGTAGGAGATGGTCTTTGCATCGTCTTGAGAGAAGGGCTCAAACACTCTGGTTCATCGACGAGTATGACACTATCTCTCTCTCAAGCGGAAAATATCTTATATCTCTCGATAATATTATTATGGGGCAGGATAATTACCTCTCAACTGTCAAGATAACTCACGTCTAATTCTCTTGTAGGGAGAATAGTTGATTGAATTGTATTGAAATGGTTTATCTATGTTGTAAAGAGAAAAAAAGGTCCTCCTTATGGGGTAGAATCTAAGCCTAAGCTGATCGACTTGAGAACTCAAGGATCGAGCGGGGAGTATGATACAAATGAGGTGCAATACGCACGATTTATGAAATCATGCATAGGTTCTTCCCTTGGGCATACAATGCGAGAACAATAAATAAAGATGATAGAGCATAGTAATGATAAAATAAATCCAGATAGCAGATACAGATGCTAAAAGACAAGCCAAGCGCAGGGTCGTGGAGTGTTCAACATAAATCGGTGCTCGAAGGATAAGAATCGGGAGCGCGTGTTGATTAAGTTTTATGCGAGATTGATTTTTTTCAAGAAAATTAGCTTTGTTTTAGAATTAAATAAGATTATGAATTAATTAGATTTTGAATAGAAATAAATAGGTTTTGAGAAAAAAAGTTTTATTAAATAAAATGGATTTTATTGAAAGGATTAAATGGTTTTATTATTTTAGAATGAGAATTATGAATTACTATGTTATAAATTAATTGAGTTTAGTTAGAAATAAATTATGAGTATATAAAAAAAAGGTTCTCTTAATTAAATAAAAGATTTTGTTATTATTAAATAAAAGTTAATTAAATTTGAAATAGGTTTTTAGTGAACAGTTTATATTTTTATTATTTAAAAAAGGTTATTAAGTTGATAAATTGAAATTAGTTAATGAGGTGAATAAAAGAAATTGAATTAATTAATAAATGGACTGATTAATTAAATAAAAGATAATTAGAAAAAAAAAGTTAATTTAATTAAAAGGTTATTAATTTATTTTTAATAAAAAACTGATTATAAAAAGATGAAATAAATGTTAACTAATTAAATTATAAAAAGTGAATGGTTATGTTAATTAAATCAGGTTAATTAAAGGTTAGTCAAAATTTAAAATTAGGTTATTTAAACAGCAGATTAAGGGGTTAATTAGTGATTAAATGAAGGGTTAGGCAGGATAATGGGGCGTAGTGATCACGTGCGGTAGGCCAAGGAAGGCCTACCGTGTGGGTGCAGTATGGATCGTGCAGATGGATCAGGAATATGATGTATGGTGATGGATGGTCAGGATGCGGGTGTGCATGGTAGTGCCGTGGGTGCACGTGTACATAATTATATCAAAATATAAAAACAAAATTACAACCAAAAAAACCCTAAAACTAAGGTCTGATCCCTCTTTTCTCACTCTCGGCGCCGCCCGACCTTTTCTCTTCTCTCTACTCGAATTTCTCTCTTCTCTTGCCATTTCCTTCTTCTTCTTCTTGCATGCGATTCCATCTTCTGTTTTTCCTGAAACAAACATAGAAAACAATAACAGAGGGGTTAATTAGTGATTTTTTACCCAAAGTTGTGACAGTTTGTTGACGGGCATTGATGAGAAGCGAAGGTTATTCGTCTTCTCTGAGTCCTAGCGGTGGATTGTTGGCGATCTAGTGTTGTTGTGTTGATTTCACCGTGAGGGTTTTGTGGTTCGTTTACGATTGGTGGCGATTTGGGTTTGATGGCTTGGGTTTCGAACTGGAAATGAAAGGGTTTCCTGGGTTTGGAACCTTTACGATGATGGTTTCGTTCTGGGTTTGTGAACTGTTTGCGATTTCGTCTCTTTGATGGCTTGTGGTTTTGTTTTTTACGGCGATGATGATATCCAAAAAATATCTGAGCCCTCTTTGAATTTCTTCTTCTTCTTATACTCGGATCTGAAAACATTTGCAATAAAGTTTTTAAAACTTTTCCTCTTTCGACTGATACTGTCGGATACATTGTGATGATGTTTTTTTGGAAAAAGATCAGTTGGCTTGATGGAAAGTTCGGATATTTGTTGATTCTTACGGTTGTTTCAAATTGGTATTGATGACAAGATCTGTTTCCGGATTCGGTGAACTGTGTTCCCATTTTCGTTACTCTTACCGTTGATGGTGATACGTTTTCGTGATCTGGGGTCGTTTTGCCATATTTCCATTCTCAGACTGTGCTGCCGTTGGATACCGTTTGATAGAATATTCCGGAATTTCGTTGTTTTTGGAAAGTCATCTACTTGGCTTGCTGGAAAAAATGTGTCTCTTCATTTCTCTTATTTTCGCGAAATTTTACTTATATTGATTTTTGAACAGGCATTGCCTTGGTTTCTGCTTGATGCCGTTGAAAAAAAACTTGGTGGTGATGACATAGTCTGAACCTGTTCAAAAATATGTCGCTACTGTCCATTTTTTTTACCGGAAGCTGGTCGCAATTCCGAATTATTGCCCTTCCCTCCTTTGGCCCAACGATGATATTTCTAAGGGTTTTAAGAAAAACAATAAAATCCTTCTCTTTTTTTTGAGTTTACTTGACTAACTGTTTTTCCATTGTTTTTGCAGGTTCGGAAGATGAAGAAGATGAAGACTCATGTATCTTGTAATAAATGCAAACCAAATGATTAATGAAGATGATGTCTTATGATCCAAAAAAAATGTCTCGACTAAGAACTTAATATCAAATGCGCATAGTTGGACCAAAAAGAACTCAAGCACTCGCAATCGAAGATTCACTTCATGTCTTAAGAAATTTATGAAAACCGTCTGGCCAAATCATGAGAAATCCAATAATACGCCTAAAGCACCACAGTTCCCCTGTGATATTGTGTTGCAAATTAAAACGGCTTGAAGATGGTAATTGGAACACTTCGAGTAAAATAGAACTCAACCCTCTGGCGCAAGGACTGAAAATAACACTGCAACACCTTGGAAAATCATAAAACTCGAAGTATAAACGATTCTGCTCTTTTAGAAATGATGTCCTTAGACTTTGAACCACTCTTGATAATGGCAAAGCACCTTCTAAAAAAGTTCCAGAGATGGCCTGAGATGCTTAAATTGAGAGAAACAATATCACTAAACTCGCCATGCCTGCACAAACTTGTCAGTCGCAATAAAAATGAATATGAAATTATAAAGCCAAATAACGTAAGAAACGCACAAAGAGGTGGGATCTTAAAGTCAAAATTAGGGTGTGACAATCAAGTCCACCAGGATCACCCAGATTTTTTCCTAAGTCGCCTCTTCGGGTGTTCGACTTAGCGGGCTTTTTCTTTCTTCTTTTTTTTTTCTTTTTTTCTTTTTTGGAAAGGCTTATGACTGCCAAGCCATTATTAGTCATTTGAGAACAACCGTTATAACTTTCAAATTTTGCATGGTTTCTTTGACACACCAAGATGTGTGCAAAGTGTAGCATATGACTGATCCTCAGACAGGGTGTTTCATCTTGAAATCAAATGTGTAGTCAAATTAACTGAATAACTATCCATGCCCCAAGTTAAACGTAAATGTTTTTTAGATCTGAAAGAAACTCCTACTTCTAGGCTCAAAGTGGTTAACTATGGACTAACTCCTTATCTCTCCAGTGTTTGGGGATTCGAAACAATGATGTACATCATCAGCGAGATTTTATCCGAAAGCATACAATAGTAATTATGGGTATTTCATTTTCACCATCCTCCCTCCAATCTTTACTAAAATAAAAGATTTGATAAGGAAAGTGGACGAGAGGTATATTGATGTATTTTTTTATTTGTTTTATATAAGTGAAGAAAAATGAGCAAATGCGACATGATTAACTCAAAAAATGCATGGTCACTTCATTAACATTACCACTCAAATAACAATGTTTAAGAACAATTAGCATTTAACAAGAAAGAAACTACAAATGCAAATGATAAAAAGCGATCCAATAATTGCCACTTCCAAGGAGAATGTCTTCCTGTCTAAACCACTGGCTTTAGAAGATGCCTCTTGAAGTCTTCAAACTCATTTAGGCAAGAAGTTGACGTGCACAACCAAGGTTCCTTCTGGAAAGGATATGTACTTCTTGTTGATCAACTGTTGTACTTTGGCTTGGAAAGCTTTGCAGTCTTCAGTTGAGTGCTCTATTGACCCAACATGATATCCATATCTCTTATCGGGATTATACCCAGGTGGGCATAGTTTTGGCAACGACTTGAGAGACTTGGGCTCTATCAGTGAATTTCGGATCAGATATGGCAGAAGCTGAGTGTATGACATCAGAACTAGATGAAGAGGACCATTCATTCTTTCCAATTTATGTTGAGGCCTATGCTGACTCTGACGCTGATTCTGATGTCCTCGGCCATGGCTTTGTTGATTTGCATGAGGAGCGGTCCAAGGCTTCTGGTATGGCGCTCTAGGCGTTGCTGGTTGTCTATAAGAATGGTGTAGAATTGGGAGTGCTGACTGCTGAGAAGATGAAGGGCCATAAAATTTTGTTGTTGCACCATGAGAATACTTAATACTTGCCACAATTACATCAGTTTCATCCTCTTCTTCCTCTTGGGAATTTCTGAGGGTCAACCTCACTAGCTTGGCTGCTTGAGATGCCTTGGATTCTTCCATTTTTTAGGCCACATTTGATGCGTTCTCCAATTGTCACTAGGTGGGAGAAGTCTGATATCGCACTACTCATGAACCTTTCAAAGTATGGAGTCTGCATGGTTCTCATGAGCAGATCAACCAATTCTTTCTCTAAGAGCAGCGGTTGCACTTGGTCTTCCAATTCTCTCAATCGCTGCGCATATCCTCTAAAGGATTCGTTGTCTTTCGGAGATAGGCTTTGCAGTTGCATTCAGTCTGGAGCCATGTCCAAGTTGATCTTGTACTGCTTCAAAAAGGCGTTGGATAAGTCTCTCCATGACTGGATACAACTTCTTTCTAAGTCCATGTACCAATTCAAGGATGCTCCACTCAAACTGTCTTGAAAATAGTGAATCATCAACTTTTCATTGTGGATATAAGAGGTCATCTTTCGACAGAACATCACCAAATGACACTTTGGGCAAGTGAGACCAGTGTAATTCTCGAAGTTGGGTACTTTGAATTTCGAAGGAATCACTAAATCTGGTACTAGGCACATATCAGCATCATCGAGCACAGGCGCATCATACACTTTCAAAGCTCAGACTTCCTTCTCAAGGGCATAAAACATTTCCTTCATAGAGTCAATCAATGGTACCATTTAAGGCTGAGTAGGAATATTCACTTATGGAAGATCATCATCAGGAAAAAGATCGTATAGTGGATTGGTCGACACAGTGAAACCTGATAGGGGATCAAGATTCTTCACCTCAACATGCTGAAAGTTGTTTTTTGACATGGCTACCACCACTTCCAACTTGGTTTATCTGACTAGTCTTTCAAGTTGTCTATACTCCTCTTATCTCTTATTGGACTTGCTTCAAATGCTTTTCAGCTACCACAGGTTCAGTATGAGTGTCGGGAAATCAACTGGCTGTAATGAGCGAATGATGGAATGAGTTTCGACTGGGAGAATGATATGTAATGCAAATGATATGAAAATGCAAAGATATTTAAATGAATGCAATGTATATTTTAGGTTATTCCAGATACAGGATCAAAGGTACGAATGGAGGATAAAGGCCGATTACTCGCACAAGGTTTTCACCATGAAGGATCTAGAGTTCAAAGGAACCCCAAAGTAACGGATTCATACGATTGTTCATAAGCCACACAATGAACATGACGGTTAATGACTCCATCATATGAATCTATTTTGGGTGAGGTCTTTGTATCGAACTACACAAGGAAAACTCCTATGTGCCCCATGCTACGCGACCATCGACATAGGGTTATAAACAAGGGTTTCAGGGTCATGGACTTCATTGACTATTTGTCGTGTATGACAGTGATTTCCAGGCAAATGACTCCATCAAGAAAGTCTCTTCTGATTGAGATCTTCGTATCGAACTACGCGAGGAGTAAACCAAGGTGCCCCATACTACATGGCCATCAATCCTAGTTTTGGCCAAATGGTTCAAGGTTCTAAAAGGTCCTTAGAGTCATGTATCCCAATGAAAACATTGGTCGTCCATCCCAAGAACTTGATGGTCACCAACATCCTCATTAGAATCTACTCTAAGCGAGGTTCTCGTATCAAACTATGCGAGGAGGACTCCTCGGTGCCCCATACTACTCATCCTCTCCTATCTTATGTATTCACACTAGGCTCGGGTATAAAGCCTTTCCCACAAGTTTGCAATCAAACTTTCCATTCACAGAGCCAAGGAACCACAACTATAATATGGAAAGTAATTAAAAGCAAAGGAAACATAAGCAAGCAAGAAAGATAAACAAACACCCAAACATGCAAAGAAAACATAGACTAGGCTTGACTTGCTTAGGGGTGAACCAGTCCTCAGCAGAGTCGCCGTATGTCGTACCTCGAAAAATACGATCTTCGTGATGCGCAAAACTAGGGTTTGCACAATTGCGGATGGACTTATGAGAGTCGCTACCGAACTTTATTTATTCCCAAGAAAGGAAAGGGAAAATATCGAGAAACCCATGGGGAAAGGATACGTTAAAATCATCGCAACCATGTTGGGTTCGGAAGCCGGTTATGTAAAGAGAAGGTGCTAGCACTCCCTACATCCATCGTACTCGATGTGAACCGTCTAAGTGGTCTAGGCATGAAAGGTATTTGATATTTTGAAGCTTTCTAAGGGAAATTGATTGGTTTTTTTTATTAGAGTGCTCGCCAAGGATTAGGGCCTTTGTGCCTACGTATTCCCTCGTGCAATGGGAAAGTCAGAGCAATCGTAGTTCGACTCAAAAAGGGTTGTTTGTTTTTTATGAACGAGTGTCTAGGTTGCATTCTAACTGCTAAACATTGGCTTGTCTTCTCACTAGGGGAGGCTGAAGCACTAGTTTATATGCATGGAAGAAGGGACTAAACAATGCTCTTTTGAAAATTTTGTTTGAGTTGTGGATCGCACGGGGGCGATGACTTAGTGTCTTGAAAAGTTTCAATCGCATAGGGGCGAAAAAAGACAAGTTTGATATGTTGAAGTGTTTTTTAGGTTTTGAGAAGATTTGTTTCTGATTTGGATCGCGCTAAAGACTATAGGTAGAGGTGATTATTCTAATCAACCAAGTCGAACGCCTTGTGTTGAAATATCAGAGTGAGTGTATGGAAATTCATTCTCACCCCCTTCTCCACCACTTAAGGCTCGTGGCACGCAATACTAATCGCTTTTTATTGTATTTTTTGAAGTTTATTCAAGAAAATGTCAATTGATGTTGGATCAAAGCTTTTAACGTGGGATGAGTTTGAAAAAGGTTTGAAAAGGAAAAGGGGAAGGTTGATGGCGACGCATAAAGCGGTCGACTTACAAAAATGGGGTATGACTTAATATATGGATTAAGAATGCTTGGGTTGATTGATCAATTGGTATCAACCGATGTTTTTGAAAATGAAACTTGGTGTTGACCAAATTCTTTGATTATTGTAAAGATTGATTTTATATTCTTTTTTGTTTTTATTAATTATTATCTAAAGAAATAAAGGCGGCAAAAACAAGTAACAATTACACACGAGGGTGAGGGATACATTTGTCAATGAAAAGTAAGAAAATGACCAAAATATTAAATAGTCAAACAAGTAAATGCAGGACCAAAGCCAATCAAAATCGAAGAGCAACTGAATTTAGCTTTGAAGCTAACTTAGAGTGGATTCATGTAGAAATCACTCTATGAGAAGCTGAGCAAATGAATATATGCACTCAAACGGTTCTCGAAAGTTAAATTAGATTTTAACTCCGAAATCGAAATGCAATAATAAATCAAACAACACTTAAAGATATTATCATTATTACGGTAGTGTCACAAATTTTTACATCAAATTAATTTGAAAAATATAAAGCTAAAAACAATATGCACATGCTATCCACAAAGGTATATCGTTACGAAATTGACATAAAAATAAAAATAAAATATAATCGTCATAAAGTTAAAAATAAAATGAAATGTGAAAATAATATTAACACACTACAAAAATAAATAAGTAACTATATATATATATATATATATATATATATATATATATATATATATATATATATATATATATATATATATATATATATATATATATATATATATATATATATATATATATATATATATATATATATATATATATATATATATATATATATATATATATATATATATATATATATATATATATATATATATATATATATATATATATATATATATATATATATATATATATATATATATATATATATATATATATATATATATATATATATATATATATATATATATATATATATATATATATATATATATATATATATATATATATATATATATATATATATATATATATATATATATATATATATATATATATATATATATATATATATATATATATATATATATATATATATATATATATATATATATATATATATAAACTCAAAGTACATATCGCAATTTATAAAAATGATTATGTGATAAGTAAACAAATATAAATATATGTTGTAATTAGTAAAAGAGAGATACATATTAACTTAAAAAAAGAAGTATGTATATATTATAACTAAACTAAGAAAAAGTATACTTATATGTTAAAAACTAGAAGAAAAAAACGTTGAAGTTAAAAATGTGTGTGTGTGTGTGTGTGTGTGTGTGTGTGTGTGTGTGTATCCTAAACTTAAAACAGGGGTAGATATATTTTAAAAAATTAAACATTTATCATATTCATATACATAGGAAACATAAACAAATATATATTATACGTACTATGTAATCCTGACATATGGGTAAATATATAAAAATCATAAACAAATATATAGAGTGTAAACTAAACATGTATATAAGACCAAACAAGAAGAAACAGTATAATGATACACATAACGTACATGAAGAATGAAGAACACCAGTAGATCCAAAAAGGAAAAAAAATACTGATGCTTCTATATTTCAGTTCTCTCATTTCTCTCATATGCTGCTAGTGCTGGTCTCTTTCTCCCCTTGAGTGTTGGTCTTTAACCCTCTTTTATAGACATTTTGAATTTTGACATTGAGATGCTGATTTGGAAGAAATTCAAATTTGTCTGGGTCATGTTTGGAACATGTTTTGTGATTTTGAAAACTTTCTTCTTTCATTCAAACATGTCTGGATTATGTTTAAGACTTGTTTTGGAATGAATCTTGAATTGGTATTGAGATTTTTTTTCTTTCTTTTTTTGGGTTTATTTATTTATTTAATGCATAAAATAAAGATTTAAAAATAAAAAATTAATTTTTAAAATACTCCTAAATAAAAAAACGAAAATAATAATTAAATAATGGAAAAATGATCATTTTACCCTTTTTTAATGAAAACACACAAAAAGGAAAATAAATACAAAAAGTAATGCAATGGGACTTGAACCTGAAACCTTATGATTAAACCTCTTCCACATACATTCTTACCAACTATGCTATCTCATTTATTCAAAATAAAATCCACTTGAAAGCATATGAAGGGTGGACAAAATTGGGGAATGACAGTTATTACATGTCAAAACAATACATATACAACTCATACAATGCAAATAATGGTTCAAACTTCTAGCACATGATAATGTCTACATATTTACTTCATAAATTAATCATTAATGATTCATGAATCAAAAAGTTCAAAGAGCAAGAAGCTTACCTCTTGGAGACAGTCCAAGGCATTTTCAAATGCTCTTACAGAAATGAAATGACAACCTCCTTAGGTTTATTAATCCTTAGGGTGATGACTTGAATGTTCAAATGTATTGGAAGAAGCTTCAAGAACAAAACCTTTGCCTTCTTGCAATATGGAGTTTGAAGATAGTGGATGAGGTTTGAGGTGTTTCAGAACTTGTTTGATGGTTGGAACAAGGTCTATGGAGGTTTTAGAGAAGGTTTATGATATGTTTTTGTGTGTTTTCAAGGTTTAGAGACTCTCTCTATTTGTAGGCAAAATGGAGAGTTTGAGAGCTGATCAGAACTTAAAGTTATGAAGTTTTGGTTTGGTTGAGAATGAATGGTATGATTTCATGTAATTCCATGGTTTCAAGGCAAAGTATAAGTTTTAGGATGGTTGAGAGGTTGTTTCTGATCCTTTGCAAAAGAAACAATTGCAATGCTCGAGACAAGTTGACATTGGCTTAAAGTAGCTTTACAAGAATGGCATTGTCACCTTTGTGCCAAAAATGGAAAGATCTTTGAAACAAAGCCTTAACCACTTGGATAATGCACCAAAAGCATGTGTACTTATCTTATTTAAACAATATTAACAAGAAACAAGGTTTGCCAAATGAAATCATAAATGTTTGATATGGTTTTGCAACATGGATCAACATGGTAATGACCTAGAAATCAAGTTTAGGACCTCAACTTCTTCTCTTCGAAACTCCATGCTCACAAATTCTATGGAGGAGTTCTTGTACTTTTTGAAAAGATCCAAATATGTTCTACAACTTTCATGTTGGATGAATTTCTTGATTCTCAAGGGATCATGGTGAAAATTGGGTCCAAAGTTTGATACCTTTGATGAACAAAATTTGTCTTGAAAATTCTCTAACTGTTTCAAACTTTTTCCAAACTTTGAAGATTCATAACTCAAAATCTAAGCATCTTTTGCCCATGGATCAGTTTTACACTTTTGTAGTATATGATGAGAGCTACAAATTGAGTTTTGGAACTCAAAAAATGAATGTGTAGATTGAAAGTTATGATCCTTCAAAGTTGGCACTAAAACTAGGTTTTTTCTCCATACTTAGAAAAATTCACTTTCTTAACTTTGCCCCTTTTGCAAGAAACTTCCCAAATCTTGATTTTTCATGTTCAAATTCATTGATCAATCATGTATTGATGAAATTTGGCTTGAATGCTTCAATTTGGGCCAAAAACCCTAAAAGGCAAATGGTTGACTTTGTCAGATAAAGCTTGTGTATCAGATGAATTCAATTGTGTGATCTTTAGTGATTTTGTATTCTTGAACTTTTCAAACATCATGAATGGACTCCAAGCATATACATGAGCATATTTAACCATGTCCCAAGACCTAGGATCATGCTTTGATCAAAATTCAAAGGCACAATTGACTTTTCTTGATAAACCCTAATTTGGGGCCAGATGAAGTTGAACTTGTAATGAGACCCAATTGTACTTGATTCTTTATGAATAGAGGCCTCTTGATTGTATGCATACTTGATTGGTTGATGATCAATCCAAGATACCGACTGATCAAGAAAAGTTTCTCTTGATTCCCTTGGGTCAAAACCCTAATTCAGATGAAATAACACAAGAACAAACTTGAACAAGGTTGGGCTAGCAATGATATGCTTGATGTTCCTAGTATGATGATGGAATCTAGGGGTAAAAATTTGGGGTATGACAGTTTTGTTTGGTTGTGGACAGGTTGTGCCATAGGTACGAAGTATAGCAGCTGGTGGTAGTACACATTGGCACACCTCTCTCTTTTTTTTTCCAGATGATTTTGTGTGAAAGGTGGGCTATATCTCATTGCCAAGGCTACCATAGCTTCCACAAGCTGATCCAACTGATCTTTCATCAATTCAACCACAAATTGGTTCCGCTCTCTTGAGTTCATAATCCTTCAAAAGCTACTTTAAGTCCAATGCGGGTATCGAGAAGTCAACTGGGTTATTGACAAAGGATGGATGAGACTCAAGGTTGAGAAATGAAAATGAAACGCAAATGTGACGACATGCGCATGCAAGCCAAATGGTTTCAAGGAACTCAAAAGGAAGTTGCAAACATTTTGGAAAAACTGAAAAGTTTCACTTCATGATCCACGATCTCTGTAGATTTTTGCAAAGGAATGAACAACTGAATTCCTTGAAACCAAAGGGTTACTCATGAATGCAGGAATGAATGGATGGATATATGCACGAACACGAGATATTCACATATATGTACAAAAAAAACAAACAAACAAGAGGCTAGGTTTGAAGATCACGAGCGTGGAGCCATGGTCTACCCATCCCAAAAGGTGTGTACTAAGGGTTCTTGCATCTGTAGGACAGAGTTCTAAGAGGTTCCCAAAGTCATCGACCCATCTATCGGATATTATCGACACACCAACTACTTGGAAATCAATAATATTCTTAAGAGAGTCTCATCTGAGTGTAGCATCCTGTATCAACTACTTTGAGACTACTCCCTCATAGTCACTATTGCGGTGAGAATAGGGATACCAAGCTATTGATTAACTTGAATCTTTAATTCTTAAATTCACAACCGGACTTTAATTTATCCAAAGGAAAGGTCTAAAGAAAGAACGAACCTTTTGCGCGATGTTACAACAATGCTAAGAGATTCGGGGATCGAGGGTTGGTTATGCATAGGGTAGGTATTTCACATCCTAAACATCTGTAGTACTCTACAGGAACCTTTTATTTGTTTGCATGCTAAGTTTGATGAATGTTTGCTAAAGGTTTGGGATTGGGTAAAGGATGAAGGTTAAAACCTAAAGATAGTTTATAAGTTTGCTCGCAAAGACGTCACATCCTCTGCCTACGTATCCTAACTAGGATAGAATCAGAGCAATCGTAGTTCACTTCACAAGGTACGAAGAACACTTGATTATGCTCAAGGTTCAAAAGGGGGAAACAAACATAACAATGTTTGTGTAGAGTTTAACAAAACTCTCTAAGTCTATGTTATAACACTCAAAGGGAGATAAGTAATCATTACTATGATTCTTATATAGATTTTGAAAACTCTATCCTAGGGTTCTAATTGAAGAGCACTCCTAGTATAGATGGGTTTTCTAGACTTAAAGCAAAGTCTAAAGGTTTATAAGGTCCTAACCTAACTAAGGTTCAAGATGACTTTACAAAGTCAAGAGAGGTAATTAGCTATCCATGACACAAAGGGTCAACGGAGAGGCTTTTCCTTTGGAAGGAGAGAGGGGAGGCAACTTGGATGAGAACTAATGAGTTCCATCACTTGGGGAATAATAAACTTAATAAAGAAATAAACATTCAAACATGGTGAAAATAGTAGACATGATTATAATCAAGGATGAGCAAACACCTTACAATGAGCAGGTATTTTAAGTGAGATGAATGGTTACAACCAAAGTATACAAGCATATTACAGTAGGCATATCTTGACAAAGATGAAGGCATGGTGAAGGTAACAACCATGTAAACAAATAACAATTTGAAAGTAACCAAGTTGTAAACTCAAAGTGTAACAACAAATATGCATAGATAACAATCTCACACAATTAAATTAGTTTAACCTCGTAATTTAGGAGGTAATGAATATGAGATCATGGTGACAATCATACAAATAAGTCTCAACTTAAAGTGATCATGCTATAAGTTCAAATGTAACAACAATTAGGCATCGATGACAATCAAAAACGCAAAGACTGATCGCAACAATTAAACTCAAGGTTTTATGAAGAAATAATAACTCATGGTAACAACCAACAAGAAAATGGGATCTCACCATGTTAACAAACATAAAGGAGTCAATATCAATAAATCTCACAAGATAAAATGAGCATGGCATGAAAGAAAAATTCAACGATATGCAAGATAACGATCTTGAAACAAACCAACTTTCAAGTAGGTAAAATGCATTGTGATTACAATCAATTTGAAATATTTTTACATTAGATGAAACTAGACATTGTCATGAACATTTTGCAAAAAGGATGGGTTAAAAATAATGAAAAATGAACAAGTTGTGCATTTTTGAAGTTTATGAAAATAAAATAAACAAGCAAATAAAAATAAAGTGGCCATGGGAGGGGTTGAACCCAGGCCCTTTTATTTGCAAACTCAGGACTTACCATCTGGCCACTAAGCGCGCGTGTACAAGGAAATGAAAGGATGGATAACATAATGAAAAATGAAACAAAAATAATTGAAGCGAAAAAAATGCCTCGCTGGGGCTCGAACCCAGGACACAAGGCATGAGAGGCGTTTTTATGGCAAGGCAATAACCACTGGGGTGGCGATACATCCGTTATGTAAAGCCACCCCATAAATATATGTAGTATGCTTTCAAGGCAAGCTGGGCAAGAGTTAAGGGCAAAAACCAAGATTTGCAAATTCATCTGTAACTTTCTTATTCCTTTATGGAATTTGACAAACCTTATATGTAAATTGGGTAGAAAATCATGAGGAGCAAGATGGTATAATCCAAAATTTGAAATAACCCTTACAACTCAAAACACGATGGCACATGCTAAGGGAAGTTTTGAATTGCACTTTGAGTTCAAGTGATCAACACACATGCTTTTGATGGAGCAAACTCTAACCATGATATGGAATGTGTCTCAACAGATGGCCTTGTCAAAAAACAACAAATCAAGAATTTGGCATCTGAATTGCAATTAGTGATGAAATTAGTACGAAATGCAAATTTGAAATTCAAGGACCCAAAATAAATGTGTTCAACATCAAACAAGGATCTGAGCATGATATATACATGATGCGGAGTGAGTTATAACAAAGATTTTATTCAAAACATCACTGATTCAAAAAGAAAGCACATGAGTTACAAGTGTCCTTTGAAAAATGCATTTTTGAATCTATGTGCTGAAACAAATGTGATTACAATCAAACCAAGGCTTGCACACGTCTAAAATATGATTTTGAATGAATTCTAACAAGAGATTTATCCAAAAAAACAATGGAGCAAAAACTAGTATATCATGTGGTGACTTTTGTGGAAAAATGCATTTTGAGATGTACAACTGTTACAAGTTATTTTCAAATCCTATCCAAAGTACTCACAGCTTATATTCATGATGGATGATGATTCAATCACTTCAAAAATGTTCAATACCAACAGAATTTGAAAATAGCATGCTAAGTTGCAAGGTGAATTGAAAGATGCATTTTGAAGTATACAACTCATGATAGTTGGTTTTGATGATATACAGAGGTATGCACAAATCATGAATGCCTAAACTAATGATTTGATACCAACAGTTACACTAAATCAAGTCCTATCAATTCTGACTTAAAATACATTATGACAAGAAAATGGCATATGAAATGTAGTTATGAGCATGAACTAAAATAATCAAAAATGAATGTTCCAGCAAATCAAGAAAATTCAAACATGTCAAAGGGGTCAAATTGAAACCAGTTCCTAAGCATTGGTAAACCAGCTGTCAACAGAAAAAATGCATTTCAAAGGACTGTCCAGCCCTGGCAGTTGAAGCTTACAGCAGAGAGAAACAAAAATATCATGTTGACACAATCATTTTAAGAGATCTATCAATGGTTTATGAGATCAAAACATGTTTCAGATATGATGTGCCAGGTGTGGAGTGGCTGTCAAACTGCAATGGGAGTGTGGGAGAGTTTAAAGTAGCTTTGATAATGCTAAATAAGGGTCTTAAAAGCAATGATGTCAGCTTGTGAACCTCTCCTGAATTGCAATGAATAAGAAGCTTAATAGCACTAATGATTTGGTCTGACCTAATGGCAGGAGGCTTGACAGGATCCAGGGCCAAATGCTTCACATGGTCACAATCAAAATCAAACTGTTCTAAGCAGTACCAAAATCAAAACCACACCTGCCAACTAGACTAAAGCTAAATCCTACAGCTGATCTTGAACAGGCCATGGACACTAAGGCAAACTAGTATGGTAAATGCCTACATCAATCCAAAACTTTCACAAATGCAAGTTCACTACCTTAAGACAACAGTCCTTATGCATATGGACACACTAACAGTGACATCTCAAATTCAAATTAAGCTTGAAGCTCCCAGCCAACTGTCAAACCTGTTGTGTTCCTTACAACCAGTTGTTGATTAATTACAGGGATGAGTTAACAGAACTTGATGAGTGAAATAAGCACTAAAGTGATCTCAATGGAACCTAAAACCTCATCTGCTAAGACTATAGCAAAATCCTTAAACTCCTAAAGCAGCAGTGCATCAAAAGCTGATAAACTCCAATCATTATTTCCACACGACAACATCAATCCTTGATGTCATATATTTCAATAGTCTGGTCCCCTCAAGAGGTAACAATTTAAACAGAAAGCTAGTTCCAAGTGGGCTATGGGATTGGTTCTAACAAGAGGTTTCCCTCAAAATACAACTGAGCCAAATATTGATATGTGAGTGGTTATGAAAAGTATGAATTGCCTATGACCAACACAAAATGAACAAAAACAGGTTTTTCAAGATCAAACAAAGGCATATGCAAGTTGTACATACATTCCTCATGGATAAACTTAAAGAAAGAACTCAACCCCTTTTTCATGGATTGTAAGATGATCACTAAATTATAATCTAGTGAAATGTTCCCTTTTTAAGATTATTCAGTATTTTTACAATACTAAAGCAACACACAATGACATCAACTATTTCTCAATTAAAATGCCACAAGTCAATGCACTTAAAAAATGGAGCAGTTAAGAAATGAAGTTTTACATGACAGCAAAGTTTAAACAAACCTCAAGATAATAAACGGACAATTAATCAAAGTGTCAACCTATTCAACATTGGTTCTACAGCCACACAAGGTAAAAGCAAAAGGTTTTACAATCTCACTACCTCAGCCAGGGCTAAAGAGTTAAACCTAAAAGATTTCCAAAAGATTAGATGCAAACTTGATGAGAAAGCAGGTTGATGATCCTGACAACACTGTGGTCAGTAGGCACATCATAAAATAAACATTATGTCAACATAGTTGAAACTCTATTCTATCAATAAATTCAAACAGACCTATGAAAACAACCCTCAAGCAAAGAACTCTAAAGTCAGTTACAAAGCAAACTGATACATACTAGACAGGTCCAAACATGTATAAAGGTAAACCTCACCAATGATAAAATGTCAAACATAACAATGTTTAATATTAAAGCATCTAACCTACACCTCCCTTACTGGCAGATTTTAAAATCCAAACAGGTTTTGGTGGTTATTCAACATAATAATGTCAACAGCACAAACTTAACAAGTTTTCAACAACACACCTTTACAAAGGTAAAAAAAAAACATACTACCTTAATGACATTTCAATAGCAACTACACATGGTATTGGCCTCACAAATATTTGACAGCAATAGTGCATAACAATGCTTACACTTATTCTACATGACAGTATGTGTGCACATGATAAGCAACAATGAGCAATAATGAGTTTTATGTTATGATAATGGATGGGGTGAGTTTAGACACTACATACCTGTGATAATAAACTTGAGCAAGCAAAAAATACTCCTAGAAACCCAGAGATTTATGCTTCACTCCTTGGCCTTGAGACTTTTCTTCAACTTTAAGTAACAATTCACTTATGATGCTAAGTGTCAAAATAAAAGTGTCCAAGTGTTGCTAGTGGTTTGGACAGTTGAGGAATGTTGTTGGTGAGGTGTTAGAGGGGTTAGAATGGCAAGAATCTATATGGAATGAGTTTTGGCCATTTTAGTGACTTTGGTCAAAGTATGGTAGTGATGAGTTTGAATTTTTGGTTTTTTGAGGTTCTTGGTGGTTTGATGGATTATACACCTTCTATATGTTATTTAGAAGGTGTGTGGATGGTTGTGGGAGTGTTGGAAAAGGGAAAAATGAAAATGGTGTGAAATATGCCAAGTGACCAACTTTGGTGTTTTTTGGAATTCACTTACAAGCAAAGAGAGAAAGAGGAGGAGAGCTATGATACTTGGATGTTCTGAATAGCTCTGGTGTGTATTCGAAGTGAGGGTGAGAAGCCTCTATTTATAGGATAAGAAGAGGTTGGGGCAGATTTGGCTTTTCCACTTTTGGAGGGAGTTTCATGAGTTTTCTTTGAAAAATCTTGCAAAATCTTCTCATACCAACTCCATGGTTCAATGAAGATCAGAAAACTCAAGTGGATATGGGCATGAAATGACTGAGGTGAGCTTAGAGTGTGTAGAATGCCTGCTGCAACAGTTTAGAGTGAAAAAGTTTCTCTCTCCTTCTTACACATTTCAATATTATATTGCATAATCCTTGCAACTTGCCTCTCTCTCTTCACATCTCATTTTTTCTGTCATTCTCTTTCTCTACACATCTAAATATCATAATGCATCATGATCCAAGGGTGGAGAGTGGTTAGAGATGAAAAATTCTGATTTTGAGAAGTTGGTTCAAGTGGATTTTTAAGTGTGACAGACCCAACTTCAAGGCACCATAACTCCTAGCTCATAAATCTCCTTGGGGAGTTCTTGCACTTTTTAGAAAGCCCTTGTGTAGCTCTACAACTTTCATGTCCATCGAAAATTCCAATTCTATGTGCATCTTGATCAAAAGACCCCTTGAAGTGGGTTGAAAAAGGGAATTGTAAGGCCAGAATTTGCAGAATTCACCAAGTGTTTTACACTAGGAAAATGATTTTTGTTATAACTCCATTTCCATGCATTTTTTGAATATGGACCACTGTGGGATTTTTTTAGGTTTTGTCAAGACCTTTCAAACAAGCTTAGAACCACCTCAATTGGATGTGTGGTTGAGGAGTTATAGTTTTGCCCCTTTCGAAACCCTAATTCCCGATTTTTGCAATTACTTCCTAACCCTTGATCCAATGGTCATAAAATTTTATGGGGAGGTGTAATATGATATAAGGGACATTTTTCATTCACACCTTGAAGTCAAATTCCTTATTGTTGGAGAGTTGACTTTTTGGTCAAACTTTTCGATCGATCGGTGTCTACCGAGTCACCCGTTGGTGATCCGGACATCCTGAGGACTTGAAACTCTTTGGACGGACTTTACTAAGCCATGGGAGCTTAATGTACCTTGATCCCATCATTGAAATACTCTTTGAATCAAAAGTCAAACTACAGTTGACTTTTTCCAGTAAAAAACCCTAATCGGGTGTCTCAAATCGCACTGTTCTCGAACCCCGGGTGACCACCTCAAATTGGATTCATACTTGACCCAATGTTGTATTCTTGATCTTTTTTGAAGTTGAATCAATCCAAAATATTGATTGATCGGACCACTGAAGTCTCGATTTTGACGGTACGGAACCCTAATTCATCTACATCTTGACAAAGATAAACTGGAAATGGGTTAAGGTTAGTTAATCAACTGAATATGATCCTAAAACGATGATGAGGATCTAAGGGGTCAAAATTCGGGGTGCAACAGTCACCACACTACATCTTAAAAAGGCCAAGTGGGGTAAAAGGTAACTAAAGATCCTCAGTGTCACAAGGTTTTAGGTAAAAAGTAGTAATGCATTCACGACTACTCGTTCAACACTACTACTCTCAAGAGGGCCTCAACTGAGCGGGAGATCTCAAGTCAACTTCTTCGAGATTACTCCTTTAAAGTCTCCTTGACTATACCCACCATCCTATCATAAGTGCACTTATGTCCGGGTTAGGACTTATCTCACCACTCAAGGTAACAACCCTGCATACAGAAAAACCCAGGCACAACAGATTTATATACAGATATTTACAGGTATACAAGTATACAAGCAAGAAAACATATAAAATAACACAAATACAAACAAGATAGGCTTAAACCTCTTAGGGGAAATCCCTAGTGAAGTCTCCATTTCTGTTGCGGTAAGATCGAAGAAAACCCTAAGTGCGCTATGCAACAACAAAGTTAAGAGAATCTAAGGTTCGGGGCCTGGTTATACCTTGGGAAGGTGCTAGCATCCTAAGTATCTGTAGTACTCTACAGGAACCTCTTATTAGTATTTGTGTTATATTATTGTTTATTTGTTAAGGAAAAGGTGATACAGTAAAGATTTAGGGTATATACAAAGTATGCTCGCCAAGACATCGCATCTCATGCCTACGTATCCTAACTAGGATGGAATCAGATCGTAGTTCACCTATGGTTGGTTAGTCTCGATCGCACAGGGGCAAGAGAAAAGGTAATTAGTTGTTAGTATGCTCGCCAAGACATCGCATCCTCGTGCCTACGTACCCTCATTAGGGAATGAGAAATCAAAGCGTTCGTAGTTCAGCCAACTAGGGGTGATTAGTTGTTAGTTATCTCACCAAGAATAGGGATCCCCGTGCCTACATATCCTGATTAATGAGGAACCAGAGCCTCTGTAGTTCACCTAACTACAGGTGGGGAACTCTTAATTGTGGTTAAAACACCAAGGGAAAAGGTAGGTGTCTATGGCAAGACACTTACATAGAGTGCGGCGACTCTAAACCTAAGGCTAGGTTAAAAGGGAAAGATGAGTAAATGTCCATGGTAGAAACTTACATAGAGTATGGCGGCTCTAATCCTAAGGCTAGGATGAAAGGGTAAGACTCTAACAAAGCCTGAAGAGAATGGTGGAAAAGGTTATCCTAAATATGACATGGCAGTCAACTGGGGATCCTTTCCTTCGGAATTAGATTGAAGGGAAAATGCTAACCTAGTGTTGTCATGCAAAGATTAAGAACATAAATATATCTTACTTCAATCTTAATCGAAAATTAAAATCGAAATAAAAGATCCTAAGGGAACATGCAAAAATAAAAGTTTGCAAATGAATAAACATGATATATACACAAGCAATCAAGATGAAACCATAAGACAAACAGAATCAAGTCATGAAAATACCAGGCATAAAGTAAAATCAGGCACAGAGAAATGATATGACAAGAAATGCACTAGATAATAAGCAATCGAACAGTCAAATCGAAATCACATGCTCATGAAGTTAGGAATCAAATCACAGGTAATTAAGTTAGTAATTAAATTGATAAATAAATTAATATGATCAAAGATTAAAAATTTGAATAATTTCTTCCTAACCACAAATTAAAATTAAGAAGATTAATTTATAAAATTAATTGAGAAAATATTTTGAATTTTTTTAATAAACTAATTAATATGATTCCTATTAACATTGAAATAATAATTAAATTAAATAAAAAAATTAACATTGAATTAAGAAAGAAAGTAAAAATTGAATAAAAATCTAAAGAAGTAGATAACAAATGTTCTAAATAAAAGAGTATTTAACACAAATAATTAATGAAGTAATTAACAAAAATTATCCAGAAAATTATTAAAAATAAGAAAGCTGTGAGGAATGATCAATAGGGTGCATTTGGGAACTTAAATGGGCCATGAAACTAGTCATCAACAACACTAGCCTAATACAAATAAAGACCTGTTTAGGGAAGTAAAAGTAAAACAACAAAACCTATTTTCAGAACAAAAGGAAAAAGGCATCGCTTATTCACAGAGACCAAACATGTTCTTACAAAGTGCTCAGAAACACGAACAAATTCACAGAAACAAAATGTGTTTTCCAAACCTTATTCTCCTCACATTAACCGATCTTCCTTCTCCATCTCTCTTCCGACTCTTTCTTTCCCCTTTCCGAATCTTTCACTCTTGTCCCGTCCCTCACTGTTCTCTTTCGCTCACGATCTCCGATCTCACTCTTTTGATTTGATGTCTCTATCTCTCCTGCAGTGCCTTACTCTCTTTCTCAGTACCAGGGCGACGCAGTGTTGTTGTGTGGTTGGGTGGTGATGGGTGAAAATTGAGTGAATGTGATAAAGTTTGAGGTGAGTTGGACGCAATTACAAGATTTTGCCGGTGTTTCGTAAATTTGCATCATGGTGTTTTGGAGGATAGTATTGAGAAGAAGAGATAGAGGGCTTTGAAGCGGTTATTGAGTGTATTTGGTTTACTGTTATGAGTAATGAAAGTTGTGTCTGGTTTGCGGAGGAAGGATTGTTGTAGCTCTGATTGAGGGGAAAAGTGTTAATCGTATGAGGAAGATGGGAGTGAACAAAAGCAGTGAAAAAAATGAGGAGAGTTCCACAATCTGTTTTAAGGTATCTGTATTCAACCTTGTTTTTTCTTTTTATCAAAAAATTTAAAATTGGTTTTTTCCACCCCTTTTTTGATTCGTTTCTTTTCATCTTGCAGAGTATGGTTTTGTTTGGTTGTGGGCAGGTTGTGCCGCAAGTACAGAGTGTAACAGCTGGGAGCAATACACATTGGCACGCCTCTCTCTTTTTTCTTCAGATGTTTTTGTGTGAAAGGTGGGTCACTGTTGTACAGGTATTTGTTTGTACAAGTTATAGCAATATGTCATATTATTTTTATATGGCTTGTGCATAGTTTTTTGACAATTGTTTTGTGTGTTACCTTTGTGAGGAAGAGTTGGCATAGAGTGCAGGCTTATTGTTGTACATTTTCGTAGCAGACTTGGAGTGTAGCAGCTGTGTGGTGCATTGTGATGTTGCTATTGATGCAGGAAATTGGAGTCTTGTGGGGTTATTTTGCGTTGTGCACATGGATTTGAAATTGTATAATTAAAATAAATGGGATTGGAGTTGATTAAAAAATGGATTGGTTTGGAATAGGTTTTGTAATGTGCCACAACAGTTAAAACCTCGACAATTGCACTTAGCTACCACAAATTCTAAATTATATCACAACCTTGAATCCATATCAAAATAATCTTGATTGAATAACAAACTTGACGAATCTTTAAATCAATGACGAGAAACTAGACCACACAATCAGGACTTGCAAATAACCTGAGATGTACCAACTTCTTGACTCCTAATAGCTCTGCAACTTGGCTTCATCAGATGACTTAAACTTGACACAGAAACCCTAATTTGACGATCTTAGATATAAAGCACTGATCCATGACAAATCCATCTTTAGAATGAAACAATCTCCTCTTTCTTGACCAAGATCCGACTACTGCACACATACACTTAACCTGCTAGCCTCTAGTGAAACCCAACTGAACAACACTTTCCCATCTTAAACACAAAGGGTGAGAAACCCTAAACTTCCTGCCTTGAGTGCACACTGATGAAACAATGACTTGGAGAAAACAAAAACCCTAATTCAAAATATTTGCTACAACATGATAATCTGACATTGAAACAAACCACCTATTTGACCAAGATAAGGTCAAACTTCCATTGAGTCTCAAACCACAATGCACACCTTTGACCTAATGACCTTGCCTGATTCTTGATTCAATCTTGCAAAACCTGAGCCTCGAAGAACTTATGATGAAGCCAAATTGCATTGGATTATTTGATGAAGGGGGATCTCTTAAGAGCATGAAAACTTGCTTGGTTGAGGATCTATCCAAAACCTTGATTAACCTGTCCATTGAATCTTTTTGCAGCAAACCCTAATTCGTAAGTGAAATAAAACAAACAAAGTCTTTATAATTTGGTTAGCTATGCATGAATGATTGACCTAGATGATATGCAAAAGATTAAAAAATCTAAGGGTAAAATTTGGGGTATGATAGTTTCCCCTATTTAAATATCTTTACCGAATGACATGAGTGATGGAAATCTTCATGAAATCATGGTGAAAGGTATTTAAATATAGAAAATTAAAAAGTTTTCCCTTAGATGCAATAACATGTTGTGAGATCTAATATAATGAAAATGATTGAATGATAATGCAAAATGCCGACAAAAATGAAAGCAAACAGAGACAGAGTCAACAACAACGAGTATCAAAATCACTAGGAATGACCAAACACTGGGAAAAAGAAACAAACTGAGGAAATATAAAGTGATTGATCAACAGGTTCAGGCATGACCGACTGACACTTTAGAAAGAAGAGATCCTCACTGGAGGTAGAATTGGAAAAATGGTCTCCATTGGGGAATATCCAGAGTAGTGGATCAACAATTTCAAGCAATGACTAGCTGACACTCTAGGACAAAAGACAAGACATAAACCTCAAAGCCTTAGGATTAGACCAAAACAAAAAATTCTCATTGGAAGTAGAACCAAAAGATGGGCTCCAATGAAGGTATCTAGAATGATTGATCATCAATTTCAAGTATGAACAGATGATATTCTAGAAAGAAAAGGTCCTCACTGGAGGTTGAACCGGAAAGACGGTCTCCAATAGGGAAAGAAAAGTTTCAAAAAAGAGCGATATTGTCAAAGGGTTGACAGAAAGATAGTTTCATTAAAGAGTGACATCGTTAAAGGGTTGACGCAACAAGATAATTGTCATCGTCAAAGAGTTGACAGAAAGATGATTATCATCGTCAAAGGGTTGACGCAACAAGATAGTTGTCATCGTCAAAGAGTTGACGAAAAGATAATTATCATCGTCAAAGGGTTGACGGGAAGGTATGTATTTTAGAGTCATCATCAAAGAGTTTATGGAAAGAAAACTGTCATCATCAAAGGGTTGATGGAAAGAAAATTGTCATCGTCAAAGGGTTGATGAAAAGGTAACTGACATTGTCAAAGGGTTGATGGAAACGAACCAATTCACTAAAGAGTGACATCATCAAATGGTTGACGGAAAGAAAATATTGACATCGTCAAAGGGTTGACGAAAACTAAAATATTCACTAACGAGTGACATCGTCAATGGGTTGACGGAAAGATAATTAGACTAAATAGTCACATCATCAAAGGGTTGATGGGAAGAAAATTTCACTAACGAGCGACATCGTCAAAGGGTTGACGGGAAGAACACTTGTCCAAAGGAACACATCATCAAAGGGTTGAAGAAAAGAAAACCTGATCTTGGAATGTCATCATCAAAGGATTGGTGGCAAATGAAGAAAACGAGGGTAATACCAATTGTAACTATAAAAGGTTGAATAACATCAAGGACAGATAAGCTTCTCGGGAGAGACTTCCACTTATCACATAGAAAACAAGCTTAAGGAAACACCAAAAATAGATAAGCTTCTCAGAAGAGCCTGCCACTTATTACTGTAGAGGTAAGCAATGACAAAAACAAGCTTCTCAAGGAGATTGCCACTTGTTGTCTGGGTATAAATTCCAAGGAGATGTTATAACAACCCTGCTGGAGAATGAATTTTTTCTTCAATGAGGATCTATAAAATATTCTTTTTGCAAGGTACAGTGTAAAATAAATGCACGTTCAAACTAGGTTCGGCAACCTAATTAGGTTTAAAAGAAACACCTTCAGGGACCAAAGATAAATCTAGGAACAAGCTAGAAAGAAACGGTCAAACAAGACTCAACCCATTGAGGATTGAACTCAAATGGGGATTTATCTTATCCAAACATGGAAAAGATAACTGAAGCAACCATCACCCACGAGGATCAAACTCTGTGGGGAATTTAGAAAGGGTGGGCACTTTATGCCTAGAGCTGATGACTCCATTGGGAGAGAAAATACAAACCTAGTCACTTGAGGAATAAACGCCAAAATGAACGAAATAGGTAAACACCAGAATGGTAGCAAAAATGCTTTGATGCCATGCATATGTAGGAATGCATGTATGTCATGTTTATGCTTATGCTGACAAAACAGACAAAGGGAAGCAAAATTGGAGATGAAATAAACATCTCGACAAGGATATCCAACCAACTTCATCAGATTGGAACATCACTAGGGATGAACATGCAGAATAGACAATTCTACTTCAAGGTTTCAACCTTCTCTGGGGAGAAAAGAGTATTCCACTCAGGGTATAACACCATGACTTCACTTGAGGGATTTCCATCATGAGCCTGATTTCCTTGTTGGAAGAGAAAGATCCATGGGGAATTTCCAAGATTAAATTGAAGTAACAACTTACTAGGGAGCTGGAAAAATATATTACGAGAATGATGTAGTTCTTCACTTTAATTGCATAATGATCATTACGAACGAGCAACGGTTCTTGCAATAAACAATCTTCAAACTCCCCTTCCCTATATTACAGCGGTTCTTTACTGAAGAATTGGCATACAAGGTGTCTCAATGTCTTCAAGCTCTTAGAGAGATTCAACAAATCTCAATGTAATTGCCCCAAATTAATTGTATTTGCAAAACAAAGTCCTTGAACTTGTCCTTCAGATGTGGCAGTAACAACTGGGAAACAAAATTTCCCCTGCTAGCTGGTTGACCTATGAAGGATTTCCCCCCGGCTAACTTACCTTCGAGAGATTTGAATAATCTCGATCTAATTGCCTCTAATTAGCTGGTCCTCGAGAGATTTGTTGGATATCGACCTAACTACCCCGAATTAACTGAATCTCGTAGCGGCTTGCCTTCCTGCTCAACAGAGTCTTCAAGAATTTTACATCTTAGCTTGATCAATCCTTTCATTGCGGAAGCTTTCTTGGGGTTAAACACTTACTCGCAAGTAAAACTGATCGTTTTGAAAATGATAATGTTAATGCAATGCATATTATAGTTTTGAAATCCAAGTCTGCTCACTGGAAATATATTGCGACATATAGTGAATAAATCACTGATCAAAATGTCACATTGATAATAAGCAAATCCTTTTAGGAGTCTGCTTTGACATGATTTTATTGAAGTATGCTTTTGATACGACCCTGCTTCAGTTAGGTCTTTCGAGGGTTGTAATGTGGCATGGTTCATGATTTGAGTAAGAAAGGATATAAGGCTCAAAGTTTTGTTTTAACCCACCCATTCCTCTTGATATTCTCCATTCCTACATTAAGCTAACTTGACACGCACATCTAGGGTTTGTCGGTGTATAAGTGAAGATTACGATTCAATATTTTTTTGAAATGACAGTCACCTTATTTTTTTTGGCTATGGATGTAGTAACCTTTTGATTGGTCATTGAATCTTATTTTGTTTGAGGATTTGAGGACCTCTGTTGCTAGAGTTTTCTTATTTTTGATCCCTAACTTTTGCATGGACTGCTTTTGTTTTTTTGAGTCCATTGGGATTGCCTTGATTATGCCTAAGTCTCCTCTTTGGGTGTTCGACTTAGCAGGCTTTCAACTCTTCTCTTTTTTTGGAAAGGCTTGTGGCTGCTAAGTCATTGGTCATGAACAACCGACACATCTGCAGAATCAGATTAACTGAAGACTACTCTGCTCTAGGTTAAGCTTAAGGGTTTAGAAATTCGAAGGGAACTCATGCTTCTAGGCTCAAAGTGGTTAACTAGGGACTAACTCTTTATCTCTCTAGTGTTTGGGGATTTGAAATAATCCATGTACATCATCAACAAGGTTTTATTCAAAAGCATACAATCAGAGGTTTTGCGTCTTTCGATTTCAATCATCCTCTCTCGGATTTTGCTTTAAAAAGCGTTTGAGATTAAAAAGTATGAGTGAACTCGAATGGATTTAATTAAAACATGCATATGTATTCCATTAATAAAACCATGTTTAAACAACAACGTCTCAAAGCAAGTAGCACTTAAAAAGAAACTACAAAATGAAAAGTAAACACATGATCTAAAAGATTGCCAACTTCTGGGACTGGGCTTTCCTCTCTTGATTCGCCACTGAGCTAGCCATCTTCAAAGTTGATTGTCGAGATCAATCTAATAATCATCTTCATATTTATTCTCAATAATTTCCTCCATAACCGGGACTGATGGACCCATCTGATTGGGTGAAGGATTGTTGATTTGAATACCTTAAGGCATGAATGAGAACATCTCAGAGTCAAGCAGAGTCTAAACCTTACTCTTGAGCACCTTGCAGTCTTCAGTTGAATGCTCATGTGCCCTAGCATAGTTGTCACATCGAGCGTTGGCATAAAAACCTGGTGGATATGGAGGGATCATTGGATATATCTCCTTCGACACTATCAACCCACCATCGATTAAATCTGGCAAGACCTGACTGTATAACATTGACAACAGAGTGAAGTGCCTCTCTGGCTTCGTTGGCCTTTGTCAGGCGTGCTGACACGGTTGACAGCAGTATGACCGTTGATACTGATGAGGTCTTTTATTTGGAGAAGAACATTGTCCATGTGGAGAGGATGGTATCTGATGTGGAGACCCAAAAGATTGTTGACTCTGAACAATTGAGATGCATGAGTGCTGAGAATGAGGTATTAGAAATTCCCAGATGGAATTGATTTCTTCCTCTCATTCTTCTTGAGAACTAACAACTGATTCACTTTCACTGGCTGGGATATTCCAGGTGCCTTAGATTTTTCAGCTCTTGAGACCGCTCTCGGTGCGCTCTCCAGCTATTACCAAGTCAGAGAAGTTTGATATCAAACTGCTAAACATATTTTCCAGGTACGGACCTTGCAAAGTATCCACGAATAGGTCAACCAACTCTTTATCCAAAAGTAGTGGCTGAACGCGAGTTGCTATTTCTCTCATCCTCTGAGCATACCCTCTGAAGGATTCATTGTCCTCTTGAGATAAGCATAACAACTGTAGGCGGTTGGGAGCCATGTGAAGATTGTAGTTGTATTGCTTCACAATGGCGTTAAATACTTATGACCATGAATGGATGTGACTACTCTCTAGCTGCATGTACCAATTCAATGACTCCCCACATAGACTGTTCTAAAAAAACTAGATCATAAGCTTGTCGTCATGGACATATGAGGTCATTCTTCTACAAAACATCACCAAATGTTACTTTGGGCAGCTATCCCCTTTGTACTCCTCAAACTTGAGTGTCTTGAACTTTGGAGGTATTATAAGATCGGGCACCAAACACATGTTCCAAGCATTCAAATTAAGAGCATCACGACCTCTAGGGCATCAAGCCTCTTTTCTAACACATGATATATTTCCATAGTCTCAACAGCTCTTGGGTCCTTGGCTTTCATCCTCGGGACCACCCCTTGGAAATCTGGCACAGAAAATGCAAAACTCTGATATTCTGTAACATCAAGAGAAGAGGAGTGTCCATCTCGAGCAGTGGGACGTTCTTGCATAACTTGGTTCCCAATAGGAATCTGCACAGGCTGAGCTTGAGCAACACCATTCATTTGAGATGGAATGAGATTCCCAGTGACTGAAGTCCTTTGAATATTTTCATCTCTCCTTGCCAAGGCTGTCATAACTTCCACAAGCTGATCCAACTGATCTTTCATCAATTCAACATCCACTCTTACCACAAACTGGTTCCGCTCTCCTGAGCTCATAATCCTTCAAAATCTACTTCAAGTCCAATACGGGTATCGGGAAGTCAACTGGGTTATGGACAAAGGACGGATGAGACTCAAGGCTGACAAATGCAAATGAAATGAAAATATGATAACATGTGCATGCAATGCAAATATAAGCCAAATGGTTTCATGGAACTCAAAAGGAAGTTGCAAACATTTTGGAAAAACTTAAAAGTTTCACTTCATGATCCATGATCTCTGTTGATTTTTGCAAAGGAATGAACAATTGAATTCCTTGAAACCAAAGGGTTACTTGTGAATACAGGAATGTATAGATGGATGTATACAAAACATACGTATACAGATATTCATATATATGTACAGACAAATAAACAATGACCTAGGTTTGAAGATTACGAGCATGGAGCCATGGTCTACCCATCCCAAAAGGTGTGTACTAAGGGTTCTTGCATCTATAGAACAGAGTTCAAAGAGGTTCCCAAAGTTATTGACCCATCTCTTTTTTCTTCAGATGGTTTTGTGTGAAAGGTGGGCAATATCTCATTGCCAAGGCTATCATAGCTTCCACAAGCTGATCCAACTGATCTTTCATCAATTCAACATCCACTCTTGCCACAAATTGGTTCCACTCTCCTGAGTTCATAATCCTTCAAAAGCTACTTCAAGTCAAATGCGGGAATCGGGAAGTCAAATGGGTTATGGACAAAGGATGGATGAGACTCAAGGCTGAGAAATGAAAATGAAATGCAAATTTGACGACATGCGCATGCAAGCCAAATGGTTTCAAGGAACTCAAAAGAAAGTTGCAAACATTTTGGAAAAACTGAAAAGTTTCACTTCATGATCCACGACCTCTGTAGATTTTTGCAAAGGAATGAACAACTGAATTCCTTGAAACCAAAGGGTTACTCATGAATGCATGAATGTATGGATGGATGTATGCATGAACACGTGTATACAGATATTCACATATATGTATAGAAAAAACAAACAAACAAGGGCCTAGGTTTGAAGATCACGAGCTTGGAGCCATGGTCTACCCATCCCAAAAGGTGTGTACTAAGGGTTCTTGCATCTATAGAATAGAGTTCAAAGAGGTTCCCAAAGTCATTACCCATCGTTCAAATATTATTGATACACCAACTACTTGGAAGTCAATAATATTCTCAAGAGAGTCTCATCTGAGTGTAGTATCGCGTATCAACTATTTCGGGACTATTTCCTCATAGTCACTGCACTACATCCTAAAAAGGCCAAGTGGGGGTAAAAGGTAACTAAAGGTCCTAAGTGTCACAGGCTTCTAGGTCAAAAGTAGTAATGCGTTCATGACTACTCTTTCAACACTACTACTTCCAAGAGGGCCTCAACTGAGCAGGGGATCTCAAGTCAACTTCTTCGATATTACTCCTTCAAAGTCTCGTTGATTATACCCACCATCCTATCATAAGTGCACTCATGTCCGGGTTAGGAATTATCTCACCACTCAAGGTAACAACCCTGCATACAGAAAAACCCAGGCGCAACAGGTATATATGCAGATATTTATAGATATACAAGTATACAAGAAAGAAAACATATAAAATAACACAAATACAAACAAGGTAGGTTTAACCCTCTTAGGGGAAGTCCCTAGTGAAGTCGCCATCTCTGTTGCAGTGAGAATCGAATATCAAGCTATAAGTTAACTTGAATCACAAATCATGAAGTTCACCACCGAACTTTGATTTACCGAAATGAAAGGGTAAAGATTGAAGAAAACCCTAAGTGCGCTATGTAACAACAAATCTAAGAGAATCTAAGGTTTGGGGGTTGGTTATACCTAAGGAACATGCTAGCATCCTAAGTATTTGTAGTACTCTACAGGAAAAGGTACTAAGGTAAAGACCTAGGGTATATACAAAGTATGCTCGCCAAGACATCGTATATCGTACCTACGTATCCTAACTAGGATGGAATCAGAGCAATCGTAGTTCACTCAGGTTTGGTTAGTCTCGATCGCACATGGGTGAGAGAAAAGGTGGCTAGTTGTTTGTGAGCTCTCCAAGGATAAGGATCCTCGTGCCTACGTACCCTCATTAGGGAATGAGGAATCAAAGCGTCCATAGTTCACCCAACTAAGGGTGATTAATTGTTGGTTAGCTCGTTAAGAATAGGGACCCTCCTGCCTACGTACCAATGAGGAATTAGAGCGTGTGTAGTTCACCTAACTACAGGTGAGGAACTCTTAACTATGGTCAAGATTCCAAGGGGAAAGGTAGGTGTCTGGGGCAAGACACTTACATAGAGTGCGACGACTATAAACCTAAGGCTAGGTTAAAAGGGAAAGATGAGTAAGTGTCTATGGCAGGAACTTACATTGAGTACGACGACTCTAATCCTAAGGCTAGGATGAAAGGGTAAGACTCTAACAAAGTCTCAAGAGAATCATGGACAAGGCTATCCTAAATATGACATGGCAATCAACTAGGGATCCTTTCCTTTGGAATTAGATTGAAAATAAAATGCTAACCTAATGTTGTCATGCAAAGATTAAGAACTTAAATCTATCCTACTTCGATCTTAATCAAAAATTAAAATCAAACTAGAAGTTCCTAAGGGAACATGCAAAAATAAAAGTTAGAAAATGAATAAACATGATATATACACAAGCAATCAAGAGGAAACCATAAGAGAAACAAGATCAAGTCATGAAAATACCAGGCATAAAGTAAAATTAGGAAAAGAGAAATGGTATGACAAGAAATGCATTAGATAATGAGCAATCAAGCATTCAAATAAAAATCACATGCTCATGATGTTAGGAATCAAATCACAGATAATTAATGTAGCACCCCAAAATTTGCTCAACCTTTTCTTCTACCTTTACTTATGTTTCATAGCATCTTGCATTAGCATTTGTGCATAGAATTGGTTCTAGACAGGGGATCAAGATGTTTTATTTACTAATAAAGAGAGAAGCTCCATGTTCAAAGCTCAGGAAAGGGTACAATTTCAAGTCATCTAGTCTTCATTATCATCAAAGTTGGTCTCAAAGCTTCTTGAGGAGAGAAAGTAGGTGTTTGGTTATCTCCTCCTATCTTGAGGTTGATTAGAGGCACATATGGCTATCTCCTTGAGTGAGAGATGGTTCAAGAGCTCAAGCTACACCATGAGGGTCCTCTATATGGGTTATATGACTACACAAATCATTTGCAAGAATCTCAATCAGTGGATAAGGTGTTAGGGTTTCATCAGGTCAACAAAAAGTCAACTGTGGGTTTGAAAGAGTTCAAGGCTTGATTCTTGATCATTGAAGCAATGAGAATTCATCCTAAGTCATCTAAAATTTCATTTGGAAGCTAAGTTGAGGAGATTCAAGGGTTCAAGAAGTTGCTAAATTAGGGTTTCAGATGGTTCTAAGTGTAAAATCCCATATTTTGGTATATAACTTCAATGACAATTCTCACCATGATGCAAGTCCTATCTAATTTTCCATCAAACATGAGACTCGTTCCTCATCTTCCAAGATTTCTTTTGAGTACAAGAACTATTCCGTTGGGTTCATACATCTCAAGTTATGATTGGTACACGTTGGTGTCACAAAATGAAGAGAATTTAAAGGCACTCAAGGTTAACTCACTTCTAAGACATTTTTCACATGGAATCAAGATCAGCCTCATTTTTCAAAAAACATGAGAGTTGTTACTTATTGTCTAAGCATTCCAAAAAGTTTTAGAACTCATCATTCCCATGTGTGAAGCTCTATTTATGATCATCCCAAGTCAAGGTCATTTTTGGAAACCTAGTTTTAGGTCATTCATTTCAAGGACCAAATTCATGAACTTCAAGACCTCAAATCAAGATTCTTGCCACATGAAACTTGTATGCCAAGACCTTAACTTCATCATGACCCCAAATTCCATGACTTTTGGTAATTTGCAAGGCATTTTAAAGCATCATGAAGTTGAAAACATGAATTATGGATCTAGTTTGACTTTCTTACATTACAAGCCACCAAATTGAATTGTATTGATCATTTTTGTGCCATTCCAATATCATCACATGACCATACTAGTTTTTAACCAAAATGAGCAAACATGGTTCCACTTTTTCAAACCATTTTTCAAATTTCATACTTTATGAAGAAATGTTCAAAACACATGACAAACCTTAATGCCTTTCTTTCTTCATATATAAGGCCTATAGAAACCCTAACATGGAGGGAGAGGTTGGCTGCTGTAGAGAAAACCATAATCACTCAAATTTTCTCAAACTTTCTCTCTCTTCGAATTGCATTTTTCTTTGGTTTTCTCTTTTATTTCTTGCTTAATTCTAACTCACTGAAGCACAAGGATGATATTGGTGGCTTTGGATTGAAGCTTGCACAACATTTGAAGGACCAACGGAGTTGCCCCGTTAGGTAGCTTTTCATCCTCTGAAACTCTCATTTTAGGCATGTAATTAGGTTCATATTGGTTGCATCTGATGTCCTACCATGTGTAGGCAATGTTTGAATGCATGAGGTGTCTGTTTATTCAGGTTTCAGTTTGGATGTTGAATTTATGTGGCTTGTTTTCACTATGATAGAAGAGGCTTTATGAGAAACCATTAGCATATTTGGAATCTAAGTGAAATTTCCTTTGAGATAGTGCCCAGAGTTTTCATTTTTATCACGTTTTTCAGTCACCACTAGTGAGGCTCACCAGAGAAGACGGCCGGAGCTAAGGCTCCGGTGTCTAATGTGTGAAGCTGAGGTGGATGGTGATGTGTGTGTTGATTGGCTGGTGTGGCACGTTGAAATGTGACGTGGCTTGCCACGTCCATTACTGAAACGGTGCGTTTCATTTAATCTGAGGTTTTGTTGGATTGGGCCTTGGCATTTTTTTTATTGACCCCCCCTCACCCATTTTCATCCCACTCACGTGTTTGATCTGAAAATCAGTTCGTCTGGATTTTGCTGATACACCCCCTTACTCTCCTTTTTCTATTTTATTTTATTTTTATGCTACTTTGATTTTAATTTTATTTTTAATAGTTTTAATCATTCTAAAAATCCATAAAAAATACTTTCTAATTAATTGGTGTGTTGAGATATTTTTCACAACTTATATTTTATTTTTCATTTATTTTTATTATTTTTAATCAAGTTATTTTGTGAAGTGGTTTTATGGTTTGTCCTTATGATTTAGGCTTGAAGTTTGACCTCATTTGAATACCCCCTTTGACCAATTTTTCTCTCACACTTGGGTGTTTGATTGAGGATTATTTGAGGGCTTGTTTGAGGTCTTGATGATCCTTTCTTGGTTATTTTTCATTGGATTTTATTTGACCCTCGATGTATGCTCGATAAGTTGAGTACCTTGCTTTGTTTGATACAATTGGTGATGCCTTGATGCAATTCTTGATATGATCTTTTGCACACTTATTTTGGATGAACTTAAATTAAGTTTGATGTTTTATTTGGATTTTATTTGGACACATTTCTATTTTTGGTTGATGCCTCAAAACCTCATTGTTTTAACTGTGTGCCTAGTTTTAAGGTATGATCTTATGTGATCCCATGAGAGCTTGATAAGTCTTGTCTACACTTATTGACATGGTTGAGGTTCTGATCATCATGGTTAGATGTCCATTGAATGTTTGTTTCATCTCATATGCTTTGTATTATCATGTTTTCCACTTGTGGTTGCCTTGTGAGATATTTACATGACTTTGGTGTTTCAACTTGAGTATGGTCCTTCTTGATCTTGTATGATATTTTGGTTTCGAACTTGATACATATCATTTGGAGTTACTTCTGATCTTGTTGAGTGGATACTTGATCTTGATGTTTTTGTGGCATGTGCTTTACTTTGAGAATGATGTGAATGTTTGAACTTGTTTTGAAATGTTTGGATGTTTTCTCTTGATTGATCATGAATGAATGTGTGACTTGGATGATCATGATGTGGTTTATGCCCCACTCTATTCCTCCCCTCATTTATTTGTTTTGGTTCAATGTTGGACATCATTCTTCTCAAGAGATTAAGGCATGTGGTCTTGTGTAGTTTCTAACACCCCGAATATTATGGGAATATTTAATTTAATTTATTTAAATGAGAATATTCACGTTTTGGTGTTTTTTCGGTGGTTTTGTGGATATTGGGAATTAATGGAATTTGGGTTATTTATTTTGAATAATAATATATAATATGAATATATTAATATTATTATTAATTAAAATAAATATAAGTGAAATAAGGGCAAATTGGACAATTAAGAGGAGTTAGTGAGGATAATATGGGAAAAGCCCAATTGTGAGGCCCAAGTCTAAGTTTAACAAGAAGGAAATTATGATGGAATAAGGATTCAATTGTTAGATCGTGAGGAAAATTGAGGCCAGAGCTCTGAGAAGGAAGATTGGAGGCAAAAGCTTCAGAGGATTCCCGGAAATATTTGAGATGGTTTTGATCGACAATTAAGGTATAAGGAGTATTGCCTTCATGATTTTCAATGTGTAAATTCAATGTATTTAAGGTCGACTTAAGGGTTTAAGGAATTTTGGGGTTGATTATGAGAAAAAGGGATTTTGGCCTTCGTGGCCTAAATCTAGTATTGAGATGTTAACCATGAGAATTCATTGGAGTAAAAGGGAAACTAGGCCTTCGTGGCCAAAACTTTGATTTGACATTGGTCTAACCCTGTAGGGAAATTTGATAGTGAGAACTCTGATGGTTATGGTGTAGTGGTAAGTATTCCTGAGAGTTTGAGGATAGAGATGAGAAATAGTGATCTTTGTCCTTCGTGGTCTAAATTTGGGGAAAAAGGAAACCTTAGGCTTTCGTGGCCAAAACTATGATTTGAATCTGTCTGACCCTGAAGAGATAGGAATATTATATAGTGAGTAACTCTGATGCCTTTGGGTCAATTGTAGGGAAATTTGTGATTTAGGGCGTAACTATAATACAGGATTGAACTTATATCCCTTAATTTTAAAGGTTTTTAGCATAATCTTAAAACAACGGTTAGATGGTTTAATTGTGTTAAAATTGTAAATTTACTTGAGATAATTATAGTCTTGAATGGGTTGTAATTTATGAGAGTTTGGGTTTTTACGGAATTAAAATCGGAGGTCCGGAAGGCTTCCAACAGTGAAAAACACAGAAAATTGCATGTTGTCCGTCACGACTGTCCATGTTTTCAGTCAAAATCGTTTTGGACGTAACTTTTGATCCGTAAGCCCGTTTTGACCCCTGTTTAAAGTGTTAGAAAGCTAATGAACATGGCTATAACTTATTATAAATAAAAGAATTGATTTTATAATATTTTTATGAGATTAAATACGTGATTGTATGATGATTATTATGATGAGCTATGATGACACGATGTATGATGATGATTATTATGATGAGCTACGATGACATGATATATGATGATGATTATTATGATGAGCTATGATGACATGATATATGATGATGATTATTATGATGAGCTATGATGACATGATGTATAATGATGATTATTATGATGAGTTATGATGACATGATGTATGATGATGAGTTATGACGTTTGATGATGATGAATATGATGAATGATGATGTGCCTATGATGTTATTATGAGGATGATTTATGACATATGCATCATGCATTCATGTGCATCCGGACTTCGGTTCAGGACCTCGATTACTTTGGCTTCAATCCCATTGTGTGGATGTGAAGTATTTTGATGGGCTCCGGTTCTCTAGTAGAATTGATCCTATTGATGGGGATCTATGGAGGGTTGATGGCCCAGTGTCCATCGCACTGTGATGATTGGTATCTATAGAGATGAGAAATAGTGATCTTTGTCCTTCGTGGCCTAAATTTGGGGGAAAAACAAACCTTAGGATTTCGTGGCCAAAACTATGATTTGAACCTGTCTGACCCTGAAGGGATAGGAATATTAGACAGTGAGCAACTCTGATGCCTTTGGGGCAATTGTAGGGAAATTTCTGATTTAGGGCGTAAATGTGATACGGGATTGAACTTATATCCCTTAATTTTAAAGGTTTTAGGCATAATCTTAAAATAATGATTAGATGGTTTAATTGTGTTAAAATTGTAAATTTACTTGAGATTGTTATAATATTGAGTGGGTGGTAATTTTATGAGAGTTTGGGTTTTTACAGAATCGAAATCGGAGGTCCGGAAGGCCTCCAACGGTGAAAAACGCAGAAAAATGCATGTTGTCCATCACGATTGTCCATGTTTTCGGTCGAAATCGTTTTGGACGTAACGTTTGATCCGTAAGTCTGTTTTGACCCCCGTTCGAAGTGTTGGAAAGCTAATGAACATGGCTATAACATAGTATAAATAAGATAGTTGATTGTCTAATATTTTTATGAGATTAAATACGTGATTGTATGATGATTATCATGATGAGCTATGGTGACATGATGTATGATGATGATTATTATGATGAGCTATGATGACATGATGTATGATGATGATTATTATGATGAGCTATGATGACATGATGTATGATGATGATTATTATGATGAGCTATGATGACATGATGTATGCTGATGATTATGATGATGAGCTATGACGTTTGATGATGATGAATATGATGAACGATGATGCGCCTATGATGTTATTATGAGGATGATTTGTGACGTGTGCATCATGCATTCATGTGCATCCGGACTTCTAATAACGCGAAAATATATCTATAAAATGACATGTGTTTTAACTAATGTTTGACCGGTTTCACTCCGAATTTGGGGCATTCCATGCTATTTGTCTAAGTATTATGCAGGTATTCGAAGAACATGTCCAAGCAAAACAATATGAAGAAAAGGAGCAAAAACAAGTGAAAATTGGATGAAAAACCAAGTGAAAAACAGCATAAACGAGCTTTACTGATGTGACGACCGTCACACAACCGTTATGCTCGTCATGCGTGTGATGACCGTCACACCTCCATGACGACCGTCATGCAGCCAGAACGTGCAGAATGAAGTCACGTGCAAAATTCCCCCCTTAAAGACCAAAAGTGTGGCCACTAACTCCTACTTTTCTGCCTCAAATCCACTTCCTGAAGGAATAACCGTTAGATACTCTCCCTCTATAAAAGGAAGAGGTTGGGACCTGAAAAAGGGATCCGCATTCAAGACAACGAAGTGCTGCCAATTCATCTTCAGAGCAACCTTACCGTTCTTATATTCTTATTTGTTTCTCTTTTCCTTCTCTGTATTCTTTGATATTTTGTAATTCCCATTTCCCTTGTACGATTAATTGGCACAAAGATCAGAATCCTGCCAACATTTTGGAGTATCTGCCCAAAGGCCAATTGGAATATTTACAGGTTTTCAATTTTAATCGTAATTGCAATTTTCATTATGATGCATGTTATTAATTACTGTTTTTATTTATGTATTACCATTTCTATTTCCATGTCTAGCTAAATTACCGTAATCGATATGTAATAATAATTCGGACGGAATTTGATAATAATTGGCGTAGTCTTTCTCTTTTCAAAAACTCAGTTATGGTTCTAGTTTTTAATCAAAATTCTAAATAAACCTTTGTCACGACAGTGAGAAGCTATTTACGGTGGTTTTGCCACGACAGTGGGAAACCATATTAAGGTACGAACCAACAAGCGACAGCTGAGGCTAAGACCAGATAGTAAAAACTAGGCATTCGATTTAAAAACAGCGAAAGCACTTTAAAAAGGATTAGAACTTAGAGATTTTCAAAAGGTAACTCTAACCCCGAACGGGATAGCGACAGCATACGTTCCGCCTTAGAGTTGTGACTAGCGTCAACAACCATCGTGAGACAAAAGTCTTTAGATCACTATTTTCTTCTTAAACTAAGTTTGAAAACACTTAATACGCCAGTAAATTGTCAAATCCCCGAAGAACAAAGTTATTACATATCGATTCATAAATTCATATCTTAAGCAAAAACCTTAGTTCCCTTTAGTTTACGCATCTACTCTATTATTATTCAACTCGAAACCAAACCGACCTAGCTAAACACCGTAACACCCGATAATACTAGATTGATTACGAGTCCCTGTGGGGTCGATATCTATTATTACTACACGATAGACTGTGCACTTGCAGTCAGAATTGTTAGACATAGAAAGTCGCGATCAAGTTTTTGGCGCCGTTGCCGGGGACCCGTTTAGTCAATAGTGTAATCCTTTGTTACACAGTATAGACTAGGTTAACAATTCTCTCTCCCTCTACTCGTTCTTCAGTTGTATTCCAAGTACTCGCTCACAAGGCGAAATCTTACAACCTACAATCGCTGAACTAGAGCGCTTCTTACATCTAAGAAGGCGCATCGTCGAATATCAACGAAGACACAACATTCCTGATCTTCTAGCTCATCCTCCTGTTGAAGAAGCAAAGATGGCTGAAGGACCTCAAAACAAACTGCTGAAGGCATACGCTACACCCTCTCAGATGGAGCCTAGAAGTAGCATAGCTGCCCCAGCTATCAATCGAACCGATTTTGAACTAAAACCTTCGTTGCTGTCAGCTATACAACAAAACCAATTCTCAAGAAATGCAACTGAGGATCCAAATGAACACTTAACGAAGTTTGTACAATACGCAGACACAGTGAAAGCAAATGGAGTAACTCCAGACGCAATAAGACTTTGTCTTTTCCCTTTCTCTCTTAGAGATAGAGCTTGGACATGGTTACAATCCTTACCATCCAACTCCGTTACGACGTGGGAACAGTTGAAGAATGTTTTCTTAGCGAGATATTTTCCGCCAAGCAAAACTGTTATGCTTAGAGCCCAAATCAACGGATTTCGACAAAAAGATACTGAATCTCTCTACGAAGCATGGGAAAGGTTCAAAGATATGATGAGAACATGTCCTCACCACGGTCTAGAAGACTGGGTGACGATCCATACTTTCTATAATGGGCTTCTATACAACACCAGATTAACGGTAGACGCCGCCGCGGGCGGTGCACTTATGGATAAGCCATACGACGAAGCCTATCAACTAATCGAAAACATGTCTCAGAACCACTATCAATGGGGAGGTGAACGCATTCCAGCAGAGAAACCCGCAGCGAAAGGTGGGATGTACGAGATCAGCAGCCTTGAAAAGTTCAACGCTAAAGTAGATGCTCTAGCACAGAAAATCGACAGTCTGACTGTTAACCCCACTGCAACCGTCGCTGTCGTAACTCCAAACTGCGAGTTATGCGGAATCGCCACTCATAATGTGCCCGAGTGCCCATTGTTGGCCGGAATCCCACCAGACCAAGTAAATTACGCTCAAGGAAATCCTTACGCAAATACTTACAACCCAGGATGGAGGAACCACCCAAACTTTTCCTACAAGAACGATAATGCCTTGCAAGCACCAGGTGCTCCGCCAGGATATCAGAAACCAGCTGCTGCCCAGACTGCCCCTAGAAAATCAAACCTCGAGTTGATGATGGAAAAATTCATAACTACTCAAGCTCAAACAAACAAAGAATTCCTAAATCAAAACATACACACTAGTAAGCAAATTAAACAGCTGACCGGAAAAGTAGACGCTTTAGCCACCCACAATAAAATGCTCGAAACGCAGATATCCCAAGTGGCCCAATAACAAGCCTCTGCCGCTGCCCCAGCTGGAACATTTCCAGGACAGCCCGAACCTAATCCAAAAGGTCACGCAAACGTTGTTATATTAAGAAGTGGGAAAGAATTGGAGGGCCCGACAGATCCTAGGAACGAAGATTTAGTAATGCAACAGAAATCCGATAAACCAACCGAAAAGGAGTCTGAAACAGAAAAGAAGGAATGTGACGAGCGGAAAGCCGCCAAAGATGAAAACACATATGTGTCTCCAGCGCCATATAAACCACCTATCCCTTATCCTCAAAGATTAATAAACTCCAAAACTTCAGGATAATTTAAGAAATTTGTCGAACTTCTGAAACAATTAAACATCACTATTCCTTTCACAGAAGCGATAACTCAAATGCCGTCATACACTAAGTTTCTTAAAGAAATTTTGTCTAATAAAAGGAAAATAGAGGATAACGAGACAGTGACACTTACTGCCGAATGTAGCGCAATCATTCAAAACTACATGCCTCCTAAACTAAAAGACCCAGGTAGTTTCTCCATACCCTGCGTCATAGGAAAGTTCGTAATAGACAAGGCTCTATGCGACCTAGGAGCCAGTATAAGCGTCATGCCTTTATCTATATGCAAAAAGCTGAATATGGGAGAACTAAGACCAACTAAAATGTCCGTACAATTGGCTGACCGATCAGTCAAATACCCCGTCGGTGTACTGGAAAACGTTCCAGTACGCATAGGACAATTCTATATCCCAACCGACTTTATAATCATGGACATCAAAGAGGACTTTGTTACTCCAATTATCCTAGGAAGACCGTTCCTAGCTACAGCCGGAGCTATTATAGATGTAAAGAAAGGAAGGCTAACATTCGAAGTAGGAGACGAAAATATAGAGTTCATCCTTACTAAATTCTTGAAGGCACCAGCCATCGATGACACATGCTATATAGTAGATGTGATTGACGAATGCATACGAGAATTAGAAAAGGAGGAAACTACATATCCTAAAAACATGAAAATCCCAATCCTTGATATTCATGAAGACGACAACTAGCGTACACCATACAAAGATGATAGTCTGAGCAAAATCTTAGCACTCACTCCGAATCACATGCCAGGTCCGAAAAACCCAGCTTTAGAACTTAAAGAGCTACCCAAAACTCTCAGGTATGAATTCCTAGATACAGAATTCAAAAGACCAGTAATAGTAAACGCTAACTTAGGACAATCAGAAACTGAGCGATTATTAGAAGTCCTAAGGAGATACCCAACTGCGTTAGGCTATAATATAAGCAATCTAAAAGGCATAAGTCCCTCCATCTGCATGCACCGTATCATGCTGGAGGAAGACTGCAAAACTTCGAGACAACATCAGAGAAGGATAAACCCGATCCTAAGCACTGTAGTCAAAGACGAGGTGAAAAAGCTACTAGACGCAGGAATCATATACCCAATCTCCGACAGCCAATGGGTCAGCCCAGTACATGTAGTACCCAAGAAAGGAGGCGTTACTATAGTGAAAAATGCGAAAGGCGAATCGATAACCCAAAGAGTTGTGACCGGAAATAGGATGTGTATCGATTACAGAAAACTAAACAAGGCAACTCAGAAAGATCACTTCCCTTTACCATTCATAGACCAAATGTTGGAGAGACTAGCGAAACATTCATACTTCTGCTATCTAGATGGTTATTCGGGATTCTTTCAAATCCCTATTCACCCCGATGACCAGGAAAAGACAACATTCACCTGTCCTTATGGTACTTTTGCCTACCGCCAAATGTCGTTCGGACTATGCAATGCTCCAGCAACCTTTCAAAGATGCATGATGGCAATCTTCGCAGATTTCATAGATGACATCATGGAAGTGTTCATGGACGACTTCTCTGTATGCGGACAAAGCTTCGAAAGTTGCCTGTCGAATTTAGAAATGGTACTCAAAAGATGCGCCAAAGTGAACCTTGTCCTTAATTGGGAAAAATGTCATTTCATGGTCCGACAAGGCATTGTTTTAGGACACGTCATCTCTGAAAAAGGGATTGAAGTAGACAAATCCAAAATAGAGATCATAAAGGATCTCCAACCTCCAAAAACCGTACGAGAAATACGAAGCTTCTTAGGACACGCTGGATTCTACCGAAGATTCATAAAGGATTTCTCGAAAATCAAAAAACCTCTTACAGGTTTGTTAATGAAAGATGTTGAGTTCACCTTCGACAAAGAATACTTAGAGGCATTCGAAACTCTAAAATCTGCACTTATCACCGCACCAATCATGCAACCCCCAGATTGGCGACTACCATTTGAAATCATGTGCGATGCGAGTGATTATGTCGTAGGCGCAGTTCTAGGACAAAGGAAGGATAAGAAGCTTCACGCTATCTACTACGCCAGTAGAACATTAGACCCTGCCCAAATGAACTACGCCACAACAGAAAAGGAACTCTTAGCAGTCGTGTTCGCTCTTGACAAATTCCGTTCCTACTTGGTAGGAGCTAAAATAATCATATACGCAGACCACGCTGCCATTAGGTACCTAATAAACAAAAAGGACGCAAAACCCATATTATTGAGATGGATCCTATTATTACAAGAGTTCGATTTAGAAATTAAAGATAAGAAGGGGACCGAGAACGTAGTTGTGGACCACTTATCCCGTATAGAGGGCATAAAACAAGAACCAGTGCCTATCAATGACGACTTTCCTTACAAATGTCTGATAGCCAAATTGGAAAGCGATATGTCTAACTCTACTTCGGAAGAACCGGAACTGGAAAAAGCCGTGGAAGCTGTCTATGCCCAAGCCACTTTGTCGTGGTTTGCCGACATCGTTAATTACCTGGCCGCAGGCGTGCTTCCATCGGACTTGACTTATCAACAAAAGAAGAAATTCTTCCATGACTTAAAGCACTACTACTGGGACGAACCTCTACTCTTCAGACGAGGCGCCGAAAACTTATACCGTCGTTGTGTCCCAGAGGAAGAAATAGAAGACATCATCACCCAATGCCATTCAGCACCATATGGTGGTCATGCCAGCACCTCAAAGACGTGCGCTAAAATCCTACAGTCTGGCTTATTTTGGCCCAGTCTCTGGAAGGACGTCCATATCGCTGTACTAAAATGCGACCGGTGCCAACGCACCGGCAACATCTCACGACGCGATGAAATGCCTCAGCGAGGAATCTTGGAAGTAGAAATCTTTGACGTCTGGGGAATCGACTTCATGGGACCTTTCCCATCTTCTTTTGGAAATAAATATATACTCGTCGCTGTCGATTATGTATCGAAATGGATAGAGGCTGTTGCCACTCCAACAAATGACACACGAGTAGTCGTTAAACTCTTTAAAAACGTAATCTTTCCAAGATTCGGTGTGCCCAGGCTCATCATTAGTGACGGTGGTTCACATTTCATATCGCGAATCTTTGATAAACTCCTTTCTAAATACGGAGTTAAACACCGTGTAGCCACACTGTATCATCCACAAACTAGTGGACAAGTGGAGGTTTCGAACAGGGAAATAAAACAAATTTTAGAAAAGACTGTCGCAACCTCCAAGAAAGATTGGTCCTCAAAGCTGAACGAAGCTTTATGGGCCTATAGGACCGCCTATAAGACACCGATAGGCACCACACCATTCAAACTAGTCTACGGAAAATCATGCCATCTGCCGGTAGAGTTAGAGCATAAAGCCTTCTGGGCTATTAAGACACTAAACTTCAACTACACTGCGGCAGGCGAAAAGCGAATCTTGAACCTTCATGAATTGGAAGAGCTACGATTAGACGCGTACGAGAATGCACGCATCTACAAAGAAAGGACCAAGAAATGGCATGACAAACGTTCAATCCGGAAGCAGTTCAGAGTGGGAGACATCGTGCTCCTATTCAACTCCAGATTGAAACTATTCCTAGGAAAACTAAAATCTAGGTGGTCTAGACCTTTTGAGGTCACCAAAGTCCTAAAGAGTGGAGTTGTTGAGGTCACGAATCAAATCAACGCACCGTTTATAGTAAACGGACAACGTTTGAAACATTATAATCAAAGTGACAACAACGACCATGTGAGCAATATGAAATAGCTCGAGATCCCCGAATAGATTATATCCAAGCTATCGTCAGGCTTCTAACTTAAAGACAGCGCTGATTGGGAGGCAACCCAAAGTTTACCTGATTTTCCTTCTAAATCTATTAAAACTATTCTTTTTATTAACTTATAATTTCTATAAATTTCTATTATCTTATTTTCCATTATCTATATTTATTTTATATTTTTCTCTTTTATCACTTTTTTATTTTTCTTAAAATTATGATCTGAGTGGATGTGACTTTTTCCAGGATTTTAAAAGTCATTCTACTTTTCTTCCATTCTATCCGACTAACGAGTATGGCCGATATCGACGTTACGACTGTTGTGTTTAGAGGACGAGCTCAGCAGGCCTGATTCGAGGCACTGACTGAAAGAAACTTTGCTTCGACTCTGTACCACGATACACCAACCATGGACAAGCTAGGAATCCAGGATAGTGTTCAGTACTTATTTTACCAATTAGGCTGGGAGCAAACTGCTCTAAAGACCCGATTCGCTACCTTCTGCGAACTGACATTCGAATTCCTTAGCTCCCTAAGTTGCTTACCTGAATATGGCTTTGGATCCACTAAAGAATTAATAACCTTTAGAATGTTTGGAATAGACCAAACACACAACCGTACCACGTTAGCTAACATCCTAGGCTTCCCTAGCGGACCATTTGTGTTTACTGCCATTGAAGAGGATTTTGATCTCGAATTAGACCAATTCTGGGGTTCCATCACCGGAAACTATCACCCAGAACCGAACGACATGCATAACAACGAGATACACAATCCAGCCTTCCTCTATTTCCATAGGATATTAGCCCATACCCTCTTTGGTAAGGAAGAAAACATCACCACAGTCTCAAAGGACGAGCTGTTTATCCTTTTATGCGCTTCACAAGGCCGCCCTGTAAATGTTGTCCCTTTTATGATGAGGGCATTTACACGCATCAATCAGGACCCGCACTCACCCATTTTAATAGGAGGCCTAGTCACCATGATCGCCCATGAAATTGGTCTGAGGTATTACCTGAACAAAGCCGTCCGTTTCGGCAACCTCAGAGCAATGGACATCCAGTTCTGCTTCAACAGACGCATTCTAGGTACCTTAGGACCAGGAGCCTACGAATACCTCATAGCTGATCAACCTGTCCACCTTTTCACATTGCCCAACCATGAGCTAACCAGTATCCATAACAAAGACAATTGGCTTTATGAATTGGACGAGCCTATGGAACCTCCATCACCTCACTCCACACCCCAGGCTTATATGTATGACAGTGATCAAGTCTCAGAAGCACATGACTATTTGTACTACCAAGACTATGAGTCCGAAGTAGAGATCGATCCTGAGACCCCTCCTAACTACCATTATTTTCCTGACCCCACGCCTGAACAAAACACAGATAAGCTAGACACTGTTCTGAAAACTGTAGACGACCTCAAGTTGGAAGTAACCACTGTCAGAGATGAATTAACGCAGCTTCATATGGATTTCGTTACCTTCATAGACTTGGTTAGCGACCAATTTAATGTCGTTGTTCAGCAGGCCAACAATTTGAAGAAACTAACGGAGTGATCTTCTAGTTTTTGCTTTAATTTACGTTTACTGCATTTTACATTGTTCGACATTAGTTCATTTTGCAATTGTTTCCTCTTTTTGGATATTGTACTACCTTACACTCATTTTTCGATTTAATGTTATTTTCATTTCAGTACTTCCCGTAATTATGTTTCCTGTTCATTTTTATTTTGTCATTATTCCATTATAAGTCATAATACCATATTTTCCACTGTTAAAACGCCCCACAAGCAAAATTCTGCAATTCTACAGACTTTGCTGCTGTGACGGTCGTCACACTCCCACCACGGTCGTCACGCATGTTAAGACCATCACAGACGCCTGACGGTCGTCATGCAGAAAAAACCCCAATTCTGTTTTAAACAGAGTTGCACCCCTCTCCATTCCCTCTCCCCTAATTCCCCACTCTCCCATTATCAAAACCCTATCAAAACCCTCTGAATCCCCCATAAAACATCCACCATTTTCAATCTCCCATTCACCCTTATACAGTACCCACTGCACTCCTTCGCCTCACCATCCTCTAAAACCCCATAATCTCAAACCTCTACACTTCTCTCACAAAAATGGCCAGCACAATCCCCGATTTCAGCAACATCACATTCCGCGAAGGAGAGGCCGGTGAACGGCAGCAGACGAACTTTCTAGCATTCCATCAACGGTCGCTTCAACCGACCCGGTATGCTCATCTGAATTCTCTGACGGAGCTCGGGATTCTCGACGACGTCACTTGGATGTTGCAGAGAGCCGGCATCTGGCATCTCTGCACCAATCCCCAACCCACCTACGTGCAACTCACTCTGGAGTTTCTCAGCTCTTTCGCCTACACAACATCATCCGGCGATGCCAACCAACTCCACGGCGCCGCCTGCTTCCGGATGTTCGGCACTGAATATCAGGTCCCCCAGGACCGCATCGCCGTCATCCTACAGTTCACTCACAGTGACGATGCTCACAGCCGCATCTCCGATCAGTTCTACCAAGAGGCCTTCCCTCTCTGGAACAGCCTGACCGGAACCACTCCAGACAGCTGGGACACGCTGAACGCCACTCATATCCATAACCCAGCTATCCGCTACTTCCACCGCGTGTTGAGCAACACCATATTCGCTCGTGACAGTAACCATAAGGTTAACTCAAAGGAGCTGTTTTTCCTCCACTGTGTGTTCGCTTCAGAGCCGGTTAACGCCGCCCCGTTCCTCTTGGCTCACATTCAGGCCAACTGCAACCGCGACTCCAAACCTTTCTACTTCGGTGGCATCATCACACCCATCGCCATAGGCCTCGGTCTTGGCGACCGCCTCCAGACACTCCGCCAGATGCCTCCCGTATTCCTGGACACCGACCACTGCCGCGCCTCCCACCTTATCAAGGCCCGCCATGATAGGCGATATCATCCTGTAGTGCTAGGCCGCACTATCCAGAGCATCATCATGCCTTCACGCACTACCCAGATGCATCCAGAGGACAGAGCCAACTGGCTCTTCGACACCGCTGCCCCTGCTGCCCCAACACAAGATAATATCCCAAAGCCCAGGGACGAAGTTCAAGAGGAGCTAGACAGAGCCGACCAGCCTGAGCCATCACACGCAGCTGCTGCCGCTGGCCCTTCCACGCGCCGCCGCCCCCGTCCTGCCACTGATGACACATCCGTGGCCCTCCTCCCCTGCATCGAGCAACAGAACCAGATGATGCTTATGATGGAGCAGCAGAACCGCAGGGCTGAGGAATTTGAAGCTTGGCATAGAGAGCAAACCGGCCAAATCCAGCAATCTTTGCAGATGATGCACGATATCCATTCCGGCATGGCTGACGAGATGGCTCACCTCACTGTGCAGGTCGATGGCCTCCGGGATTACATATTCCACACCGGGGCTCTGAACCTCGCCGCCCGTGACCCCCCAGCCAGAGGTCGAGGCAGAGATCGAGGACGAGGACGGGATCAGTAGTATTTTTCATTTTTGCAATTTTTGTTGTTTTTTTTTCTTTATTTCCTTTGTATCTCCCTTCCGCATTCCTTCAAATCAGTGGGGACACTGATTGAGATAGTGTGGGAGCGGATCGTTATTTCCCTTTGCATTTCCCTTTCTCATGTTATTTCCCATTGTACTTTTTCTTTCGAATTTAAAGAAATTTTAACTTTCGGCAAATAAGCTCTTATATATATATTTATCTCCGTTACGTGAACTCCCCGCGTTTCATATGACTATACAAAGAAATCTTTAACCTTCTTACCTCAAAGCATCACGAGGACACGCCAAAGTTCAATCAAGTATGGAAATCCCGAGAAGAAAATTCTAACAACTCCATTACCGTCCTGACACCTTAGACCTCCAGTTTATGCGAGTCCGTTTTACTACCTACACGTACCGAAGTTTCAAGCTCCTACTCAAATGTAGTCCCCAGTAGTTTATACAAGCAGTCAGCACCATCTTAAATACTTCTAAGCAATGAAACCGATGCAAATAAGTGTGTGTGATCTCTAACTCAAAATGAAAAAAAAAATCATGAAGAAGAAAAGCCATATAGCATGAGTATAGAGACATGTTCCTTCTAAGTTAGGTGCTCCTCACCCGAGCATTTAGCCCAACGGTACAGAAAGTCTTTGGAAATCAATAGCATAAGCTTATGTGCAAAGAAGAATCGAAATAGAAAAGAGATCATAGCCACTAACAGGTTGACTTGCCTTGAAAGTATATGGATAACGGGCTTAATGTGACTGCGCCAGAACAAACCGGGTAAAACTTGTTGCAAGGAACTTGACGCCAAGCTGCGGTAGCATGATTGGAACTGGCTTGCATAAAAAGGAGGCCTTCGAAGACTTACAACTCAGTGTCAACACCGTATGTGTTTTGTTTCAATTTTAGTCTTGGCCTTCCTAACTTATAATTTGAGAAAAACCTTTCGCAAAGGAGAAGCGTGCCGCGTGTTTGCCACATTTTCAATTTTTCTAACTTGTACTTGAGGACAAGTAAAGATTCAAGTTTAGGGGAGTTTGATAACGCGAAAATATATCTATAAAATGACATGTGTTTTAACTAATGTTTGACCGGTTTCACTCTGAATTCGGGGCATTCCATGCTATTTGTCTAAGTATTATGCCGGTATTCGAAGAACATGTCCAAGCAAAGCAATATGAAGAAAAGGAGCAAAAACAAGTGAAAAATGGATGAAAAACCAAGTGGAAAACAACATAAATGAGCTTTACTGATGTGACGACCGTCACACAACCGTTACGCTCGTCATGCGTGTGACGACCGTCACACCTCCATGACGACCGTCATGCAGCCAGAACGTGCAGAATGAAGTCACGTGCAAAATTCCCCCCTTAAAGACCAAAAATGTGGCCACTAACTCCTACTTTTCTGCCTCGAACCCACTTTCTGAAGGAATAACCGTTAGATACTCTCCCTTTATAAAAGGAAGAGGTTGGGACCTGAAAAAGGGAGCCGCATTCAAGACAACAAAGTGCTGCCATTTCATCTTCAGAGCAACCTTACTGTTCTTATATTCTTATTTGTTTCTCTTTTCCTTCTCTGTATTCTTTGATATTTTGTAATTCCCATTTCCCTTGTACGATCAATTGGCACAAAGACTAGAATCCTGCCAACATTGTGGAGGATCTGCCCAAAGGCCAATTGGAATATTTACAGGTTTTCAATTTTAATCGTAATTGCAATTTTCATTATGATGCATGTTATTAATTACTGTTTTTATTTATGTATTACCATTTCTATTTCCATATCTAGCTAAATTACCGTAATCGATATGTAATAATAATTCAGACGGAATTTGATAACAATTGGCGTAGTCTTTCTCTTTTCAAAAACTCAGTTATGGTTCTAGTTTTTAATCAAAATTCTAAATAAACCTTTGTCACGACAGTGAGAAGCTATTTACGGTGGTTTCGCCACGACAGTGGGAAACCATATTAAGGTACGAACCAACAAGCGACAGCTGAGGCTAAGACCAGATAGTAAAAACTAGGCATTCGATTTAAAAACAGCGAAAGCACTTTAAAAAGGATTAGAACTTAGAGATTTTCAAAAGGTAACTCTAACCCCGAACGGGATAGCGACAGCATACGTTCCGCCTTAGAGTTGCGACTAGCGTCAACAACCATCGTGAGACAAAAGTCTTTAGATCACTATTTTCTTCTTAAACTAAGTTTGAAAACACTTAATACGCCAGTAAATTGTCAAATCCCCGAAGAACAAAGTTATTACATATCGATTCATAAATTTATATCTTAAGAAAAAACCTTAGTTCCCTTTAGTTTATGCATCTACTCTATTATTATTCAACTTGAAACCAAACCGACCTAGCTAAACACCGTAACACCCGATAATACTAGATTGATTACGAGTCCCTGTGGGATCGATATCTATTATTACTACGCGATAGACTGTGCACTTGCAGTCAGAATTGTTAGACATAGAAAGTCGCGATCAACTTCGGTTCAGGACCTCGATTACTTTGGCATCAATCCCATTGTGTGGATGTGAAGTATTTTGATGGGCTCCGGTTCTCTAGTAGAATCGATCCTATTGATGGGGATCTATGGAGGGTTGATGGCCCAGTGTCCATCGCGTTGTGATGATTGGTACCACATGCATTGAGTCTTGTTGCATTTGCATTTATGAGTCATTTGGAATAATTTATGATGTTGTGGCCTTTGAGGCCTATTGATGAATGTGAATGTGTTGAATATGATTATGATGCCATTTATATGTTGATTTTCATACATTGATTATTATAAACCGTTTTACTCACCCTGCCTGTTTGAATGTTACCTCCATGTGGGTAACGTGCAGATGACCAGGTTTAGCCGTGGACACCGTCGAGGTTATATTTTTGAAGTTTTGAGTTGTTAGCCTTTTTGGTTAACTTAGAGGGTCTTGCTCTGATATGTAACATCGGGTTGGGGTCTTTTGAGTTAAACTATGTTTTATTTGAGTTTATTTTGATTATTTTCCCCTATGAGGAAAACCTTGATTTATGCCTTTTGAGTTCCGCTGCTTTGTGCAATTTGATGTACATTAGGGAAAACCTGTTGTTTACGGAGCCTTGACCTATTTTGAGGATTTGGGAAATGTACGACCTTTTATGGTGCCTTTTATTGAATTTAATAATTTACTCTGATATGTGAATAAATGTGCCTTTTAATTGTGGATAGAAAAGGGTTAGATGGCGTGTTGAGGAACTGATCACCCTTAATCTCTTGTTGATAGTAGAGGGAGTTATGTTGGATGGGATAGACGTGTCTTGCAAGCTTAGATTGTGTGTGCAATGAATTGTTTTGAGTTAAGCTAAGTGCTTATGAATTATTTTGGTGAGTCAATGCCGGTTGGTGTTGAGATGTTTATTTTGATGGAAACTTTGAGTGTTAATGAAAGTGGGGAAGTTGGTGGTTTTCCAATTAATTATGATTGTCCGGACGTTTTTCCTGATGAGATAAGTGATTTACAGCCGGAACGTGAAGTGGAGCTTACGATCGACTTAGTTCTTGGAACTAGTTTGGTGGAAATGGCTCCATTTTGTATGTCCATACCAGAATCGAAGAAGTTGAAGAATCAACTCGAAGATCTGCTTGAGGAGAGGTTCTTTTGTCTGAGTGTGTCACTGTGGGGTGCACCAATTTTGTTAGTTAAGAAGAAAGAAGGTTCTAAGAGGATGGCTATGGATTATAGACAAGTGAGCAAGGTGACTATCAAGAGTAAGTGTTCACTTCCAAGGGTTGATGATTTGATGGATCAGTTGGTTGTTGCCAGTGTGTTCAGTAAGATAGATTTGAGATTTGGGTATCATCAGATTCGTGTTAAGGATGAAGATATTCAGGAGACTACTTTTAAAACAAGGTATGGACATAATGAGTATTTTGTGATGCCATTTGGTGTGACTAATGCACCATGTGTATTTATGGAGTATATGAACAGGATTTTCCATACTTATTTGGGCAAATTTGTGGTTGTGTTCAATGATGATATTTTGATATATTCGAAGAGTAAAGAGGATCGTACTGAGCATCTGAAATTGTGTTATCAGCGTTGAAAGAGAAGCAGTTGTATGCAAAACTGTCAAAGTGGGAGTTTTGGTTGAAGGAATTGAGTTCCTTGGTCATGTGATCTCGAGTAGGGTTTTTATTGAAAATTCGTTGAAGGATTTTTTCCAAGTTATCTTTTCCATTGACGCAGTGGACTAGGAAGGTTCAAGATTTTTTTTTGGATGCAAAGTGTAAAGAAAGTTTCAAGAGCTTTTGAGGAGGCTGACAACAGCTCATGTTTTGATTTTTCTGAATCTGGCAGAACCACTTGTTGTATAGTGTGATGCTTCGTTGATGGGATTGGTAGGTGTGTTGAGGAAACATCAGCAAGTTTAGCTTATGCTTTAAGGCAACTTAAAATGGATAAGAGGAATCATCTGATGCATGATTTAGGGTTGGGTGTTGTTGTGGTTGTGTCGAAGCTTTGGAAGCTTCATTTGTTTGGTTTGAGATTTGAGATGTTTAGTGATCATAAGAGCTTAAAGTATTTGGTTGATTAGAAAGAGTTGAATATGAGGCAGTGGAGATGATTGAGACTTCTGAAGGATTATGCTTTTAGTTTGAATTACCATTCGGATAAAGCAAACGTAGTAGTTGATACATCGATTTGGAAATCTTTGCATATACCGATGATGATGGTAAAAGAGTTAGAACTGATTGAGCAATTTCGTGATATGAGTTTGGTTTGCGAAGAGACTTCTTATGGAGTTAAGCTTTGTATGTTGAGGCTTACTAGTGGTATTCTTGATGAGATTCGAGGAGGTCAAAAATATGATTTGAGTTGGTATATCGGTTGAATATGATGAATCAAAGTCGAAGAGCTGATTTTCGGATTAATGGGAATGGTATCACGAGACGTCGTGATAGAGTTTGCGTTTTAGATATTGTTGAGTTGAAAAAGAGTAATTATTGAGGAAGGACATTTAAGTGGATTGAGTATCCATACCGGTGCTATGAAGAGGTACCATGATTTAAGGAAACTGTTTTGGTGGCCAGGGATGAAGAAAGAAGTGGTTGAGTTTGTGTATGATGGTTAGACTTGTCAGAAGTCGAATACTGAACATCAGAGACTATTGGGTCTGATGCAACCTTTGAATATTCCAGAGTGGAAATGGGATAGTATTTCCATGGATTTCGTGTCGGGTTTGCCGAAGACTGTGAGATAGATATGATTCGATTTGGGTGATTGTGGATAAATTGACTAGATCAGCTCATTTCTTACCAATGAGGATTAATCGTTCTATGCTGAAGCTGGTTGTGATGTATATTGAGGAAGTTGCGAAGTTATATAAGATATCATCGAGTATTGTGTCTGATAGAGATCTGAGATCTTCATCGAGGTTTTAGGATAGTTTGTAGACGCTTTGGGTACCATGTTGAGATTGAGTTTTGCTTATCATCCGCAGACGGATGGACAGACAGAGAGAACTATCCAGTCTTTAGAGGATTTGCTGAGAGCTTGTGTGTTGGATCAAGGTGGATCGTGGGATAGTCATTTGTCGTTGGTTGAGTTTACCTACAATAATAGTTATCATTCTAGTATTGGAATGGCACCGTATGAGGCTTTTTATGGTAGGAGGTGTAGGACTCCTTTGTGTTGGTATGAGTCAGGAGAGAGTGATGTACTCGGACCTGAGATTGGGCAAGAGACGACTGAAAAGATCAAGATGATCCAAGAAAGACGACAGCATCGCAGAGTCGTCAGAAAAGTTAACATGATAAGAGGAGGAAAGCACTTGAATTTCAAGATGGGGATCACGTGTTGTTGAGAGTTACGCCGGTAACTGGTGTTGGCCGAGCTTTGAAGTCTAGAAAGCTCACACCTTGTTTTGTTGGTCTATATCAGAGTGGCACGGCGGAAGAGTGAGAGAATTAGCATGTTAGGCTGTTTTACCGCTGTCGCTTGCGAAATTGCATGATATGTTTCATGTGTCTAAGTTGAGGAAGTACATTCCAGATATGTCACATATGATTCAGACGGATGATGTACGAGTGGGAGATAATTTTATTGTTGAAGCGTTGCCAGTTCGAATTGGTGAACGAGGAGTGAAGCAACTATGAGGTAAAGAGGTTGCCTTGGTAAAGGTATTGTGGAGAGGACCAGCTGGAGAAAGTTGGATTTGGGAGCGTGGAGATCAGTTGAGGGAGTCATACCCGACTCTATTTCCTTGAGCTAATTTTCGACGGCCAAAATTGTTTTAAGTGGGGGAGAGTTGTAACACCCCAAATATTATGGGAATATTTAATTTACTTTATTTAAATGAGAATATTCACGTTTTGGTGTTTTTCGATGATTTTTTGGAATATTAAGAATTAATGGAATTTGGGTTATTTATTTTGAATAATAATATATAATATGAATATATTAATATTATTATTAATTAAAATAAATATAAGTGAAATAAGGGCAAATTGGACAATTAAGAGGAGTTAGTGAGGATAATATGGGAAAAGCCCAATTGTGAGGCCCAAGTCTAGGTTTAACAAGAAGGAAATTGTGATGGAATTAGGAGTCATTTGTTAGACCGTGAGGAGAATTGAGGCCAGAGCTCTGAGAAGGAAGATTGGAGGCAAAAGCTTCGGAGGATTCCCGGAAATATTTGAGAAGGTTTTGATCGACAATTAAGGTATGGGGAGTATTGCCTTCATGATTTTCAATGTGTAAATTCAATATATTTAAGGTTGATATAAGGGTTTAAGGGATTTTGGGGTTGATAGTAAGAAAAAGGGATTTTGGCCTTCGTGGCCTAAATCTAGTATTGAGATGTTAACCATGGAAATTCATTGGAGTAAAAGGGAAACTAGGCCTTCGTGGCCAAAACTCTGATTAGACATTGGTCTAACCCTGTAGGGAGATTTGATAGTGAGAACTCTGATGGTTGTGGTGTAGTGGTAAGTATTCCTGAGAGTTTGAGGGTAGAGATGAGAAATAGTGATCTTTGTCCTTCGTGACCTAAATTTGGGGAAAAAAAAAACCTTAGGCCTTCGTGGCCAAAACTATGATTTGAACCTGTCTGACCCTGAAGGGATAAGAATATTAGACAGTGAGCAACTCTGATGCCTTTGGGGAAATTGTAGGGAAATTTGTGATTTAGGGCGTAAATGTGATACGGGATTGAACTTATATCCCTTAATTTTAAAGGTTTTAGGCATAATCTTAAAATAATGATTAGATGGTTTAATTGTGTTAAAATTATAAATTTACTTGAGATAATTATAATGTTGAGTGGGTTGTAATTTTATGAGAGTTTGGGTTTTTACAGAATCGAAATCGGAGGTCCGAAAGGCCTCCAACAGTGAAAAACGCAGAAAATTGCATGTTGTCCGTCACGATTGTCCATGTTTTCGGTCGAAATCGTTTTGGACGTAACGTTTGATCCGTAAGTCTGTTTTGACCCCCGTTCGAAGTGTTAGAAAGCTAATGAACATGGCTATGACATAGTATAAATAAGATAGTTGATTGTCTAATATTTTTATGAGATTAAATACGTTATTGTATGATGATTATCATGATGAGCTATGGTGACATGATGTATGATGATGATTATTATGATGAGCTATGATGACATGATGTATGATGATGATTATTATGATGAGCTATGATGACATGATGTATGATGATGATTATTATGATGAGCTATGATGACATGATGTATGATGATGATTATTATGATGAGCTATGATGACATGATGTATGATGATGATTATGATGATGAGCTATGACGTTTGATGATGATGAATATGATGAACGATGATGCGCCTATGATGTTATTATGAGGATGATTTGTGACGTATGCATCATGCATTCATGTGCATCCGAACTTCGGTTCAGGACCTCGATTACTTTGGCATCAATCCCATTGTGTGGATGTGAAGTATTTTGATGGGCTCCGGTTCTCTAGTAGAATCGATCCTATTGATGGGGATCTATGGAGGGTTGATGGCCCAGTTTCCATCGCGCTGTGATGACTGGTACCACATGCATTGAGTCTTGTTGCATTTGCATTTATGAGTCATTTGGAATAATTTATGATGTTGTGGCCTTTGAGGCCTATTGATGAATGTGAATGTGTTGAATATGATTATGACGCCATTTATATGTTGATTTTCATACATTGATTATTATGAACCGTTTTACTCACCCTCCCTGTTTGAATGTTACCTCCATGTGGGTAACATGCAGATGACCAGGTTTAGCCGTGGACGTCGTCGAAGTTATTTTTTGAAGTTTTGAGTTGTTAGCCTTTTTGGTTAACTTAGAGGGTCTTGCTCTGATATGTAACATCGGGTTGGGGTCTTTTGAGTTAAACTATGTTTTATTTGAGTTTATTTTGATTATCTTCCCGTATAAGGAAAACCTTGATTTATGCCTTTTGAGTTCCGCTGCTTTGTGCAATTTGATGTACTTTGGGGAAAACACGTTGTTTACGAAGCCTTAACCTATTTTGAGGATTTGGGAAATGTACGCCCTTTTGTGGTGGCTTTTATTGAATTTAATAATTTACTCTGATATGTGAATAAATGTGCCTTTTAATTGTGGGTAGAAAAGGGTGTTTCATGGTTGCCTTGTTTGCTTTGATGTTTTGATCTTTCATTTTGTTGATTTGAGTTTATGACTTGTGTGTCATTGATGTATGTCTCATGTTTGCATATTCATTGTTGTTGGTGTTTATGTTTCTCTCATATCTTTTCATCTTTCATGACTTGTTTAAGCCTTTCTTTCTATTTTCATCTGTGATTGATTAGTGATGTGTTTACTTGTGTTTGTTCACATGATCCCTTAGGATTCCTAGTCCCTCTGTTTAAGATGGGAGTATGAGAGACATTAGGCTTTCAATCCTTTGTATGACAACATTAGGTAGACTTCCCTTTCATCCCAACTTTAGAACCACTTTGTATGACAAAATTAGGGTTCTCAGTCCCCTTTAGTGTCCTTGTGTCTTCTCTTCTCACCTCAAACTTCCCTAAGACACATAATAAAGAATGACAAGTGTTGTATGCTACGAGACTTAAGTACATGAGAAATGATAAGCGGGGAGGTCTCTCTTCACTTGTCTAGAGTGTTTAGCATATGCCTTTTGGGCGATATGCGACGCATTCGCTCTTGTGTCATAGTCTTTAGTGCAACATAAGTCTCCAATCAATTCAATCTACTTCTTCTAAAACTCACAAACAAAATTCAAACCTTTTCATCCTTTGGGATTGTTTAAAACTTCACTTTCAAAAAGAGTACGTTACTTTTACGTTCTACCGCAAACAAGCATCGTCCCTAACTGCTGGAATTGGAACTTAGCGTCACTCATAAAAATACTTAGCCAACTTGTGGTCCCGTAGTTTCCCGAACTACGTTTGCTCTGATTTCTCATACCAGATGAGGATATGTAGGCACAAGACGGTGATTTCTTGGCAAGCAACCTTTCCCCCATCACCCGTAGTTCCCAAACTACGTTGACTCTGACTTTCCCATTTCACGAGGGAATACGTAGGCATAGGGAGGCGATGTCCTATCGAGTCTCTCTTCTTTTCTTTTCCCCCTGTTTAGCAGTAGATTTTAGATAGTTTTCACCCATAGATTAGACAACAAGCATGGATCTCATTGAGTACAACGGACGTGAGGGGTGCTCATACCTTCCCCTTGCGTAACCGACTCCCAAACCCAAGATTTGATTGCGATGACCTTGTATTTTCCCGTTCTCTCAGGTTTTCTTTGATTATTTCCTTTCCCTCTCTTTGGGATAAATAACATTCAGTGGCGACTCTTCTGTTTGTTTCTGTCGGCCCCCTTTTCGTAGTTGCGACAGCTGGCGACTCTGCTGGGGACCCTGTTTCCCTATGCGAGTCAATCCTAGCGCTTGTGTGTTTTCTTTGTGGGTGTGTATATTTGTGGATGTGTATTTGGGTGTATGTATGTTGTATTTTTACATTATTGCATTTGCATTTTATTTTTCGCACTTTACCATTATTATCATACTGCTGATGTGTTATTGGATGGGATGTTCCATTGAGAGATAAGCCCAATACCCAGGCTTGAGTACACATCTAGTATTAGTATGGAGAGTAGTGTGGGCTTGCATGTTTGGCATGCAATAACCCTCATGAAATTCACGTTCAGGCGAGGTTTTCCTTGAAGACATCCTGTCATGTATGTCTCAGAGAGGTGAAAGGATGTTGGATCTAAAAATTAACGACTCTGGAGACTGTTCATTGGGAAGTTAGTTGAGGCATCCTCGTTTGACCATGATGACAAACTAGAAATGGTGAATATATCATTGTTTCTCGACTTGAGAGTCCGTGATACTGACAACCTGCATAGGATGTTGTACCTTGTCAGAGATTAAGTTTTACCTGTGAGTGGGAAGGGTTTTGCAGGAAACTTGACCTTCAACCAACCCAGTTTTCTGGTTTCCTCATCAGTGCAGACTTTTGATCTTTGATATTGTGGGTTTCTATCACTTTGGTGCTTTAGTATTCTGGTATTCTGGTATTGTCTTGCCGAAGCAGAGTTCTGGTCCAACTCAGTCAGCAGCATAGCAGTCTTGATCCCTTGTTTGCATCTGCATTTTCATCTGCATATTAACATTTACATGTATGTGTGATTTCAGGTTCCCATTTTCTCTTTGATTCTAGTGATCTGATTCGCTGTTAACATGGAGCTTGGATTGAAAAGGACTATCACCTACAAATTCCCGATGCCAGAGTTAGGACCTTTATTTGGTCTCATTTCTATGGTTGATCATGGTGTCATTGAAGACTTCAAAAAAGACTATGGGAAGATCTTGAGTTTTGTCCGTAAAACCTTAAGATATGAACTAGGAGCCATCCATACTTTGCTGCAGTTCTATGATCCTCAATTACGCTATTTCATTTTCCCTGGCTATGTTTTAGTTCCTACTTTGGAGGAGTTTGCTTTTCTGGTGGGAGTCCCGATCTTAGAGGAGATGCCTTTCTTTCATTCTAAGAAGGAACCTGACCTGACAAAGTTGGTCAACGCTCTTCATCTGAACAAGTCTGAGTTAGATGGTAATATGGTTTGGAGAAATGGGGTTTCTGGTTTTCCATTGTCTTTCTTGGTGGGCAAGGCTCAGCATTTTGCTAAAGAGGGTTGTTGGGTGGTCTTCAACGCTATTCAAGCCTTATGCATTTATGGCATAGTTCTGTTTCCCAACATACCAAACTTTGTTGATATGGATGCTTTCCATATTTTCGCTTCCAGGAATCCTGTACCTACTCTTCTGGGAGACGTGTACCATTCAATACATTACAAGAATGAGAAGAGAAGAGGGAAGAATGTTTCTTTTTGTGCACCACTCCTTCATAAATGCTTTATGGAGCATCTTCCTCGGATTGGAGCTTTTGTTAATACGTCGGGTACATTGGATTGGTTAGAAAGACTCATGGGTTTGACATTTGAGAATATAGTCTGGTTAAATAGAGATCTGCTCGGCATGGAGATCATCTTTAGCTGTGGAAATTTTCCTAATGCTCCTCTGATAGGAAGAAGAGGTGGTATCAATTACAACCTTTCTCTTGATATTAGGCAGTTTGGTTACGCTTTAAAAGGGCCCCCGAAGGAGGAGGAAATATAGGAATCTTTATATTTCACATGAGCAGCTGACTGTGATACTTTAGCCAGGATAAAGAAGGCTTGGGGAAGAATTCATCAGAGAGGAAAATTTTCTTTGGGTAAGGGTTGTTGCACCCTAAAATTTGACCAACCGGTTCTCCTATCTGGTTCATGGTTCAGTTCGTATTCGCAAATCAGATGCATGACATTTGTGCACAGACAGAGGATATCAGAGTTACAGCTTGGTTTTCATTTACCGGATATTTCAGATCCAGTCTAGATAATCAGGGTTTTATTTTCGGGAAATTGTGCGCTTCTCGGTGTTTGCAGCTCACATGGTGGTTTTTGGGATATTCTGATGCCCGGGGGTCTACTGTTTGCTTCGATCTGGTCGCACGCTCTTTTATGTTTTTCAGGTTTGGGCCATCATTTTCGTGTGGGCCCAGCAGATTTTTGGAAGCCCAATCAAGTCCATCAGTGCATTTTTGTCCATTTGGTCCAGAGAGCGCCACTTGTCCATATATAAATGATGCCACGCGTTCATCAAGGGGACTACCACCTCACAACTCTGAATTCCCACCAGCTGCCACGTATCACCCCACTATCTCTCCCTCTCTCTCCACATCACGCCACGCGTCCTCCATGCACCATCACTGAGACACTTGTCTCCACCTAGCCCTCACCGGAGCACCCCTACCGCCGGCCATGCAAACGCCGGCCGGATCACTCCCCTCCACCGCAACGGCCACCGGAGACCGTTGAAGACGCCGAAAACTGCAAATGAACTCCAGAATTCGTCCAACACCTTGCATCTTCATCTTCTACCTCCGATCTTCAACAATAATCACCGTTCCTCTTCATCCATAACTCGCCGGAAAAGTCACCCGTGGCCGGAAACTTCATAGGCCTTCATCAAAGTTTCCAGAAATTCTTCAAACCTTCATTGTTCTTCACGTTTCCAGCACCTCCAAGATCCGTCTGTTTTCCAGAATCATTGTCTCCATTTGTTCTTGAGTTTTTTTCCAGATCTTCATAGAACTGGACGTGTTCTTCATTTCTCGTCCAAGAACCTCGAGCAATCTCCAGCAACACCTTCAATCTTCCTCCATTTCCAGATCGTGAGAACATTCAAGAACGTCCAAGCAACTCCAAAGACCTTCAACCTCCATCAACCTTCATCGTTCCCAGATTTTCTCCCATTCATCTTCGTATACACGGTGTTCGTCAATTCCCAGAGCATTCAACAAGCTCCACCAACGGTATTTTCCAGATCTCCATTGAAGGCCTCAAGAACTTCGTCGTCTTCAACAGGCGTTCTCCAAAAATCTCATCGTCTCCGAGGCTTCGCTCCAGGTTTGTTTCTTCTCGCCTCCATTGTTGTTCTTTCGCGAATTTAGGGCTTTTGTTTTGAGTTTTGAATGATTAGATTTGCTGATGAGGGTTGAGTGGATCTGAGTATGGTAAGGGTATTTTGTTTAAGATCCGTGAGAGGGTTTTGAGAGGGAATTGTCGCTACGCGAAAAATGACACAGAGTCGCCACCGGATTTTATTTATCCCACGGGGGGAAAGGGAAATAGCGATAAAACCTTTGGGAAAAGAGCGTGGTCATCGCAACCAAGTCTTAGGGTTCGGGAGTCGGTTATGCGAGGGGAAGGTATTAGCACCCCCTCGCATCCATCGTACTCGATGGGAACCTCCTGGGTTATTTCGCGTGAATGGGTGTTTTATTCTAAAAGTTTGCTTGTTTAAGGAAAAGAGGGATTGGTTTATTTATTTTAATGCTCGCCAAGGATTGTGGCCCTTGTGCCTACGTATCCTCACTTAAAAGAAGTGAAGAATCAGAGCTCCGTAGTTCGGAGGCTTTATGAAATTGTTGTTTGTTGGTTGATTTTATACCTTGAAAAAGGTTTTTTTGGATTGACGCCCTAAGGCAAAAATAGTTTGATGAGTTGATGTTGTTTTTAGTATTTTTTTGAAGAAAATGTGTTCTTGACTAGGATTATACAAAAGACTTTGGATAGAGATGAATGTCTCGAATAACCAAGTCGAGCGCCTTGTATTCGAAACATTCGGAATGAGTGTAGGAGGGTTCCATTCTCATTCCTTCTCCACCACTTTAAAGTTCATGGTGCATAATTCCAATCATATATTTTATTGTGTTTTTTTTGTATTTTTATGCGAAAAGAGAAACACTTGACGTTGGATCAAGATTTATTGCTTGTAAAGATATTTGAAGTGATGCGATTTAGGTCGATGGCGGTGCACAAGGCATCCGACTTACATGGTCAAAAATGGCTCGATAAAATCGAGAGTTTACTTTTAAAAATAGTTTTTGGAAACAAAGGTCAACAAGGGCCATAACAATATTCACATACAAACATCATACAAACATAAGCCACACGGCTCAAAAAAATTGAGCCACATGGGATATGATTCCTAAGTGGAAGCCTCCTAGTACTTTCCCGAGGAAGGCACTATGGGTCTGTTCACTTAGTTCCCTTAGTTCATCTAGGATTTCTTAAGTATCCAATGATGTTGGAGCCTTCATGTGAGTTTAGTTTCTCCTGAGGAGGAATGTAAACTGATCATAGTTGTTGAGCCACATGGGATATGATTCCTAAGTGACAGCCTCCTAGTACTTTCCCGGGGAAGGCACTATGGGCCTGTTCACTTAGTTCCCTTAGTTCAGGTAGGATTTCTCAAGTATCCAATGATGCCGGAGCCTTCATGTGAGTTTAGTTTCTCCTGAGGAGGAATGTAAACCGATCACAGTTGTTGAGCCGCATAGGATATGATTCCTGAGTGGTAACCTCCTGGTACTTTCCTGAGGAAGGCACTATGGGTTTGTCTGCTTAGCTCCCTTTCTTTGGTAAGCTTATTTTGAAGCTTGGAGATTGGGATTGATTTCTCTTATGTAGGTTTTGATTAGGGTTTTGCTTAGATATTTGATTAGGGTTTTGCTTAGAGATTTGATTAGGGGTTTTGCTTAGAGTTTGGCATAGGGCTTTGCTCAGGGGTTTGATTAGGGTTTTTGTTTAGGGATCCTGCTCAGGGTTTTGGTTTAAGCTTTGGATAGGAGTTTGTCAGGCTGGTTTGCCTTCTCTTGGTATTGTTTGACTTGTGTGGTGTTGTGCTGCATTAGACTTAGGGGTTCATCTAGATATTTCTGAGGTAGGTGCATCTTAGAAGTAGGCTTTGTGTGCATAAGAAGTTGAGGTGGTCCTCCTTCTGCTTGTTTGTTATTGAGTGGCTTTGCTTGTTGGTATTTGGTAGAGCTGAGCTCCCTTACCTCTGTGGTTTGCGGCCTTTGCGCCTTGCTTGTTTGGTTGTTGCATTCATGCATATCTCCAGTATTTCTTTACTTTGCAGTTGACTCCTGTTTGCTGTTCAGTCCTGTTGCCATGATCCCTTAGGAGCTCTAACTTCTCCGCTGCGGAGGGGTTATGATAGACATTAGGATGGTCAACCAGGCATGATAACAGTAGGTAGATTCCCCTTTTTCAACCATAGTTTTAGGGTATCTTTTCCCTTTCTCAATAGAAAAACCCTTGAGTAGCTTGTGTCGTAGTTAACCGAACTACAGCTGCTCTGATTTCTCGTACCAGATGAGAATATGTAGGCATAGGATGCGATATCCTAGCGAGCACACTAACAACTAACCTTTGTTCTCTCGCTGCTGTGCGATCGAGACTTTCCCGCTGACTAGTATCCTTCTCTCTTGCCCTAGTGCATTTGAGACCAGACCATAGTTGTAGGTTCCCGAACCTTTGAAACCAGTTTATTGTCTCACTGCTGTGTGAGAGCGCCCAGTTTAGCCGTAGCTAGTCGAACTACGTTTGCTCTGATCTTCCATGCTGTGTGGAAGTACGTAGGCACAGGACGCGATGTCCTGGCGAGCAACCTTTCCCCTGTCTAGACGTAGGTAGTCGAACTACGTTGACTCTGACTTTCCCATTGCACAAGGGAGTACGTAGGCCCAGAACACCGTATGTTCTGTCGAGTCCTGTCCTTTTCTTTTCTTTTCAGACTGACCATTAGCGTAGATAGATAAACACACCCTTTTCCTTATAAACACCAAGCGTGGATTCCATCGAGTACGATGGACGTGAGGGGTGCTAATACCTTCCCCTTGCGTAACCGACTCCCGAATCCAGGTTTTGGTTGCGATGACCATACCTTTTCCCGTCTTTGCGAGGTTTACTTCGAGCGTTTCCTTTCCCGCTCTAAGGGATAAATAACGCACGGTGGCGACTCTCCTGTCAACCGGCGCCGATTTTCGCAGTAGCGACAGCTGGCGACTCTGCTGGGGACTTATAGCATCTAGGGACTTTTCCCATCCCTTATGCTGGGACCGTTTCCCATCCCCTACGAGAGTCAATCCTAGCGCTTGGGTGTTTATCTGTTGGGTGTTGTGCATATGTGTTTTATCTTTCCGCACTTTACTTTCCTGCACCTTTACCTTTCCGCATTTACTTTCAGCACTATATTATTATGATTATTGTTGTGGGAGAGGGAGGTTACTGTGAGTGAGAAGCCGGACCTGGGCTTGAGTATGCACCTAGACATAGTTGTGGAGAGTAGTAGACGAACCTGTCTGCTGAGCAGGCACAGTTCCCTACGAAATCTGCGCTCAGACGAGGTTCTCGCAGAGGTGCTCCTTTCCGGTCCTGAGGATCTGAGGGGAGTCCAGACGTGAGGATTGTCGACTCTGGGGACCGATCATTTGGAAGTCAGCTAAGTGAGGCCTCTTCATGACTTGATGATGCCACTCCTTCTGGGAATCGTATCGTCACTCATGAAAGTCTGTGACGCTGATGACCGCATAGGATGTCGTACCTTTGTCCGTGGATTAGGTCCATACCTGTGAGGGGGTGGGTTATTGCAGGAAAACTGGCCTTCAGAAACCATGATTCAGTATTTATCAGACGATGTTCTTGATTCATCTCCGGGTGTGTTGTTTGGATCAGATGGATTTCTTGTTTGAGGTTGATACTATTATCAGATGGATTTCTTGTTTGAGGTTGATACTATTATCAGATGGTTTTCTCGTCAGATACAGAGGTTCAGATGGATTTCTTACCAGGGGATTGATATCTTGAGTATCAGATGATAGCCGGTATCATGAGGTTCTGGTGACTGTGGTGGTTTTCTGTTCTTGATATCACAGAGATGTTCCTCTTCAGGCTACAACATAGCCCCTGTGTTCACTGATTGCATCATTTATCATATTGCATTATTGCATCACCATTTGCATCCAATGCACACATGCACGTTAGCATTTTTTGTATTCTGTCTGCATAAATCATACTGCATAGCATTTCTCTAGCTGGCCAGAGCACTTATCCAGCCTTTGTTTTCACCAGAGGGTGATTCTCGGGGATTGTTCGAGGCAAGAGTGAAGTGTTGAAGACGACCAAGGGGCTGAAGCAGATTTGGGAATCAAGCAGTGTAGTCAGTTACAGGTAATTGGTAGCTATGTCTGAAGGCAATCTCCAGTCTCCTAACACTTTGACAGGGTTTACTATGGCGTCCAACCTTCGGTATGATTCTATGGAAGACTTCCCGCAAGCAAACAACGTTACTGCAGACCAAGTTGTACAGCCTACTGTTGAGAACCGAGATCGACATGAGCAGTTCGTTGCCAGAAATGAACATCCTCCTCCTGTTAGCAATCAAGGTGTTATTTTCCCTGAGAGGAATCCACACATATATATCCCAGTAGCCAGGACTGTAAACTCAAGAGCTCTTGAAAGTGGTAGAAGGTTCCGAGCATTGGAAGAAAGAGTTAAAGCTTTGGAGGTCAAAGACGCTGTTAACCTGAATGCTGTAGACATGTGTTTGGTTCCTGACCTGGTGTTGCCTTATCAGTTCAAAGTGCCGCCATTTGAAAAGTACACGGGAGTTAGCTGTCCGAAGCTGCATTTGATGATGTTCTGTCGAAGAATGACTGCGTTTGTGCGAAATGACAAATTAATGATCCATTGCTTTCAGTATAGCCTGACTGGGGCATCTTTGAAGTGGTATGTGCAGTTAGAGAGTAATCAGATTCGATCATGGGTGGATTTAGCCAGAGCTTTCATGAAGCAGTATGATTACAACCTGGATACGGCTCCTAGTCTCGTACATCTGCAAGAATTATCTCGGGCAGAGAATGAATCATTCAGAGGGTATTTGCAAAGATGGAAAGAATTGGCTGCTAGTGTTCAACCACCGCTTCAGGAAAGAGAAATGGTTGACATCTTCTTGGGTACTCTGAAAGGCCATTATTATGACAAATTGTTCGGTTGTACAAGCTTCGTGGGCCTGATGAGAGTGGAGGAGCTTGTTGAGAGAGGACTCAAGAGTGGGAAGCTTCGAGATGCTCCTTATATCCCAGTTGATAAGAATGAGTCAGTTGTCAGTTCTCAAGGAGAGTGGGAAGAAGGAAATGACGTCGTCTCAGAATCTCTAGCATCTCAGGATCTGTTTTCAGACACTTCAAGTCTACGGTCATCCTGTCGTCGATCGCGTCAGCACGCCCAACGAAGACCAAGGAAACCTGAAAGGCAGTTTACTCAGCTACCGGTGTCGTACAGTCAGTTGTTGCCAGATCTGGTCAGAAGTGGATTGATCGTGCCGAAAGAGACTACTCCAATGATTCCACCATATCCTCCAGGTTTTGATGCCAGCGCCCGCTGTGAGTACCATGCTGGGGCACAGGGGCATTCAACGAATGATTGTAAGGTGCTTAGAAGTCAAATTCAGGATTTGTTAGACTCTAACCAGATTTTCATCATGCCCCAAGGATTTGTTCAGATTAACGATTCTCCGTCGTCCAATTGTGTGGGTTCATCAGTTAATGTCATGGAAGACTCCACGGGAAGTGTGTGCTCTGAAGATTGTCAATCGGAGAGTTCAGTGGAATATGGGAGAAGTTTCTAGAGGTTTCCGTGCCGGATGTCGCATCTGTTTTCTCTGCCTAATCTGTTTAGCTTTTGTGCATTATTGTTGCTGACCACCACCAGGAGTGTTGGCTGGGGTCATTGTATTCGTACTCATTTGCGCTTACGTGTTGATTTTGTTGGTTGTACATGTGTGGGCAGTGTTCGTCTGGGTGCTTATAGTTTGAGTTTCTCTTTGTCTTGTCATGAATATGTGTTTGCTTTCTGCGTTGCATCATCATTTAACAGGTACATCAGAACCGTGGGTCTTATTTCCTCATCGTCCAGTTTGTTGCAGGAATTCCTTCAGGGATATGGAACAGAATCAGGTTGAATTGATTGAAGTCCGAAGCCAGCTGGGGAAGATGATGAGAGACATGCAAGAGATGCGTCTGGAGCAGAAGATCCTCAAAGAGGAAAATAGTCAATTGAAGACCCAAATGAGTTTGATCATGGAGGTTGTCAAGAATGTGCTTAGGAAGGAGGATGATCAGCTATTTGAAGCCGCGGTGAAGAAGCTCATGCCCCCTGTGCCTGTGGAACCTGAGCAGCAACAAAAGATACACCCGGCTCAACGGAGGATTCAGGAGGGGAAGCCAAAGAGGATATTTGAAAGGCAGTTTACTCAGCTACCGGTGTCGTACAGTCAGTTTTTGCCAGATCTGGTCAGAAGTAGATTGATCGTGCCGAAAGAGACTAATCCAGTGATTCCACCATATCCTCCAGGTTTTGATGCCAGCGCCCGCTGTGAGTACCATGTTGGGGCACAGGGGCATTCAACAAATGATTGTAAGGTGCTTAGAAGCCAGGTTCAGGATCTGTTAGACTCTAGCCGGATTTTCCTCACGCCCCAGGGTTTTGTTCAGATTAACGATTCTCCGTCGTCCAGTTGTGTGGGTTCGTCAGTTAATGTCATGGAAGACTCCACGGGAAGTGTGTGTTCTGAAGAATGTCCAACGGAGAGTTCAGTTGAATATGGGAGAAGTTTCTAGAGGTTTCTGTGTCGGGTGTCGCATCTGTTCTCTCTGCCCAATCCGTTTAGCTTTTGTGCACTAGTATTTGCTGACCACCACCAGGATTGTTGGCTGGGGTCATTGTATTCGTACTCATTTGTGTTTACGTGCTGCTTTTGTTGGTTGTACACGTGGGGGAGATGTTTGTCTGTGTGCTTATAGCTTGAGTTTCTCTTTGTCTTGTCATGAATATGTGTTTGCTTTCTGCTTTGCATTAGCATTTAACAGGTACATCAGAACCGTGGGTCTTACTTTCTCATCGTCTCAGTCTGTTGCAGGAATTCCTTCAGAGATATGGATCAGAATCAGGTTAAACTGATTGAAGTTCGAAGCCAGCTAGGGCAGATGCTGAGAGACATGCAAGAGATGCGTCTGGAGCAGAAGATTCTCAAAGAGGAAAATAGTCAGCTGAAGACCCAAATGAGCTTGATCATGGAAGTCGTCAAGAATGTGCTTAGGAAGGAGGATGATCAGCTATTTGAAGCCGCGGTGAAGAAGCTCATGCCCCCTGTGCCTGTGGAACCTGAGCAGCAACAAAAGATACACCCGGCTCAACGGAGGATTCAGGAGGGGAAGCCAAAGAGGATATTTGAGGCGCCACCTACAACGTATGCTGAGCTCTTGCAGACTTTATTGAGGTTCAAAAAGGTTGAAAAGAGAACGTTGGAACCATCCACAGGAGCGTTTCCTTATGGGTACGATGCCAATAAGCAATGTGAGTTTCATTCTGAGGCACTCGGGCACGACATCGAAGGTTGTCATGCTTTTAAGCACAAGGTTCAAGACCTGATTGACTCGAAAGATATTGAATTCTCGCCGAGCGGCGTAGCTGTACGTATTGCTCCTATCCCAGTTGATGTTAAGATGAAGGATGCTTCTAAAGCTGCAGTAGGTCAGAAACGTATCCTGGACTCCATGGTGTCAGAATCTCCATGCCCACAACTTTTGCCTATTCCTAGGGCAGATCTGAGAAAGAAAATGGCTAAGCATAAGGAGTGCCTTAATCAGTGCGGTGAAAGGCAAGAAACCGATGTTGTATTTGCTACGAAGGTTGTTCAACAGTCAACCCGGTACCAGCGACAACAGCAACGATCTCAACAGTGGAAGAGGCAACAGCCTACCAATCAGCGAGGAGCTCAAAATCAGAGGCCGTTGAGGGTATTTAGTGCGCCTCCGATGCCATATGCCGAACTTCTTCAGGTGTTGCTACGATTGCAGTTGGTTGAGAAGAGGAAGTTAGCCCCGCTGACAGGTACCCCTCCAGCAGGTTATGATATCAAGGAGCACTGTGATTTCCATTCAGGAGAACAGGGGCACAACATTGAAGATTGTCTGGCCTTCAAGCATAAAGTACAGGACCTACTTGACATGCAACAATCAACTTCGGGCAGGAAGGGCCCAAAATCATCTGAATGAGGAGAAGGGGCTCTATAATTTGGTTGGGTCGCTGAAAGCAGATCAGGACAATGTCGGGTTGCCTCTAATAACTGATTGTGAAGATAGCTGGTTCAGCAGCAGGACAGATGTGAAAGCCCGACTCTAGGAAGCTGGCATTTTTCTGTGTTTTATCTTGTCATTTCTTTACGCTTGTAGTTCCTCTCCTGTTTAATTTGCAATCTTGTTTGTAAAACTTGTTGTTTTCATTCAATTGATGATAATGAAATAAATATGCATGTTTTGATTGAATCCATTCGTGTTCACTAATTGTTTTACAAATGCCCAACGCCTAGTTAAGAGGAATCTGGGGAGGATGACGAAAATGAACGACGTGCGACTTCCGATATTGTATGCTTTTGAAATAAAACCTGTTGATGATGTACAGGCATTGTTTCGAATCCCTAAACACCGGAGTTATAAGGAAGATAATCCCTTGTCACCCCCTTTGAGCCTCGTAGTAGGAGTTCTTTCTGTGAATGAAAAACCCTCAATCTTAACCTGGGACAGGGTAGGTGTTGGCTAATTTGACCGAGCGTTCAAGTTGCAAAAGGAGTGTCCGTTCGAGGATCAATCATACCTCTAGAGGTCGTGCCTAAAAAACCACAATGGTTAAATCAAGAGTGAGACAATCACATTATTCTCCAATGAGTCAAGCAACCAGTGTCACACGACTTGTTCGAAAAAAGAGAAAGCGAAGAAAGAGGAAAAAATCAAAAGCCCGCTAAGTCAAGAAAAGAAAACAGTTGACTTAGGCAAAAATGAGGGCATCCCGCTGGACTCAAAAAACCAAAAGAACTCAAAAGAGTCAGTCCAGGAAAAAGTTAGGGATATAAGAAAACGGAAAAAGGAAAAAGAAAAGGATTAAAAAAAGAAGAAAAATCCTCGGATCAAATACGAGTCGTGTGACCCTAGGTGTCAAAGACGAAGAGTGAGTGGCTGTCACTCCGAAAACTCATGGTTTCCCGAACTATCACTCCTATCTTCTAACCTCTAAGAGGTGAGCGCTAAGGTCGAGTTAGCTGAACGTAGGATGGGAGAACATCAAGGAGAGCGGGTGGGTTAAAATAAACTTTGAGCCTTTATCCTTTCCTTTAAAACCGTAAACCTGACCACGTTATAACCTTCAAAAGTCCTAATTGAAGCAGGTTATTTCGAAAGCATACTTCGGTAAAGGTCGCGTCGATTATGACTCCTGAAAGGGTTCCTCTTACCATGTTGGTACTGATGTTGATGAATGTTTTGTGCATTATATGCCATAAACTGTTTTTTTTTCCTATTTCCAGTGAACAGATTGGATGTCAAAGCTGTCATACGTGTTGCATTAATATGTCTTTCACGCAGAACAACTTGTTTTACTTGCGAGTAAGCGCTTGACAGCAGGAGAGTTTCCTACAATGGAAGGTACGATCAGGATAGAATGCAGAGCGCCCGAGTGTTCCGAGAGCAGGGGCAAGCTATTATCGTGATCCCCAGTCAGGTCAGCCTTTCAAAGTCGGTTATCCTGGGGCAATCAGGTTGAGATTTGGTAAATATCTCGTAGTCAAGGGCGCTACTCTGAATCAGATAACCAGGGGCAAGGTCATTGCAATCAGGGGCAAGCCATCTTAAGCGCGCAGAGGTTATTCAAGAAGCATTTGATGTAAAGTATCTCTCCGAAGTTTAGAATGTCGGGGCATTTCATATTAGACTATCAGGGTGCAGATTTTCAGACTTCCTTTCGAGGACTATCCCCACAGAGATCCCGCAGGCTGGGGCATATCAGAAGCGAAGGGATTGTTCTTCTCCGTATCACCAGGGTTATTCAGAGTTATTCGAGCAGATTCAGCCAATTTTCAAGTGCGGGACGAATGTCGGGAAGTCGTGTTACTATCCCTTGACTCTTCCACCAGAAAACTGTGTATTCAGACAGAATGTTTTCCAGCGTCAGTTGTACCTGACCCATCGCAGATAGCCTAGAGGACCAAGTCCATGTTGGCGATCACTATGAGGCCCATCCGTGTTGGCGCATCAGTTTCCAAATCCAGTCTTCATCTGTACGCAGGAAGACTCCGGCTATTTTCTCCAGCAAAAGTCCAATTTTTCATTGGCGCGGGTGAGCCATCCTCAAAGAAGTCCAATCATACTTGGCACATCTGCTATTTCACAGCAGAGTTATATTCCTCAGCAGGGTGTTACTTCAACGAGGTGTTCGGTTAAGTTCCCAATGTCCCCAGCGGAGTTGATTTCACTCTTCCAGCATTTATTTTGCTGGAATGATTCTGTGATATTCGGGTTATCCCCAGCGGAGTTGGCTTCATCTTCAGCATTTATTTTGCCGAAGTGGTTTTCTGTACCCGACTTTCTCCAGCAGCTCGAGCCTGCATTAGCATGTTGCATGTCAGCATATTTGCATCATACTTGCATTTCATTTTCAAAATGCATAGCATTTCCATCCTGAATGGAGCATTACGTCATAGAAAGATTCAAGCATATGCATATGCATACGAAGCATAAGCCAGGTTTTCTATCAGCCTCTTATGGCGCGTGAATTACTCTGTGATCAGTTCAGGGGCATTTATTCAGCATTGGGGTTCAGACAATTCATTGGTTTATTTGTATTACCACAGTTATGCTTCGATCAATCAGTCATCTGGTATCGACTGGCTTTTCTTCCCGTCAATTCATATTGACGATGTGTTCCTCCAATAAGTGGATTTTTCTCCGTCTATCATTAGACGTCTTGAGTTCGAATATGGTTTTCTTCCCGTCTAGCAGTAGACGATGTGAAGTTTCAGGTAATTTTGCAGTAGGGTTTCAAAATGGGGTTCTCTAGCATATGGTTTTCTTTCCGTCTAGCAGTAGACGATGTGAAGATTCAGGTGATTTCAGTAGGTTTTCAAGATGGGTTTCTATAAGTGGCTGTTCTTCCCGTCTAGCAGTAGATGATGTGAAGTTTCAGGTGATTTTTCAGTGGGTTTCTTATCGTCAGATCATACGGATGGTGAGTTTCCCCAGCAAGTCTTCTCCGGCTATCTTTAGATGTTGAGGGGTTTCAAAGCGATCTTTCGGATAGTGGTTTTCTTTCTGTTTATTGGATGAGATGACATTTCAAGAGGGTTTCCTGATTGTTGATCCTTATTGACAACATGGCTCTTTGAAGGTGGTTTTCTTCCCGTCGGTTCTTACTGATGATGTGGCCCCTTTAAGGATATTGATCTTTCCATCAATTCCCGTAGACGAAAGGATTCTAAAATTTGATGGATGGTGTTGAAGTAAAGATGGGTGTCTTTCCGTCTATCCTTAGACGATGTGAGTATGGATTTTGGGGTGTCTTCCTGTCTATCCTTAGACGATGTGAGTATGGATTTCAGGGTGTCTTTCCGTCTATCCTTAGACGAGGTGAGTAGTGAAGTTTTCTTCAGATTATGGGTGTCTTTCCGTCTATCTTTAGACGATGTGAGTATGGATTTCGGGTGTCTTTCCGTCTATCCTTAGACGATGTGAGTATGGATTTTGGGGTGTCTTCCCGTCTATCCTTAGACGATGTGAGTATGGATTTCAGGGTGTCTTTCTGTCTATCCTTAGACGATGTGAGTATCGATCAGGGTGTCTTTCCGTCTATCATTAGACGATGTGAGTATGGATTTTGGGTGTCTTTCCGTCTATCATTAGACGATGTGAGTATGGATTAAGGGTGTCTTCCCGTCTATCCTTAGACGATGTGAGTATGGATTTTGGGTGTCTTCCCGTCTATCCTTAGACGATGTGAGTATGGATTTTGGGTGTCTTCCCGTCTATCATTAGACGATGTGAGTATGGAATTATGGGTGTCTTCCCGTCTATCTTTAGACGATGTTAGTATGGATTCAGGGTGTCTTCCCGTCTATCTTTAGACGACGTGAGTATGGATTTTGGGTGTCTTCCCGTCTATCCTTAGACGATGTGAGTAGCGATTATGGGTGTCTTTCCGTCTATCCTTAGACGATGTGAGTATTGACTTTTTCCTTCGGGATTTTGGGTGTCTTCCCGTCTATCATTAGACGATGTGAGTATGGAATTATGGGTGTCTTCCCGTCTATCTTTAGACGATGTGAGTATGGATTCAGGGTGTCTTCCCGTCTATCTTTAGATGACGTGAGTATGGATTTTGGGTGTCTTCCCGTCTATCCTTAGACGATGTGAGTAGCGATTATGGGTGTCTTTCCGTCTATCCTTAGACGATGTGAGTATTGGTGTTTCTTCAGATTTTGGGTATCTTCCCGTCTATCCTTAGACGATGTGAGTATTGAATTTCCCTTTCGATTATGGGTGTCTTTCCGTCTATCAGTAGACGATGTGAGTGTTGATGAATTTTTCCTTCGAATTTTATGGGTGTCTTTCCGTCTATCTTTAGACGATGTGAGTATGGAATTATGGGTGTCTTCCCGTCTATCATTAGACGATGTGAGTATCGATCAGGGTGTCTTTCCGTCTATCATTAGACGATGTGAGTATCGATCAGGGTGTCTTTCCGTCTATCCTTAGACGACGTGAGTATTGAATGTTTCCTTCAGGATTATGGGTGTCTTCCCCTCTATCTTTAGACGATGTGAGTATTGGTGATGTTTCCTTCATTATGGGTGTCTCCCCGTCTATTATTAAACGATGTGAGTATGGAATTTTGGGTGTCTTCCCGTCTATCATTAGACGATGTGAGTATGGAATCATGGGTGTCTTCCCATCTATCCTTAGACGATGTGAGTATGGATTTTATGGGTGTCTTCCCGTCTATCCATAGACGATGTGAGTATGGATTAAGGGTGTCTTCCCGTCTATCCTTAGACGATGTGAGTATTGATGTGATTGTGGGTGTCTTTCCGTCTATCCTTAGACGATGTGAGTATTGAATTTTCCTTCGGGATTAAGGGTGTCTTTCCGTCTATCCTTAGACGATGTTAGTATCGATTTTGGCTGTCTTCCCGTCTATCTTTAGGCGATGTGAGTATTGAATGTCTTCTTCGGGATTATGGGTGTCTTTCCGTCTATCTTTAGACGATGTGAGTATATTTCTCTTCCTGTCAATCAGTAGACGATGTGAGAGGATCAGGTGTTTTGTTGCAACCTTCGGGTTTGTTATATAGGGTATCACAGGTAACTAGCATTCAAATCAGGAGTTCTTTATCAGATGATTGATCAGTTTATTGCCGTGATGGCCGGACTCAGTTCTGGATTTTATTCCCCAAGCAGTTTTACAGTATATTCTCACGGTTGGCAAATTTTCGGGTTTTATTGGTATTCAACCGTCTCGTACCTCTGAATGTTTGAAGGCTGAGCGCTCTTCAACCCTTCAGGTCCAAGTCGCTTGAATAGGGGCAGCTGTTGCACCCTAAAATTTGACCAACCGGTTCTCCTATCTGTTCATGGTTCAGTTCGTATTCGCAAATCAGATGCATGACATTTGTGCATAGACAGAGGATATCAGAGTTACAACTTGGTTTTCATTTACCGGATATTTCAGATCCAGTCTAGATAATCAGGGTTTTATTTTCGGGAAATTGTGCGCTTCTCGGTGTTTGCAGCTCACATGGTGGTTTTTGGGATATTCTGATGCCCGGGGGTCTACTGTTTGCTTCGATCTGGTCGCATGCTCTTTTATGTTTTTCAGGTTTGGGCCATCATTTTCGTGTGGGCCCAGCAGATTTTTGGAAGCCCAATCAAGTCCATCAGTGCATTTTTGTCCATTTGGTCCAGAGAGCGCCACTTGTCCATATATAAATGATGCCACGCGTTCATCAAGGGGACTACCACCTCACAACTCTGAATTCCCACCAGCTGCCACGTATCACCCCACTATCTCTCCCTCTCTCTCCACATCACGCCACGCGTCCTCCATGCACCATCACTGAGACACTTGTCTCCACCTAGCCCTCACCGGAGCACCCCTACCGTCGGCCATGCAAACGCCGGCCGGATCACTCCCCTCCATCGCAACGGCCACCGTAGACCGTTGAAGACGCCGGGAACTGCAAATGAACTCCAAAATTCGTCCAACACCTCGCATCTTCATCTTCTACCTCCGATCTTCAACAATAATCACCGTTCCTCTTCATCCATAACTCGCCGGAAAAGTCACCCGTGGCCGGAAACTTCATAGGCCTTCATCAAAGTTTCCAGAAATTCTTCAAACCTTCATTGTTCTTCACGTTTCCAGCACCTCCAAGATCCGTCTGTTTTCCAGAATCATTGTCTCTATTTGTTCTTGAGTTTTTTCCAGATCTTCATAGAACTGGACGTGTTCTTCATTTCTCGTCCAAGAACCTCGAGCAATCTCCAGAAACACCTTCAATCTTCCTCCATTTCCAGATCGTGAGAACATTCAAGAACGTCCAAGCAACTCCAAAGACCTTCAACCTCCATCAACCTTCATCGTTCCCAGATTTTCTCCCATTCATCTTCGTATACACGGTGTTCGTCAATTCCCAGAGCATTCAAGAAGCTCCACCAACGGTATTTTCCAGATCTCCATTGAAGGCCTCAAGAACTTCGTCGTCTTCAAGAGGCGTTCTCCAGAAATCTCATCGTCTCCGAGGCTTCGCTCCAGGTTTGTTTCTTCTCACCTCCATTGTTGTTCTTTCGCGAATTTAGGGCTTTTGTTTTGAGTTTTGAATGATTAGATTTGCTGATGAGGGTTGAGTGGATCTGAGTATGGTAAGGGTATTTTGTTTAAGATCCGTGAGAGGGTTTTGAGAGGGAATCATAGAGAGAGTGGAGTTGCAGACCGCGTTAGGTTTAGGTTAGTGAACAGTAACCGGAAATTTGGGGGAAGAACTTGGTTTTGTTGTCTGAGGAGTTGGGCTAGGGTTTGGACAGCGTTTAGGCCCAAATTTGTTTTGCTGTTAGCGCACCCCAGATTACTCGTACCCCCCCCCCCCTTTTCGTGTGAGAAGATAGAATGGTGAGAGTTCTGGATTGGGCTTTGCCCTACATGCTAACCGCACCCCCCGTGTATAAGCCCATTTGGAAAAGCACTTAGGATAGTTGCTATTCACACCCCGCGCGCTCTCTCTCTCTTTTTTTTTCTTTCTGATTTAGTTTCCTAACTGGGCTTAATGCAAGTGCTATCCCCACCCCCTAGGTTAGCGCCCATCCAGAATTTTAACTGGGCGCATATGCTGTTTGAACCCCCCTCCCCATTTATTCCAATTTTGAATTTTAATTTCTTTTATATTTTCTTGTACTTTCATTAATTCATATAAAAATGGAAAATTAACATTTTTGATTGGTTCTTTTTGCATTAGATCAATAATTGTCTGTAGAAAAATAATAAAAATAAAATTGCCATTTTATTTTTGTTTGCTATTTTTAGCATATTTTCCATTTAAATGATTTTTTAATATCTTTTAGTTCATACATGATTTTCTCCATTTTTGTTCATGATCTTCCCATAATATTTTTGATTCATTCTTCTTAGTACAATTAGATATGAATGTTAGGATCCCCTGGTTTTTATACCACATTTTTTAGGAGCTTATTTTGGATAGTTTGATTAATTGACATTAACATGACCAAATTAGGGTTTTAGGTGTGACATAGGTGAAGTAAATCATTTCCTTTTGATAGTTTTGTTTTGATTTTTGGGGTATGGGCATACAGGGATATTATGGGTAGGTGTATAGACCATTGTGAATAAGTTTTGGAATTTTTCCTCTTGTCTTTATATTTTTAGGGTATTTTCTGAGTTTGACTGAATTGACTGATTGTATTGATTGTTTTGTGTTGATTGTCTATCTTTGGGGTTTATTCTTTGGGGGTATTATTGTGGGGCTTGGTTTGCTTTGAAGACCTTGTTGAAGGAGCATGATGAAGGAGAAGATTGAGGATCAAGATCCAGAGGTCGGAGCTTGCAAGGATGCATAGATTGAGGTCCTAGTGTAGGAGCTTGTTCTCTGTTTGTGAGGTTTGAGATCCTGAAGTTTGAGGGAAATTTATGGTACTTTCCTGAGGAAGGCACTATGAATGCCTTTCATTCTTTCTTCTCACCTCTTTCTTAAGTATCCAATGATGTTGGAGCCTTCATGTGAGTTTAGTTTCTCCTGAGGAGGAATGTAAACCGATCACAGTTGTTGAGCCACATGGGATATGATTCCTAAGTGGAAGCCTCCTAGTACTTTCCCGAGGAAGGCACTATGGGTCTGTTCACTTAGTTCCCTTAGTTCATCTAGGATTTCTTAAGTATCCAATTATGTTGGAGCCTTCATGTGAGTTTAGTTTCTCCTGAGGAGGAATGTAAACTGATCACAGTTGTTGAGCCACATGGGATATGATTCCTAAGTGACAGCCTCCTAGTACTTTCCCGGGGAAGGCACTATGGGCCTGTTCACTTAGTTCCCTTAGTTCAGGTAGGATTTCTCAAGTATCCAATGATGTTGGAGCCTTCATGTGAGTTTAGTTTCTCCTGAGGAGGAATGTAAACCGATCACAGTTGTTGAGCCACATGGGATATGATTCCTAAGTGGAAGCCTCCTAGTACTTTCCCGAGGAAGGCACTATGGGTCTGTTCACTTAGTTCCCTTAGTTCATCTAGGATTTCTTAAGTATCCGATGATGTTGGAGCCTTCATGTGAGTTTAGTTTCTCCTGAGGAGGAATGTAAACTGATCACAGTTGTTGAGCCACATGGGATATGATTCCTAAGTGACAGCCTCCTAGTACTTTCCCGGGGAAGGCACTATAGGCCTGTTCACTTAGTTCCCTTAGTTCAGGTAGGATTTCTCAAGTATCCAATGATGCCGGAGCCTTCATGTGAGTTTAGTTTCTCCTGAGGATGAATGTAAACCGATCACAGTTGTTGAGCCGCATAGGATATGATTCCTGAGTGGTAACCTCCTGGTACTTTCCTGAGGAAGGCATTATGGGTTTGTCTGCTTAGCTCCCTTTCTTTGGTAAGCTTATTTTGAAGCTTGGAGATTGGGATTGATTTCTCTTGTGTAGGTTTGATTAGGGTTTTTCTTAGATATTTGATTAGGGTTTTGCTTAGAGATTTGATTAGGGGTTTTGCTTAGGGTTTGGCATAGGGCTTTGCTCAGGGGTTTGATTAGGGTTTTTGTTTAGGGATCCTGCTCAGGGTTTTGGTTTAAGCTTTGGATAGGAGTTTGTCAGGCTGGTTTGCCTTCTCTTGGTATTGTTTGACTTGTGTGGTGTTGTGCTGCATTAGACTTAGGGGTTCATCTAGATATTTCTGAGTTAGGTGCATCTTAGAAGTAGGCTTTGTGTGCATAAGAAGTTGAGGTGGTCCTCCTTCTGCTTGTTTGTTATTGAGTGGCTTTGCTTGTTGGTATTTGGTAGAGCTGAGCTCCCTTACCTCTGTGGTTTGCGGCCTTTGCGCCTTGCTTGTTTGGTTGTTGCATTCATGCATATCTCCAGTATTTCTTTACTTTGCAGTTGACTCCTGTTTGCTGTTCAGTCCTGTTGCCATGATCCCTTAGGAGCTCTAACTTCTCCGCTGCGGAGGGGTTATGATAGACATTAGGATGGTCAACCAGGCATGATAACAGTAGGTAGATTCCCCTTTTTCAACCATAGTTTTAGGGTGTCTTTTCCCTTTCTCAATAGAAAAACCCTTGAGTAGCTTGTGTCGTAGTTAGCCGAACTACAGCTGCTCTGATTTCTCGTACCAGATGAGAATATGTAGGCATAGGATGCGATATCCTAGCGAGCACACTAACAACTAACCTTTGTTCTCTCGCTGCTGTGCGATCGAGACTTTCCCGCTGACTAGTATCCTTCTCTCTTGCCCTAGTGCATTTGAGACTAGACCATAGTTGTAGGTTCCCGAACCTTTGAAACCAGTTTATTGTCTCACTGCTGTGTGAGAGCGCCCAGTTTAGCCGTAGCTAGTCGAACTACGTTTGCTCTGATCTTCCATGCTGTGTGGAAGTACGTAGGCACAGGACGCGATGTCCTGGCGAGCAACCTTTCCCCTGTCTAGACGTAGGTAGTCGAACTACGTTGACTCTGACTTTCCCATTGCACGAGGGAGTACGTAGGCCCAGAACACCGTATGTTCTGTCGAGTCATGTCCTTTTCTTTTCTTTTCAGGCTGACCATTAGCGTAGATAGATAAACACACCCTTTTCCTTATAAACACCAAGCGTGGATCCCATCGAGTACGATGGACGTGAGGGGTGCTAATACCTTCCCCTTGCGTAACCGACTCCCGAATCCAGGTTTTGGTTGCGATGACCATACCTTTTCCCGTCTTTGCGAGGTTTACTTCGAGCGTTTCCTTTCCCGCTCTGAGGGATAAATAACGCACGGTGGCGACTCTCCTGTCAGCCGGCGCCGATTTTCGCAGTAGCGACAAGGGTGACTGCAGAGCCTATGGACCTTATGTAGATTGAATCCAAGAGAGGGTGGATAGAATGTTGTTACTATTCCCTGACAGAGAACCTCTGGATCCTCTAGTTATTAAAGAACCTACGACAGTCGGTATCCAGAGATATAATAAGCTGTGGGTCAAAAAAGAAGAGTTACACAAGGAGAATGAAGAGTTGAAAAAGGAAGTTATTCAGTTAAAGAGCGACAAGAATGAAGCAGTCTACCTGGCCAAGATAAAGACAGAAGCCTTGGACAAGATGGGAAAAGAGTTAACAGAAGAGATTTGCGTACGAGAATGAGTTGGTCAAGGTTTGAAGAGTACTGGTAATGCTCTTAGAAACAAGAATAAAGAGTTGAATAGGGCATGCCTGGAGATATCCAAGTTCAATGATCAGTGGAACGCTGCACTGACCTCCAAAAAAGGATGAGAGGATGAGCTTCACAAAAAAATTGATAGATTGAAGACACAGCTCAGAATCAAGGATGAATTCAAGATAAGGGCAGAATTGAAGAAACTGAGACTTGAAGATGCCTTCAGAGAAGATGCTTGGGAAGATTACGCTCAAAGTTTGAAGGATGTTATCGACAGAAGAGATTTGCTCATACAGGCGTTGGTTGCAAGGCATGAACACCCAGATACAAAGAAGCTATTGGAGGAGTTTCATACTCATTACAGTGGCTGAAGAGAGTTATTTGATGCAGTTTTCTTTCAGTTTACTTCTCTATTATCTTGTATTGAGACCATCACCAAACTTGTTGGATGGGGTCATATGATCATTTACTATTGTATCTCTTGACGTTATTTTGTGTACGTTAACTTCCATCCTCATTTTATTTATGAGAAGAGATTTGTGATTCTATATGTTGTTCTCCTGTTTGCTATTTTGGGAACTAGAATCAAGGGGAAAAGATCTTCCTGAATCATTGGAACCGTTAATCTTATCTCTATATGGTTTTCTTCCAGCAGCTTACAGGATACCAGACCCGGCATTCCACAGGTACTCTACAAGGGGGAATCAACAAAGAATCATGGATCAGGTACAACAAGAGTTACAGGAATTCAGGGACAGGATGACACAATTTATGGACATGATGCAGGGAGTAGCCAATGGGAAGGAACAACTGAGAACCCTAGTCCAACCACTGATAGCCAGGGTGGATGGCAGTGGTGTCTTACATGGAGGAACTACTGTTATTCCTCCCCCAGCTGATGGTAGCATTCCTCAGGCCAATGTGATCCCTAATGTTGTTAATCCTCCGAGTGGAGGTCACCAAGCAGGAGTTCATATGACTGGTGCAGGAGGTGGTGTGGGTGCTGCATATGGAGCTGCAGGCCCTCATTGGGAAGAAGACGACCAAGACAATGTATTTTCAATGAGAGCTTGGACGTGGGTCTCCAGACAGAGGCTGACAAAATATTTAAGATGATTGAGGAGAAGATGAAGAGCCTCGAGAACCAAAACTCTTTGGGACTCGACATGTCAAATCTGGGATTAATACCAGGGGTCAAGATTCCCCCGAAATTCGAAGTGCCAGATTTTGACAAGTACAAAAGGAAGACCTGTTCTAGAGTACATCTCAGGGCTTATTACCGGAAGATGTCAGCTTATTCAGACAATGAGAAATTGTTAATGCACTTCTTTCAGGACAGCTTGGCAGATCCTTCTCTAGAATGGTATATGGGTCTGGAAGGGACACATATCAGGAGTTGGAGGGATTTAGGGGAAGCTTTTGTTCGTCATTATCAATATAATAGTGATCTGGAACCAAACAGAGTATAGTTACAGAACTTATCGCAAAGAAACAATGAAGGATTTAAGGAATACGCCCAGAGGTGGCGGGAACTGGCAGCTAGAGTTCAACCCTGCCAGGAATATACTGTGAGAAGTTAATTGGGAGCATGTCCGGGAGTTTTTCTGACTTAATCATAACAGGGGAAAGAGTGGAAATGGAATAAAGTTAGGGAAGATACAGAGTGGAGAAGGGTCTAATAAGGAGGAATGAGGAAGACATATGGGAATTCAAAGAAAAGGGAAGGAGAAATGAATGTCGTATCAGCCTACAGAAATAAAGACCAAGCACAATATCAACAGCAATACCAGCCTCAACGTCAACAACAAATTGCTAGTATAGCCATTCTGGCTATACCTCAGCAACCTACCATTGCACCTCGTCATTATCCACATTGAGGAAGGATGGCCAACAGGCAGTTCGACACGCCTCCCATGCCTTACTCTCAATTGCTGCAACATCTGCTACAGTTACAACTTGTTCAAAAAAGGACTTTGGCATCGCTTACTGGCATACCCCCACTAGGCTATGACGCAAATGCTAGGTGCGATTTTCATTCCGGTGCTCCGGGTCATATCATTAATAATTGTAAAGCTTTTAAGCATAAAGTGCAAGATTTGATTGACTCCAAAGCAATCAATTTCACGAATGAGACCTTGAATGTGAATCAAAATCCTATGCTGAATCATGGGGTAGCCAGAGCTAATGCCGTTATCGAGGGAGAAAGGTTGAAACTGATAACTAATGTTGCGGAGTTGAAAACACCGTTGAGTTATGTGAATGACAAATTGCTGAAGGGTGGTGTTTTTCCTGGTTGTTTAGAAGGCTGTGAGGGATGTGGTGTGCACCCAGAAGGATGTGATGAGTTGAGGAATCATATTCAAGGTTTGATTAATGAGGGCAGTTTGCAATTTGACAGAGTAGTAGGAGAAGAGGATGTGAAGGAAGTCAATAATGAGCGGGATGAAATCGCAACAATTTCAATCCCATATCGAACAATCAATATTTCAGCGCCGCCGAGGCCAGCACCTGTTATCATTACTACACCCGGACCGGTGCCTTACGAGAATACCAAGGCCATTCCTTGGAGCTATGCGGCAGAGGTATTCTGCAATGGGTACAAACAAGAGTTGGTAGAGACATCAGTTGGGGGATCATCTGTTGACAATGTTGTTGGAACAGGAGGTTTGACTAGGAGTGGCCGAGTGCTCTCTCTACCGGATACTAGTATGGAAAGAAGTGACAAAGGTAAGGGTATAACTGTAGTGGAAGAAAGTCAGCAACAAGGGGAGAAGGACTCCTTGGCTAAAGATGCTGAAGAATTCATGCGACTCATTCGCAAAAGTGATTATAAAATTGTGGATCACTTACAGCAAACACCTTCTAAGATCTCGATCTTGTCATTGTTGTTGTGCTCTGAGGCACATAGAAATGCTTTGCTAAGGATCTTGAATACGGCTTATGTTTCGCAAGAAATTTATGTTAATCAGCTGGAAGGAGTAGTGGCTCACGTCAACGCTTGTAATGGTTTGGGCTTTATGGATTTGGATCTAACTCCCGCTCGGAGAAATCACAACCATGCTCTACACATATCCATAGAGTGTAGGGGGTTGTTTTGTCTCATGTGCTAGTTGATACGGGATCATCACTCAATGTGTTACCCAAGAAAGCATTGATGAAGTTGGACACCCAGGGTTTGATTTGTACTCCCAGTGATTTGGTAGTGAGAGCTTTTGATGGGACTAGAAGGTCAGTGTTTGGTGAAGTCACATTGCCGATTCAGGTGGGCCCAAAAATCTTTGACGCAGTCTTCTATATCATGGATATCCAGCCTACTTATAGTTTTTTACTTTGCCGACCATAGATACACTCTGCTGGGGCAATCACCTCGACTTTGCACCAGAAACTGAAGTATATGGTGGAAGGGAAGATTGTCACGGTCTGTGGCGAGGAAGATATCATGATCAGCCAACTGTCATCTTTCAAGTACATAGAAGTGGATGGCGAGATTCATGAGACATTGTGTTAGGCTTTTGAAGTAGTACAAGTTTAGGAAAAGCCTCCTGCTAGTAACAAGGTTCCAGAAGTTTCAATGTCCTCGTTCAAAGAAGCCCGCGCCATTGTAGAATCTGGTTCTTCACAAAGATGGGTGTCGCTACTGCGAAAATGGAGGCAGGCAATGACAGAAGAGTTGCCACCGTGCGTTATTTATCCCAAGAGAGGGAAAGGAAACGCTCAGAGAAAACCTAACGAAAAGAGGGATAAGATCGATCATCGCAACCAAATCTCGGGTTCGGGAGTCGGTTACGCAAGGGGAAGGTGTTAGCACCCCTCACGTTCGTCGTACTCGACAGGATCCACGCTTGTTGTATATAAAAAGGGTGATTGAAACTATCTAGATAAAGGTCAATGGACAAAAGAAAAAGAAAGTGACTCAGCAAAGCAACGGCGCTTTGTGCCTACGTATCTCATCTGAAGTGGGAAGTTAGAGTCAACGTAGTTCGGCTAACTACGAGTGAAAAAGGGGGGAAAGTTTCTCGACAAGACATCGCGTCTTGTGCCTACGTACTTTCATCTTGTATGAAAGATCAGAGCAAACATAATTCGGGCTAACAGGGAACACAGGTTTGTTCAATTGTTTTACCCGAGTAGGGTTAACAATCAGTTCTAGCAGTTTGGTGTATGCAGCTCGACCATTGGAGACTTAGGCGTTACCGTTTGCGATAGAACCAAGAGTTAACAAAACTCTCCTTATGAAAATTATTTTTCAAGATTAAAGGCCCCAAAGGGCAAAAAGAAGTTTGAATGATTTGTTTTTGTGTTTTTTAGGGAAGAAGTGTTTTTGAACTGCTTGCAATTCATATCGCATTAGAGACTATGACTTAGGAGTGAATGCGTCGCATATCACCCAAAAGGTGCTATACTAAACATTCAAGCCATTGAAGGGAAACACCTCAACAACCCTTTCCCAAGTTGTTGCACCCTAATTTTTAACCCTAAGACTCCACCTCCGCATATGTTTTCTCGCGTTTTATCTTTTCTACTTTTAAGTGCGACTAACAGGCGTGTGCAGGTTTATTTTGCTTTAAAGGCGTCTCTGGATGATTCTGATGAGTAGGTCCCATTAAATCAAGATTCTGGGCCCTTTCAAGTTTGTCTCCTTATCAAGGAAGGTCTGTCAAAGCGGGATTCTTACGAAATTGAGATCGCGGGTTTATGGGATTTGAGGCACTTGTGGTACAAAATAATTTGAACTCAAGGTTTAAGGATTATTTCGTTTGGATCTTAAGTTTGACGTTTGCAATTTAATTAAGTGGCATTATGGTAACGAGTCTCACTTTAACTTCGTTTGGTACACCTCATGTGGATTATTTCGGACTTCAAGACTTTTATTTCTCCAACAAACGTGATTTGGTTTGGTTGACTTAGAGTTGTTTATTTGAGTAGAGATTCCTCAAATTACAATCTTGGTGAAATATTCGAAATTCAAGTCAAGACCAAAATATATGGTTCTCCATCGCAAGATCGAGGTGTGTTAGTTCATTACAACATTATTTCTACTTGATTAGGATGCTACCACCAAGTTGTAGGAGCCCTGTTATAATAAGGTGTAAAAGACTTGCAAAGCAACTAATTCAAGAAGCTCATTTTATTTCCATGGCTTAAGTCCCTTTTATCCCAATGGAGTTTCATGTTAAGAGGGGATCTGTCATAAAATAAAAACATGTCGCTTTCAAATTAAATTCAAATCTCTGCAGAGGTTCCTACAAGCCTCTAAAGCCATGAAGCTCACGACAGAAGCTTGCAGCAGGCTTGCAATATTGCCTAAAACCTGCCATAACCTGTAAGTCAAGTAAAGAAGGTGTTGATGTTTGTAAATGTGAGAACACATTAAAACCTCTTTTCTTTATTATTACAAGATTACACACCCCAAGGTTCTGCTAATTGCTAAGTAAGTAAGTTATGCTCAGTACATCCGCGTTTTGGTTGTCGCATCGTCACGCCCTTCGAGTTGTATGACGTCTCCTGGACTGCAGGATGCGTACTCATAATAATGCGTATTTTCCTCACATTTTTCTACACCAGAGTCACATTCGAACTGCACTCGAACCGCCCGTAACAAGCATTATGAGCAGAGACACTGTGGACAAGCAACAGTTAGAATAACGACCACAAGAGCCTCGTAATTACACGGTTTATCCAAAAGATATGTTGATGTAACCGTACCTCACAAGGAAGAGATTCATGTAGCCTTCGCCTCGATCATTCGACAGGACCGCATGGAATGCCATCCATCAAGTCCACTTAAAGTTGATTCCCGACACACAAACTCTTTAGCCTGATTGGAAAACGAGATCACTGTTTGGTCTTCTAATATAATGACTTGGGGCCCTACAATGTTTTCTCCATTTGAAATAGTATTCAGACTTCGGACTCAGCGATAGCGTCGCATCCTGTTAATAACAGCAAGCAATGTTATCATTCTGAAAAGAAATCATCAGTATTCTATTTGACATAATATGGCCATATTGAAACAACATTGTCATCACAAACGAAGAAGAACTCTTTCATAACTGATGGAAGGGCATGGCAGCCGAAATAGTGGTCACAACAGGGTTTTACACAGAATATAAACAAATTCACATACATACACCTTCAACTCATCATAAAGCACCAGAGGAAAAGAGGGTATCAAAGGAAAAAGGGAGTTAGAAGTACTCATCTTTGGGGTAGCGTCGATACTGATTTATCGCTGAAAACCCCAAAACTTCATCAAAAGGAAGCATATATTCAGAGCACAATCCAGAGTTACAATGACCGGTATTCAAAAGATATCCTGAACCCATTAATACGCTACAAAGGATAACCTCCCATGTCCCTCGAACTCCCACTTTACAACTCAAACTACCTTTCACACCTGGCCTGATTGAAGCTGCAAATTAAATGAATACGGTTAGCAGCCTTGGTTTGATACTAATAAAGAGATTTGGGAAGATTTCAAGGCCAAATCTTACCACCGTAATCCACTCAGAGTTTAGCTGCACAAATCCAATCTTGATAATTATTCTGTTGATATGGGTGGGATTGAAGCAGGTTACACTCACGACTCTAGGTTGCATTCCAAAGGACTTGACACTAGATGGACTGGGATGCCTTTTGCAAATTCATGCTCGGTCAACAAAACTTCAGCCTTCAATACACAGAAGTTTCCTTTTTTACAAGACTTGGACCACCAGACTGGTGCTAGACGGTTTCTGCCTACTGGTATCATAGCGCACGTGCTTGTGTCAAAAGATTATCGTATCCAGAGGTCAGAATCCGATAGGCCTAAAGACAGTTTAGAAAGATCAGTTTCATTACCATCAATCACCTCCAAGCGCCGACAAACGGAGACCTTGAAGTATCGAACACAAGTGCCACGTAACTTGAAGAATAGCCTGTATGCACCTGAAAAGAAAAGAGAATTCAAAACTGAGTTACTGTTAAGTTACTGTCAAACTGCAGCTAGCATATCATCTCATTACAACTAAGAGGATTTCATTTACCCTCCACTCCATTTCAGAACATCATAAACTCCATCACTCTCCAAAATTAGTTGCTCTTCATGAGATTCCTGAAGGGTGTGGAATTGGAATTGATGCTTCAGGTTCTGAGGCTAGTGCTGGCATTGGGCGACACAAGGTTTTGATATTGCTCAACATAAGGCGTTCCTGGATATAATTAAAAAAGGATTTGTTTCAGACACATGAAAAATGTCACATATTTGCGATAAGCGGTTTGAAATTGTACGAGCTTTCAATTATGATCCTACCATTGATGCCTTATTGCTCACGACTCATGTAGGCGAACTTGGTTTGAACCTTACATCTGCAGATACCCTTATATTTGTGGAGCATGACTGGAATCCTATGCGCGATCTTCAGGCTATGGATAGAGCGCACAAGTTAGGTCAGAAGACAGTAGTTCATATTCACCGTCTGATAATGTGTGGTACTTTGGAAGGGAAAGTTAGGAGTCTGCAAAAGTTTAAAGTGTCAGTGGCTAATGCTGTCATTAACATGGAAAATACTAGTATGAAAACAATGAATACAGAGCAGCTACTTACGCAACCAAAGTTACTCCTTGTCGATGATCTGCAATGCAACAAAAAAAACAGAAGAAAACCATTTAACAGCCGTACAGTTACGGTTTCAAAGAACAACTCAACATTATGAGACATGATTACTAGATGACGACAAGCAGGTTGCATTGGCACGGACAGCCAACCTTCAGTATCAACTGTCAAAGAATTATCGAATCAATACTTTGAAGGAGAAGCTGCTGTCAAACTGAGCTGAACTCACGAGCAGAGCGCCCTCCGAATTCCCGTAAAATAGCCAAAGCCGGTACAAATATCTCGCGCAGCCAGGCCTTGCTTCCTCATATTGCTACGTGTTAAAACCAGAGGTCAAAGTTTTTCCCCAGATGACAGGAGTTCGAAATCATTGAGCAATTAAGTACCTTCAATACCATCAAACAAAGACCTGCAAAATAAATTGCAAGTAGGATTAAATGGCGAATTATAACATTGTTCATAATGAAAGGAAAAGCCAATCACAACTTCGAAGTCCAATTCAGAATGCCATCAAGCTTTTTGTCAGAACCAGTCCAAAACAGCCTCATAATAGGATAATGTAGAGAAGACCAGAGATACTTATCTTTAGACCATTGGGACCAACCTCTTTTGGAAGTGATTTTGTCGTGGCCTTCGTAATCTTCTCATCAAGCTTTCGTTGGGTAGACTGAAGGATTCGAGACATGGAAGTATCAACCACACATCTGCAACCCCTGTTTTAGGCAAGAGCATTGAAGTGCATTAGAACTTAAAAGTGCAATCAGCTGGTAAACGAGTAAAACACGGTAGATTTGCTCCCAAAACAAACCCCAAACATCACCATCAAACCCATGAAAAGAAAACGTTCAGACACATATCAGTTTGAAGGAGAAACCATACGAACAAAGGTTGAGACTGGAAGGAATATACCCTTCATCATCAATTCTTCGTGAAAAATCCCACTACACGCATCAGACACGAATTTCCTTTTGGGCTTCTAAACCGCCTCCTGGCCCAGAACAATCGCTAGCTACACCTGCCAAAATCGCAATCCTGAGTCAGTAAATCAATTGGGGGGAATATTCCACAAGAACATTCGGATACTCAATCCAAATCCCAATCATTTGAGTACAAACGGATTAATGCGATTTGATCCTCATTTAACAGAAATTGGAACAGAAAAGGGAAGTTTTTGAATTCGTTTTACCAAAACAGAAAGTTCAAATCAGATCTTCAAAAACGCTTTGAATGAGATTTGTAACATTTATTCCTCATAGTCTATATAAGAAGATTGAGAAAGAGAGAAAGCTACACGAAAAACCCCATCACACAAAACCGAAGCTACACAAAAAACCCTAAGGCGAAAAATGGAGCTTCGAGTAAGAAAGTGACTTATCTCCACCGGCGAAGTCATCTCCCGCCACTACGAGACATCATCTCGTCGCAGATTCGACGAACACAACCCTCTCGCCGCGCACGTCCACCAGCCATGCCCCAACTCTCGGTAAAGAACTTCATTCATGTTAAGATCTCTTATGTTGTTAATGTTTTGCCGAGATGTTGTAGGTTAAGATGAAAACAAAAAGAAAGAGAGGCAAAGCGGAGAGATTGAAAGGGTATGCGATCGAAACGAAGGGGAGGCAGGTAGAGAGATGAACGAAAAGGGATCAATTTGGGGGTGAATGGGAGGGAATTAGGGTTCATTCCTTTTCTCTATTTTTGTTAATCTTTTGTTTTATTACTGTAATAATGTTAATCACCACACTAACACCACGTTCACACACTACCACAATCACTAATCAACTAACTAATCTCTTAATTAACATGTTTAATCCACGTTAACCCTCCATAAGACTTTAATGTATTTTAATTAATAAATATTAACCTTTTATCTAATTAACCAATTATTTAACTTATATATTTTTTTTCTAATCAACCTTTTATTAAAGCACTATTTTCTTTTTAATTAACCCTTAATTCACTATCATTTATTAATTCAACTTATCTCCAATTTAATTCCATTTTATTAAATAACTTAATAATATTATCCCTTAATGAAAACATTTTCTAAATGACTCAATAAAAAGCAATCCTTTTTATAGTTATAACTTAAGCTTTTATTTAATAAGAAATAAACCTAAAAAAAAATAACCTAAGTTCAATAACAACCCTTTCTCAAGTAAAGGAAAATTATTTTATAAAAAGACCTATTTCCTTTTAAAAAAAATAAAAAAAAAATAATTTATAATAATAACCAAAATCTCTCCACACTTTATTTATTAAATCCTATTTATTCAAAATTAATTCACATCCAAAAATCCTTTGCTAAATAAAAATTAAATTAATTTTTTTTCTAAAATCAACTCCATCAATCTAACTTTTTATTAAAACCAACAAACAACTTTTATAAAATTAATCTCCTTATAAAATGATCATAACGTCTTAAAATCCAATTCACCCGAAAAAAATCAAAGTCTCACTAAAATCACCTTCTCCTTAAGAACAAATCATTCCCCTTAAAATCAATTTAACCAACTAAAATCAATCAACAGCGCAAAAACAACCCCAATCGTCCACACTCATATTCACGACACTTCCACTCTCACACACTTCAGCGCTTTCATGCGTTTGTGTATGGTTTATCTTCCTTGCAATTTATTCTTCAACAATTTGTGTTATCACATTTATATTATCGCATCGCATTCCGTTCAAAGGAAGAATCTGTGCATGATCCCAACAATCGTGCGTATGCATTCACATTTGCATCATCCTCCCCTTGATTCTTGATCCCATTCAAGTCGATCTCCTAGGATAGATCCTACCCCATAGGAAGGGCCTTGTCTTTATCTTTACAACATAGAAACAAACTCAATCAACACAACACAAACAAAATTCAAACACATTAGAGAAAGATGTCAATCATCTTAAGTGAGATATAACCTCCACCCCACATCAATACAATCAATTCGTAGGAACTTTGCCTTAAGAGAGATAAAGGTGTACCTCGTCGATCCCTATCCGAGTACGTAAGTCCTTTTCTTAAGACGATGCAAAGACTATTTTCCTACGACCTGTGGCGGTTACACCTCCCTTAAAATGATAAAGTGCCTATTCTCCTAAAATCAATCAATCAACTACCCTAAACCCGTAGGAACTTTGACCACAGTCAAAGAACTCCTCAAACCCTTTAAGGGAACTACAAGTACTCTGATTCCACTTCCGTAAGGATATGTAGGCATAAGATGCGACATCTTATCGAGTATACTTAGATATAAACCCCTAGGTCTTCTAACCTTTAAGCAGATAAACACATAGCAATAAACAAACATAAAACAAGAGGTTCCTGTAGAGTACTACAGAAACTTAGGATGCTAGTACCTTCCCTAAGTTTAACCAACCCCCGAACCTATAACTATCTAAACCTTGCATTTGCATTGCATAGTGGGAATTTCGATATTTATCCCTTCCTTTGGACAAATCAAAGATCGGTTGCAAATGAATAAAGATTCAAACTAATCAATAGTTTGGTATCCGATTTTCACCGCGACAGAAATGGCGACTTCACTGGGGACACTCCATGGGTCTCCCTATCTTGTTTTATTTCTTTATTGCTTTATATATTCGTTTATTTGCTTACTTGTTTACTTGCTTATTTGTTTGTGTTCTTTATTTCTTTGGGTTGATACCTTTGAGTGGTGAGACAAAGTCCTACACCCGGACTTGAGTGAACTTAAGATAGGATAGTGATATGTTCAAAGAGGCTTATAGGGGGTGGAATCCCGACCAAGCTGACTTGAAAATCACGCTCAATTGAGGCCCTCTCGAAAGATGTATTGTTGAACGAGTCTTTAATCGTGAAAACATGCACTATATTCGATGTTGGAGCCTATGATATTGAGGACCGTAGTTACCTTAACCCCACTTTGACCTTTACTAGGATGTAGTGCGGGGCTATGAGGGGGTACCCCCGAAATAGTGCTACGCGATGCTACACTCGAAAGAAGTTCTCTTGAGAATATTATTAACCCCCGAGTACTTGGGAAGTTGATAATATCCGAAAGATGGGCTAATGACTTTGGGAACCTCATTAGAACCTTGTTCTGCAGGTACAATCAACCTTTAGTCCAAATCCTTTGGAATGGGTATACCTTTGCTCCATGCTCGTTGCAAACCTAGGGTCCCCTTTGTTTGTTTATCCTTATGTTTCTATGTGCCTACTTGTGTTTGTTGCATTCATAAAGCATCATACCACATTGGACTTCATGGGATTTACCTTTGTTTATGAACATTGTAGGGTATTATAGATCCCAATAGAAGACACACTTTGAAATACACTTTTAAAAGTCCCAAGTTGGATGACCTAAAGAAGTTGGTGACCTTGATTGAAGACCAAGAGAAGTTCAAGAACAAGTATGGGAAGCTGATATCCTTATTGAGTCGCCAAGTAGACGAAGGACTCCTTTCCACTTTATTGCAGTTCTACGATCCACTATATCACTGTTTTACGTTTTCAGACTTCCAACTATTACCTACATTGGAAGAATACTCCTTTTTGGTTGGTCTACCTATATTAGAAGAGTCTCCCTTCCCTTTCTTGGAAAAGGACCCCGATGAAAGAGAAATTGCTAAGGCCCTTTATCTAAAGGTATCAGATGTCAAGGGAAATTTGATTAGTAAAGGCGGTGTTTTTGGTTTGACTACGAAGTTCTTAATCAGTAAAGTAATGTTTTATGCCGATTATACGAACAAGACTTCATTCGAGGCAATCTTTGCCTTACTTATTTATGGAGTGTTTTTGTTCCCAAGTTTTGAAGGGTTTGTCGACCTCAACGCAATTAAGATCTTTTTGAAGAATAATCCAGTACCAACTTTATTGGGTAATGCTTACCATTCTATACATCTCCGAAACTTCTATGGTGGAGGAATGATCACCTGTTATGTGCCCGTACTCTACAAGTGGTTTATTTCGCACTTGTCGAGGTCTACCTCCTTTTTAAGTCTCGATAGAGGGCTTTGGTCTCCAAGAGTTATGACATTGACTCACTCAGACATCATTTGGTACAACCGAGCATATGATGGAACCTTAATTATTGATGGTTGTGGCGACTTTGCTAATGTACCATTACTCAGTTTTAATGGAGGGATCAGTTACAATCCGGTCTTAGCTCGTCGACAATTGGGATTTCCGTTGAAGGAGCTGCCTAAGAGTGTCCAAGTGGAGAACATCTTCTTTAGGGAAGACAAGGAACTCCTAGACAAGGTTTTAGTAGCATGGGACCACTTGCACAAGAAAGGGAAAGAAAGCCTTGGGAAGCTTAATTGTGTGTCTTTGGAACCCTACCTTCGGTGGGTCAGAGAAAGGGCAATCAAGCTAAAGATGCCCTATTCCCGTCAAGATCCCATAGCTCCAAGGAGAGAGCCCACTTATGTCTTTATGTCTGAAGCCGAGAAGTTAGAGGTTGCCTTAAGAAAGTCGCAACATGAGTTGGAATCCTGGAAGAACAAGTACCATGTAGCGGTGGCAGAAAATGATGAATGTCAGAAGCAGAAGGCTGAACTTCAAAAGGAGAGGGATGAACTTCAGAAACAGCTACAATTGAAGGATGAAGAGCTACTCCCATGCAAGAAGAGGAAAGTCATGGAGGATTTATTTTTCTCCGACCCGCAATGCACTATTTGGAAATTAATTGTGGACAACCTTATCCGTGAGAAGACACAATTAGAAGAGCAACTCAAGCAACAGAATTCGAAACTTCTTTAGTGTCTTTACTAGCTTTTATTTAGCTTTTATTTGGGACTTTTAAAAGCAATTATTTGTATTCCGTTCCGAAATTAATAAAAAACGTTTTCTTTTACTACAATGCTTATAAATAGTTGGGATCCCATGAAGTCCTACTCATATTGCATTCTTTCTTTATTCATTTCAAGAAACTCAATTTTATTTCTCAGGTATTGTAACTATGGATTTCAGAAGAGAAGCATTGGAGTACACTTTTCAGAGCCCTAACATTGAAAGCTTGAGAGAACTAGCAGATCTAATCGAGAATCGTTACGCCTTCACATCAGAATATGGAGAAGTCTTCCGTTTTCTCGAACTCAAAATGAAAGGAGGGCTGTTGGAGACCTTGATTCAGTTCTATGACCCATTGTACCACTGTTTCACTTTTCCGGATTACCAGTTGATGCCGACACTGGAAGAGTATTCTGATTTCCTGAGGATGCCCGTAATGGCCCGTCCCATATTCACCGGCCAAGAAGACACACCCAGTCACCGAGAAATTACCAACGCTACTCATCTCAGCTTGGCAGATGTTCAAGTGCACCTAACCACCAAGGAAGGAGTCCTTGGATTCCCTGCTGACTTCTTGATTGAAAAAGTCCGCTACCATGCTGAAAGAAAGGAAGTCCTTATCGTGGAAGCCACCTTTGCTCTGTTGGTCTATGGGATTTTCTGGTTCCCAAAAATCGATGATTTCGTTGACATAAATGCGATTAAACTATTCATACTCAAGAATCCAGTCCCTACTTTGTTAGCTAACACATATTACTCAATTCATTCAAAGAATGCCGAGGGAGGGGGACATATTGTTTGTTGTACTGCTCTGCTGTATTCATGGTTCATTGCTCGCCTAACTCGACACCCGTCTATTTGGGAAGAGGAAGAGTCACCTCATTGGTCCGAGATAGTTATGGCCCTTACTCACTCCGACATTGTGTGGTACGATCCTACCTATGGAGGTATAGGTATGATCCATAGCATCAGAGGATTTACTAACATACCACTCATTGGGAGAGAAGGATGCATAAGTTATAACCCTGCTCTGGCCCGCCTCCAATTTGGGCACCCCATGATTGGAGTACCTGACCAGACTCTGTTAGAAGGGATCTTTCTCAAGGAAGGAGAAGATCCAGACCTGAAGACCGTCATAATTTATGCATGGAGATACATCAACCAAGAAGGAAAAGCTGCTTTAGGATACCCCAATTGTGTTGTCTCTGAAGAATATCTACATTGGGTGCGCGAAAGAGCTCTCGACCTCAAGATGTTGTTCCCTTTCCATGAACCTATGGTATTAGCTTTTCAAGATCCAGATTGGTTTTACGTGAGCGAAGTAGATCAGTTGAAGGCTGCTTTGGATGAAGCTCGAAAACTGAAAGCCGCTTGGAGGAACAAGTTTTTTATACTCAAGGTAGAGAAAGAGAAGTCCCAGAGGCTGCCGGAAGTAGAACTTGCAAGGAAAAGAAAGGCGCGAGAGGATTTATTTTCCTCTCACACCTCTTCAAAAGTTGTCACCAGTGATGATCTTCCCCTAGATACTGTGGCTTGGAAGGAGTGTGTTGACCGACTCATCAGAGAGAAGGCCGAGTTGCAAGAACGCATCAGTCAGCTAGAAGGAGAACTTCGCACACAGAAGGAGCATAAGGAGTAGATCTCCTAGTCCCTCTTTTGCTTTTGGTTCAATGTAATAAACTCTTAAAAGAGTATTCCATTTTGTAATGCTTCGATTATCAAAATAAAATAAGTTTTTTTTCCAACGTTACAATACCGAAATAATTTGAGTTTCTTGAAGTTTCATACTCATTTGCATTTTGCATAAGCATAGCATCGTTTGCATTCCAGGGTCTCACTCTTGCTTCATCTCCGCAGAACAAGCTGAATCACCGATACAACACTCGAGCTAGTCAACGCCAGAAGATGGATCAACTAGAACAAGAGAACAGAGTGCTCCGTGATGAAGTTGCAGTTATGAAAGAAATTTTGGAGAGGTTGAATGGCCTAGTGGAAGCTTTGTCCAATCAGGCCTCGATCAACAACCAAGAAGTTCCAAGGACTGTTATATCCGAAGTAGTATCAACACCGATCCCAATGGTGTCTACTATTGCTGAAGTAGCCTACAGCATGCCGCCAGGTTTCCCATGGGGGATGCCTCCTTATTTCACCCCGGCTGGTTATCGTCCACCTGTTCCCGAGGTTCCTGTCGCAACCACTGTTCAAGCTGCTCCTATAGTTTCTGCTGTGATGACTACCGCGTCTCCACATGTGAACGTTGTTCCGTATATTCTGGATGAACCAATTTTACATGGGTCGCCAACCGAAACTGTGGGTTTGGAGGAGAGGATGGACGAATTTCAAGATCAATTTTATGAATTGCATAAAGAGTTGAAAGCCCTTCGAGGGAAGGATTTGTTTGGTAAGAGTGCTTCTGAGCTGTGTTTAGTTCCAAATGTTAAGGTCCCACCGAAGTTTAAGGTCCCTGATTTTGAAATGTACAAGGGGAGTACTTGCCCTCAGAGTCATCTTATTATGTACGCCAGGAAGATGTTTACCCAAACTGATAATGATCAACTACTTATTCACTACTTTCAAGACAGTCTGACAGGCGCTGCACTCAAGTGGTATATGGGGTTGGATAATACGAAGATTCGAACTTTCAATGATCTAGGAGAAGCCTTTGTCAAGCAGTATAAGTACAATTTGGACATGGCGCCCGACCGAGATCAGTTGAGAGCAATGGCACAGAAAGATAAAGAGAGTTTCAAGGAATGTGCTCAACGTTGGCGCGAGTTGGCCGCGCAAGTCACACCACCACTAGAAGAAAAAGAGATGACTAAAATTTTCCTGAAGACTCTTGGTCCTTTCTTTTACAAGAAGATGGTAGCCAGTGCACCCAGTGACTTTACTGAAATGGTCAATATGGGAATGCGCTTAGAAGAAGGTGTTCGCGAAGGAAGATTGGCCAAAGAAGGAAGTGCTCCTAAGAAGTATGGGAGTAGTTTTGTGAAGAAAAAAGAGCAAGGTGTTAATGCCATTCAAAAGGGACAATTTAGAAAGAGGTACATGCCACCACACCAAGTTGCAGCGGTATCACCAGTGTTTAATGCTCCGGCTTATCAACCACAGTCTCCACAACCATATCAGCAACCTCAGTCCCCCGTTGCTCAACAACCCCAACTTCAGCAAAGTCCACAGTACCCTCAGCAGAATCGGCCATCCAACAGTCAAGGTCGTGCGTATAGAAGAATAAATTTTGATCCGATCCCAATGACATATGCTGATTTATTCCCCGCTTTGATTAAAAAGGGTTACATTCAGACAAGAGCTCCACCTTTGGCTCCCGCGAACCCTCCTCCTTCTTATAGAGCTGACAAGTTTTGTCCTTACCATCAGGGTGCTCCAGGACATGATATTGAGAGTTGTTTCGGCTTGAAGATGGATGTCTAGAGGCTCATTAAAAATGGAATCTTGTCTTTTAGGGATTCCGACCCTAATGTCCAGAAGAATCCATTACCACCACATGGTTCGCCCTCTGTCAATATGATTGAAGATTGTTTGGAAAGTGATGATCAGGAAGTTTCAAATGAAGAGGCTGAAGAAGTTTGTGTCATAGTACCCCACTTTAAGGAGGTGGAATGTATAGAGATTGTGTATAATAGCAAGAAGCCAACTGTTACTCCTTTGGTAATCAATGTGCCTGGACCTGTCCCTTATACTTCCAGTAAGGCTATCCCTACAGGTACAACACTACGATGTTGGAGAATGGAAAAGAAGTGCCTTTGCCCACTGTACCCTCAATAGTTAATATTTCAGATGTCAGCAGAGTAACAAGAAGCGGTCGTGTCTACCCGACTTTGCCACCGAAGGAAAAAGAGGTCTCTTTAGAACAGACAAGCTCGAAGGATCCAATTGTGGGGAAATCTGGTGGATCTGATTTATCCAGTTCAGATGAATGTTTTAAAGTGATCAAGAGGAGTGAGTATAAAGTTGCAGATCAGCTCCTGCAAACTCCATCTAAGATTTCTGTGTTGCAACTGCTAATGAGTTCTGAGGCTCATAGAGAGGCGCTCCAGAAAATTTTAGAACAAGCGTATGTTGAACAAGACGTGACTATGGAACAATTTGATAACATCATTGGCAGTATTAATTCATGTGACAATCTGGGTTTTAATGAAGATGACCTCCCAGAAGAAGGAAGGAAACACAACATGGCTTTACATATTTCTGTGAACTACGGAAACGACTCTCTGTCCAGTGTGTTGGTTGATACTGGATCTTCTCTGAATGTGATGCCTAGAACTACTCTATCCAAGCTGTCTTATCAGGGACCACCGATGAGGCCAAGTCATATTATTGTCAAGGCTTTTGATGGGTCAAAGAAAACTGTGATCGGTGAGGTGGATTTGCCAATGACCATTGGGCTGCAAACCTTTATGATCACGTTTCAAGTCATGGACATTCGTGCCGCTTATAGCTGTCTGCTAGGGAGGCCATGGATACATGAAGCTGGGGCAGTTACGTCCACCTTACATCAGAAATTAAAGTATGCTTTTGAGGGGAAAACAGTTACAGTTTGTGGAGAAAAGGCTTTGGTGGTGAGTCACTTGTCATCATTCTCGTATGTCGAAGCTGAGGAAGAGGTTGGCACACAATTCCAAGCGTTGTCTATTGTGGGCGAGGGTGCCCAGAAGTCTCAAGCATCCATGTCATCATTCAAAGACGCGCAACGAGTAGTGAATAGTGGTCATCAGACAATGTGGGAAAAGGTGTTGTCTTTGCCAGAGAACAAAAATAAGGAGGGTCTCGGTTTCACCAGTAGTTCTGCTCAACAAACCACCAAAGGTAAATGTTTTCCGCTGATCAATGAAGTGTTCCATAGTGGAGGAGTCGTCCATCATTCTCAGATTAATGTTGTGTTAGAGGATGAACTTGAAGGCTACATATCAGATGGTTCCGCCAGGTCCTCCATTCCTTACAAGGACTACGAGCCTTATATGGAAGATCCAGGCTATGTTTCAGATGAATTCGACTACACCTTTGGAGTTTATGTCGTTACCGAGGAAGATCCAGATGAGGACATCCCAGACTTTGTGACCCCAGGCATTGTGATCAAGAATTGGAGTGCGGTTGAAGCCCCTACTTCCATTCATATATCTAAGTAAAGCATTTGTTTAAAAAAATTTCGCTCTGCCCAAGGCGAAACTGCATTTATTAGGGCTTACTTTTAATAATTCCCTTTGCTCTGCCCAAGGCAAAGGTGACTTTGTTGGGCATGTATTTTTGGTTTTGCTATCATCAATAAATTACCTTCATTTTCATTTGTGTTTTATATTTATTCACGATGTTGGAAGATAATAAGTAGCATCTCGTGTACACACACTTTCTACTTTACAAAAACTTATTAAAGATCACATCACTTGCGCATATTGCTGCATAAATTACAACCTGGGAATAATGATCCATTACCTTCTCCGAATTTTGAGTTTCCTGTGTATAAAGCTGAGGATGAAGAAGATGATATCCCATAAGAAATTTCCAGACTGCTTGAGAAAGAAGAGAAAGCTATCCAACCTCATCAAGAGCCGGTGGAAGTAATCAACTTGGGATCAGAAGAAATCCGTAGAGAGGTGAAAATTGGAGCTCTGCTCAAACCCGATGTGAAGAAACAGCTGATTGATTTGCTTAGAGAGTTTGTCGATGTGTTTGCTTGGTCATATCAAGACATGCCCGGATTGGACACATCTATAGTCGAACATCATTTACCGTTGAAGCCAGAGTGCCCGCCAGTAAAACAAAAGCTTAGAAGAACTCGACCCGATATGGCTCTAAAGATTAAGGAAGAGGTACAGAAACAGATTGATGCAGGTTTCCTTGTTACTGCCGAGTATCCACTATGGTTAGCTAACATTGTGCCTGTTCCAAAGAAGGATGGTAAGGTTCGCATGTGTCTAGACTACAGAGATTTGAATAAAGCTAGTCCGAAAGATGATTTCCCATTACCTCACATTGACATATTGGTTGACAGTACCACATGATATGAGGTTTTCTCCTTTATGGATGGTTTTTCAGGTTACAACCAGATTAGAATGGCTCCCGATGACAGAGAGAAGACGTCATTCATCACGCCCTGGGGCACCTTTTGTTACAACGTGATGCCATTTGGATTAAAGAATGCAGAGGCAACATATTAGAGAGCTATGACTACTCTGTTCCACGATATGATGCACAAAGATATCAAGGTGTATGTGGATGATATGATAGCTAAGTCGAAGACCGAAGATGATCATGTTAAACACCTGGTGTCGCTACTGCGAAAATCGGCGCCGGTTGAACAGAAGAGTCGCCACCGTGCGTTATTTATCCCAAAGAGGGGAAAGGAAACGCTCGAGGTAAACCTACCGCAAAACGGGGAAAGGAATGGTCATCGCAACCAAATCCTAGATTCGGGAGTCGGTTACGCAAGGGGAAGGTATTAGCACCCCTCACGTCCGTCGTACTCGACGGGATCCACGCTTGTTTTCGGTCGAAAAGATTGTTATTCTATCTACTCTACAGGTCTGGGGTTAAAAGAAAAGAAAATGACTCGGAAAAGTATCGCACTTTATGCCTACATATTCCCGTCTGGAACGAGAAATCAGAGTCAACGTAGTTTGCCTACCTACGGGAAAGGAGGGGAAGGTTGCTCGCTAGGATATCGCATCCTATGCCTACGTACTTTCATACAGCATGAAAGATCAGAGCAAACGTAGTTCGGGCTACGCACGACACAAGTCTGTCTTGAATGTTTTTATCTCCTTCTGAAAAAGGGTTTTCCTGATTACTGGTCCAAGCGGACAAAAATGACGTCTTGATGAGTTCACATTCTTTTACGAAAGAAGTGTCTTTTATTGTGTTTGAAATATTTATTGTGTTTTTCTGTTTGTTTTTGAGAAAGAAGAGACAGAACTCTAACCTATGGTTGAAAAGGGGATCACACTAACCTAATGTTATCATGCATGGGTTAAGACCTAATGTCTATCATGCTCCTCTCTTGCGCAGAGAGAAACAGAGATCCTAAGGGAATAGACGGAAACAAAAACAATAGCATATATACAATAAAGCAGTAAAATGCATGGATGCAACAATACAAGCGAGGCAAGGGAGTCCCACTCAACCTCGAACCTAGAAAACAACAAGCAAAAGCGAACAAAATTCACTTTCAACCTAACAGGTTAAATGGCAAACAATACAGTCAGGGAAATTCAAACAATACATCAAAAGTTATAAACAGCCAACAACAATCTTCATCAACATCTGTCTTCAAGTCATCTTCAACCATCTATAGGCTTCAAGAAAGCATCAGTCTTCATCTTCACAGCCTTCAAGCAAGGTCTCTATCTTCAATCTTTCAATGGCTTTTCTTCAAGTCTCACTCTCCAAGATGAGTAGCAGTCAACAGGATGCATTGGATGTTAAGCAGTCAGTTGCCTACCAAGGGTGGCCTACTGACTGTTAACATGATACAGACAGTTTTCTCTCAAAAGTTCTATCTTTTAAATACATTCACTAATCCTTCCAAAGGAAGGAGGTGAATATTTAAAAGAGACTTTGAATCATAGAGAAAGAATGGAGGCAAACAAGACCTTCCATGTTTGTGAATCAAGTTTCTATTCTAGAGCTCTACCTAGCTCCTAGATCCTATAACCTTCAACAGCTACAAGCAAGATATACTCTTCATCAACTCTGGAAATTGATCTTCATTCCTTGTCTTCAATGGCTTCATCAGCAAAGTCTTCAGCTCAAACCCAAACCCCAAGCAGGCCCAATACCCCACACAATCAAACAATAACCCCAGAAAGGGCACACCACACAATCAATCAATTACAAGAATATACTAATAGTATTAACAGAATAGGGGAACTTCTAGCATTTTCTAAGGGATCTATTACTTACCCATAATACCCCTATAGTCCCATCTTCTAATTTGTCCTAAAGAAAACCCAAAAAGAAAATTGTTTTGTTATACCTATATTACATTCACAACCCTAATTGACTATCCTAATAGTTTCTAACTAAACTACCTAAAATAAATCCTAAAAAAAAGGTACAAAAATCAGGGGGGCACCTAATATCCATATCTAATTATACTAAAAATAATAGGGTGAAAATCCTAAAGGAAGCTCCTAAACTAAATTCAACAAATAGTAGCATAAACCAAAAGAATTAAAAAAAGCTATTAAATGTAAAAATATGCAAAAAAATATGAAAATGAAATAAAATGACAATTTTATGTTTTTATATTTTTCTAGACAAAAAATGGAAAATGGGAAAAAAAATCTCATTAAAAAATATGCATTTTTCAATTTTATATGAATTTTTGAAGTTTGTAAAAATTTGGAGAAAAAATTAATATGAAAATGGATGAGGGGTGCAAGAAGTAATGATTTTAAGTTGGAAATGGATGATGGGCCCAGACTGGGGGTCTGGATAGCAGTCCGCGTGGCCCAGCTTTATTAATCAGAAAACTAAAAAAAATAAAAGAAAAAGGATAAAACACGGTGCGAATAGCAGACTATGGTAGTTCAAAATCAAGTGGGCCTTGGTATGGGGGTGTGGGAAGCAGTCCGCGTGAGGCCTATGAAGATCACTTATCAAAACGCTGCGTTTTGGCTGCAGCTCTCCCTCCAATTTTTGTGCGTGAATCCTGTCCGTTGGATGACATTTCCAGTCAACCGGTCCACGCAAATCCAATGGCCCATGTGTTTCTTCAACCTTGGAACACTTAGGGTTTCATAAACTCCATGAAAAACAACTCCATGCGTCAATCTTTATCCTCTTCGTTCTCTCTCATTTCTCCATCAAATGCCATGATCCAAGAACCAATTTTGTCTAGAATTTCATGTAGAATCCAACTGTGGCAATGGTTTGCATTAAAACTCTCTCTATCATCCTACCCGAACAGTACAACACCATGGATCCAAACTTTCTTCAATTTTTAACCATCACAAAACTCAACAATCTTTATATATAATTAATCCCTATGCCATGCTGATTAAAACCAACCAAAATTCGTGCATTATCATCCATTAAATAGTGTGTTCTACCTCCATCAAGAATCAACCTCCATTAATAAAACCTCACTAATTGGTCTTAAACTCATCCAAATGAATCACCTAATGGTCTCTAATGGTTTCACAACAAGAATCAATCCTAGCCATGCCTAAATCAAAGTGTGGAAGTGGTTTTGCTTACCTTGACTCTTGCAATGGTAGGTGTTGAAAAGCTTCGAATCAGGCCTTGTAGATCTTCAAGGATGGTCCTCAGGTGATGAACAATACTCTGTTTGCACAAGATTTGATGGAGATGGCTTGTATCTTCAAATCCAATCCCTTTTGCTCTCTTGCAACTTCACTTGAAAAGCTCCAATTCTTCAACAATGGGGGCTCACTCTAGCATGAACATGTTCAGGGAGGTTTGTAGTGATGATTTATGGAAAAAAAAATGGAAGGGTAATGAAGAGAAAAATGAAGTTTCAATTCAATTTGCAAATGGAGAATTTTTGGTTCAAACTCTTTTCTCTACCACCATTAACATCAACAATCACCAACCTCTCACCAATGGAGATTGTATTCAATATATAGACTGATTTAGAAGGGTCTAGAATCATCTAGATCACTCTAGTAGAAACTTGAACTTTCATGACTTGATATTTTGCATTTCCATTCCCACCATGTGATATATCATGACAAAATCCTTACAACTTGAGTAATTATCTCCATTTTCTCCTTAAGTGGTATTTTGGACAAGATACAAAGCTTAAACACCTTGTTTATGAAGCTTTTCCTTGTTTTGGTTTGGTATGCCATTATGCAAGCAAGCAAATTACAAAGCAACCCCAAGATTTAAGCCTCAAATCAAAATTGTGGCTGAACCATTGTTCTTAAAATGTCCTTGGGAGTCAAAATTACCTATCATATGCCATGGTTTGGATTTGAAACTTGGATTTTAGGATTTTCCATTTCACTTGAATTAACTTATACCTCATTTTTAGGCCATTTTTATCACTTTTTGCTATGAGCCTTTCCAACATCTCATGACCACCCTACTAGCCTTAAAACATCATTCCAAGCAACTTTTATGTTGAAGGTTTTTCCATTTGAAGCTTGGAAGTAGGAGATATGGCCATATGCTTGAAATGACCTATAATTTCCAAATGACCAAAATGCCCTTTGCTTGCCAAAGTCATAAGTAGAGTTCCACCAATCAGATGAAGGCATACCATACCTTTCTAGAAAGCTAAGATCATGAGGAACAACTTTCATGTTGGCCATAAATCCATTTGAAAGCTCCTTGAGGGGTAAAAGTTGCTTGGAAGTCAAGTAACTTTCATAGACAAATTTCAGATGCCTCTAATGACCTGTAACTTGCAAGAACCATAACTTGAGTTATATAAATCTCCTTGATGTCTTCCACCACTCAAATTAAAGGTCTTGAGATACTCTACAAGTTTAATGTTGGCCAAGGATCCATTTGAGACTTGCATTTTGAATTATCTTGCTTGGAAGTTTACCCTAAACCAGGGGATTTTACACAGAAACCCTAATTTAGAAACCTTTCTTCTTCTTGATTTCTCTTGATTCCTCCTTGGCACAACACCACATCCATATCTAAATGTCAAATGAGGCATCCCGCATCTTTCAAACAGGCCTTGATGCCCTTCAATCAAGCATTTGACCTAGGATTGACCTAGGGTTGACCCAGATGAAACCCTAGTTGACTGTCTTCAACTGCAGCTCTTGCAATCACATCAATGACTTGTCTCACTTTCAAAATGACCCTCTAGGTCTTCCATGATGTCTATATACCCTCCATGACCTCAATTCCTTGCTCACACTTATTTGATGATCTTCGAATACCCTCAAGATAGGAGATAGATCCACTGCTTGACCCACTGACTTCTCAGATGATGACTTGGCTAAGATTGAATTTGAATAAGAATCACTTGATATGCCCATAGGGATAAGAATTGCATTTGTTCCCTTGCTAGATGGCTTGCTATGCTATGCTATGCAAATGATTAGACTATGTACATGACTTTTTATGCAAATGACAATGCAATTGAAACATAAACCAAGTGAAGTAGGTTGAGCAAATTTTAGGGTGCAACAGCTGCCCATATTCAACCGACTTGGACCCGATTGGGTGAAGAGCGAACGGCCTTCGAACATTCGAGGTACGAGACAGTTGAATACTAAGAACCCGGAAATTTGCCAACCGCCGAAATAAACTGCACCACTGTTTGGGGAACATTATCTATAAATCTGATTTCAACATTATCTTGTCAATACTTGAATGAACTTATTGACTTCACTGGGAGAAGTACTTCTGTCAACAAAACCTGACACTGCCACTGATACAGGAGAATTACTCTGCCATCACTATGAGAAATCACTCTGCCACCACTGCGGGAAAATTTTGTCACTATTATAGAAAAATAACACCGCCATCGCTACGGGTACTAACTCTGCCAAATACAGGAAAACAGCTCAGTCACAATTACGGGAAATACTCTGCCAAGTACAGAAAAACAACTCCACCTTTGCTACGGGTAAACACTCTGTCAAATACAGGAAAATAACTCCGCCTCTGCTATGGGAAATACTCTGCCAAATACAGGAAAATAACTCCGCCTCTGCTACGGGTAATACTCTGCCAAATACAGGAAACTAACTCCGCCTCTGCTATGGGTAATACTCTGTCAAATACAGGAAAATAACTCCGCCTTTGCTACGGGTAATACTCCGCCATCGCTACGGGTAAATACTCTGCCAAATACAGGAAAATAACTCCGCCTTTGCTACGGGAAATGCTCTGCCAAATACAGGAAAATAATTCCGCCTTTGCTACGGGAAATGCTCTGCCAAATACAGGAAACTAACTCCGTCACCATTACAGGAAATACTCTGCCAAATACAGGAAAATAACTCCGCCTCTGCTACGGGAAATACTCTGTCAAATACAGGAAAATAACTCCGCCTTTGCTGCGGGTACTAATTCTGCCAGATACAGGAAAACAACTCCGTCACCATTACGGGAAATACTCTGCCAAATACAGGAAAATAACTCCGCCTCTGCTACGGGAAATACTCTGTCAAATACAGGAAAATAACTCCGCCTTTGCTACGGGTACCACTCTGCCAAATACAGGAAAATAACTCCGTCTTTGCTACGGGTACGACACTCTGTCAGATACAGGAAAATAACTCCGCCTTTGCTACGGGTAAATACTCTGCCAAATACAGGAAAATAACTCCGTCTTTGCTACGGGTACGACACTCTGTCAGATACAGGAAAATAACTCCGCCTTTGCTACGGGTAAATACTCTGCCAAATACAGGAAAATAACTCCGCCTCTGCTACGGGAAATACTCTATCGAATATAGGAAAATAACTTCGTCACTGCTACGGGTAGATACTCTGTCGAATACAGGAAAATAACTCCGCCTTTGCTACGGGTAGATACTCTGTCGAATACAGGTTTTCTGCCTATCTTTGCAGCAGCTAGCTCCATCAATCACATGGGTAACACAATACGAGTCTAGTCTTCCAATTTTTAGTGCTGACATGGCGGCAAATCTGAGAAGGACTCTACTGGGGATTTTCTAAATCCACACTGCCAGACACCTATTTTAACATCGATTCACGAAATCTTTTGATGCTGTCACAACAACAACCTTGAAGAAATACTCCGCTGGAGGGGTAAGAGAAACTTCATCAAGCAACTCTGTGGGGAATAATGCCACAACGGACATCATCATTATATGTCTCACGCCGAGATCTTGAATGTTTGACAATTAATTTGAGCAAGAGCTTTCTCCACCTGTAAGGGAAACAACACTTGAAAACAAAAGGTTAACCAACCTGGTTTATGTTTCAAAATGCATATGTTTAACAATGATGCAATGCTCCATTCGACATGGAAATGCTACGCGTTTTTATTTGGTAGATGCAAATATGACACTATATGCCAATGCAAATGCAGGCTCGAACTGCTGGGATACAGAAAACCGTTTCAGCAAAATAAATGCTGAAGACAATGCCAACTCTGCTGGGGGTAACCGGGCGTTACAGAATTATTCCAGCAAAATAAATTCTAGAAGAGTGAAGCCAACTTCGCTGAGGAATAACTGAATGTGCCAATCATGATTGGACTTCTGCTGGAGATTGAACGGGTATCACACGGTATTCCGACAACATAAATGCCCGCCAACTCTGCCGGGGAGAGTCTTAATCTTCGAGTTCCACTGGGAGGAAAGAAAACACTTGCTGGAAAGAGAACTCCGCTGGGGACGAAACGACTCTCTTGGGGAAAATCAACTGACTCCGCTGGGGGAGAGTAAATGACCCTACTGGGAAGGGTAAACTGTCTGAGTACAGCTCACAAGTTGGAAATATTAATCTCCTGAGGTTAAACCACTCCGCTCGGGGTGGGAGATCCTTCTGGGGGGACACCATACTGTCTGAATACAGCCTTCGATTTGGGAATCGTCAGTTCTGCTGAGGGTAAACGACTTTGCTGGAGAATGTCCTTTGGATAAGCTACGACTAGCTGGGGAATTTGATCCTTCTTTAGTAAGGGACATTGTCATCTCAGAAGCGCAACCTGCATGGGGATTCACTTCACATAACGATCAAGTCTTTTTGTTACGAGCTTCTGGTTAGGACTCTTCGATCTCTGTACCCTGACGGTTAGATCTGAACTGTTTCTGTACGTCAAACCCCAAAAGAATGTCCCAACAACATCTTTTGTTTTTAGGGTGTTCTGCCCCGGTCTTGTGATAATATTTTGCCCCTGATTGACTGATTCGTGGAGCAGTGCCCATAGCCGCGAGAGATTTGCCAAATCTTGACCTAATTGCCCCAGATGAACTGATTCTCGAATGTACGACTTTACTGGGGTTAATCGATATAGCTTGCCCCAGTTCACGAAACATTTGGGCATTCTGCATTTTATCCTGATCAGACCTTCCACTGTAGGGATCTTTCTTGTCGGCATGCGTTTACTCGCAAGTAACACAAGTTGTTCTGCATAAAAGATATATTAAACGCAATGTATATGACAGTTTCAACATCCAAGTCTGTTCACCGGAAAAAATTTTGCGACATATAATGAATCAATTATCAAAATGTCAATATGAAGGCTGGTAAGAGGAACCATTTTAGGAGTCAGTTTCGATGCGATCTTTACCGACGTATGCTCTCGACCAAAACCTGTTTCAATTAGGACTTTTTCGGGTTGTAACGTGGTCAGGTTCACGGTTAACAAGGAAAGACACAGGCTCAAAGTTTATTCTGACCCACCCATTCTCCATGATATTCTCCAATCCTATGTTCAGCTAATCTGACACAAGCACTCATCTTTCACAGGTTGATTAGTAGGAATGATGGTCCAGGATACCACACCTTTTTTCGGAGTGACAGTCACTTACTTTTTCGTCTTTGGGTGCCTAGAGTCACACGACTCTGTTCTTTTCGAGGATTTTTCTTTGGGTAATCCTTTTCGTCTTTTGCTTTTTCGTTCCCTAAATTTTGCCTGGACTGACTCTTTTGAGTATCTTTCGCTTTCGAAGTCCAGCGGGATGCCCTAATTCTTGCCTAAGTCGCTTTTTCTCAAGATTCGACTTAGCGGGCTTTCGGCTTTCAATTTTCTTTTTTTTTCTTTTTTTTTCTTTTGCACAAGTCGTGTGGCACTGGTTGTCTGACTTTTTATGGACTAATGTGACTGTTTCACTCTTGGGTTGGCGAACCTTAACCATTGTGGTTTTTTAGGCACGACCCATATGGGTGTGATTTATCCTCGAACGGACACTCCTTTCGCGATTTGAACGCTTGGCCAAACTAACTGACGCCTACCCTGCCCCGGTTTAGGATTTAGGGTTTTTCATTTTCAAAAGGAAACTCCTACTATTGGCTCAAAGGGGTTAACAAGGGATTATCTTCCTTATATCTCCGGTGTTTATGGATTGAAACAATGCCTGTACATCGTCAACAGGTTTTTTTATTCAAAAGCCTACAATCGGAAGATTATTCGTCATCTGTTTTCGTCATCCTCCCCGGATTCCTGCTAAAACAAGCATTAGGCATTAAAGAAAGCAAAGAGTGAACACGACTGGATTAATTTCAAAACATGCATATTTATTTCATTTATCAATATCAATTGAAAAAACAAACAAGTTTTACAAGAGAAATTTGCAATTAAACAGAAAAGAAACTACAAATGCGAAGACATGAACAAGATAACATGAAAAAATGTCGGTGTCTCAGAACCGGACTTCCTGCACTTTGACTTCTTGGCGAGTCAACCATCCTCAGAAACTATTATCAGGGGTAGTCCACTGCTGTCTCGACCTTCTTTCAACGACCCGATCAAACCTGGGAAACTTTTTCATCACCCCGACTTTCGCTTGTCTATGGCCTTGCACCACCTTGGGGACCCTATCAGAGAAGTTGATAACCCTGCTGTCAATTAAATCTTGGACGTTATGCTTGAACGCGTGGCAACCCTCAATATCATGTCCGGGTGCCCCAGAATGGAACTCACAATGCCTGCTAGCGTCGAAACCACACGGAAGTGCGCCCTTTGGTGGGGCTGACGTTCTCTTTTCAATAAGGTTCAAACCTAACAAGGTCTGAAAGAGTTCTGCATACATTGATGAAGGTACCTCCAATACCCTTTTTGGTCTCTTTCCCCAAATTCTTTATTGAGTCGGATACCGACATCTCGTATGCTGCTGGCTTTGCTCGGACGGTTCCTTAGGCTCACGCGCTATCATCCTTAAATTCAACCCTGGCATCGGCAACTGTTGTGGACATGGGGATTTAGCTTCCAGTGGCTCTGGGATATACCTCGATTCGTCTGCAACCTCTGGCGGAGAAATGGGAATATCAGTCCTTGAAACTTTTATACCCCCCGGTACAAACTCAATTGTTTTCTCATCCAGCAAATCTTGAATCTTATGCTTAAAAGCTTTGCAGTTTGCAATGTTATGCCCCGGTGCGCCGGAGTGGAAGGCACAATAGGCGTTCAGGTCATAGTCTGGTGGCGGCTGCCCAGTCAGTGGAACCAAAATGTGGGGCTCAACCAGTTGAAGTTGGAACAAGAGTTGCACCAACTGATCATAATCCACTGGGATCTCATCAAATACTCTGTTAAAAAACCTCATCCTCTTACCACACCTCCTTGAGTTATCCTGAAAAATCAATTGCGACTGCTGACGAGGAGCATCCTGAGCTTCAAACTGTGGAGAGGGTCTCTTAAGCCTATCATGCGTGGGTAATGGTTCTTCAGACCCCTGAGGAGCAAATAAGCCAACCGCGTCTTCAGACATTTCCCCTCCTTCTCTTTTGAGTACGTTCCTCAATATTTCAGCCATCAATCCTACCTGGGCCTTCAATCGGCAGTTCTCTTCTTCTAGCGTCTCTTGATTCGAGCGCAACACTTGCATATCTTTCGTGAACTTCCCCAGCTGGCCTCGAACGTCAATTAATTCCGCTTGAACCTGCTCGATATCTATCCCCACAAGTTGGCGTCTGAGGCCTGGGAGAAAACCTTGATTTCCTTGCTAAGCAAAATCGGCAGCACTATCATTAGCCCGTGCAATCAGAGGTTGCACCATATTCTGCAACTGTTCCTGACCCTTGGCCATGGCTTCCATTGCCTGTATGAACTGCGTCATGTTGTTGCGCATTTCTTGCATCTCAATCTGATCCTGACCCATGACTTCCTTACTGCTGTTTCTCATTGAATGTCAGGGAATTCTTCGGTCGCTAATCTTGGAAGACTTGGAAGATGCAGGAGATGAGGTACAAATCCAATAGTTACTGGTGAATGCAATATGTATGTGTATGCAATGCAATATGTGTCTGTGCATTAGGGAATATCATTCCCCGATTCTAGTGCGAATGTGTCAGTGCGGTGACAGTGATAGCAATACGAAGTTCGGAGCCGAATCATAGAAAACACCTCATATATTGTAGAGAAACCCAACAAGTCAGGAATACAATATCAAGGAGTGTACAATAAGAAGGCATGACCTCAACCAACAATCCTGGTGATGGTCAGCACTATGAAAATAAAGCATACACATTAGTACATGAAATGTCAAGTGCTCCCATACGCCTGGTACTCTTCTAATAACCTCTTAGTCTCTGGATGACTTGGTCGGGAAAGCAGACCCTCAACAAGTAGATCTCTTCGCTTGAGAACACGTTGTAAATCACCAGCAGATTCCTCCCATGCCCCTTCTCCGAAGCGATCCTCTAGCTTCCGTTTCTGAGACACAGCCTCTTTCTTGCTTTCGATGGCCTTGCTCAATGCGTTCTGAAGACTATATCTTGCCATTACTTCCTCTTCATACTTTTTGGTGCTAGCCTTTAACTGTTCTTCGAGTTCAGAAATTTGCTGCTTCAATTTGTCTTCCCTCTTTTTGTTGTTGGTTAGCGTAGCATTCCACGTTTTGTTACAAGAAGAGATTTCCCGGTGGGCAGCATCGAGTGCTTTCTTTTTGGACTCCAACATATCATGGGAGCTTCTGAATTCTTTCCCCAGTCGTTCACACTTCTTTTTCTCTTCGGTCGGTTCAGCACCTAGCCTGTTTACCAGCTCCGTCTGCTGTTGGAAAGAATGCACAGCCTTATTCTTCTCACTACGCATCTGAGCCAGTTCCTTTTCTAACTCTTCATTGATCTTCATCAAGGCTTCCTTCTCTTTTACAACTTGTTCGTAGACCTCCATAGTAACGGTGGTTGGTTCCTCCACTGGAACATGAACATGAACCGGTGCAGCTGGAAATGGCATCAGCAACTGTTTTGCCCTCTCTTGGATCCAAACTTTGTAAGGTACATAAGCCTGATAATCATTCTTCCCCAACAGTGGTTTCCCTCTTCTGTTGATTCGCATCCAAGCGTGCTGAAGCTTGGCTAGTAACTCTCCATTCAAATCACCGGTGAAGTACAGAGATTCCTGTACTTCTTCCTCCCTAGGTGGGTTCTTCAACGCGTATCCAAACTGGCGAACAAACAGAGACGGATTGTAATTGATGCATTCTTTCCTTCCTATCAAGGGCACGTTCGGATACCCAGAACAACTGAAAATAAGCTCAGACCCCAGCAAGTCTCGGTCAAACCACTCAATGTCTTCAGAAGATAGTCTCATCAGGCGCTCTGGCCAGTCAGCTGTAGTTGCACCATCTACAAAAGGTCCCTTTAGGGGGAGGGTGGCTCTTAAACCACATGTACAGCAAAGGCACACAACAAGAGACGTTCTTGCCTCTCCTATTCTCATTTCTGTAATGCATCGAATGGTAGAAATCCCCGATCAATGTGGGTACAGGGTTGCCAGCAGCAAACAAATGAAATGCATCAATGTCCAAAAAGTTCGGGAAATTGGGAAACAGCACTATCCCATAAATGCATAGAGCCAAAACAGCGTTAAAGACTACCCAGCATCCATTCTTGGCGTATTCCTGAGCCTTACCAATCAGAAACTGGAGGGAGAAGCCTGGAACCCCGCGCCAAGAAGTCATCAATAACTCAGAAGCGTTCATGTGCAAGGCCTTAGCTAAGTCCTCCAGCTTGGGCTCAGCGTCAAAGTGAATAAAAGGAACCTTATTCTGTACTGGCAGCTCAATAAACTCTGCGTACTCTTCCATGGTAGGCCCCAAAATAAAGTCAGCAAATGTGAAACATCTCAAAGCAGGGTCATAGAATTGCATCAATGTATACAACCCATTCAGTTCATCCTCAGTTGGTTTGCGAACCAATCTCAACAACCTTCCGTAACTCTGCCTGAAGCTTCTCCGGACATCCTCATCAGCAAGAGAAATCAAACCCAGGAGGGGAGTAACATCAGGGATAGGTAACTTGTAGGCAACTGTCATCCTCAAACCAGCCATGATCAATAATCAAAAGTCCGGACACTAGAATCAGGGAATATGCAAATGCACCTGCAGCACAGACACACGTTAATGGAATGCGATGATAATGGTTATGCAAACAATGCAATGCAAATAAAATGCAACAGGGACCAAATGCCATGGCTGAGAAGCCCGAACCACATCATAAGCCTCATATAGATCATCCAGAATTCCTCAAACCCTGGCCTTAGACAGACCCAATACAAAGCTTCAACTCTGGTCTCTGATAGACCCCATACATAAGCTCCAATCAAGCCTCAGACTCAATAATCAATCCAACTTAGTCTCCGACAGACCCCAATAACTGTCCGTAGGTAGCCTGAATCTCAAATCAAGAACAAACCGGTATTTAGAGGTCTAGTTACCTGCATAACCCCAAACCCTCTCACAGGTAGGTGTCCTAGCAACTGACAATGGTATGGCATCCTATGCGGTCGTCGGCGTCACAGACTTTCAGGGTTGATGATACGATTCCCAGAAGGAGTGGCATCATCAAATCCTGAAGAGGCCTCACTTAGACAACTTCCAAATGATCGGTTCCCAGAGTCGACAATCCAACTAACCAGCAACCCGAGCCACCCAAAGGGCAGGACAGGAGGCCAACCAGAAGAACCTCGTCTGAGTGTGGATTTCGCGGGACACTAGGACATGCAAAGCACGTGCGCGCCCACTACTTTCCACTCTAATTCTAGGTGCACTCAAGCCCAGGTCCGGCTTATCTCTCAATCATAGAACACCCGTCACAACCCCCAATACAGCAATAATAACAATAATATAATGCTGAAAGTAAAATACAGAAAAAATAAATCCATACAAAATCCTCGACAGGAAAACAAGCGCTAGGATTGACTCACTTAAGGGACGTTGGATCCCAAATGCATAAGGAACTATCGCAGTCCTTAGCAGCCAGGGGACGTTGGATCCCCAGCAGAGTCGCCAGCTGTCGCTACTGCGAAAATCGGCGCCGGCTGAACAGAAGAGTCGCCACCGTGCGTTATTTATCCCAAAGAGGGGAAAGGAAACACTCGAGGTAAACCTACCGCAAAATGGGGAAAGGAATGGTCATCGCAACCAAATCCTGGATTCGGGAGTCGGTTACGCAAGGGGAAGGTATTAGCACCCCTCACGTCCGTCGTACTCGACGGGATCCACGCTTGTTTTCGGTCGAAAAGATTGTTATTCTATCTACTCTACAGGTCTAGGGTTAAAAGAAAAGAAAATGACTCAGCAAAGTATCGCACTTTATGCCTACGTATTCCCGTCTGGAACGAGAAATCAGAGTCAACGTAGTTCGCCTACCTACGGGAAAGGAGGGGAAGGTTGCTCGCTAGGATATCGCATCCTATGCCTACGTACTTTCATACAGCATGAAAGATCAGAGCAAACGTAGTTCGGGCTACGCACGACACAAGTCTGTCTTGATTGTTTTTATCTCCTTCTGAAAAAGGGTTTTCCTGATTACTCGTCCAAGCGGACAAAAATGACGTCTTGATGAGTTCACATTCTTTTACGAAAGAAGTGTCTTTTATTGTGTTTGAAATATTTATTGTGTTTTTCTGTTTGTTTTTGAGAAAGAAGAGACAGAACTCTAACCTATGGTTGAAAAGGGGATCACACTAACCTAATGTTAGCATGCATGGGTTAAGACCTAATGTCTATCATGCTCCTCTCTTGCGCAGAGAGAAACAGAGATCCTAAGGGAATAGACGGAAACAGAAACAATAGCATATATACAATAAAGCATTAAAATGCATGGATGCAACAATACAAGCGAGGCAAGGGAGTCCCACTCAACCTCGAACCTAGAAAACAACAGGCAAAAGCTGTCGCTACTGCGAAAATCGGCGCCGGCATGACAGAAGAGTCGCCACCGTGCGTTATTCATCCCAACGGAGGGAAAGGAAACGCTCGAAGTAAACCTCGCAAAACACGGGAAAGGTATGGTCATCGCAACCAAAACCTGGATTCGGGAGTCGGTTACGCAAGGGGAAGGTATTAGCACCCCTCACGTCCGTCGTATTCAACGGGATCCACGCTTGGTGTTTATAAGGAAAAGGGTGTGTTTATCCATCTACGCTAGTGGTCAGTCTGAAAAGAAAAGAAAAGGACAGGACTCGACAGAACATACGCTGTTCTGGGCCTACGTACTCCCTCGTGCAATGGGAAAGTCAGAGTCAACGTAGTTCGACTACCTATGTCTAGACGGGGGGGAAGGTTGCTCTCCAGGATATCGCGTCCTGTGCCTACGTACTTCCACACGGCGTGGAAGATCAGAGCAAACGTAGTTCGGGCTACGCATGACACAAGCTGTTCAAGTGTTTTTTATGGGAAAATGCACCTTAACCAAGAGTTTTCACAGTCCAGGAGAACAAAAGGTTTTGATGTTTGTTCAAATCTTTTGACGGAAGAAATGAATTCACTTTTGTTTTATCCTTTATTAAGTGTTTTTCTGTTGTTTTGAGAAAGGAAAGAGACACCCTAAAACTATGGTTGAAAAGGGGAATCTACCGAATGTTATCATGCCTGGTTAACCAACCTAATGTCTATCCTAACTCCTCCACAGCAGAGAAGTTAGAGCTCCTAAGGGATCATGGCAACGAAACTAAACAGCCAATATGAAACACTGCAAAGTAAAGAAATACTGGAAATATGCAAGAATGCGCCAATCAAACAAGCAAGGCACAAGGGCCACAAACCACAGAGGCAAGGGAGCTCAGCTCTACCAAATACCAGCAAGCAAAGCCACTCAATAACAATCAAGCAGAAGGAGGACCACCTCAACTTCTCATGCACACAAAGCCTATTTCTAAGATGCACCTATCTCAGAAATATCTATATGAACCCCTAAGTCTAATGCAGCACAGCACCACACAAGTCAACCAACACACCGAGAAGGCTAACCAGCCTGGAAAACCCCTATCCAAAAGCAAGAAACTACCCCTGAGCAGGACCACTAGACAAAACTATAATCAAATCCCCTGAACAAAACCTCTAATCAAACCCCTGAGCAAAAGCCCTACACACAACCTTAATCAAATCTCTAAGCAAAGCCCTAAAGCAAACCTCTACACAAGAGCACTCAATCCCAGTCTTAGAGCTTCAATACAAGCTTACCAAAGAAAGGGAGCTAAGTAAACAGACCCATAGTGCCTTCCTCAGGAAAGTACTAGGAGACTTCCACTTAGGAATCATATCCCATGTGGCTCAACAACTGTGAATGGTTTACATTCCTCCTCAGGAGAAACTAAACTCACATGAAGGCTCCAACATCATTGGATACTTGAGAACTCGTACATGAACTAAGGGAACTAAGTGACCAGACCCATAGTGCATTCCTCTGGAAAATACTAGGGGGCTTCCACTTAGGAATCATATCCCATGTGGCTCAACAACTGTGAACGGTTTACATTCCTCCTCAGGAGAAACTAAACTCACATGAAGGCTCCAACATCATTGGATACTTGAGAACTCCTACATGAACTAAGGGAACTAAGTGAGCAGACCCATAGTGCCTTCCTTTGGAAAATACTAGGGGGCTTCCACTTAGGAATCATATCCCATGTGGCTCAACAACTGTGAACGGTTTACATTCCTCCTCAGGAGAAACTAAACTCACATGAAGGCTCCAACATCATTGGATACTTAAGAAAGAGGTGAGAAGAAAGAATGAAAGACATCCATAGTGCCTTCCTCAGGAAAGTACCATAAATTTCCCTCAAACTTCAGGGTCTCAAACCTCACAAAAAGAGAGCAAGCTCCTAAACGAAGTCTACAATCCATGCATCCTTGCAAGCTCCATCAGGTCTTCATCCAGCCTCCATCTTCCAAAAGAAACCATAGACCCTCAAACCAAAGGAACTATCTCTAAAGTTCAACCACAGTTGAACTTCAAAGTCAGAAGCCCTCAAGACTTCTCCTATTCTCAAGCTCAAGCAAAAATAGCAAAACACTCTATAAAAATCTACCAAAAATCTAGGGGAAACCTACATGGCTCTATGATCCCAAGATCAAATCTCAAAGCCTAAGTCAACTTCTAGGGCTACTAAACAATCCCTAACATATGAATGGTCAAGGGTTAACCAGCAAGTTATAAGGTCTCTTCTCTCTAACCCTAAAACAACATTAATCAATTTCTAAAAAATCTATGGGGAGCATGCATTAGTCTAGTATAACATACTAAAAAACTAAAGCAAACTTCATTACCAAATGAGAGAACTAAAACCAACAAGGCAGACACAACACAAACCAATTATTCAATACCAATTAAAATACAAAAATGCAAATAAAAATGAAAATGCATGATCAATTCAATATTTTTGCACTATAAAACTCTAAATTGAATTAGGAACCTATGGAAAAAAGAAGGGAATTAATTGGATACTCCTACTATTTTTTATGAAATATTTCCTAACATGAATGAAAACAAAGAAATTAAGAAGAAAATAAAACAAGGGGGTGGCGAATAGCAAAACGCCTCAGTTGTTTCCAGCATTGGGCCCAAACACGGGGGGTGTGCATAGCAATTGGGGCCTAAGCCCAAACCAAATTCAGCATCCTCACAAACAGGGGAGGGGGCAACGAGTAATGAGGGGGTGTCCTTAGCAATCTCAGACTTGGGCTTAGCCCAATCCAAAACCTAACCCAGCTTACCAATCAACAAAACTAGTCTTCTCTCCCAAAACTCGCCTACTGTTCATTACACAAACCCTAGCGCCGTTCATGCCTCACGAGATCTCTTTCTGAACCCTCTCAAACCTCACCCAATCCCTCACGAAAATCTGCAACCAAACCTAATCTAACTCTCACCAAACTTCGATTCAACGCCCTAGACTCAACCTAAACCCTAACTGAATTAAGACAAACATCAAGCAATCTCAGCAAACGGAAAGGAGAAGGCAAACAGAATCAAGCGAAGACATACCTGGATACGGAGTACGAACGGCTCGTGGAGATCTTGAGGATTCAATGAAGATCGCTGCGAGAGAGAGGAAGATCTTGAGGTTCTTTAAAGATCTTCTGGGGATGGTTGAAGATTAAGTGGATTTCTGGAAAATCCGGATGAACACGATGAGCGAATATGATGAACTCGTGAGGAACGTTGCTGAGTATTGATGAACAGATGATGCTGACGAATAGATCTGGGCGAGCGTTGATGAGATTCGCGAAGCGTGGACGAAGATCTGTTAAACGTTGATGGATCTTGAAGGAAACGATGAAGATCCTGGAGATTGTTTGAAGTTTCCGGCAATGGATGAATTTTCCGGTGGCTTTGGTCGAGTTTTCCGACGACGTCCTGGATGAGGGTAGACGATGAGAAATGAGTGGCTGGATGAATCCCTGGCAAATTTGCAGTTCCCAGCGAAACTACTGAAGTCCGGCGACGGTTACGGTGGCGGAGGGTGGTCCGGTGGGCTTTTGCATGGCCGGCGATGGGGGGATTGAGTGGAAACCAGGTGGCGCTGGGGAAGATTGAGGGAGAGACGCGTGGCAGGAGAAGGGCTGGAAGGAGGACGCGTGTAGGAAAGCTGGCAGAGAGAGAGAGAGAGTGTGGATTGAAACGTGGCAAGAGGGGAGAACCTCTAATGAGACGTGTGGGTAGCCTATTATATAGCCACGTGGAACAAATTTGGATCTCTGAAATTGGACTTTGACCGAAGACTGGCCCATTACCTTGGATTACACGGACTAAACACAATTACCAGACTGATTATGGACTGAAATTAAAGCTCTAATCAACTAAAGAAAACTCTTAATCAAAATTAAACTAATAAAACCTAATTAATCTAATTGAAAATTTAAGAATTAAACCTAATTAAAAACTCTAACAACCATTAGCTCTAAAACCACAATCTATTAATATGTACAACAATTATGAAAAAAATGAAAATTCAATTAAAATCTAACAACTCTAATTATACTCTAAAAATGCTAATAAAATCCATTAATCTACTTAATATCTATATAAAAAAATCTATAAACCTATATTAAACCTAATAAAAGAAATTAATATCTAACAAAAGATTAAATCTATATTAAAAATAAACTCTATTAAATCTATATCTAAAAACTATTAAATCCTATAATATCTATTAACTATTATTCTACTAGTCTATTAAAATTCTACTGATTCTATAAACTATTATTATTCTATATTGTCTATCCTATTAAAATCAACACTAAAACTATATTAAACCTAAAAAGAAATTAATATCTATATTAAAACCTAATATTCTAAAATCTTTTAAAAACAATTTATAAAATTCTAACAAGGATTTAAAACTGTTAAAAAAAATTAAAAGAAATCTACCTAAATTCTAAAAAATCTATAAAGCCTATTAAAATATAAAAAAATCTATTTAAATCTATAAAAAGGCTATTAAATCCTAAAAAATGCAAACAAAGGCAAATAACCAACATAAAAGAGAGCGCGAGACCAGATCGAAGCGAACAGTAAACCCCGGGCATCAGAATATCTCAAAAACCACCATGTAAGCTGAAAACACCGAGAAGCGCACAATTTCCCGAAAATAAAACCCTGATTAACTAGACTGGATCTGAAATATCCGGTAGATGAAAACCAGGCTGTAACCCTGACATCCTCTGTCTGTGCACAAATGTCATGCATCTGATATGCGAATACGAATTTAAACCACGAACCAGATAGGAGAACCGGTTGGTCAAATTTTAGGGTGCAACAGCTGCCCCTATTCAAACGGCTTGGACTCGACTGGATGAAGAGCGAACGTCCTTCAGAAAATCGAGGTACGAGGCGGTTGAATACTGATAAACCCTGAAATTTGCCATCCGCAAAAATAAATTGCGCACACCACTGCTTGGGGAGAACTAACCAGGGAACTGATTTTCGTTGCCACAACGACAACTAAGCACCTCCATCAACCTGTTTATGAAATGATCTGATATTGTCCATAGACCATCCCATTCCGAAGAAGTGATCATACACTGACCAGTGAGAAATTGTTGATCTCTCTTATCAACCTTTCATATCCTGAAGAAACGAGCAAACGCTTAACCAAATGAGACAATGCTGATTTCACTTATCAACCTTTCGCTCGAACCTGAACGAGCATCCACTAAACAGCGAGAAAACGTTGATTTCACTTACCAACCTTCCGTTCGTACCTGAACGAGCATCCACTAAACAGCGAGAAAATGTTGATTTCACTTACCAACCTTCCGTTCGTACCTGAACGAGCATCCACTAAACAGCGAGAAAATGTTGATTTCACTTACCAACCTTCCGTTCGTACCTGAACGAGCATCCACTAAACAACGAGAAAATGTTGATTTCACTTACCAACCTTCCGTTCGTACCTGAACGAGCATCCACTAAACAACGAGAAAATGTTGATTTCACTTACCAACCTTCCGTTCGTACCTGAACGAGCATCAACTAAACAACGAGAAAATGTTGATTTCACTTACCAACCTTCCGTTCGTACCTGAACGAGCATCCACTAAACAGCGAGAAAATGTTGATTTCACTTACCAACCTTCCGTTCGTACCTGAACGAGCATCCACTAAACAGCGAGAAAATGTTGATTTCACTTACCAACCTTCCGTTTGTACCTGAACGAGCAAACCTGCGGGGACACAAGAAACTTAACCAAGCAACCCTGAGAGGACAATTCTGACGACGACCGTCAAACACCTATTCTGGCGATAGGTATCCTGAAAACACTCCGCTGGGGAAATTGGGAACTTAACCAAGCCACTTGACTGGGATAACTTTGTTGGAAAATACGAGGAACTTAACCAAGCAACTCGTTGAAGTAACACCCTGCTGGGAATATAACTCTGCTGGGGAGACCACGGGTAACCGCCCAAAAATCTGCATTACCATCTTCCAATGCTGACACCACAGCATCCTGAGAAAGACTCAACTGGGGGGAAGAAGGTGCTTGACCAAGCAAACGCTGCTAGGGGTATATGACATGACGAACACGACTACTGCGTGTCTGGCGCCACGACCCTCTTGACAGGAGAAAACACGATCACTGCGCGCTTTACATCACAATCCTCTTGACAGGAGGAACACGATCACTGCGCGTCTTGGCGTTGCAAACAAAACCACATATAGGACAAATACGATCACTGCGTACCCTACCACAAATCCCCACAACATAACGATGACCACGATCACTGCGTGCCCTGCGCCACAACCCTCTTGACAGGAGGAAACACGATCACTGCGCGTCCTGTGTCGCAAACCAAACATATGCACATCTCCGTGAACCACGACCTCACTTATCGACAGAGAACATACACCTGAAGCTGGTCGGGTAATCAATCCTGCTTATGTTTCCAAATGCACATGTTTGATGATGCCGTAATGCTTCCATGCTGCATGGAAATGCTATGTATTCGTGTAAGATGCAAGTGCTTATGATGCATGCTTATGCAGGGAATTACTTCAGCAAAATAAATGCTGAAGACAAGCTGGATCCGCTGGGGATAACCGGAATACTACCGATACGCTTCCAACAAAATAAATGCTGGAAAGATGAACTAACCCCGCTGGGGATAACCGTCCTGCTGGGAAAGTAGCTCACAAACTCAAGACTTCAAACTCTGCTGAAGGTGATCGTCCTGACGAGGATGGATCAACCTGTTGGGGAAAGAGAAGAGCAATCCTGGAAACTGCTTTCAAAAGGTATCAACACTCTGATTACGCCTTGTGGGGATAATTCATCCTGCTATCACTGAGCTGGGGGTTGACCGGTGTGCTCTGATTCACACTACACAAGAAACTCTTTGGGGAAGTTAATCATATCCGTCTCGACCCTTGCTGGGGAGGACTCTGCTCTGCTTGATAAGCCAATTCTGAACTACTGAAGATGCATTGATCTTTTCCTTTGACGCAATCTCAACTCTCCTGGGGGCGTCAACATTCAATTTTGCCTGGGGCGACTTCACTGGGGAAAGACACAACATTCATCCTCTGGAGAGGGTACCAGCCTGCCATGGACTCTGGCGGGGAACTTTGCGAGCTTTTGAATACCTGCAAAAGTCAACAAGCAAACACAAGACAATCTATGCAGAAAGAAACATCTTGGTAACCACCCATGACAACCATTCAGGTAATTTCCGGTTTTAACAATCATCGGCCGAGGCCCGCCTGTTTACACACATGTAAGTTTTATCAAAAACATCGGCGTTTTTTACAAACAAAACTGTAAAAGTTAAAACCAAAGTCACACACTACACTGAATAACACACTTTATTGATAACGGCCTAAAAATAGGCAAGATTTGTACATCAGATGCAACTCCTGAAAAGAGGTAGTCACACATAAACAAAATGCAGAAATGTACAAAGATACAGAATAAAATTTGTATACATGTCGGCAACGTGTTATAGACGAACACCATGAACCGATCCTCCTATGACTCGCCGGACTCTGACGCTTTCCTGATCTCTGTCTTCGGAAGAGATTGCTTTGGATAGTCGACCCCTGGATGCTCCCAAACCACTAAGCAATCAAACCTGGACCGCAGTCATTTGCTTCTCAAATCCCTAACTTTTGCGTGAATCGCCCTTTGCGGGTTTTCAATTCACCGGGATACCCCTTTTTGCCGAAGCCGCCCAGTGTAGGTTTTCAACTTCGCGGGTGTACATTTTTTCCATTTTATCCCTAACTTTTGCCCGAACCTTTTATTCTGTTTTTGGTTGGCCGGGATGCCCCAATTTTGCCTAGACTCTCTTTTTACTGTCCAGCGGGTCAATTTTTAAGCAAAGTATTTTTTGACTGCGTCCGAGTTCACAGGGGACGAAAAGTCTTCACCATCCATGGTGGATAACAATAAGGCTCCTCCGGAGAAGACCTTTCTCACGACGTATGGACCTTCATAATTGGGAGTCCATTTGCCCCTGTGATCCGATTGCGGCGGGAGAATCTTCTTCAGCACAAGATCACCCGTCTGAAAGCTTCGAGGTCGAATCTTTTTGTCGAATGCTTTCTTCATCCGGCTCTGATACAGCCTACCATGTGTAATTGATGCCAGTCTCTTCTCATCTATCAAGCTCAGCTGGTTCAATCTACTTCTCACCCATTCTGCCTCATCAAGCTGAACATCAAGCAAAACCCTCAAAGATGGTATCTCAACCTCCAATGGCAGGACTGCCTCCATGCCATACACTAGTGAGAATGGAGTTGCCCCAGTTGATGTACGCACCGTCGTGCGATAACCGTGCAAAGCAAACAGCAACATCTCATGCCAATCCTTATATGTTACCACCGTCTTCTGAACAATCTTCTTTATGTTCTTGTTGGCCGCTTCAACAGCGCCATTCATCTTGGGTCTGTACGGAGATGAATTATGATGCTCGATCTTAAACTCCCGACAAAGATCTTTCATCATCTTATTATTCAAGTTCGAACCATTATCAGTAATGATCCGTTCAGGAATACCGTATCTGCAAATTATATCCTTCTTGATAAATTTGGCCACCACCTGCTTCGTCACATTGGCGTAAGATGCTGCTTCCACCCACTTGGTAAAGTAATCGATCGCGACTAGGATGAAGCGATGCCCATTAGAAGCAGTAGGCTCAATCTTGCCAATCATATCAATTCCCCACATGGAGAAAGGCCACGGAGAAGCCATAACATTCAGTGGACTGGGTGGCACATGGATCTTATCAGCATAGATCTGGCACTTGTGACACCGCTTGGAGAACGTGAAACAATCCGTTTCCATCGTTAACCAATAATACCCCGCCCGCAACAACTTTCGGGTCATAGCATGCCCACCAGCATGTGTACCAAAAGTTCCTTCATGGACCTCTTCCATGAGTAAATTGGCTTCCTTCTCGTCTACACACCGGAGGAGTACCAAATCGTGGTTCCTTCTATACAGAACACCGTCGGGATTCAGATACAAGTTGCCTGCTAATCTCCTCAGAGTCTTCTGATCACGACTGGATGCCCCAGCCGGATATTCCTTGTTCTTCAGGAAATTCTGTATGTCGAAATACCAAGGTTTACCGTCAGATGCTTCATCAATTGCAAACACAAAGGCCGGCCTATCAAGGCGAGATATGACAATCCTGGGAGCCTCATTCCAGTAGTTGACCTTATACATCGAGGATAATGTTGCAAGGGCGTCTGCCATTTGATTCTCCGCCCGGGGTACATGATGAAACTCTACTTTATCAAAGAAAGGTAGCAACCTTCTCGCATAATTCATGTACGGTACCAGATTAGGTTGGCGTGTCTCCCACTCTCCCTTAATCTGATTCACAACCAATGCTGAATCCCCATATACGTCCAGATTCTTGATCCTCAGATCGATAGCCTCCTCCAACCCCATAATACAAGCTTCGTACTCGGCTTCGTTATTCGTCACTAGAAAAGTCAATCTAGCTGTAAACGGGATATGCGACCCGTGGGGAGTTGTAATGATTGCCCCAATCCCGTTACCGTATGAATTGACAGCCCCATCAAAAATCAATTGCCACTGGGAACTCCGCTCAGGACCCTCATCCGGCAATGGCTCATCACAATCTTTAGCCTTCAAGTACATTATGTCCTCATCAGGAAACTCAAACTTCATAGGCTGATAATCCTCAATCGGCTGTTCGGCAAGATATTCGGACAGAACACTTCCCTTAATGGCCTTCTAGGAAACGTACTGGATATCGTATTCTGTCAATACCATTTGCCATCTAGCAATCCTTCCAGAGAGCGCTTGCTTTTCAAACACATACTTGATCGGATCCATCTTCGATATCAGCATGGTTGTATGGTTCAGCATATACTGTCTTAGACGTTTGGCAGCCCACGCCAATGCACAACACGTCTTTTCGAGCATAGAGTATCGAGATTCACAATCCGTGAACTTTTTACTCAAGTAGTAAATTGCATGCTCTTTCCTTCCTGTCTCGTCATGTTGACCGAGAACACAACCCATGTTGTTCTCAAGAACCGTCAGATACATAATCAGTGGTCGTCCCGCTACTGGGGGTATCAACACCGGAGGTTCCTGCAAGTATTCTTTTATCTTTTCAAATGCCCTTTGGCAATTGTCGTTCCAGACCACCGCTTGATCTTTCTTTAACAGTTTGAACAAAGGTTCACACGTGGTCGTTAGGTGAGAGATGAACCTAGCAATGTAGTTCAATCTCCCTAAGAATCCACGGACTTCTTTTTCTGTTCTCGGTGCTGGCATCTCTTGTATTGCTTTTATTTTTGCCGGATCGACCTCGATTCCTTTCTTGCTCACAATGAACCCCAGTAGCTTCCCGGATCTCACTCCGAAGGTACACTTGTTAGGATTCAGCCTCAGCCTGAACTTCCTCAACCTCTTGAACAACTTCAGCAGATTAACCAGATGTTCTTCCTCTGTTTGAGACTTGGCAATCATGTCATCGACATACACCTCAATCTCTCTGTGCATCATGTCGTGAAAGAGCGTTGTCATAGCCCGCTGGTACGTTGCCCCAGCATTTTTCAAACCAAATGGCATCACCTTATAACAGAAGGTTCCCCACGGGGTGATAAAGGTCGTTTTTTCCATATCCTCCGGAGCCATTTTGATCTGGTTGTACCCCGAAAATCCATCCATGAAGGAGAATACCAAAAACTGAGCTGTGTTGTCAACTAACACATCAATATGCGGCAACGGGAAATCATCTTTCGGGCTCGCTTTGTTTAGATCCCAATAATCAACACACATTCGAACCTTGCCATCTTTCTTTGGCACAGGCACGATATTAGCGACCCAAGTGGGATAAGTAGTGACAGCCAGGAATCCAGCATCTCATTGCTTCTGCACTTCTTCCTTTATCTTTACAGCCGTGTCAGGACGAGTCCTTCTGAGTTTCTGCTTCACAGGCGGGCAATCTTCCCTCAACGGCAGACGATGAACAACCATATCGGTATCCAAACTCGGCATGTCCTCGTAGGACCAAGCAAATATATCACTATATTCGCGCAGCATCTCAATAAGCTCTTGCTTGATGTCAACCTGCAACGCGGCCCCTATACGGATATTCCTGACGCATTCTTCAGACCCTAAATTGACAATGTCAATCTCTTCCTGGTGAGGCAGAATGACCCTCTCCTCTTGCTTCAACAACCAACTCAGCTCTTCTGGTAAGTCACTATCCTCAACAATCTCCTCCTCAGCTTGGAAGATCGAATGCTCGAAGTCTAAACGAGTCATAGGAAGTCTTTGGTCGATGTCATCTGAAAATTCATGAATCCTGCGAGGGAAACGGTTAAGTGCTTCAAAATGATACACAAGCGAAATACATAACCACGCTTCCATTTTATTGAAAAATAAAAAAACAGAAAGAAAAGGATCACAACATTTGAATGTAAAAACGTCGTCGTTTATTGATCATACAAACATACAGGTAAACAGTTAGGCCTTAAGACGAGATCAATGATGCCCCGGGCAAGGCATATGATCATACAATGATTGAAAAAACAACGCATTACTGTTTGGTGACTTGGATGACGTCCTGGATGGACCAGTTGCATAGGCTTTGCCCCGGCGTGCTGGGTCGAATCCATGCGTCCATGTCGCAGTCGCTATCCACTTCCTCCGTATCAGACACGGCATTAATCCTTTCGAAGCTAACCCCTCCGGGCGTGAACACCACGGGTCCCTTGTACTTAGGCGCACTCTGTGAGGGAGATGGGCGGTACCCCAAGCCATACCTATCTTGCTTCACTGGGATGTCCAGAACCTGCCCCCACTTCTGAGTCTCTCCTGCTTGTACCAACGCCTTGGCTTCTTTATATGAGGAGACGGTCCCCTCTTGCCCTTCACTTTTCACCGGAGCTTCTTCTTTAACCTTCACCCCTTCGAACGCCTGACACAGCGTTTCATGAATCTCTCCATCTACCCCCACGTATTTGAAGGAAGAAAAATGACTGACTAAGATATCCTCTTCGCCACACACCGTCACAATACTCCCCTCAACCATATACTTCAGCTTCTGATGGAGCGTAGAAGTTACTGCCCCAGCGGCATGAATCCAAGGTCTCCCGATCAAACAGCTATATGCAGGCTGGATGTCCATGATGTAAAACACAGTATCAAACACCTCCAGACCTACCTGGATGGGTAACGTTACTGACCCGAATACCGACCTCCTTGTTCCGTCAAAGGCCCTCACCACCAAATCACTAGGCGTGCACAACAACCCACGGGTATCTAATTTCAACAGGGCTTTCTTTGGTAACACATTCAACGAGGACCCAGTGTCTACCAGCACATGGGATAAAATAGTGCCCCGGCATTCGATAGAGATGTGCAATGCATTATTGTGATCACGCCCTCTAGGCGTTAGGTCAAAATTTGTGAATCCCAGACCATGCCCAGCATTCACATGTGCCATAACTCCCTCCAGCTGATTAACTGAAATCTCTTGCGGCACGAAGGATGTCTCAAGCACCTTCAACAGGGCATTTCTATGCGCCTCAGAACACAACAACAGCGATAATATGGAGATCTTTGACGGGGTCTGCTGCAGGTGATCTACGATCTTGTAGTCACTTTTGCGAATCAATCTCATGAATTCTTCCACATCTTTGGTTATCGGTTCTTTCTCCTTACTCCCCGAAGGTTCCCCCTCAACAACTTTGTTCTCACCCCTGGCGAGCCTCTCTGCCTCGACCTCAGGTGAAGTGAAAATTCTCCCACTCCGGGTTATACCACCCGCTCCCACTATGTTATCTACGGATCCCGCTGGCGGATCATTCAAGTCAATCTTTTCCCCATTGCAATACACTTCAGCACCGTAGCTCCACGGGACTGCCTTTGCGCTCTCATAAGGAATTGGTTTAGCCTTGGTAATAGTAATAGTCGGCCTTTTCGATGATGCCGAAATCGTCACTGATTTGAACGGAATGGTGATCGTAGCAACCTCACTGCGCTCTTTTCCAGATTCTGTCTCAACAGACTTCTCTCGCCCCACAGACCTGTCAAACTGCAAGATTCCTTCATCAATCAAACCTTGAACTCCCCTTTCCAACTTCTCACAGCCCCCAGGTTGAACCAAACAGTCAGCACACTCTTCACTGCATCCGGGATAGACACCTCCTTTCAATAAGTGCTGCTTTACGTAACTCAAAGGGGTTTTCAGCTTGCTCACTTCCGAAACCAAGTCCAACTCATCATCTGTCAGGATTGCATTTGCCCCAGCCCCACCATGCTTGGGCATTGGCTGTTGCGTGATATTGGGACCGTCCTTCCCGAAGTTAATAGCCGTACTATCAAGCAAATCCTGTACTTTATGCTTGAAAGCTAGGCAATTTTCAATATTGTGCCCTGGTGCACCCGAATGGAAGTCACAATGCTCATTAATATCATACCCGACTGGTGGCTGGCCGGTTGGTGGCGCTAAGGTCCTCTTTTCTACTAGCTGCAATTTCAACAAAGTTTGAAGGAGTTCTGCATATGATACCGGCGGCACCTCGAATACTCTCCTCGGTCGCGGGTTCTGAAATCTGCGCTGATTATTATTTGGCTGTTGCTGAGCCTGCTGCTGTGGTTGCTGTCTCTGCTGCTGAGAAGGCCCTGGAATGGTTACACTTGCAACCTGCGACTGCTGATGCCAGTTCTGACCTCTATTTCTCCATCGAGCATTGTATACCGCGTTGGTGTCACCCTGCCTTTTACCACCAAACGTCTTCTTATTACCTCCTGCGGAACCGGACTCACCCGCTTGAATTTTACCAATCTTCACTCCGTTTTCAATGCGCTCCCCCATCAAGATCAACTCAGAGAAAGTACTCATCGAAAAATTGAGCAACCGGTCATAGTACATTCCAGAGAAAGTTCCTATGAACATATCCATCATTTCGCGCTCCACCATCGGAGGGTGTACCCTAGCAGCCAGATCTCGCCATCTCTGGGCGTATTCCTTAAAGCTCTCGCTAGACTTTTGAGACATGCTCTGCAGCTGGACTCGGTTGGGGGCGAGATCACTATTATATTGATAATGTCGAACAAAATCCTCTGCCAACTCTTTCCAACTCCTGATCTGAGTAGGCTCCAAGCTCATGTACCACTCCAGCGATGGCCCTGACAGGCTATCCTGGAAGAAGTGCATTAGCATCTTTTCATCCTCAGAATACGCGGACATAAGTCTGTAAAACGCGCGCACATGCACCCTAGGGCATGTATCCCCTTTGTACTTATCAAATGACGGCGCTTTGAATTTCAGCGGGACCCTCAGCCCTGGGACCAGCCCCATATTTGACATATCCAGCCCAAGAGCATTCTGGCTGGCTAATCCGTTCACCTTCTCTTCTAGCAATCTCATCCGATGGTTGTCGTCCCTAGCTCTTTCATAACCCTCATTCTGACCAGAGAACACATCCTCCTGACGATCCTCCCAGCGAGGTACTGCATCGTATCCAACATAATCTGCATCACGGCCCGGATCCGTTTGGAAGTACCTGGGGTCGTATCTCAGATTGCCCATCTCTTGAGCGTTGTACGCACCAGTTCCATATCCAAGATTACCATAACCATAGTCACCAAACCCAGCCTTGGTGCCAGCGATGTTGCCATACCCCATGTTCCCACCATTGAAGCCCTGGTTACCATTATTACCATTCATTCCGACATTTTCAACGCCCCCATTGAAACCCTGGTTGACATTACCCACAAATACCCCAACAGTATCTGCATTGGCATTCATATTACCGGCGTTCCCACCTCCGCCTGCAGGACCAGTTTCTCCAGCATTCAAACCAGTTACGGGAATAGCATCAGCACTTTGACGATTCTCAATTTGGGGAGAAGCAGCAATATTTTCTCCATGCGGTGTCCCGTTGTTTTCAGCCCGTGCGACTATTGGTTGAACCAGATTCTGCAGCTGCTCTTGTCCTTTGGCGATGGTCTCCATGGTTTGCATGAGCATGGCCATCCTGTCACGCATTTCTTGCATTTCACTCTGCACGCTGTCCATGATTTTCTTGTGATTAGTTCTGGTAGAGTAACGGTGGACCCGCTTTTTTGCAATCCTGAAAATACCTGGAGTATATGGATGAAGAATGATAAGGAACATGGATCACAAACCTGTAATGCAATGTGATTTATGCAAACAACAATGCAAAAATGCTAACGTGCATGTGTGCGTTGGGGATATTTCCCCTCCAATTCCAGTGTCAAGGTAGCAAGACAAAAGAAACCATAAAGACAATATTTAGAAAAACCCTCATATATTGGAAAAACAGTCTCGTCAAGGCGTTACACAACTATGTTCCATACAACTGATATGATAAAGGAGGATCCCAACCAACATGCCTGGTGGTGATCTCAACACATAGAATACAAGAGAGAAGTCAAGTGCGGGTACGGTCGCAGAAATCCTCGAACAGCTTCTTCGTCTCTGCGTGATCCGGTCGATAAATCAAGCCTTCTATCAACTGATCCCTTTTCCTGACCGTTCCATGGATATCTATGACAAAATCTTCCCAAGCCTTATCCTGGGCACCATCCTCGAGTTTGGGCCTCTTGGTGTCTGCTCTGTGCTGACAATCTTCCAGATTCTTCATGGTATCAATCAGTTTGCGTTCGGCCTCGTATCGACGACATGCTTCTTCTTCAAGCTCTCCAGTCTTCACTTTAACCTGTTCTCCCAACTGAGCAACCTGTATCTTTAGCTCTTCTTCCCGTTCTTTGCGTTTGGCCATAGTAAGGTCCCAATGCTCTCTGAACTTAGCTAACTTCGTGTAGGCCCTTTCCAGCTCTTGTTTCTTAGTAGCCAATACACTGCTAACTGAGTCTACATCTAACTCCAGACGCTTCTTGGTTTCAGTCAACTCCAATAAAGTAGTCTTCAGATGTTTCAAAGTTTTGGCCTGTTGCTTGGAAAAATATCCTGTTTCAATCTTTTCATGACGAAGCTGGGTGTTCTCTTTCTCTAAAGCTTCTTTAGCCTTTTCTAACTCTTCTTTCTCCGCCCTCAGCTGCTTGTATACCTGTATGTCTATAGTGGTGGGCTCCTCCACCGGAGAAGGATGCAATGGCTGAACTGCAGGATAAGGCATAAGGAATTTCGTAGCTCGTTCACGAATCCATTCCACATAAGGACCAAGAACTCGAGTACCCCCTTTGCAACATAAAGACTTCCCTCTCTTATGCAGGTTCTTCCATGCTTTCTCAAGCTTGATCAACATCTCTTCCTCTATTGCCCCAGTAAGATACAGAGATTCCTGTATCTCCTCGGGCTTCGGCGCTTCCTAAGGTGCATACCCAAACTGCCTGATTAATAAGGAAGGGTTGTAATTGACACACCCTCTCCTTCCTATCAAAGGAACATTAGGGAATCCTTCGCATCTGTATATGACCTCAACTCCTAACACCTCCTCATTAACCCACACCACATTCTCAGAAGTCAACCCCATCAAGCGCTCAGGCCATCCTAAAGAATCAATAGAAGTGACGAAAGGCCCTGACTTCGGCATATGACTAGTAAACCACCTGCATAGCAGAGGTACACAGCAAGAGACATTCTTTCCTCGTCGTTTTTCATTTTTGTAGTGAGTAGAATGGTGGATATCTCCCAGCAAGGTAGGAACTAGGTTCTTTGCAGCCAAAATATAGAAAGCATCCGCGTCAACAAAATCAGGCTGGTTTGGGAACAATACAATGCCATAAACACACACAGCAAGGATGGCATCAAAAACAACCCAGCCACCCTTCTTAGCATACTCCCGAGCCTTCTCTACCAAAACAACCAACGGGAATCCCCACGCATCTCCTTTCCTGATCATCTTCCCTGTCAGCTCAAACTCTCCTAAGTACAGAATAGCAGAAAGCTTAGCCAGATTAGGCTTAGCGTCCGTGTGATAGAAAGGCATCTGCTCGCGAATCGGTATATCCAAGAGTGCAGAATACTCCTCCAGGGTAGGAGCCAAGACAAAATCAGGAAATACGAAACACCTGAGTTCAGCATCATAAAACTGCAACAGGGTGTAAATGTCGCTGATCTCATAAGCCGAGGGCTGGTAAACATAAGTCAGGATCCTCCCATATGTCTTCCTGAAATCTCCCATCACCTTCTTCCCAGCAATAGTAATTAACTCTGACAACAGACTGATATCTGGAGACGGGAATCTATAGGGTAACACTCTCTTCATGGCTTCCATGTCTTGCTAGGAAACAACCACCGGAACTGGGAGGGGAAATATGTACCTGCAATACACACACGTTAGTTGGATGCAAATGGTAATGCAATAATGCAATATGATAAATGATGCAATCAGTGAACACAGGGGCCATGCTGTAGCCTGAAGAGGAACATCTCTGTGATGTCAAGAACAGAAAACCACCACAGTCACCAGAACCTCATGACACTGATTATCATTTGACACCCAAAATACCAATCCCCTGGTAAGAAATCCATCTGAACCTCTGTAGCTGACGAGAAAACCATCTGATAATAGTATCAACCTCAGACAAGAAATCCATCTGATCCAAACAACACACCTGTTAACGAGCCAAGAAAACCATCTGATAAATACTGAATCATGGTTTCTGAAGGCCAGTTTTCCTGCAATAACCCAATCCCTCTCACAGGTATGGACCTAATCAACGGACAAAGGTACGGCATCCTATGCGGTCATCAGCGTCACAGACTTTCATGAGTGACGATATGATTCCCAGAAGGAGTGGCATCATCAAGTCATGAAGAGGCCTCACTTAGCCGACTTCCAATTGATCGGTCCCCAGAGTCGACAATCCTCACGTCTGGACTCCCCTCAGATCCTCAGGATCGGAAAGGAGCACCTCGGAGAGAACCTCGTCTGAGCGTAGATTTCGTAGGGAACGGTGCCTGCTCAGCAAACAGGTTCGTCTACTACTCTCCACAACTATGTCTAGGTGCATACTCAAGCCCAGGTCCGGCTTCTCACTCATAATAACCTCCCTCTCCCACAGCAATAATCACAATAATATAGTGCTGAAAGTAAATGCGGAAAGGTAAAGGTGCGGAAAAGTAAAGTGCAGAAAGGTAAAACACACATGTATAACACCCAACAGATAAACACCCAAGCGCTAGGATTGACTCGCGTAGGGGATGGGAAACGGTCCCAGCATAACGGATGGGAAAAGTCCCTAGATGCTACATGTCCCCAGCAGAGTCGCCAGCTGTCGCTACTGCGAAAATCGGCGCCGGCATGACAGAAGAGTCGCCACCGTGCGTTATTCATCCCAACGGAGGGAAAGGAAATGCTCGAAGTAAACCTCGCAAAACACGGGAAAGGTATGGTCATCGCAACCAAAACCTGGATTCGGGAGTCGGTTACGCAAGGGGAAGGTATTAGCACCCCTCACGTCCGTCGTATTCGACGGGATCCACGCTTGGTGTTTATAAGGAAAAGGGTGTGTTTATCCATCTACGCTAGTGGTCAGTCTGAAAAGAAAAGAAAAAGACAGGACTCGACAGAACATACGTTGTTCTGGGCCTACGTACTCCCTCGTGCAATGGGAAAGTCAGAGTCAACGTAGTTCGACTACCTACGTCTAGACGGGGGGGAAGGTTGCTCGCCAGGATATCGCGTCCTGTGCCTACGTACTTCCACACGGCGTGGAAGATCAGAGCAAACGTAGTTCGGGCTACGCATGACACAAGTTGTTCAAGTGTTTTTTATGGGAAAATGCACCTTAACCAAGAGTTTTCACAGTCCAGGAGGACAAAAGGTTTTGATGTTTGTTCAAATCTTTTGACGGAAGAAATGAATTCACTTTTGTTTTATCCTTTATTAAGTGTTTTTCTGTTGTTTTGAGAAAGGAAAGAGACACCCTAAAACTATGGTTGAAAAGGGGAATCTACCGAATGTTATCATGCCTGGTTAACCAACCTAATGTCTATCCTAACTCCTCCACAGCAGAGAAGTTAGAGCTCCTAAGGGATCATGGCAACGGAACTAAACAACCAATATGAAACACTGCAAAGTAAAGAAATACTGGAAATATGCAAGAATGCGCCAATCAAACAAGCAAGGCACAAGGGCCACAAACCACATAGGCAAGGGAGCTCAGCTCTACCAAATACCAGCAAGCAAAGCCACTCAATAACAATCAAGCAGAAGGAGGACCACCTCAACTTCTCATGCACACAAAGCCTATTTCTAAGATGCACCTATCTCAGAAATATCTATATGAACCCCTAAGTCTAATGCAGCACAGCACCACACAAGTCAACCAACACACCGAGAAGGCTAACCAGCCTGGAAAACCCCTATCCAAAAGCAAGAAACTACCCCTGAGCAGGACCACTAGACAAAACTATAATCAAATCCCCTGAACAAAACCTCTAATCAAACCCCTGAGCAAAAGCCCTACACACAACCTTAATCAAATCTCTAAGCAAAGCCCTAAAGCAAACCTCTACACAAGAGCACTCAATCCCAGTCTTCGAGCTTCAATACAAGCTTACCAAAGAAAGGGAGCTAAGTAAACAGACCCATAGTGCCTTCCTCAGGAAAGTACTAGGAGACTTCCACTTAGGAATCATATCCCATGTGGCTCAACAACTGTGAATGGTTTACATTCCTCCTCAGGAGAAACTAAACTCACATGAAGGCTCCAACATCATTGGATACTTGAGAACTCCTACATGAACAAAGGGAACTAAGTGAGCAGACCCATAGTGCCTTCCTCTGGAAAATACTAGGGGGCTTCCACTTAGGAATCATATCCCATGTGGCTCAACAACTGTGAACGGTTTACATTCCTCCTCAGGAGAAACTAAACTCACATGAAGGCTCCAACATCATTGGATACTTGAGAACTCCTACATGAACTAAGGGAACTAAGTGAGCAGACCCATAGTGCCTTCCTCTGGAAAATACTAGGGGGCTTCCACTTGGGAATCATATCCCATGTGGCTCAACAACTGTGAACGGTTTACATTCCTCCTCAGGAGAAACTAAACTCACATGAAGGCTCCAACATCATTGGATACTTAAGAAAGAGGTGAGAAGAAAGAATGAAAGACATCCATAGTGCCTTCCTCAGGAAAGTACCATAAATTTCCCTCAAACTTCAGGGTCTCAAACCTCACAAAAAGAGAGCAAGCTCCTAAACGAAGTCTACAATCCATGCATCCTTGCAAGCTCCATCAGGTCTTCATCCATCCTCCATCTTCCAGAAGAAACCACAGACCCTCAAACCAAAGGAACTATCTCTAAAGTTCAACCACAGTTGAACTTCAAAGTCAGAAGCCCTCAAGACTTCTCCTATTCTCAAGCTCAAGCAAAAATAGCAAAACACTCTATAAAAATCTACCAAAAATCTAGGGGAAACCTACATGGCTCTATGATCCCAAGATCAAATCTCAAAGCCTAAGTCAACTTCTAGGGCTACTAAACAATCCCTAACATATGAATGGTCAAGGGTTAACCAGCAAGTTATGAGGTCTCTTCTCTCTAACCCTAAAACAACATCAATCAATTTCTAAAAAATCTATGAAAAATCTATGGGGAGCATGCATTAGTCTAGTATAACATACTAAAAAACTAAAGCAAACTTCATTACCAAATGAGAGAACTAAAACCAACAAGGCAGACACAACACAAACCAATTATTCAATACCAATTAAAATACAAAAATGCAAATAAAAATGAAAATGCATGATCAATTCAATATTTTTGCACTATAAAATTCTAAATTGAATTAGGAACCTATGGAAAAAAGAAGGGAATTAATTGGATACTCCTACTATTTTTTATGAAATATTTCCTAACATGAATGAAAACAAAGAAATTAAGAAGAAAATAAAACAAGGGGGGTGGCGAATAGCAAAACGCCTCAGTTGTTTCCAGCATTGGGCCCAAACACGGGGGGTGTGCATAGCAATTGGGGCCTAAGCCCAAACCAAATTCAGCATCCTCACAAACAGGGGAGGGGGCAACAAGTAATGAGGGGGTTTTCTTAGCAAACTCAGACTTGGGCTTAGCCCAATCCAAAACCTAACCCAGCTTACCAATCAACAAAACTAGTCTTCTCTCCCAAAACTCGCCTACTGTTCATTACACAAACCCTAGCGCCGTTCATGCCTCACGAGATCTCTTTCTGAACCCTCTCAAACCTCACCCAATCCCTCACGAAAATCTGCAACCAAACCTAATCTAACTCTCACCAAACTTCGATTCAACGCCCTAGACTCAACCTAAACCCTAACTGAATTAAGACAAACATCAAGCAATCTCAGCAAACGGAAAGGAGAAGGCAAACAGAATCAAGCGAAGACATACCTGGATACGGAGTACGAACGGCTCGTGGAGATCTTGAGGATTCAATGAAGATCGCTGCGAGAGAGAGGAAGATCTTGAGGTTCTTTAAAGATCTTCTGGGGATGGTTGAAGATTAAGTGGATTTCTGGAAAATCCGGATGAACACGATGAGCGAATCTGATGAACTCGTGAGGAACGTTGCTGAGTATTGATGAACAGATGATGCTGACGAATAGATCTGGGCGAGCGTTGATGAGATTCGCGAAGCGTGGACGAAGATCTGTTAAACGTTGATGGATCTTGAAGGAAACGATGAAGATCCTGGAGATTGTTTGAAGTTTCCGGCAATGGATGAATTTTCCGGTGGCTTTGGTCGAGTTTTCCGACGACGTCCTGGATGAGGGTAGACGATGAGAAACGAGTGGCTGGATGAATCCCTGGCAAATTTGCAGTTCCCGGCGAAACTACTGAAGTCCGGCGACGGTTACGGTGGCGGAGGGTGGTCCGGTGGGCTTTTGCATGGCCGGCGATGGGGGGATTGAGTGGAAACCAGGTGGCGCTGGGGAAGATTGAGGGAGAGACGCGTGGCAGGAGAAGGGCTGGAAGGAGGACACGTGTAGGAAAGCTGGCAGAGAGAGAGAGAGTGTGGATTGAAACGTGGCAAGAGGGGAGAACCTCTAATGAGACGCGTGGGTAGCCTATTATATAGCCACGTGGAACAAATTTGGATCTCTGAAATTGGACTTTGACTGAAGACTGGCCCATTACCTTGGATTACACGGACTAAACACAATTACCAGACTGATTATGGACTGAAATTAAAGCTCTAATCAACTAAAGAAAACTCTTAATCAAAATTAAACTAATAAAACCTAATTAATCTAATTGAAAATTTAAGAATTAAACCTAATTAAAAACTCTAACAACCATTAGCTCTAAAACCACAATCTATTAATATGTACAACAATTATGAAAAAAATGAAAATTCAATTAAAATCTAACAACTCTAATTATACTCTAAAAATGCTAATAAAATCCATTAATCTACTTAATATCTATATAAAAAAATCTATAAACCTATATTAAACCTAATAAAAGAAATTAATATCTAACAAAAGATTAAATCTATATCTAAAAACTATTAAATCCTATAATATCTACTAACTATTATTCTACTAGTCTATTAAAATTCTACTAATTCTATAAACTATTTATTATTCTATATTGTCTATCCTATTAAAATCAACACTAAAACTATTAAAACTATATTAAACCTAAAAAGAAATTAATATCTATATTAAAACCTAATATTCTAAAATCTATTAAAAACAATTTATAAAATTCTAACAAGGATTTAAAACTGTTAAAAAAAATTAAAAGAAATCTACCTAAATTCTAAAAAATCTATAAAGCCTATTAAAATATAAAAAAATATATTTAAATCTATAAAAAGGCTATTAAATCCTAAAAAATGCAAACAAAGGCAAATAACCAACATAAAAGAGAGCGCGAGACCAGATCGAAGCAAACAGTAAACCCCGGGCATCAGAATATCCCAAAAACCACCATGTAAGCTGAAAACACCGAGAAGCGCACAATTTCCCGAAAATAAAACCCTGATTATCTAGACTGGATCTGAAATATCCGGTAGATGAAAACCAGGCTGTAACCCTGACATCCTCTGTCTGTGCACAAATGTCATGCATCTGATATGCGAATACGAATTTAAACCACGAACCAGATAGGAGAACCGGTTGGTCAAATTTTAGGGTGCAACAAAAGCGAACAAAATTCACTTTCAACCTAACAGGTTAAATGGCAAACAATACAGTCAGGGAAATTCAAACAATACATCAAAAATTATAAACAGCAAAAATAAACAGCCAACAGCAATCTTCATCAACATCTGTCTTCAAGTCATCTTCAACCATCTACAGGCTTCAAGCAAGCATCAGTCTTCATCTTCACAGCCTTCAAGCAAGGTCTCTATCTTCAATCTTTCAATGGCTTTTCTTCAACTCTCACTCTCCAAGATGAGTAGCAGTCAACAGGATGCATTGGATGTTAAGCAGTCAGTTGCCTACCAAGGGTGGCCTACTGACTGTTAACATGATACAGACAGTTTTCTCTCAAAAGTTCTATCTTTTAAATACATTCACTAATCCTTCCAAAGGAAGGAGGTGAATATTTAAAAGAGACTTTGAATTATAGAGAAAGAATGGAGGCAAACAAGACCTTCCATGTTTGTGAATCAAGTTTCTATTCTAGAGCTCTACCTAGCTCCTAGATCCTATAACCTTCAACAGCTACAAGCAAGATATACTCTTCATCAACTCTGGAAATTGATCTTCATTCCTTGTCTTCAATGGCTTCATCAGCAAAGTCTTCAGCTCAAACCCAAACCCCAAGCAGGCCCAATACCCCACACAATCAAACAATAACCCCAGAAAGGGCACACCACACAATCAATCAATTACAAGAATATACTAATAGTATTAACAGAATAGGGGAACTTCTAGCATTTTCTAAGGGATCTATTACTTACCCATAATACCCCTATAGTCCCATCTTCTAATTTGTCCTAAAGAAAACCCAAAAAGAAAATTGTTTTGTTATACCTATATTACATTCACAACCCTAATTGACTATCCTAATAGTTTCTAACTAAACTACCTAAAATAAATCCTAAAAAAAAGGTACAAAAATCAGGGGGGCACCTAATATCCATATCTAATTATACTAAAAATAATGGGGTGAAAATCCTAAAGGAAGCTCCTAAACTAAATTCAACAAATAGTAGCATAAACCAAAAGAATTAAAAAAAGCTATTAAATGTAAAAATATGCAAAAAATATGAAAATGAAATAAAATGACAATTTTATGTTTTTATATTTTTCTAGACAAAAAATGGAAAATGGGAAAAAAAATCTCATTAAAAAATATGCATTTTTCAGTTTTATATGAATTTTTGAAGTTTGTAAAAATTTGGAGAAAAAATTAATATGAAAATGGATGAGGGGTGCAAGAAGTAATGATTTTAAGTTGGAAATGGATGATGGGCCCAGACTGGGGGTCTGGATAGCAGTCCGCGTGGCCCAGCTTTATTAATCAGAAAACTAAAAAAAATAAAAGAAAAAGGATAAAACACGGTGCGAATAGCAGACTATGGTAGTTCAAAATCAAGTGGGCCTTGGTATGGGGGTGTGGGAAGCAGTCCGCGTGAGGCCTATGAAGATCACTTATCAAAACGCTGCGTTTTGGCTGCAGCTCTCCCTCCAATTTTCGTGCGTGAATCCTGTCCGTTGGATGACATTTCCAGTCAACCGGTCCACGCAAATCCAATGGCCCATGTGTTTCTTCAACCTTGGAACACTTAGGGTTTCATAAACTCCATGAAAAACAACTCCATGCATCAATCTTTATCCTCTTCGTTCTCTCTCATTTCTCCATCAAATGCCATGATCCAAGAACCAATTTTGTCTAGAATTTCATGTAGAATCCAACTGTGGCAATGGTTTGCATTAAAACTCTCTCTATCATCCTACCCGAACAGTACAACACCATGGATCCAAACTTTCTTCAATTTTTAACCATCACAAAACTCAACAATCTTTATATATAATTAATCCCTATGCCATGCTGATTAAAACCAACCAAAATTCGTGCATTATCATCCATTAAATAGTGTGTTCTATCTCCATCAAGAATCAACCTCCATTAATGAAACCTCACTAATTGGTCTTAAACTCATCCAAATGAATCACCTAATGGTCTCTAATGGTTTCACAACAAGAATCAATCCTAGCCATGCCTAAATCGAAGTGTGGAAGTGGTTTTGCTTACCTTGACTGTTGCAATGGTAGGTGTTGAAAAGCTTCGAATCAGGCCTTGTAGATCTTCAAGGATGGTCCTCAGGTGATGAACAATACTCTGTTTGCACAAGATTTGATGGAGATGGCTTGTATCTTCAAATCCAATCCCTTTTGCTCTCTTGCAACTTCACTTGAAAAGCTCCAATTCTTCAACAATGGGGGCTCACTCTAGCATGAACATGTTCAGGGAGGTTTGTAGTGATGATTTGTGGAAAAAAATGGAAGGGTAATGAAGAGAAAAATGAAGTTTCAATTCAATTTGCAAATGGAGAATTTTTGGTTCAAACTCTTTTCTCTACCACCATTAACATCAACAATCACCAACCTCTCACCAATGGAGATTGTATTCAATATATAGACTGATTTAGAAGGGTCTAGAATCATCTAGATCACTCTAGTAGAAACTTGAACTTTCATGACTTGATATTTTGCATTTCCATTCCCACCATGTGATATATCATGACAAAATCCTTACAACTTGAGTAATTATCTTCATTTTCTCCTTAAGTGGTATTTTGGACAAGATACAAAGCTTAAACACCTTGTTTATGAAGCTTTTCCTTGTTTTGGTTTGGTATGCCATTATGCAAGCAAGCAAATTACAAAGCAACCCCAAGATTTAAGCCTCAAATCAAAATTGTGGCTGAACCATTGTTCTTAAAATGTCCTTGGGAGTCAAAATGACCTATCATATGCCATGGTTTGGATTTGGAACTTGGATTTTAGGATTTTCCATTTCACTTGAATTAACTTATACCTCATTTTTAGGCCATTTTTATCACTTTTTGCTATGAGCCTTTCCAACATCTCATGACCACCCTACTAGCCTTAAAACATCATTCCAAGCAACTTTTATGTTGAAGGTTTTTCCATTTGAAGCTTGGAAGTAGGAGATATGGCCATATGCTTGAACTGACCTATAATTTCCAAATGACCAAAATGCCCTTTGCTTGCCAAAGTCATAAGTAGAGTTCCACCAATCAGATGAAGGCATACCATACCTTTCTATAAAGATAAGACCATGAGGAACAACTTTCATGTTGGCCAGAAATCCATTTGAAAGCTCCTTGAGGGGTAAACGTTGCTTGGAAGTCAAGTAACTTTCACAGACAAATTTCAGATGCCTCTGATGACCTGTAACTTGCAAGAACCATAACTTGAGTTCTATAAATATCCTTGATGCCTTCCACAACTCAAATTAAAGGTCTTGAGATACTCTACAAGTTTCATGTTGGCCAAGGATCCATTTGAGACTTTCATTTTGAATTATCTTGCTTGGAAGTTTACCCTAAACTAGGGGATTTTACACAGAAACCCTAATTTAGAAACCTTTCTTCTTCTTGATTTCTCTTGATTCCTCCTTGGCACAACACCACATCCATATCTACATGTCAAATGAGGCATCCCACATCTTTCAAACAGGCCTTGATGCCCTTCAATCAAGCATTTGACCTAGGATTGACCTAGGGTTGACCCAGATGAAACCCCAGTTGACTGTCTTCAACTGCAGCTCTTGCAATCACATCAATGACTTGTATCACTTTCAAAATGACCCTCTAGGTCTTCCATGATGTCTATATACCCTCCATGACCTCAATTCCTTGCTCACACTTCTTTGATGATCTTCGAATACCCTCAAGATAGGAGATAGATCCACTGCTTGACCCACTGACTTCTCAGATGATGACTTGGCTAAGATTGAATTTGAATAAGAATCACTTGATATGCCCATAGGGATAAGAATTGCATTTGGTCCCTTGCTGGATGGCTTGCTATGCTATGCTATGCAAATGATTAGACTATGTACATGACTTTTTATGCAAATGACAATGCAATTGAAACATAAACCAAGTGAAGTAGGTTGAGCAAATTTTAGGGTGCAACAGCTGGCTAAGCTATTTGGTCGATTGAGGGAATACAAGCTCCGTTTGAACCCCAACAAATTCACATTTGGAGTACGATCAGGGAAATTATTGGGTTTTATTGTCAGTCAAAAAGGGATTGAAGTGGACCCTGACAAAGTAAAAGCTATCCGGGAAATGCCAGCTCCCGCCACCGAGAAACAAGTCAGAGGATTTTTGGGACGTTTGAACTATATCTCCAAGTTTATATCCAACATGACCGCTACATGTAAGCCTATTTTCAAACTTCTGAGGAAAGAACAAGGGTATGTTTGGACTGAAGACTGTCAAAAGGCTTTTGATAGTACCAAAGAGTATTTGCTTGAACCACCTATCCTGATACCGCCAATTGAAGGACGACCTTTGATTATGTATTTGACCGTTTTAGAAGATTCAATGGGTTGTGTACTCGGCCAGCGAGATGAAACAGGGAAGCAAGATCATGTCACTTATTACTTGAGCAAGAAATTTACTGATTGTGAAACAAGGTACACTATGTTAGAGAAGACTTGTTGCGCTTTGGCGTGGGCCGCCAAGCGTTTGCGCCGGTATATGTTGAATCACACTACTTGGTTAGTTTCAAAGATGGATCCTATCAAGTATATTTTCGAGAAGCCCGCTTTGACTGGGAGAATTGCTAGATGGAAGATGTTGTTGTCTGAATATGATATCGAGTACCATACTCAGAAAGCTGTTAGAGGAAGTGTTTTGGCTGATCATCTGGCTCACCAGCCCATTTTGGATCATCAACCCTCAAACGACGACTTTCCCGATGAAGATGTTATGTTCTTAAAGATGAAAGATTGTGAAGAACCCGTACATGGTGAAGGGCCAGAGCCAGGTTCTCAATGGGGTTTAGTTTTTGATGGAGCTCTCAACGCTCATGGAAAAGGGATAGGTGTTGTTATTGTGACTCCTCAAGGGACTCACTTCCCGTTTACATCCAGATTAACATTCTAGTGTACTAATAATGAGGCCGAGTACGAGGCATGCATTATGGGTCTTGAAGAAGCAATCGATTTGAGAATTAAGAATTTAGATGTGTTTGGTGATTCTGCAGTGGTAATCAACCAAATCACTGGAGAGTGGATAACTCGACATGATAATTTGGTCCCGTACAGAGATTATGCTAGAAGAATGTTACCGTTCTTTGATAGGGTCGAATTTCATCATATTCCCCGCGATGAGAGCAGAATGGCAGATGCGCTGGCAACTTTGGCCTCCATGATTGTGGTGAACTTTTGGAATGAATGTCCTCGAATTGAAGTAAAGCGCCTCGACAGACCTGCCTACATCTTTGCCATTGAAGAAGTCAAAGACGGCAAACCCTGGTACTACGACATCGAAGTTTTTCTCAGAACTCAAGAATACCCTTTGGGAGCTTCCAACAAAGATAGGAAAACTCTGAGAAGGTTGGCTGGAAATTTTCTTTTGAGTAACAACGTGTTGTATAAACGGAATTTTGACATGGTCTTGCTGAGATGTGTTGACAAACAAGAAGCAGATATGTTGATGTCGGAAATTCACGAAGGATCTTTTGGCACTCATGCCAACGGACATGCTATGGCTAAGAAGCTTTTAAGGGCTGGATATTATTGGATTACAATGGAATCAGATTGTTACAAGTTTGCTAGGAAGTGTCACAAGTGTCAGATTTACGCAGATAAAATTCACGTGCCTCCGACTTTGTTGAATGTTATCTCATCCCCGTGGTCGTTTTCTATGTGGGCAATTGATATGATTGGAATGATAGAGCCGAAAGCGTCTAATGGACACCGATTCATCTTAGTAGCCATTGATTATTTTACCAAGTGGGTCGAGGCGGCTTCCTATGCTAATGTAACTCGACATGTGGTTGTCAAGTTTATCAAGAATCAGCTTATTTGCCGATATGGTGTGCCAAGCAGGATTATTACAGACAACGGTTCCAATTTGAACAACAAGATGATGAAAGAGTTGTGTGAAGAATTCAAGATTGAGCATCATAATTCTTCCCCTTACAGACCAAAGATGAATGGGGCTGTTGAAGCCGCCAACAAAAACATTAAGAGAAGATCATTCAGAAAATGGTTGTTACTTACAAAGATTGGCACGAGATGCTCTCATTCGCCTTGCATGGATATCGTACAATGGTACGCACATCGACTGGGGCAACTCCATTTTCACTTGTCTACGGTATGGAAGCAGTACTCCCGATAGAAGTTGAGATTCCTTCTATGAGGATTTTGGTGGAGGCAAAGTTATCAGAAGCTGAATGGTTCCAGAACAGATATGATCAGCTGAACTTAATCGAAGAAAAGAGGATGGATGCGCTGTGTCATGGGCAGTTGTATCAGCAGAAGATGAAGAAGGCATTTGACCAGAAAGTTCGACCCCGTGCATTCAAAGAAGGTGACCTCGTGCTTAAGAAGATTCAGTCTTTCCTCACCGACGTTAGAGGAAAGTGGGCCCCGAATTATGGTGGACCATATGTAGTAAAAAAAGGTTTTGACAGGAGGCGCTTTGATGTTAGCAACAATGGATGGAGAAGAGGTCACTCGCCCCGTGAATACGGACGCTGTCAAGAAGTACTTTGTTTAGGAGAAGCAAGTCATTATTCCCTTTATGTAATCGCTATTATTTTCCAACACTGTAACATCGGGGTCACACTTTTCTGTTGACCACCATTCAATAAAAAGTTTTCATTTATCATAAATCTGTATTCTTGATAGCAAAATCCAAATTGATTTAAACCTTTTCAAAACTTTGTTCTACTTGATATATGAATAACAAAAGGATGACCGGGGACGTTTATTTCGTCCGAGGAAAAACAACAATATTATGTGCTTCTCCAGGGCAAGAGGATATTTATTTCATCCAGACGCGAAGGTTACCTCTGTTCGAAGTACTCTCTTCGCAGGTGATAAGGGGATCTGCGAAGATTTTGCTCGAATACCCTTTCGTTTGAGGCGTTTATTTTGCTGCTCCCAGTCCGTCGGCATACGCATAGCATATAAGTAGACAGCATGGCATGTGCATTTTTCGCATTCTTTATATTTGTTTTGTTCTATCGCTTTGGCTATAGTTATCCCTAGATGTTTGGGTGTGTCCTATCCCTCCAAATAGAGTTGTTAACCCTAAGCTAAAAGAGCACAATGTTTCATTTTCCCCATGAAGTTCAGCCCTCATGGAAGATGGTTATTTTAGGACAATCCCATTTGAGTTCATACCTCGATGGTTGGGTCTCACTTGACAGTTTCTCTTCAGTTATTTCCTGAATTGAACTTCGGTCCTTGGCAATCACATTTTGGATATCTCTAGGCTTTTCAACTTGGATTTGGAGTGCGTTTATTTTGCACTTTGATTCCCCGAGAGAATTTTTATGAAGATAACTATTGAAGATGGACATTTCTCCAACAATATTACAAGACTTTCTCAACAATTCTATAAGCAATCTCTTTAATTGAGCAACTCGTTTTGACCAAGATCTTATTCAAAACGACAAATGACAGTCTCCTCAAGACGGTTTGTCCGCCCCCAGTGATTGTCGACTTGGAACGCAGTCCCTAGCAAGTTCGTCGCACGAGTTTATTTCCATCAAATGACACTCCTCGAAGAAGTCAAGGAAGTTTATCATATCAGTCTACCTTCATTCGAGAAGACGTGCATTATAATTCAACCGGCTCACATCTCTTTTGGAAATCCCCGGTGAAGTTTTACAATTACATCTACAAGTTCTACAACGAACTACATTTACAACATTTACAACGACATTTACAATCTACAACGACAACTACAAGCTACAATGATTCTACAATTTACAAATTTTCAACATTTAGAGACCAGCTCATGGCATCCAGATCATGACACTCGGGGAAGTTTATCTCAAGAAACTGAGAGCGGCTCGTGGTACCCATACCATGATGCTCGGGGAGGTTTTACATCAAGGAACTGAGACCGGCTCGTGGTACCCATACCATGACGCTCGGGGAGGTTTTACATCAAGGAACTGAGACCCGTTCATGGCAAACAAACCATGAGACGTGAGGAAGTTACTTCAAGAAACTGAGACCGGCTCATGGCATCCAGATCATGAGGCGCGGGGAGGTTTATTCGAAGACATCTTTTTCCTGGCTAATCTCGGCAGTAGATTCCCAGAAGACCTCGGCAGTAGGTATTTCTATTTCATTTCCTGGAAAGTCTCGGAAGTAAACCCCTCCAACTAATAGCTTGAAATCAATTACATTTGACATATACGGTAGATTCCTGAAAAGGATTTCTCTTCCAAGTTTTTCATGACATATTTACGGACACTTTGTGATTGTCAATCTTTCCCCGTGGGGTCTCGTTTTGTTGAGCCTGTTCTTCCCGTGTGCTGTGTCTAGTTTCTCCCATGTGGCGCCATTTCCCCACAGGAACTCGGTCTTGCTTTTCATATCTATGCATATCATTTGCATTCGGTGACTTCTTAGGGCCAAAAATTCGCGCAATGTTTGTATTTAAGCCCTCCTATCTCGTCGAGACGGAGATTTCAATCTCCATATCTCCGAATAGGAGTAACTTAAATAGGGGCATCTGTTGCACCCTAATTTTTAACCCTAAGACTCCACCTCCGCATATGTTTTCTCGCGTTTTATCTTTTCTACTTTTAAGTGCGACTAACGGGCGTGTGCAGGTTTATTTTGCTTTAAAGGCGTCTCTGGATGATTCTGATGAGTAGGTCCCCTTAAATCAAGATTCTGGGCCCTTTCAAGTTTGTCTCCTTATCAAGGAAGGTCTGTCAAAGCGGGATTCTTACGAAATTGAGATCGCGGGTTTATGGTATTGGAGGCACTTGTGGTACAAAATAATTTGAACTCAAGGTTTAAGGATTATTTCGTTTGGATCTTAAGTTCGACGTTTGCAATTTAATTAAGTGGCGTTATGGTGACGAGTCTCACTTTAACTTCGTTTGGTACACCTCATGTGGATTATTTCGGACTTCAAGACTTTTATTTCTCCAACAAACGTGATTTGGTTTGGTTGACTTAGAGTTGTTTATTTGAGTAGAGATTCCTCAAATTACAATCTTGGTGAAATATTCGAAATTCAAGTCAAGACCAAAATATATGGTTCTCCATCGCAAGATCGAGGTGTGTTAGTTCATTACAACATTATTTCTACTTGATTAGGATGCTACCACCAAGTTGTAGGAGCCCTGTTATAATAAGGTGTAAAAGACTTGCAAAGCAACTAATTCAAGAAGCTCATTTTATTTCCATGGCTTAAGTCCCTTTTATCCCAATGGAGTTTCATGTTAAGAGGGGGATCTGTCATAAAATAAAAACATGTCGCTTTCAAATTAAATTCAAATCTCTGCAGAGGTTCCTACAAGCATCTAAAGCCATGAAGCTCACGGCAGAAGCTTGCAGCAGGCTTGCAATATTGCCTAAAACCTGCCATAACCTGTAAGTCAAGTAATGAAGGTGTTGATGTTTGTAAATGTGAGAACACATTGAAACCTCTTTTCTTTATTATTACAAGATTACACACCCCAAGGTTCTGCTAATTGCTAAGTAAGTAAGTTATGCTCAATACATCCGCGTTTTGGTTGTCGCATCGTCACGCCCTTCGAGTTGTATGACGTCTCCTGGACTGCAGGATGCGTACTCACAATAATGCGTATTTTCCTCACATTTTTCTACACCAGAGTCACATTCGAACTGCACTCGAACCGCCCGTAACAAGCTTTATGAGCAGAGACACTATGGACAAGCAACAGTTAGAAAAACGACCACAAGAGCCTCGTAATTACACGGTTTATCCAAAAGATATGCTGATGTAACCGTACCTCACAAGGAAGAGATTCATGAAGCCTTCGCCTCGATCATTCGACAGGACCGGATGGAACGTCATCCATCAAGTCCACTTAAAGTTGATTCCCAATGCACAAACTCTTTAGCCTGATTGGAAAACGAGATCCCTGTTTGGTCTTCTAATATAATGACTTGGGGCCCTGCAATGTTTTCTCCACTTGAAATAGTATTTAGACTTCAGACTCAGTGGTAGCGTCGCATCCTGTTAATAACAGCAAGCAATGTTATCATTCTGAAAAGAAATTATCAGTATTCTATTTGACATAATATGGCCATATTGAAACAACATTGTCATCACAAACGAAGAAGAACTCTTTCATAACTGATGGAAGGGCATGGCAGCCGAAACAGTGGTCACAACAGGGTTTTACACAAAATATAAACAGATTCACATACATACACCTTCAACTCATCATAAAGCACCAGAGGAAAAGAGGGTATCAAAGGAAAAAGGGAGTTAGAAGTACTCATCTTTAGGGTAGCGTCGATACTGATTTATCGCTGAAAACCCCAAAACTTCATCAAAAGGAAGCATATATTCAGAGCATAATCCAGAGTTACAATGACTGGTATTCAAAAGAGATCCTGAACCCATTAATACACTAAAAAGGATAACCTCCCATGTCCCTCGAACTCCCGCTTTACAACTCAAACTACCTTTCACACCTGGCCTGATTAAAGCTGCAAATTAAATGAATACGGTTAGCAGCCTTGGTTTGATACTAATAAAGAGATTTGGGAAGATTTCAAGGCCAAATCTTACCACCGTAATCCACTCAGAGTTTAGCTGCATAAATCCAATCTTGATAATTATTCTGTTGATATGGGTGGGATTGAAGCAGGTTACACTCGCGACTCTAGGTTGCATTCCAAAGGACTTGACACTAGATGGACTGGGATTCCTTTTGTGAATTCATGCTCGGTCAACAAAACTTCAGCCTTCAATACACAGAAGTTTCCTTTTTTACAAGACTTGGACCACCAGACTGGTGCTAGACGGTTTCTGCCTACTGGTATCATAGCACACGTGCTTGTGTCAAAAGATTATCGTATCCCGAGGTCAGAATCCGATAGGCCTAAAGACAGTTTAGAAAGTTCAGTTTCATTACCATCAATCACCTCCAAGCGCCGACAAACGGAGACCTTGAAGTATCGAACACAAGCGCCACGTAACTTGAAGAATAGCATGTATGCACCTGAAAAGAAAAGAGAATTCAAAACTGAGTTACTATTAAGTTACTGTCAAACTGCAGCTAGCATATCATCTCATTACAACTAAGAGGATTTCATTTACCCTCCACTCCATTTCAGAACATCATAAACTCCATCACTCTCCAAAATTAGTTGCTCTTCATGAGATTCCTGAAGGGTGTGGAATTGGAATTGATGCTTCAGGTTCTGAGGCTAGTGCCGGCATTGGGCGACACAAGGTTTTGATATTGCTCAACATAAGGCGTTCCTGGATATAATTAAAAAAGGATTTGTTTCAGACACATGAAAAATGTCACATATTTGCGATAAGCGGTTTGAAATTGTACGAGCTTTCAATTATGATCCTACCATTGATGTCTTATTGCTCACGACTCATGTAGGCGAACTTGGTTTGAACCTTACATCTGCAGATACCCTTATATTTGTGGAGCATGACTGGAATCCTATGCGCGACCTTCAGGCTATGGATAGAGCGCACAAGTTAGGTCAGAAGACAGTAGTTCATATTCACCGTCTGATAATGTGTGGTACTTTGGAAGGGAAAGTTAGGAGTCTGCAAAAGTTTAAAGTGTCAGTGGCTAATGTTGTCATTAACATGGAAAATACTAGTATGAAAACAATGAATACAGAGCAGCTACTTACGCAACCAAACTTACTCCTTGTCGATGATCTGCAATGCAACAAAAAAAAAACAAAAGAAAACCATTGAACAGTCGTACAATTACGGTTTCAAAGAACAACTCAACATTATGAGACATGATTACCAGATGACGACAAGCAGGTTGCATTGGCACGGACAGCCAACCTTCAGTATCAACTGTCAAAGAATTATCGAATCAATACATTGAATGAGAAGCTATTGTCAAACTGAGCTGAACTCACGAGCAGAGCGCCCTCAGAATTCCCGTAAAATAGCCAAAGCCAATACAAATATCTCGCGCAGCCAGGCCTTGCTTCCTCATATTGCTACGTGTTAAAACCAGAGGTCAAAGTTTTTCCCCAGATGACAGGAGTTCGAAATCATTGAGCAATTAAGTACCTTCAATACCATCAAACAAAGACCTGCAAAATAAATTGCAAGTAGGATTAAATGGCGAATTATAACATTGTTCATAATGAAAGGAAAAGCCAATCACAACTTTGAAGTCCAATTCAGAATGCCATCAAGCTTTTTGTCAGAACCAGTCCAAAACAGCCTCATAATAGGATAATGTAGAGAAGACCAGAGATACTTATCTTTAGACCATTGGGACCAACCTCTTTTGGAAGTGATTTTGTCGTGGCCTTCGTAATCTTCTCATCAAGCTTTCGTTGGGTAGACTGAAGGATTCGAGACATGGAAGTATCAACCACACATCTGCAACCCCTGTTTTAGCCAAGAGCATTGAAGCGTATTAGAACTTAAAATTGCAATCAGCTGATAAACGAGTAAAGCACGGTAGATTTGCTCCCAAAACAAACCCCAAACATCACCATCAAACCCATGAAAAGAAAATGTTCAGACACATATCAGTTTGAAGGAGAAACCATACGAACAAAGGTTGAGATTGGAAGGAGTATATCCTTCATCATCAATTCTTCGTGAAAAATCCCACTACACGCATCAGACACGAATTTCCTTTTGGGCTTCTAAACCGCCTCCTGGCCCAGAACAATCGCTAGCTACACCTGCCAAAATCTCAATCCTGAGTCAGTAAATCAATTGGGGGGAATATTCCACAAGAACATTCGGATACTCAATCCAAATCCCAATCATTTGAGTACAAACGGATTAATGCGATTTGATCCTCATTTAACAGAAATTGGAACAGAAAAGGGAAGTTTTTGAATTCGTTTTACCAAAACAGAAAGTTCAAATCAGATCTTCAAAAACGCTTTGAATGAGATTTGTAACATTTATTCCTCAGAGTCTATATAAGAAGATTGAGAAAGAGAGAAAACTACACGAAAAACCCCATCACACAAAACCGAAGCTACACAAAAAACCCTAAGGCGAAAAACGGAGCTTCGAGTAAGAAAGTGACTTATCTCCACCGGCGAAGTCATCTCCCGCCACTACGAGACATCATCTCGCCGCAGATTCGACGAACACAACCCTCTCGCCGCGCACGTCCACCAGCCATGTGTCGCTACTGCGAAAATCGGCGCCGGCTGATAGAAGAGTCACCACCGTGCGTTATTTATCCCAACGGAGGGAAAGGAAAGGCTCGAAGTAAACCTCGCAAAAAACGGGAAAGGTATGGTCATCGCAACCAAAACCTGGGTTCGGGAGTCGGTTACGCAAGGGGAAGGTATTAGCACCCCTCACGTCCGTCGTACTCGACGGGATCCACGCTTGCTTGGGTTGTCTAAAGGATGCAAAACAATCTACCTATGGCTGCTAAATCTAAACGGAAGGGAATTGACTCGATAGAGCGTCGCACTCTACGCCTACGTATTCTCAAGAGAGAAAGTCAGAGTCAACGTAGTTCGGGACTACAGGGAAAATTGGCTCGCCAAAACTTCGCGTCTTGTGCCTACGTACTTCCACACTGCATGGAAGATCAGAGCTTACGTAGTTCAGGCTAACAACGGCTAGGCTGGGTGCTCTCACACAGCAGTGAGAAATTCAACTGGTTTTACAGGTTCGGGAACCTATGGGAAAAACTACGGTCTGGTCTCAAATGCACTCAGGCAAGAGAAAAGGATAACATCAGTCGTCAGCGGGAAAGTCTCGATCGCACAACAGCGAGAGAACAAAAGGTTAACTGTTAGTGTGCTCGCTAGGATATCGCATCCTATGCCTACATATTCTCGTCTGGTACGAGAAATCAGAGCAGCTGTAGTTCGGCTACTTTCGGGACCACAGCTCAAATCTCGTTTTATTAATCTCTTGAAAAAAGATTACAATGATTGAATACGAGGAAATAAACTCCTAGAAAATACTATCCTATCCATCTATAATGGAAAATCAAATGAAAAAAATAGTCCCCTAACAAGTGGACTTCTAAACCTACCTCTAAAAAGGTAAAAAGTCCCCTAACAAATGGACATTTAAAACTATCCCTAAAAAGGTGAAATAAACTCTAGGAAGAAGAATATCTAAGAGAAAAATATTAAATCTATGAGCTAATATTTTTATATTCTTTTTCTCAATATTTCTTTTCTCTTTTCTTTTTTTTTTAAACATTTTTCATATATTTTTTCTATATTTTTTCTCTATTTTTCAATATTCTTTCACATATTTTTCTCTTTTCTTTTCTTTTTTCAAAATATTTCTTCAATATTCTTTCTCCTCTTCTTTTTTTTAATATTTCTTTTTCTCTTTTTTCTCCTAAAAAAACTAAACAAATAAATATAAAGAAAAGAAAACAGGGGGGGGTACAGCGTTGAACTGGGGGTGTAATCTGCAGAAAAAAACAATTGGAACTGGGCCCAGCCCAGCAAAAACGTAAGGGAAAAAAGAAAAAAAAAGGAGGGGGTGCGGATGTAAACGGAGGGTGTGATCCGGGAAAATATTGGGCTCAGGCCCACTTCACCAAAATGACACACGGCAGGGGGGGAAGTAAGAAGCGGAGGGTGCATGCAAAAAAAATTCCAATGGGCCTCGGAGCCCAATCCATAGCCATGTATCTTCTTTTATCACTCAGACTAACAAAACCCTGAATGCCTCTCCACTCTCAGTTCACTGTTCACCAAGACCTAGCAGCGCCGTTCTCCTCAATCAGACCCTCTCTCAGCCCAAATCTCTCTCAGTCTCCGTTTCGTACCTCTATCTCTCTCACCACATCTTTCTCTCCGTTCAACCAACTTCTTCCTCTCTCAAAATCACCGTCAAACTTCTCCGATCAAGCACAAAAACAAACTGTTAACAAACGTAAATTTACGTATTGAGAAAAAAAACAGATGATGAAAATTTCTTGAAAGATTTCTGGATATCTAATGAGCGAGGATGAGGATCTGTGGATCTTTGAAGAAGATCTTGAAGTCGCATGTTGAAGTTCGTTGAAAATCTGATGAAGCTTCGTTACTGAGATTGGTGAAGAATTATAGGTCTTTGAAGTTTCTGGAATTTCTTGAACTTGTGATAAAGGCGTTGATGAAGATCGATGAAGAACCTGAAGGATCTTTGAGTTTTCTGGATATTTGATTGAAGAATTGATGATCATTCTTGAAGATTGTCGATGAAGCTGTGATGATTAATTGATGACGGAAACTGGAGATGATGATGAACATATGAAGGTTTTCTGATGAACATGATGACGATTCTTGAAATTGGATGAACAAAAGGAGGCGATGAAGATTGGGAAAACGGTTATGAGGATGGATGAACAAATCTGAAAAAATGCATGAAGACTCGTTGATGTTGATCCGTGACGAATTGCTTGACGTGTTTGATGAAGATCTGGCGCTGAAGATTCGTTGAATTTTTGTGATGTTGATGCAGTTTCCGGCGGTATCTCCGGCGGCCATTGATGATGAAGATCGGTCAGAGAAGGAGGCGATTAGAGAGGAAGATGAATCTCTGGAGATTTTTGGAGTTTTGGTGGTTTGGGATTTTCCGGTGACTGTTACGGCGGCTCCGGCGACGGTTAGAAGGTAGTTAGGGTGGCCGGCGAGGTTCTGGTGCGGTGGTTGCATGGCCGCCGGCCATGCAACCGGTGGGACTCGGTGCTGGACAAGTGGCAAGGGAAATCAGAGGGAGTTAATGCATGCAAGCCACGTGGTATAGGAGAGAGAGTTAGTGGGGGCTAGGTGTCAGGACTCTGGGCGCATGGAAAAAATGGGTGGCTAATCCCCTTTCTTACACGTGGTGTTGACTATATATGGTGTGCTGGCAATTTGGACTCTCATAGAATGGGCTTCGCAGATTTGGATAATGAGGCCCAACGTGAGACTAATGAAAATGACAATGGACAAACACGTGAAATGATAATGAATGAATTGATTGACTAATGACAATTAATTGGACTAATGATGGATTAAAAAACTGATTAATGGAAATGGATCAATGAAACGAAAACATGATTAATATGGAATAATATGGAATGAAGTGATTAATGAATTGATTAACAAGATGAACACGTGATTAATGTGAAGCAATATGAATGGGGCGTGATTAGTGAATCTGATGGACCTAATAAAATCCTAATCAAAATTAAAACAAACAATTAATATTCTAAACTTTATTAACATCTATATTAATCTAAAATCCTATTAAAAATAAAAGGAGATTAAGCCCTATTTAATATCTAGATTAAAACCTAATATTCTAAAATGTATTAAAATTCTATTAAGAAAATCTATATTATTTCTATATTAAACCTATTAAAACAAATCTATGAAAAATCTATTTAATTTCTAAGGACAACTCTATTATTTATATCCTAAAATGCATTTAAAATCTATTTAAATGGTAGAAAAAACCAATAAACCCTAATAAAGCCACAAAATTCAATTTATTCAATTAAACAGGAGATCGAGACCGGAGCGAAACCAGCGATAAAACCCGGACACATGAATGTCCTCAAAAACTACAGCGCGAGCTGAAAACACCCGGGAAGCGCACAATCTTCCCAAAAATAACCTCTGATTATCTGCACGGGTCTGGAACCTCCTGAAATGTGAAAAAGGGCTGTAATCCATGTGAACTCAATATACTGAAAAATGTACTGTATGCGTATACGAATGCGAATGCGAATGCGGTCATGCGTCGAGACATAGGACCAGATACGAGACCCGGTTGGTCAAATTTTGGGGTGCAATAGATGCCCCTATTCAAGTGGCTTGGACCTGAATGGTTGAAGAGCGCTCAGCCTTCAAACATTCAAAGGTAGAAGACGGTTGAATACCAATGAAACCCTGAAATTTGCCAACCGCGGGAATATACTGCAAAACTGCTTGAGGAAAAGCCTCCAATGAACTGAAGTTTGGTTGTCACGGCAACAACTGGTCAATTATCTGATAAAAATTTCTCTCCTTTTCAACATCAATCACCTGTGCGACGCCACAAGTGATGGAATAATGCTTCGGAAAGTAAACAACCTGATTCCCATCTCTCTTATGGGATCAAATCCTGTCACCTCACAGTTCACTGCGAACTTGAGGACAATTCTCCTGGGGAAATTCTGAATCGACTGCTCGGCACCCATTCTGTCAACAGGCCGCAGCTTCAGAAACCTGATATATGTCAATCCTTTTTTTTTTCAACGCCGACGTAACAACCCAAATGTGAAGAATCACTCCGCTGGGGGAGAAGAGAAGCTGAACCGAACAACTCTGCAAGGGAACAAATTCGAAATCCAATGAGGTAACCAACCTGGTCCATGTTTCGACATGCGTATGCTTGAGCATGATGCAATGCCCTATATGACATGGAAATGCTATGCGTTCTGTTTGAAAATGCGAGGCCCAGACGACATGGAAATGCTATATGTTTGTATAAATGCTATGACGATATATGCAAATGTAAATGCAGGCTCGAGCTGCCAGAGAACACTAGGTCTGCAATCACTTGGCAAAATAAATGTCGAAGGCAACGTCAACTCCACTGAAGGTAACCTGATATCACAGAATCATCTCAGCAAAATAAATGCTGGAAAAGGGAAACCAAATCCGCTGGGGATAACCGTCCTGCTGGAGAGATGGAAAGGCAGCCCTGCTTGGGGAGAAAGAAAGAACAACTCTGCTTGGGGATGCTCTCTCCAAACCATTGGCAACTGATTGTGCTCTGTGGGGATTGACCCAAACTGGGGTTGATTGCGCGCAGCACGCTGCTGGAAATGCCCCTACTATCAAGGATATCAATCTTAATCTGCTGAGGATACTCCTGATCCTACTCTGATACGGGATAAAATACAATCTCATTTACTGAAGAGTAGCAATTCTGATTTAACAACGTCCATACGGTATTCAAACATTAATCGAGGAACTGGTATCCATTAAGCTTCATATCGGGAAACGTGACAATATTACTGTATCGGGTATTTACACACATTTTTTTTTGTTTTTCTAGGATAACAACGGGTTATTAACAAGATGGAAAATACTAGACGAGGACTAGCATTCAAAGGTAGACTACCAGGCGAGAACTGATAGCAAAATAGATTAGGAAATTTGAACGACAACTGTTTTATGTTTTGAACGTCAAACGGGGCTGACTGGATATAGGTTAAGAAAAGACAATCAGGCGAGAACTGGCTGAAAGCTGACATGTACCAGACGAGAACTGATACAACAATAGGTTAAAGAAAAGAAAACAACCAGACGAGAACTGGTTGGAAGTTGACATGCATCAGGCGAGAACTGATGTTTACGGAAAAAGGTCGACGATACGAAAGGCAGTACCAGGCGAGAACTGGTATTTACGGAAAAAGATCGACAATACGATAACTGGGTTAACCGAAAACAGGTACCAGGCGAGAACTGGTATTTACGGAAGCATGGGCCAGACGAGAACTGGTTACCGGTTTTCCATGCGAGACCTGGGCTTTGGAAACGACTTGGTTACGAAGTTCTGACACGTAACAGATTTAAACTGCAGGATAACAATCCACCGACAACACGGCTCTTTCTCAGGTTTTTGATAAGGGTATTGACACGATTCCCCGATACTCAACTCTTGCTGGGGATAAACAGGATGGCTTGAATAACTTGCCCCACTACAATTCAACTTGCCTCAATCCAACTCTTGGGAATATTCGCTCTGAACAGCTTGCCACGAGACGACCTCGAGAATATTTTCCCCGGTATCTGTACGACAACAGAATTCAATCTCCATTAAACCCCTATCAACCCAGTTGGTTTCAACACTCTTTGCGATGACTTGCCCCTGAATGAGCGTTCTAGCGACTTAACCTAATCTGATTATCCACCTGAAGTATCTGCTTTCAACTCTCCACGTTCTGTATAATTGCCCCTGAGTGGCTCTCGAGAAGACTCACTTCTGATCAACTGCTGCTCAAACAAACAAACTGCCCCTGATCAACTGAAGCTTCGGGACTTGTCCTCAGACTAACTGATTCTGAACTCACTGAAGGTCAATGCCCCTGATTCATAGGTCTTCACAACATACACCATCCTGGTTCAGACTGCTGAATTATTCATTCCTGCTTGACGATTCCCTGTTGGAATTTCTTTCGTGCCAACTACTAACCTGCAAGTAAAAACTGTCTATCCACGAATGGTAATCTTAATGCGGTGGTTATGCAGATTTTGAAAATTTTTTGTGCCGTCACTCATTTACATGCCATGATTGTGAGTGATGAATGAACCAATAGTTCAAACGCAGTGCTTACGTGGTCAGTGAAAAACACAACAAGGATGTGACTAGCAAGTCATGAAGGAGTCAGGTTACTCAACCTTATCGTAATGAGCTTTCAGAATAAACCCTACCTCAATTAGGTCTTTTAAGGGTTGTATCGTGGTCGGGTTCACGGTTCGTGAAACAAAGGATATTTGGCTCAAATTTTGATTTGTACCCACCCCTTCTACGTGATGATCTCCGATCCTAAGGTTCAGTTCACCTGGCACAAGCGCTCGCCTCTTCGAGAGGTATGTTGAATGGTAAGAACCACAGTTAAGGAATCCACAAGGCTTTTCCGGAGTGATAGTTACTCCTTTTCGTTCTCGGTGTCTGTGTACACGACTTTGTGACTCGCTGGGGAAAAAATTTCTATTGATATCCCTTCTTTTTCATTCTTTTGATTCCCTAATTTTTGCCTGGACTGACTCCTTTTGAGTTCTTTTCATTTTTTCGTTTTCTTTTGAAGTCCAGCGGGATGCCCTGATTTTTGCCTAAGTATTAGCTTTCTAGCTTTTTCTTTCTTTTTACTTAGCGGGCTTTCTTTTCTTTCTTTTGGAACAAAGTCGTGTGACACTGGTTGTCTTGATTGCTCCGAAAGGATTGTAACTGTCTCACTCCTGATTGGTGAGGTTTAACCACTTGAAAGGTATAAACTGTTTGGTCCTCGAAAGACAACACTCCTCTTTAAGACTTGAATGCTCGGTCAAGCTAACTGACAACTACCCTGCCCCGGGTAAAGATGTGAGGGTTTAAAAGTCCGAAAAAACTTCTACTTCCTGGCTCGAAGTGGTTAACAAGGGACTAACTCCTTATATCTCCAGTGTTTGGGGATTTGAAACAATGCCTTGTACGTCATCGGTAAGGTCTTATCTGAAAGCATACGATCATCGGTTATGAGTTTTAGTTTCGTCATCCTCCCTCCAATCTTTGCTAATCACAGTGATAAGGTGGAGTGAATAAAATGCAAGTGTCAGTGCAATGCAGTAAATGAGCGACAGCGACATGATTAATTCAGAAAAATGCATAGTCACTTTATTAATATCACCATTCGAAACATACAATGTTTAAAAGCAGGTAGTAACTAACAGAAAAGAAACTACAAATGCAAATGATATAAAAGTCTGAGGACTGCCAAGGTCGAGGCGCCCGCCTGTCTGAATCACTGGCTCCTTTGCTGGGGAATACTTTCCGAGTCTACGAGCTTAGACAGCTGAGCGGTTGGTATGAACAAATAGAAATCCTTCTCGAAAGGAAATGCGATCTTGGTCAATCAACTGTTGTACCTTCGCCTGAAATGCTTTACAATCTTCAGTTGCATGCCCGGGAGATCCACCATGGTAACCACACTGAACGTAGGGATTGTACCCAGGAGGGTAAGGTTCTGGAACTGGCTTAAGAGCTTTAGGTTCCACCAAAGAACTCTGGATCAAAGATGGTAGCAGCTGGCTATACGGTATAGGCACTGGGTGAGAAGGAGCTTTCCTTCGTTCCAAGTTGTTGCGAGGTCTGCTCTGATTCTGACGCTGAGTCTGATAACCTCGACCACGAGTTCGATGATTTGCAATGGAAGCGACATAAGATTCCTGATATGGTGCCCTAGGCACGGCTGTCTGTCCAGCATAACAAGGCACAGGAGATACTGATCCAACAGATTTCACCGATTCATCTCGAGGATACCCAACATCTGACATGACTGCATTGATCACAACTCTCTCTTCATTATGATATTCACAAGGATATTCAGTTTCACCAGCTTGATCATTTGAAGTAATCTGAATTTTCCCGATTCTTATGGCATACTCAAGGCGTTCTCCTAATGTTACCACGTCAGAGAAACTTAACGGAAGTCCGAGCAATCTTTCGAAGTACGGATCTTGTAGGGAATCTACAAACATGCTAGTCAACTCTTGGTCCAAAAGCGGTGGATGCACTCTAGCAGCAAATTCTCTCCATCTCTGAGCATACTTCCTGATAGGTTCATTGTTCTCTTGAGACAATTCTTGCAACTGCATGCGATGGGGAGCTATGTCTAGGTTATAATTGTACTGCTTCAGAAAAGCTCTGGCTAAATCCATCCATGACTGAATCTGATTTCTCTCTAACTGCATATACCACCTCAAAGATGCCCCAGTCAGACTATCTTGAAAGCAATGGATCATCAATTTGTCATCTCGCACAAACGAAGTCATTCTTCGACAGAACATCATCAAATGTTGCTTCGGACAGCTATCTCCCGTGTACTTCTCAAATTTCGGCACTTTGAACTTATAAGGCAACACCAGGTCAGGAACCAAACACATGTCTGCAGCATCCAGGTTAACAACATCTTTCATTTTCAAAGCTTTCATTCCTTCTTCCAACGCTCGGAGTTTTCTATCCGTCTCAAGAGCTCTTGGATCTACCATCCTGGCTATTGGAATATCTCTTCGATAATTCATCACCGGGAACACAACACCTTGATTGTTAACAGGAGGAGGACGTTCATTTTGGGCAACAAACTGCTCATGTCGACCTCGGTTCTCCACAGAAGGTTGTACAACTTGATCTGCAGTAATGTTGTTCGCTTGCGGGAAGTCTTCCATAGAATCATACAGAGGGTTGGACGTCATAGTGAACCCTGTCAGGGTGTTAGGAGACTGGAAATTGCCTTCAGACATAGCTACCAATAATCTTCAGCTGACTTCAATGCTCGACTCTGCTCAAATCTACTCAATCCCTAGGTTGGTCTTCTGACAATCAACAGTTGCTCAATCCAAACTCCGGGTAATCACCTTCAGGAAACAAAGGCTGGATCAGAACTCTGGCTAACTGGAGGATGATATGCAATATGATGCAACACTGTTATGCACATGATATGCAAAATGCAGCAAACAACGGGACCACAGCCCCCACACAAATCTGAATACTGCTGCGCTGCTGACGGAGTACGTTCGCTCTGAAGAGAAGACCAGAATAACGGGTAGGTTGGAAGTCAAGGTTCCTGCAAAAAAAAACCCCACTCACAGGTATGGAACTATATCTGTCAAGGTACGGTATCCTATGCGGTCGTCAGCGTCACAGACTTTCAAAACTGACAATACGATTCCCAGAAGGAGTGGAATCATCAAGTCTTGAAGAGGCCTCACTTAGCTAACTTCCAAATGATCGGTTCCCAGAGTCGACAATCCAACTAACCAGCAACCCGAGCCACCCAAAGGGTGGGACAAGAGGCCAACCAGAAGAACCTCGTCTGAGTGTAGATTTCGCGGGACACTAATACAAGCAAAGCCGGTACGCGCCCACTAATCTCTACTCTAAGTCTAAGGTGCACTCAAGCCCAGGTCCGGCTTATCTCTCAATCATAGAACACCCGTCATACCCCAACAGCAACAGATAATATCAATAAATAAACACCAATAGACAAGCAAACAAGCGCTAGGATTGACTCTCTTTAGAGGACGTTGGATCCCACATGCATAAGGAACTATCGCAGTCCTTAGCAGCCAGGGGACGTTGGGTCCCCAGCAGAGTCGTCAGCTGTCGCTACTGCGAAAATCGGCGTCGGCTGATAGAAGAGTCACCACCGTGCGTTATTTATCCCAACGGAGGGAAAGGAAACGCTCGAAGTAAACCTCGCAAAAAACGGGAAAGGTATGGTCATCGCAACCAAAACCTGGGTTCGGGAGTCGGTTACGCAAAGGGAAGGTATTAGCACCCCTCACGTCCGTCGTACTCGACGGGATCCACGCTTGCTTGGGTTGTCTAAAGGATGCAAAACAATATATCTACGGCTGCTAAATCTAAACGGAAGGGAATTGACTCGATAGAGCGTCGCACTCTACGCCTACGTATTCTCAAGAGAGAAAGTCAGAGTCAACGTAGTTCGGGACTACAGGGAAAATTGGCTCACCAAGACTTCGCGTCTTGTGCCTACGTACTTCCACACTGCATGGAAGATCAGAGCTTACGTAGTTCAGGCTAACTACGGCTAGGCTGGGTGCTCTCACACAGCAGTGAGAAATTCAACTGGTTTTACAGGTTCGGGAACCTATGGGAAAAACTACGGTCTGGTCTCAAGTGCACTCAGGCAAGAGAAAAGGATAACATCAGTCGTCAGCGGGAAAGTCTCGATCGCACAGCAGCGAGAGAACAAAAGGTTAACTGTTAGTGTGCTCGCTAGGATATCGCATCCTATGCCTACATATTCTCGTCTGGTACGAGAAATCAGAGCAGCTGTAGTTCGGCTACTTTCGGGACCACAACTCAAATCTCGTTTTATTAATCTCTTGAAAAAAGATTACAATGATTGAATACGAGGAAATAAACTCTTAGAAAATACTATCCTATCCATCTATAATGGAAAATCAAATGAAAAAAATAGTCCCCTAACAAGTGGACTTCTAAACCTACCTCTAAAAAGGTAAAAAGTCCCCTAACAAATGGACATTTAAAACTATCCCTAAAAAGGTGAAATAAACTCTAGGAAGAAGAATATCTAAGAGAAAAATATTAAATCTATGAGCTAATATTTTTATATTCTTTTTCTCAATATTTCTTTTCTCTTTTCTTTTTTTTTTAAACATTTTTCATATATTTTTTCTATATTTTTTCTCTATTTTTCAATATTCTTTCACATATTTTTCTCTTTTCTTTTCTTTTTTCAAAATATTTCTTCAATATTCTTTCTCCTCTTCTTTTTTTTAATATTTCTTTTTCTCTTTTTTCTCCTAAAAAAACTAAACAAATAAATATAAAGAAAAGAAAACAGGGGGGTACAGCGTTGAACTGGGGGTGTAATCTGCAGAAAAAAACAATTGGAACTGGGCCCAGCCCAGCAAAAACGTAAGGGAAAAAAGAAAAAAAAAGGGAGGGGGTGCGGATGTAAACGGAGGGTGTGATCCGGGAAAATATTGGGCTCAGGCCCACTTCACCAAAATGACACACGGCAGGGGGGGAAGTAAGAAGCGGAGGGTGCATGCAAAAAAAATTCCAATGGGCCTCGGAGCCCAATCCATAGCCATGTATCTTCTTTTATCACTCAGACTAACAAAACCCTGAATGCCTCTCCACTCTCAGTTCACTGTTCACCAAGACCTAGCAGCGCCGTTCTCCTCAATCAGACCCTCTCTCAGCCCAAATCTCTCTCAGTCTCCGTTTCGTACCTCTATCTCTCTCACCATATCTTTCTCTCCGTTCAACCAACTTCTTCCTCTCTCAAAATCACCGTCAAACTTCTCCGATCAAGCACAAAAACAAACTGTTAACAAACGTAAATTTACGTATTGAGAAAAAAAACAGATGATGAAAATTTCTTGAAAGATTTCTGGATATCTAATGAGCGAGGATGAGGATCTGTGGATCTTTGAAGAAGATCTTGAAGTCGCATGTTGAAGTTCGTTGAAAATCTGATGAAGCTTCGTTACTGAGATTGGTGAAGAATTATAGGTCTTTGAAGTTTCTGGAATTTCTTGAACTTGTGATAAAGGCGTTGATGAAGATCGATGAAGAACCTGAAGGATCTTTGAGTTTTCTGGATATTTGATTGAAGAATTGATGATCATTCTTGAAGATTGTCGATGAAGCTGTGATGATTAATTGATGACGGAAACTGGAGATGATGATGAACATATGAAGGTTTTCTGATGAACATGATGACGATTCTTGAAATTGGATGAACAAAAGGAGGCGATGAAGATTGGAAAAACGGTTATGAGGATGGATGAACAAATCTGAAAAAATGCATGAAGACTCGTTGATGTTGATCCGTGACGAATTGCTTGACGTGTTTGATGAAGATCTGGCGCTGAAGATTCGTTGAATTTTTGTGATGTTGATGCAGTTTCCGGCGGTATCTCCGGCGGCCATTGATGATGAAGATCGGTCAGAGAAGGAGGCGATTGGAGAGGAAGATGAATCTCTGGAGATTTTTGGAGTTTTGGTGGTTTGGGATTTTCCGGTGACTGTTACGGCGGCTCCGGCGACGGTTAGAAGGTAGTTAGGGTGGCCGGCGAGGTTCTGGTGCGGTGGTTGCATGGTCGCCAACCATGCAACCGGTGGGACTCGGTGCTGGACAAGTGGTAAGGGAAATCAGAGGGAGTTAATGCATGCAAGCCACGTGGTATAGGAGAGAGAGTTAGTGGGGGCTAGGTGTCAGGACTCTGGGCGCATGGAAAAAATGGGTGGCTAATCCCCTTTCTTACACGTGGTGTTGACTATATATGGTGTGTTGGCAATTTGGACTCTCATAGAATGGGCTTCGCAGATTTGGATAATGAGGCCCAACGTGAGACTAATGAAAATGACAATGGACAAACACGTGAAATGATAATGAATGAATTGATTGACTAATGACAATTAATTGGACTAATGATGGATTAAAAAACTGATTAATGGAAATGGATCAATGAAACGAAAACATGATTAATATGGAATAATATGGAATGAAGTGATTAATGAATTGATTAACAAGATGAACACGTGATTAATGTGAAGCAATATAAATGGGGCGTGATTAGTGAATCTGATGGACCTAATAAAATCCTAATCAAAATTAAAACAAACAATTAATATTCTAAACTTTATTAACATCTATATTAATCTAAAATCCTATTAAAAATAAAAGGAGATTAAGCCCTATTTAATATCTAGATTAAAACCTAATATTCTAAAATGTATTAAAATTCTATTAAGAAAATCTATATTATTTCTATATTAAACCTATTAAAACAAATCTATGAAAAATCTATTTAATTTCTAAGGACAACTCTATTATTTATATCCTAAAATGCATTTAAAATCTATTTAAATGGTAGAAAAAACCAATAAACCCTAATAAAGCCACAAAATGCAATTTATTCAATTAAACAGGAGATCGAGACCGGAGCGAAACCAGCGATAAAACCCGGACACATGAATGTCCTCAAAAACTACAGCGCGAGCTGAAAACACCCGGGAAGCGCACAATCTTCCCAAAAATAACCTCTGATTATCTGCACGGGTCTGGAACCTCCTGAAATGTGAAAAAGGGTTGTAATCCCTGTGAACTCAATATACTGAAAAATGTACTGTATGCGTATGCGAATGCGAATGCGAATGCGGTAATGCGTCGAGACATAGGACCAAATACGAGACCCGGTTGGTCAAATTTTGGGGTGCAACACCATGCCCCAACTCTCGGTAAAGAACTCCATTCATGTTAAGATCTCTTATGCTGTTAATGTTTTGCCGAGATGTTGCAGGTTAAGATGAAAACAAAAAGAAAGAGAGGCAAAGCGGAGAGATTGAAAGGGTATGCGATCGAAACGAAGGGGAGGCAGGTAGAGAGATGAACGAAAAGGGATCAATTTGGGGGTGAATGGGAGGGAATTAGGGTTCATTCCTTTTCTCGATTTTTGTTAATCTTTTGTTTTATTACTGTAATAATGTTAATCACCACACTAACACCACGTTCACACACTACCACAATCACTAATCAACCAACTAATCTCTTAATTAACATGTTTAATCCACGTTAACCCTCCATAAGACTTTAATGTATTTTAATTAATAAATATTAACCTTTTATCTAATTAACCAATTATTTAACTTATTTTCTTTTCTAATCAACCTTTTATTAAAGCACTATTTTCTTTTTAATTAACCCTTAATTCACTATCATTTATTAATTCAACTTATCTCCAATTTAATTCCATTTTATTAAACAACTTAATAATATTATCCCTTAATGAAAACTTTTTCTAAATGACTCAATAAAAAGCAATCCTTTTTATAGTTATAACTTAAACTTTTATTTAATAAGAAATAAACCTAAAAAAAAATAACCTAAGTTCAATAACAACCCTTTCTCAAGTGAAGGAAAATTATTTTATAAAAAGACCTATTTCCTTTTTTTTAAAAAAATAAAAATAAAATAATTTATAATAATAACCAAAATCTCTCCACACTTTATTTATTAAATCCTATTTATTCAAAATTAATTCACATCCAAAAATCCTTTGCTAAATAAAAATTAAATTAATTTTTTTTTCTAAAATCAACTCCATCAATCTAACTTTTTATTAAAACCAATAAACGACTTTTATAAAATTAATCTCCTTATAAAATGATCATAACGTCTTAAAATCCAATTCACCCGAAAAAAATCAAAGTCTCACTAAAATCACCTTCTCCTTAAGAACAAATCATTCCCCTTAAAATCAATTTAACCAACTAAAATCAATCAACAGCGCAAAAACAACCCCAATCGTCCACACTCATATTCACGACACTTCCACTCTCACACACTTCAGCGCTTTCATGCGTTTGTGTATGGTTTATCTTCCTTGCAATTTATTCTTCAACAATTTGTGTTATCACATTTATATTATCGCATCGCATTCCGTCCAAAGGAAGAATCTGCGCATGATCCCAACAATCGTGTGTATGCATTCATATTTGCATCATCCTCCCCTTGATCCTTGATCCCATTCAAGTCGATCTCCTAGGATAGATCCTACCCCATAGGAAGGGCCTTGTCTTTATCTTTACAACATAGAAACAAACTCAATCAACACAACACAAACAAAATTCAAACACATTAGAGAAAGATGTCAATCATCTTAAGTGAGATATAACCTCCACCCCACATCAATACAATCAATTCGTAGGAACTTTGCCTGAAGAGAGATAAAAGTGTACCTCGTCGATCCCTATCCGAGTACGTAAGTCCTTTTCTTAAGACGATGCAAAGACTATTTTCCTACGACCTGTGGCGGTTACACCTCCCTTAAAATGATAAAGCGCCTATTCTCCTAAAATCAATCAATCAACTACCCTAAACCCGTAAGAACTTTGACCACAATCAAAGAACTCCTCAAACCCTTTAGGGGAACTACAAGTACTCTGATTCTACTCCCGTAAGGATATGCAGGCATAAGATGCGACATCTTATCGAGTATACTTAGATATAAACCCCTAGGTCTTCTAACCTTTAAGCAGATAAACACATAGCAATAAACAAACATAAAACAAGAGGTTCCTGTAGAGTACTACAGAAACTTAGGATGCTAGTACCTTCCCTAAGTTTAACCAACCCCCGAACCTATAATTATCTAAACCTTGCATTTGCATTGCATAGTGGTAATTTCGATATTTATCCCTTCCTTTGGACAAATCAAAGATCGGTTGCAAATGAATAAAGATTCAAACTAATCAATAGTTTGGTATCCGATTTTCACCGCGACACAAGTGCTTAACGCTCGTAACGCACAATAATCGTTAACCTTTATTAGGTGTTTTATGTTTGTTTTGAGATGAGAAGAGAAAGGACACTAAAGGGGGACTAAACTCAAACCTAAAGTTGTCATGCAATGGTGATCCTAAGATTCAGATAAGGGAATGTTACCTAATGTTATCATACATGGTTAAGACCCTAATGTCTATCATAACCTCCCTTGAACAAGAGAGATTAGAGATCCTAAGGGAAGGGAGACAAAAGAGGAAAAAGAAACAAACATAAACATGCAAGAATGCAAACATGGAATGCAAGTGAGAGAGGAAATTGGTGTGGGGAAGTATCCTCCACAAGCTCATCTCAAACTCAAGCAACAATATGGCAAATGCAAGAGATGAAAGGAAAAAGAAATGCATCAAAAGAAACACACAAGAGCACTAAAATGGGATGAAATGGCCTAAACCATTCAAACATCAACCATAATGCCAAAACCCAAACACAAATGAAAGGCAAAGAAGTCCTAAAACAAAGTGAGGATGGGAGGCTATATGAGGACAACAAGGAACTCATAATGTGCACTCAACCATGAGCATCACAAGAAAGGTGCAAACAAAAGCACAAAGAAGTCCTCATGGATTCATCATTTTAGGCTTGCTTCAAGTACCTCCAAAGGAGGGACCAAGCCACCTTAATTGAGATTCCAAAGTCATTGGACAGCAAGGGAATGAAATAAAAGTGCTCAAAAGCAAAAACAAATAAACCACAAGGAAATGCAAGCAAATTCCCAAAGGAAAGCAAGCATGTTTCACATAGAAACCCTAATTGAAAACTCAAAAGTAAACAACCAAATGAAAAAGTAATAGACAATGTAATGACCTAAAAATGGGCAAGCATCATCCTTAACATGTTAGAACATGAATCAAAAGGCATTGAAGGCTCAAAGGATCCATAAATGTCATATCCAAAGCAAACTAGGTCAATGTGTATGTATGAACCTCCCTTTAGGGTAACTTGACTTGCAAGTTACTCTAAAAATAGGAAAATGATTCAAAAATAGCCAAATAAAATGCAAGAAGCTCATAAATATGTTGGCAACCAGAGGCCAAAAGATTACAATCAAAGTCACTTCACAACATCACCATAGAAATTGATTCACAAGGGTGCTCCATTGTGAAGGAGGATTGTCGAGGGTCAAATGAAATGCTATCAAAACCCAAACCAAAACTCAACAAAACAGGGGCAAAATAGTCCTCAAAAATCAATCGACTCATCATTGATATGAGGATTCATTTTTACTCATTGGATCCAAAGGAAATGAAAGAAACAAAATAAAAACTAAACAATGTCAAGAATTAGGTCAAATAAAACACTTCCAATGTTAAATTCCATTTTTAATTGAAAAATAATTCATAAAATAAAATAAAAATTTTCTAAAATCAGAATACATCTCAAGGAGTCTAAAACATATTTTTGTGGAATTTTAACACTCTTGGAAGTATTTTAAAATGATTTAAATATAAATAGATATAAAATAAAAACCAAAAAAGAAATGAAAATAAAAAAAAAAAGGTTGGGTGTGAATAGCAACCCAGTTTAGTTTAAAAACAAACAGGCCAGCGCTCAGGGGGTGCCAACGGCAAGCCCAGTCCATCAGCAAAAATAAAAATAAAAAAACGTGTGCTTGCGTGTGGTGAGTCAAACAGAGGTCCATGATATACCAAGCCTCAAACTGTGTGATCAAAAAGGTAATCAAATCAAGTGGCATTGAGAGAGCACACGTGGATCAGCCAATATAAAAATAAAAAAACAAAGTTAAAACATGATTGTGTGTGTGCGAGCAAATGTGGAACACCATGCGTCTTAATCATGGCCACTGAAATGAAAAAAAAATAATTCCAACGCACGCCAGCAAGTCACGTAAGTCATCATCAACATTTGAAATGAGAGGGAAACCAGACGGCGGCTGGAGGGACCTCCGGTCATCTTCTCCGGCCGTATGGCCACCGTGGGCTGCGCAGGTATAGCAAAAGCTCACCAAAATCAACAAAATAAAAGTCAAAAATGATCTACTCCTCACGTAGAACACAAATCCAGGGTCCATTAAACATAAAGCCTCAAGAATAAACCAAAACGCAGGCAACAAGTTTGGAGCTCAAAACAACAAACATCATAAACAACCACGAATGGATACCAAAAATCATCTACACATCAAGAGGTTCGCAAATATATAAAAATGGCGTGTAAACAATGCTTAAACAGAGAGAAAAAAGGAATGAAAAGAAACCTAAAGAAAAGCTTCCACAAAGCTTGGTTCTTTGGTAAAGCTTAAAAGAAACCACTCAAAAACGTTCTATGAACCTCAAGGAATCTTTTTAAATGTTTGGTTTGGATTGAAACTCACTGAAATGCAAAAAACGATTTTGACTTTTCTCTCACTTTTTCTCAATGTGTTCTTTACCAATTTCACACCAAAATCAATTCTGAAAGCTTGTGTCCAATCCTGAGAATAAGTATGATGGATTTGGATTGAAAGAAAGCCTAATTCTATTCTCCTTAATCCCAATTTAATTTCAAATTTTCTCTTCATGGAAGCTTCCAAAAGTACACGAAAATGCAGCTGCAAGGCTGTCAAGATGGCTCAGCTAGCTTACACCTAATGTGAATTGATCCAAGGGCTGAAAATGGCTCCTCAATTTAATCCCATGGCATGGTTTGTATATGTTACTTAAACTTGAAGTAAGCATGAAAATGGCCATCAAATTGAGCTCAAATTCCAAATCCAAAATCGGCATTGTGCTCGAAATGTATTTGGCACTCAAAAAATTCATAAGGTTGGTACAAAATGATCCCAAATGAATTTAATTTGATTTTTCCCTTTTAAGGCCTTTTTCATGGAAATTTCTTTAGGCATTCTTCAATACAAGCCAAACCTTTGATGCCTTGATGTTTGGTTGAGCAAATGAACCTATTTGGAGCAAGTTTAATGTTGGAAAGATTTCCATTTGAAGTGTGCAAAGTGGTGAAATGGACCTATAATGAAAATGACCTGTAATCCTGCTTTCCCAAAATGCCCCTTCCTCGCAAGCTTCATAACTTGAGTTCTAGAAATCAGATGAAGGACTTCTAGTACTCTTTGGAAAGCTAATATCATGAGGAATAACTTTCATGTTCATCAAAAGTTGAGGAGAAACATCCTTCTTGGTAAAACTTGGCTTGGAAGTTGGTTGACTTTTGTTGACCAAAATCGCATTCATCTGAAGACCTGTAACTTGTCTGCTTCATAACTTGAGTTCTACAAATCCAATCAAGGACTTCTAGTACTCAAAAGAAATCTAATAACATGCTCTACAAGTCTCATGTTGGGCTCAAGAATAGATGAGACTTGTATCTTGAGATAGGTGGTCTTGAAGTTAGGCACTAAACAGGGGATTTTACACTGAGAACCCTAATTTAGTAACTTCTCACACTTCTGATTCTTCTTGATTTGATATTGAAATTATATATTAGGCATCTCAACACAACATTCCATGACCACAAAGACTTGGAATTGAGTCTTAATCTCCTTTGATTTCATAATTGACTAAGGGTTGACCAGATGAAAACCCTAATTGCACCATCTTCAATTGTAGTCACTGGCACTTGGTATAAACACTTGGATGAACTCCACCATGATCTACAAGGCCTCCAATGAGCTTAAATGATAATCTCCCTCCATAACCATGGGCTTGTGATCCTCAGATGACCTTCAAATGGCCTCCTAAACAGGAGGTAAACCACATACACTTATCTGCCTATCCAAAAGGCTTTGACTTGTCTCTGATGATGATAACCCCCTGTTAACTTGAATACAAACTCTTGATTAGGCTTAGAACCCTTGGCAAATTCCTCTTTTTATACACACATCTCTTGATCCCCTGTAAAATGCAAAATGCTATGCAATGCAATATGCTAGAACAATGAGATGAAACATAAACCAAGTAAAGAAAAGGTTGGGCAAATTTTGGGGTGCAACAATGGGGTCAAGTTCTCAGTGTTCCTAACAAGCAAGACAGGTTTGGCCTGGGGTATAACCCATCTTCTTCTCAGAGTGCTCCAAGATACAGAGGACATGTTCAGTTCACCAATGGTGGGGTTATTTTTGATAGAATTAATGTTGTGGGAGATGATGAAGGAGATAGCGACTGCGACATGGATGCTTGGATTCGTCCGTGTATTTTTGGACAGAAGCTATGCAATTTGACTGTGGAGGAAATCGTCCAAGTCACTTCTGAAGAGTAATTTGTTTTGTTTTTGATTATGTGTGGTCCTACGTTCTTCCCAAGACGTAGTGGCTTTCCTTTGTAGGGCCCCTTTAGTTTATGTTCAACTTTTTATCATTAATGAAAGGCGTTCTTTTTTTGTGTTAAAATGTTTTGATCCTTGTTTTTCTTCTTTTATTTTCAACATCAAAATGGCAATGTGTTTGTGTTTGTTTGCATATCATATTAAGCATAAAAACATTAATCATGCCGATTTCACATCTCAGATACCATCGATTCAGATTTGACTATGACTCGATATGATTTTGACAATCCTATTTTTCAAGATGAAGAAGAGACTGATGAAGATTGTGACCTACCTGAAGAACTGGGCAGACTTTTGAGACAAGAGGAAAACGTCATTCTGCCTCATCAAGAGGATGTTGAAGTTGTCAATCTGGGCACTGAAGACGATAGGAAAGAGGTTAGGGTCGGGGCTGCATTGGAAGACAATGTCAACAGAAGATTGGTTGAAATGCTCTGTGAGTATAGAGATGTCTTCGCTTGGTCGTATGAAGATATGCCAGGGTTGGACACCAACATAGTGATGCACCGTCTACCTCTTCAGGAAGAATGTTCGCCTGTGAAGCAAAATTTGACAAGAACCCGGCCTGATATGGCTTTCAAGATTAAGGAAGAGGTCCAGAAGTAGTTGGATGTCGGTTTTCTTGCCGTCACAAATTATCCTCCGTGGTTGCTAATATTGTTCCTGTGCCCAAGAAAGATGGAAAGGTCAGGATGTGCGTCGATTATCGAGATCTGAATAGAGCGAGTCCAAAAGATGATTTCCCGCTCCCCCATATTGATGTTTTAGTTGATAATACTGCTCAATACTCTGTGTTTTCCTTCATGGATGGTTTCTCTGGGTACAACCAAATCAAAATGACCCTAGAGGACATGGAGAAAACTACTTTTATCATGTCGTGGGGAACATTTTGCTACAAAGTTATGCCTTTTGGATTGAAAAATGCAGGGGCAACTTATCAGTGGGCGATGGTGACTCTATTTCATGATATGATTCATCATGAGGTCGAAGTGTAAGATGATGACATGATTCCGAAGTCGCAGACGGAGGAGGGTCATCTGGTTAATTTGTTGAAGTTGTTTGAAAGGTTAAGGAAATTCAGATTGAGGTTGAATCGAAACAAGTTCACTTTTGGAGTGAGATCGGGAAAGCTGTTGGGGTTCATCGTCAATGAAAGAGGAATCGAGGTATATCCTGCAAAGATAAAAGCAATACAAGAAATGTCTGAGCCAAAAACAGAAAAAGAGGTTCGTGGTTTTTTGGGGAGATTTAACTACATTGCAAGGTTCATATCTCACCTTACAGCCACTTGTGAACCAATATTTAAATTGTTAAAGAAAGATCAAGCATTCGTTTGAAACGAAAATTGTCAAAAGGCATTTAAGAAAATAAAAGAGTACTTGCAGGAACCTCCGATATTGATGCCTCTAGTTGCAGGGAGACCTTTGATTATGTATTTGACGGTTCTTGAGAACTCAATGGGTTGTGTGCTCGGTCAACACAACGAGACAGGCAGAAAAGAGCATGCTATTTACTACTTGAGTAAAAAGTTCACAAAATGTGAGTCCAGATACTCGATGCTAGAAAATACATGTTGTGCACTCGCTTGGGCAGCCAAACGCCTAAGGCAATACATGTTAGATCATACAACCATGTTGATTTCGAAGATGGATCCGATTAAGTACGTGTTTGAGAAGCAAGCGCTGTCTGGGAGAATTGCTAGATGGAAGATGTTTCTGACAGAGTATGATATTCAATATGTTTCCCAAAAAGCCATTAAAGGGAGTGTTTTGTCAGAATATCTTGCAGAACAACCAATTGAGGATTATCAGCCAATGAAGTTTGAATTTCCCGACGAAGACATAATGTTTTTGAAGATGAAGAACTGTGACGAGCCTCTATCGGACGAAGGTCCCGAGATAGACTCTCAGTGGAAGATGGTTTTTGACGGTGCTGTTAATTCATATGGTAACGGAATTGGGGAAATTATTACGACTCCTCACGGTTCTCACATACCGTTCACCGCCCGACTAACGTTCACCTCCACTAATAATGAAGCTGAATATGAAGCGTGCATCATGGGTATAGAAGAAGCTATTGATTTGAGAATCATGAATCTTGACGTATATGGTTATTCAACTTTGGTCGTCAATCAGATCAAAGGAGAGTGGGAAACCCGTCAGCCCAATCTGGTGCCTTATATGAATTATGCAAGAAAATTGTTGCCTTTCTTTGACAGGGTAGAATTTCATCATGTGCTGAGGGCTGAGAATCAGATGGCGGACGCTTTGGCAATGTTATCATCGATGTATAAAGTGAGTTACTGGAATGGAGCTCCAATGATCACTATCATGCGCCTCGATAGGCCAGCTTTCATATTTGCAATAGAAGAAGCATTAGATGGGAAGCCTTGGTATTTTGACATCAGAAATGTCCTCAACAATCAAGATTATCCGCTTGGGGCATCGAGTAGAGATAAGAAGACTCTGAGGAGGCTGTTGGGAAACTTTTACTTGAACAAGGATGATGTGATGTACAAAAGAAATTTCGACCTAGTATTGCTACGTTGTGTGGACGAAAATGAAGCAAGCCTGCTAATGGAAGAGGTCCATGAAGGTTCCTTTGGTACTCATGCGGGCGGGTATGCAATGTCTGAAAGTTGTTGAGAGCAGGGTATTATTGGATGACTATGGAATATGATTGTTTTAAGTACGCCAGGAAATGCCATAAGTGTCAAGTTTATGCTGACAAAATGCATGTGCCGCCAAGTCCTCTGAATGTTTTGACATCTCCTTGGCCCTTAGCTATGTAGGGCATCGACATGATTGGCAAGATTGAATCGGCCGCCTCTAATGGGCATCGCTTTATCTTAGTGGCCATCGATTATTTCACCAAGTGGGTAGAAGCAACTTCCTTCGCCAATGTGACCAGACAGGTAGTTGCTCGGTTTATAAGGAAGGACATCATCTGTTGTTATGGAGTGCCAGAGCGGATCATTACTGACAATGGTTCGAATTTGAACAATAAGATGATGAAAGAATTGTGCCAGAGTTTCAAGATTTAACACCACAACTCTTCTCCATACCGTCCAAAGATGAACGGTGCTGTCGAGGCAGCCAATAAGAATATCAAGAAGATTGTGCAAAAAATGGTGGTGACTTACAAAGATTGGCACGAGATGTTGCCCTTTGCTTTACATGGTTATCGTACTTCGTTGCATACGTCGATTGGGGCAACTCCTTTCTCGTTGGTGTATGGTATGGAAGCGGTCCTACCATTAGAAGTCGAGAATCCTTCTCTGAGGGTTTTGGTTGATGTGAAGCTTGATGAAGCGAAATGGGTAAAGACTAGGTTGAACCAACTTAGTCTGATTGATGAAAAGAGATTGGCAGCTGTCGCCCATGGCTGGTTATATCAGAGTCGAATGAAGAAGGAATTTGATCAGAAGGTGCGCCCTCGACATTTTCAGGCAGGTGACTTAGTGCTGAAGAGGATCCTCCCTCCACAAACAGTTCACAGGGGCAAATGGACTCCCAATTATGAAGGTCCATATGTAGTAAGGAAATTTTTCTCTGGAGGAGCCTTACTACTGTCAACTATGGACGGTGAAGATTTTACGTCCCTTGTAAACACGAACGTAGTTAAAAAATACTTTGCTTAAAAGAGACCCGCTGGACATAAAAGAAAGGTCCAGGCAAAAATGGGGCATCCCGGCTGTTGTACCCCAAAATTTGACCAACCCCTTTTTCTTAATCTTTGGCTTATGTTTCATTGCATTTTAGCATCTTGCATTTGCATAACATAGTTCTTAAAGGGGATACAGTGTTTGTATGTGTTGTCACACCCTCATTTTCACCTTTAGCCTTTATACCCTACATTCACCATATCATTCATCGTTCTATTACATATCGAGCATGTGGGTTCATAAGGTACGGATTGGGTCGATTTGTCATTTTTCATTTCAAATGAGATAACTTGTCTATCTTGGACTACATGGAGGAAAAGGTTCATCACCTAAGGTTTGATCTAAGTTGGAAAATCTATTCATCTAGATTTCTTCAAGGAGAAGTTACTTGAAAAAAAATTAGGATATTCAAGATATATTCCTAATGAACATGAAATTCAAGGCCAAATTCAAGATTGTTTCATCCAATTTTGTTTCAAATTCTTGATCAAGTGGAGTCCAAATTTGCAAAGCATGAGTCAAGATCACAAGTCCATAATTCAAGACTTCATCCATTTCAAGTTTGATGGTTCTAGGGGAATCCATCATAAATTCATGAATTGGAGGCAACAATATTACCAAGAGAAATTTTAATGACATTACAAGAAAGTTATTTGTTGCAAGATTTCCAACTCTAAGTAATGTTTAGAAATTAATTTATTTATAATCTTCACTCAAGTCTCTAATCAAATTCATGTTATGGTAATGCCACACCAAGTCCACATTATGCTTACAAACATCCAAGAAATATGCAAGAATTAAATCAAGATTGGAATGTTTTAAGACCAAGATTATGCATGTTTAATCATGGCAAAACAATCCCATGCAAGAGGTGACAAATTTCTTCATGTCACAAGATCACATGTCACAAGACAAAGGGAATAACATGTGACAATGCTTCTACATATCAGAATTTTCAAAATGCTGTCAAAGGTGGTAGCATTGACCACAAGAGTTGTCCAAGCACAAGCCAACAAAATGGGTGCAAGGCACAATGTGCTGCAGAAAAAACAGCATAGGCAAAGTGCAACAGCAAAAATGCAGCATAGCTCTTGCATGGAAATGGAAAGAAAGAGAGTGACATGAGGAAATGTGGTAAGAGACACTACTCCATGAAAAATCTGATATGTGGGAAGAAGAGAAAACCCTAGAGGGAAGAGATAAGAAGGAGGGGGCTGTAAACAAAGATTATTCACTCTTCATTCATTCAACATTCTACACACATTGCAAACCAGAAAAATAGAGAGAGCAAGAGAAACCTTAAAAACCAGGAAAAAAAAGAGTGATATAGAAGCATAAGAGGACCATTGAGGAACATAATCTTCATAACATAGAGTGAAGAGTAGAGAGCACCTCCAACAAAAATCAGTGGAGGACTTGCAAGAAAGATAGAAAGCTCTTGGGTATCCATTTCAAACCTTTCTCTTTACTTTTTGTTTTTATATTCATTTTACCTCCTCTTTTATATGTTGTTGTACTGAGTATATCATGTAAGATTCTAAGGGGACCAAAAAATCATTTTTGAGAACTAATAGAAAGGAAAGAAAACCATAAAAGACAGCAAAAAACAGCAAATATTACATTTTTCGCTTCAGGTCGCGGCGCGAACATGCCAAAATCAGAATGAAAATTTTCCCAGTTCGCGGCGTGAACATGCAAAAATCAGAATGTTCCCTTTTCTCAGTTCGCGGCGCGAACTGATCAGTTTGTTTATGCTTTTTTGCTGTTTTTTACCTTAAAATTTTTTTTTCAAGGAGTTCGCCGTTTTTTTTGCATGTCTCGATTTTTTTTAGCCGACTAACCCATATGTTTGTATGGTTTTAGTGTGAATATTTCTATTGTCCTTGTTGACTTTTGATTCCAAAAAAAAACATTTTTCAAAAGCAAACTCTCGATTTTATCGAGCCATTTTCAACCTTGTAAGTCGGCCTCCTTGTGCGTCCGCCATCGACCTTGTTCGTATCACCTCAAATACTTTTACAAACACTAAACCTTGATCCAACATCAAGTGATCCTTTTTCTTATAAACAATCCAAAACACAATAAAATATACGATTAGAATTATGCACCATGAACTTTAAAGTGGTGGAGAAGGAATGAGAATGGAGTCCTCCTACACTCATTCCGAATGTTTTGAACACAAGGCGCTCGACATGGTTATTCGAGACATTCATCTCTATCTAAAGTCTTTTGTATAATCCTAGTCAAGAATAAATTCTTCCCAAAGAAAAACCTAAAAATAACATCAACTCATCAAACTATTTTTCGCCTTAGGGCATCAATCCGAAAACCCTTTTTCAAGGTATAAAATCAACCAACAAACAACTATTTCATAAGCCTCCGAACTACGGAGCTCTGATTCTTCACTTCTTTTAAGTGAGGATACGTAGGCACAAGGACCACAATCCTTGGCGAGCACCAAAATAAATAAACCAACCCCTCATTTCCTTAAACAAGCAAACTTTTAGAACAAAACGCCCATTCACGCCAAACAACCTAGGAGGTTCCCATCGAGTACGATGGATGCGAGGGGGTGCTAAGACCTTCCCCTCGCATAACCGACTCTTGAACCCTAAGACTTGGTTGCGATGACCACGCTCTTTTCCCAAAGGTTTTATCGCTATTTCCCTTTCCCTCCTTGGGATAAATAAAATTCGGTGGCGACTCTGTGTCATTTTTCGCGTAGCGACATGTGTCTTATACAAGAAGAGAGTCGTATTGACCACAAGCTCAAGCAGAGGCATTGGTAGAGGTTGTTATGTGTGTGTCATCACCATGAAGATATTAGAACTCCTAGAGAGGAGAGGTGTGTCATAGCTCAAGGAACCATCAAAAGGTTGTCAAAGGGTCCAAGAAGATTTATCATTGGTATAGGCTTGTTGAGTACCTCAGAGGTCATTGGGGAGTGGGAATGGTCACTCAACAAATCTGCACATTGCCTAGGCAAAAAGGGTGAAATTAGGGTTTTACTTTTAATCAGGATAAATTTGTTTTCGGGAGCAAGACTTGTTTCCATGGTCTTCCATATATCCTAAGGTGTTTAGGGATGATATATTGACCATCAATTTTAATCAGAAGAGCTTCAACTGATCAGTCAATTGAAAATCAGGAGATTTGGGGAAAAAGTCACTATGTAGTGAAAAAGTCAACTCTTCAACCAGAAGGAATTTGACCTCAAAGTGTGAAGCAAAAATGTTCCTAATGACATATTACACTTATCCATGAAGTTTCATGACCATTAGATCAAGGATGTAGGAGTACTCAAGAAAGTCGGGAATTAGGGTTTTGAAAGGGGCAAGACCATAACTTCCTAACCATACATCCAATTGAGTTGGTTCAAAGCTTGTTGGAAAGGTCTTAGCAATTCCTACAAAAGTCTCACAGGGGTCCATGTGCAAAAAATGAGTAAATTGGGAGTTATGATCAAAATCACCACAAGAGGGAGAAAACACTTAGAAAAATTCTAAGTTTTTGGCCTTGCAAATCATGTTTTCAGCCAACTTTGAGGGGATTTTTGACCTAGTTCCACTTGGAATCTGAAGATCATGTAAACATGAAAGTTGTAGAGCTCCATGAGGGCTTTCCAAAAAGTACTAGAACTCATCCATAGCCCTTATGAGTTGAGAGTTATGAATCCATCAAGTTGGGGTCTCCGCACTTGAGTGCACCATTTCCACTTTTTCACAAATTCACTTTTCAGCCACTTGGATCATTCTCAACCATTGGATCATGTATTAATCTGATATTTAGAGAGGATGATGGTTAGAAAATGCAAAAGAATGAGAGCTTGAGAGCTTTGCAAGGTGGCAAGCAAGTTGACAATATAATATTCAAGGAAAACAAAGAGGAAAGAGAAACTTTATGAGGAAAGTCTTGCAGCTGCAGTGCCCTACACTCTATGCTCACTTCAATCACCTCATGTACTTCATTTCACTTGATTTTTTGACCTACATTGGGCCAAGGAACTGATATGCTCAGCTGCCATTCAATCTTGGATAGATTTTCTTCCAAAATCTCCCTCCAAAGGCAAAAACTTCAAATCTGCCCCAATGCTTCTCATGGCCTATAAATAGAGACTTCCTCCCATTGTATACAACACACTAGAGCCATCCCAAACACAAGGAACACATAGCTCTCTTTCTTTCTACCTTTGCTTGAAAGTGAAGAAACTTCACAAAATCACCAAAAATGGCCTCTTTGCATTTTTCACACCAGTATCCTTTCTAGCCATGAAACCTTCATAAAAACCATCCACACACCCTTAAAATCCTCATTTGAAGCTATTCCAATAATTATTTTCATCAAAAACACCATAAATCTAAAAGTTAACTGTCCACACACCATAGTTTGACTTTTATGCAAGTTTCAAGCCAAATCACTACACAAACCATTTTTCATCATTGTGACACTTTGAACACCTTCCCTTTATGATATTTTAACTGTCCAAAACCTCAAACCACAGCTGGAAGTTTATTTGTGAGATTTGTCCACAAGATTGCATTCACAAGCTTGTTCAAAGGGAAAGAGTTCTTTCTTTTTTTGCAGCTGGACTACAAAAGGTATGTCATTTATAAGCTTATTATGCATGATGTATGCATGGATTAGGTATGTTGAACAAGTTTAGACATTGTTAGTTGGATTGTTGTTGTCAAAAGATGTGCTGAAATCTGAGTTTGTCAACTCATGGTTTGTTTACTGTTAGACCCTGTTGCATTGCCAACTATTACTTGTGAGCATTGATGACTGACCTTAGAGTCTTGTGATAGGGCTTGATGTTCATTTATTTAGTTGTTAAAGTAAGTTTCTTGGTTGTTGAAGCATTTGATGATCAACATTGGTATGTTGATACTTATCATTATGAAATCATAACTGTTATAAGGTCTTGGTGATTGATTTGTTTGACTTTGCACTGCTCAACTTGTCATTTTCATTTGTGAAATTCAATTTTGCGCTTGATGAGATTTAGGTGATTTGTTTAGGTTACTGCCACTAGAGAAGTTGAAGGGGCTTCTGTTAGAGTTTGAGTTAAGATAGATCTGTCAACATGTTGAATGCTTAGTGTGGAAACTCTTTATGTTGGTGCATCCTTTCAGGCTTGGCATGGTGATAGCAGAATCTTGTTGTTGCCTAGTGCTAGTCCTACACCCTTAAGTTGCGGCATTAGGCAGTTAGGATCTAGTTTCTTAGTTTAGGTTGGTTTCTTTTTGACATGTTTAGGATAGTTTGATTTTCTGTTAGTGTATAACTAGATTTGTCAACTCATTTGCCAACTCATTCAACCAGTCTTAGTTTCTCATGGTGGGAGTTTGGTTTTTGTCTTATGGTTGCTATCTAAGATGTTTGGAGCCGAGTTGTTTAGCCAAGTGAGAGTTATCATTGAGGTTTTAAGCTTGTTGTGTACCTCCAGTTCTGTTTAGACCCTTGAAAGACAGTTTGTTTGGTTGGCTGGTTGAAGAAGTTTAGTGTGGTTTGTGTGGAATTCTGGATGCTTGTTAACCATTAGTGAATAGGTTAAGTTTTAGTAGGATAGTTGAACTTGAGAGCTTAGGCCTCAATTGGTTTTTTTTCTTTGCTAATACAGTGAAATGAGGGGGATGATGTTTCCATAAAAAAACTTGCTTGAATTCATTAACAGGTTGAGAATTCCAGTTTTATACCATACTTGCCACCCAAAACTATTTTGAATATGGGTTTTATTAACTCATGTCTGGCTGTTATGTTAAGAGGTTGGTTTGTGTTGTGGTTTTCATCTAAGGATTTGTTGGGAACAGAGATTAATGACCAAGCTTGTGTCATGAGAATTATGATCTGGTAATTACAGTCAGCCTGTGATAGGACTTTGGTGTGCCTCAAGCTTGCTAGACATTAGTAAAGGTCCATGTAGGTTAGGCTCTTGGCATGTTGTCCTGGTTAAGATTAGTGTTTGGTCTGGGAACTATGGCATAGTCTTGTTGCTACAAAAAACTGTTGAACTATGTTGGAAAACTTTCAATCATGTTGGCTACTGTTAGAATCATGTATGTATAAGCCATAACATAGGATTTGGAAACTCTTGATGTGTGATGCTTAAGACTGATGTTTAGGAATGCTTAATTCTTTCATGTGATACCAAGACTGCTTTAAGCATAATATACATGACCTTGCCATGCTGTTTTGAGGATCTGCCATGATATGTTTGTTAGTATCATTGGCCTTTTGATTCAAAAGCTTGTGTCAAGATTCTTTTGAGAAACTAACTTTTCCCTTGAAACTCATCACAAGTTTTTGCATTTAGAATTGGAACAACCCCTTACTTGTATGAGATTACAGCTAGGTTGATCTATGATCTTCAAAATACATTTCAAGCCTCATTAATTATGTTGCTACGCCAAAATACTTTTAAGCCTTGATTGTTACTTTTGGAACTGTAAGTGGAAGTCATCAATGGATCCATACCAAGACTTGAATTGCAAACTTTGATGATTGTTGCTTGGAACCTCTATTGTCCAGCCTCTGTTGAGGATTTATAACTTTCTTGTTTGCTAAACTTAAACTAGTTGCTTTACTTTGGAATGATAGTGAATTTTTGACAAAACTTGTTGCTGCATAGATCCTTTGAGTATGTTTACTACAATTTGAAGCATTTTGCTGAACACACTATCTATGATTCTGTTGATGTTTGCCAATTCTTATTGGTACATCAGTTTTAGTGTTTGGACCTTAAAAAACAACAACAAGCTTTTTGTCAGTTATTACTTTGAATTCCTACCATAAATCATAGCTTTGACTTAAAAGAAATAACTTGAAAATCTTCAAACTGGCAATTGATCAAGAGGCTATTAGGATTTGGATTCAATTTGAGTGTAATCTTTGACATGTTTAAATTTGCTTAGCTTGATGTTTTGATTATGCAACTCATGTGCCAAATTCATATTCTAATGTCTTTTAATCAAGCTTTCTGTGGAAATTCAGTCTATCTCATGTTTGAAACTTGAGCAGACCCTCACTTAAGCATGTAGGCATCTGTTTTGATCTCTGAATTTCCAAATGCACTTCAAGCATCCACCTTGCATGTTCCTTCGAATTTCATTATAGGTGCCTCATCTCAAAAATTGGATGACACTATCATGATGCTCTTGAAAAAATAAGCAAGTTAGACTAAAATTTCATGGAATTTGGTTGAGATTTGAGAGAGTTATATTGAAATCGTTTTGACACATTTCATTTGTTTTGCCCATGATATTGCCCAGCCATGCGTGCATTTTGGTTTATGTTTTAATAGGGTGGCTTGATACAACGGATGTATCACCACCCCAGTGGTTAAACGCCTTGCCTTAAGTACGTGCCTTGCCATGAGAACCTGAGTTCGACCCCCAGCGGGGGCGTTTTTGCTGTTTTTTCATTTATTTTCCTTGTTTTTAATGTTTTTCTTTCCCTTCCCAATTGTTATCACGCGCGTGTGGTTGGCTGGATTGGCTTAGTTTTGTGCCTGCAGCCCCAAGGTCTTGAGTTCAAGCCTTGGGGGGGGGGCACTTTTTTTTTTAGTGTTTTGTTTATTTTATTTCTTTTGTTTTTATTTATTTATTATTTAACTTTTATTCTTTTTAAAAATAGTTTTAAATATCAAAACTATTTTTTAGTGTTTACTTGGCCTTGTTTTTTCATTTATTATTTATTATTTCTTTTATTCTTTTATTTATTCATTTGTGAGTGAATTATTTAGTGTTTACTTGGCCTTGTGCCATGATCCCCCTAGGATTCCTAGTCCCTCCATTTAGGATGGGAGTAGGAGAGATATTAGGTGTTCAATCCTACGCATGATAACATTAGGATAGTTTTTCCCTTTCATCCCAACTTTAGGAGCATTGTGCATGACAACTTTAGGGTCTAGTTTCCCCCTTAGTTTGTGTCTTTCTCTTCTTATCTCTTAAACAATTCAAAACAGTTAATAAAGAAATATTTATGTTGTACACTACGAGCCTTAAGTACTCGAGGAATGATGGTTGGGGGGTATCCTCTCAATTGTCTAGAGTGTTTAGCATACACCCTTTGGGCGATATACGACACATTCGCTCTCGAGTCATAGTCTTTAGTGCGACATGAGTTTCAAACCATAACTCAATCCACTTCTTGTCTTAAAAAATTCAAAAAAATAAAAACATCAAATCTTTTTATCCTTCGGGATCTTAATTGGAAAATCATTTTCAGAAATAATGTGTTAAGCTTTGGTTCTACCGCAAACAGGCATCGTCCCTAACTGCTAGAACCATTATTTAACCCTACTCGGTTTAAAACACTTGAACCAACCTGTGGTCGTGTCAGCCCGAACTACGTTTGCTCTGATTTCTCGTACCAGACGAGGATACGTAGGTACAAGACGGCGATGTCTTGGCAAGCAACCTTCCCCACCTTCACCCGTAGTTTTCCGAACTACGTTGACTCTGATTTTCCCATTGCACGAGGGAATACGTAGGCATAGGGCGGCGATGCTCTATCGAGTCTCTTTTTTTCTTTTCTTTCGTTCCCATGAGCCCGTAGCTTAGATAGTTTTACACCCTTATAGACTAGACAACAAGCATGGATCCCGTCGAGTACGACGGACGTGAGGGGTGCTAATACCTTCCCCTTGCGTAACCAACTCCCGAACCCGAGATTTGGTTGCGATGACCTGTCTTATTCCCTTTTCGTAGGTTTTCTATGATTGTTTCCTTTCCCTCTCTTTGGGATAAATAACGAACGGTGGCAATCTTCTGTCATTGTCGGCCCCTCCTCGCAGCGATACGACAACTGGCGACTCTGCTAGGGAAGTTTCCCATCCCCTATGCGAGTAAATCCTAGCGCTTGTGTCTCTACTGCGAAAACAAGGTGCCGATAAAACAGAAGAGTCACCACCTTTCGTTATTTATCCCACAGAAAGGGAAAGGAAACGATCAGAAAAACCTGACAAAAAGGTATAAGATAAGGTCATCATAACCATGTCTGGGTATGGGAGTCGGTTACGCAAGGGGAAGGTATTAGCACCCCTCACGTCCGTTGTACTCAACGAGATCCACGCTTGGTATGTTTAGCTGACGGGTTAATTTACTATCTATGCTAAAAGTCTGGTCTGAAAAAGAAAAGAAAATGACTCGGCAGAACACAGCAGTCCTATGCCTACATATTCCCGTCTTGAATGAGAAATCAGAGTCAACGTAGTTCGCCTAACTACGGGGGAAAAGGGGGGAAGGTTGCTCGCCGAGATATCGCATCTCGTGCCTACGTACTTTCACACAGCGTGAAAGATCAGAGCAAACGTAGTTCGGGCTAACAAGACCACAGGTTTGGTTCAAAATGTTTTACCCGAGTAGGGTTAACAGACAGTTCCAGCAGTTGGTGTATGCAGCTCGCTCGTCGGAGACTTAGGCGTTTACCGTTTGCGGTAGAACCGGGAGTTAATGAAACTCTCCTTATGAAAATGGATTCCCAGGATTAAAGGTCCCAGAGGACAAAAAGAAGTTTGATCTTTGTTTGGAAGTCTTTTAGAGAAGAGGTGTTTTGATTTTTGTTTGTATCTCATGTTACACTAAAGACTTGGACTAAAGAGTGAATGCGTCGCACATCACCCAAAGGGTACCATACTAAACACCCAAGTTGTTGAAAAGAAGCTCTCCAACAACCCTTTCTCAAGTGCTTAAGGCTCATAGCGTACAACACGCGTTAATCTTTATTAAGTGTTTTAAAGATGTTTGAAGATGAGAAGAGAGAGGACGCACTAAAGGGGAACTAATCCAATCCTAAATTTGTCATGCAAAGTTGATCCTATGATTGAGGTTAGGAGGGAACTAACTAATGTTATCATGCATGGTTAGAACCCTAATGTCTGTTATAACTTCTCTTGAACAAGAGAAGTCAGAGTTCCTAGGGGGACATGGCAAAGGAAAGCAACAGCAACAAAAATAACTGAAAGAAATAACTGTAAGTAAAATGCATGCAACGCAGCAATACAAGTAGAAGGAGATAAACTCAACTTCTAGAGCAAACAAGCACAAGCAACACAAAGCACAGGCAAGGGAGGCAAACTCAACCTTCAGCCAACAAGCAAAGCCAAACAGTAACAGACAAGCAGAGGGAGACAGGCTCCACCTCTCAATGCAAACAAGCAAAGGGAGCCAGGCTCAACCTTTCAATGCACTTAGGCCTAAACCAACTATATGAAAGCCTATTCTAATGCAACATACAGACAAACAGTCACACAAATACAATCAATCAACAAACACAGTAAACAAAACAGCAAGCCAGCAGCTCAACAGTAAAGCAACCTATAGTTGTCTTCGTGTCCAATTTATCCATCAAGAGAAAAGAGAAATAAGGCCTTCACCTTCAAGCTTCAACTTGCTCCATCAAGAGATGAGAAGAATTAACACAAGGATTATTGCATGATGAGGGGAAGCATGATGGAAACCAAAGGAATCCATCATGGCACTCAACCACTCATCTAAGATTGGTATCCTCAAAGGTTTTACCTTTTGTGGTAGGCCTTGAGTCCTTCCAAAGGAGGGACTAGGCTCCCACAAAGGAACCTTGCATCATTGGATAGGAATTGGAATGCAAACCAAAGCAAACCATACTTTTGAAAAAGGAAGCAACTCCTAAAGGCTCTAAAAACCTAATTCTACAAGCTCTAAAAGCAAACCTCTAAAAGGGAACCAATGCACCAAATCAAACCTTACAATTAAATCTACAGAAGCATCAACATGCCTACTAAACCATCAAAAACGATTTGGGAACTTACCATGAACTAATGGTCACTTTTGGAGTTTAACTAGGGGAAGCACTATGTTAGAAGCACCCTAAAAACAACCTAATAATTAAATCTATCTAAAATACTAAAACAACTTCTAAAATCCTATAAATTTTTCTAAGGGATCCTAAATGTGTTAAGAACCTAGGGTAAAAGGATCAAAGCCTAAATCAATGTTTAAGGTCACCATTCAAAGGCTAAACTAAAAGGTGTCAAATGAAGGTTCACATGGGGAAAGCTCTAAAAACCTACTCCAAAACAGAACTTAGAATTATCTAAAAAATCCAATAAAAATCCTACAATATCCTACAGTGTGTCAACATTCAGCATACAAAAAATCAGAGACTAATATGAATTATTGAAAGAGAAATAAAATCATAAAGTACAATATGTAATTTCTCAACTATTAAAACACATTAAAATGGAAAATATGCAATTAATTGGAAAATGCATGAAAACTGAAATTAAAAAAATATGAAAAAACTCTAGACATACCAAAGTATCTACAGGATTTATTTCAAGATTTATTGGGATCAATTGCTATTTTTTTCTGAATTAAATCTAAACAGGCATCAATTAAAAACAAAATAGAAATAAGAAATTAAATGAAACAGGTGGGAGGTGTAACTAGTAATGTTTTTGTGTTATCTTTCCGTTTGGGCCATGCGCAGGGGGTGGGATTAGCGCATATGCATCAAGGCCCAGCTGAATTAAAAAACTCAGCTTTTTATTAATGCAAGGAAAGGCCCACGCGGACTCATCCCAACCGCACGATGAGCTTACATAGTCCACGCATCTCACGCGATCGGACGGCTATTAAGTGAGCTGGAAAATTCAAAAGCCAAAACAGAGGGAGCTGCGCGTGGTGAGGGGGACGGTGGTGCGGTGGCCGGAGGTAAGCTTCGGTCATCTTCTTCCTCATGCCAACAAAGGAACTTTCTCATTTATTCACCAAAACTTGATTTTCTTTAACCAAAACTGAGTATTTTTTCGTGTAGAATCCAAATATCCAATTTGTTTTCACTTTCATCCATTAAAACTCAGAACTTATAACCCTCCAAGAATCACTCAAGAAAATCAATTTTCTCAAAACTCCAAATTGATGATACTAATCTCTTCCTCTCACTTCCTACATCATGAATATCAAATTCTTTTCCATTTTTATCCACTAACAAGAGAGAAAATCAAACTACAACCTAGGGTGTCAATTCTTGAAGTTTCATGGAACCTAACCAAACTAATCCTAAAAGCTTCTACATACTCCAAGGATCATAATTATGTGACAATGGCGCCTAAATTCAACACAAACAGAGAGCATGAATGAAAAATAAAAACCTTGTTTGGAGCTTCAATGGTGGCTTGAGATGTTGTTGAAGCTTCACGAAAAGTGTCCAGAATCATTCCATAATCATCATAGAAGCTTCTACAATGCTTAATCTTGCTTGAAAATGTGTAAAACTCAAAATTCGAAAATCAATTTTTCACCACTTTTTCTCCATGAATTTTTGTTGTAACTACCTCCAAAATCAGTTATTTTTTGTTAGGAATGATTGAATTGTTATATACAATGGATCTTGAATGATTTTCAGCCCAATGGAAGCCCATAATGGTCCAATCCAAAATTCACATTTTTTGAGTTTGAAGCTTTATGGAAATGGTGAAAAACAGAGTAAACCAGCTTGTACATTGATTCATATCGGTTTCTTATGATGCAAGGATCATGTGTGGTTGAGATTGAGCCCTTGGAAACGAATCTACGGTGGATTTCCATTATGTTGCTTAAAGATGAAGAAACCATGAATATCCCCATGTAAATGAATCCATTTCTGATTTTTGGTTTTGCCATTGTTCTTAAAATATTATTTGGACTCAAAAAATGCACCAACATGACATAAATTGATTTAATTGGCATTAAATCCAAACTAGGTCTTTTCAAACTTCTTTTCATGAAATTTTCTCCATACATTCTCATTTCCAAGCTATGTCCATGATCCCTTAAGGTTTGGTTGACCAAATAATACCATTTGGAGCAACTTTCAAGTTGGCAAGATTTCCATTTGAAGTGTGCAAAGTGGTGAAATTGACTTATAATGAAAATGCCCTGTAATCTCATTTTCCCAGAATACCCCTGACTTGTAAACCTCATAACTTGAGTTCTAAAAATAAGATGACAGACTTCTATTACTTTTTGGAAAGCTAAGACCAAGACCTACAACGTTCATGTTGGCCAAAAGTTGAGGAGAAACATCCTTCTAGGTCAAAAGCGCCTTGGAAGTTGGTGGACTTTGACAGGTAAAATTCAAATTCATCTGATGACCTGTAACTTGTCAGGATCATAACTTGAGTTCTATAAATCCAATCTAGGACTTCTAGTACTCAAATTAAAGCTAAGAACATGATGTACAAGTTCCATGTTTGTCAAAAGTTGAGATGAAACTTGTATATTGAGATAAGTGGTCTTGAAGTCAGGCACTAAATAGGGGATTTTACCCTGAGAACCCTACTTTAGCAACTCCTCACACTTTGAATTCATCTTGAATTGATCTTGGAATAACACCTCATGTATCTCAACATAAAATCCCATGACCTAAAAGACTTAGAATTGAGTCTTAATCTCCTTTAATGGCACAGTAGACTCAAGGTTGACCAGATGAAAACCCTAATTGTAACACCTTCAACTGTGACTTTCCATACTTAGCATGAACACTTGAATGAACTTTACCATGACCCTCAAGGCACTACATGAGCTCTATCCACATATCCTATCCATGATTAAGACTTCACAACCCACTGATGGTCTTCAATGGGCCCCCAAGTTAGGAGATGAACCACATACCAGCATCCAAACTTCTCAAGAACACAACCCACTTTCTGATGACTTTGGTGACCTCTCAAGCTTGAATAAGACCTCTAGATAGGCTCCTATTGATATAAACCACACTTGATCCCCTGCTAAATGAATAATGCTAGGCTATGCAAATGCTAGACCAATGATATGCTAATGCAATGAAACAAAAGCCAAGTAAGAAAAAGGTTAGGCAAAATTTGGGGTGCAACAGCTGCCCCTATTCAAGTGACTTGGACCTGACTGGATGAAAAGCGGACGGCTTTCAGATATCAAGGTAAAAGACGGTTGAATACCAAAGAACTCGGAAATTTGCTAACCAAAGAAATAAGCGGCAACGATTGCTTGGGGGAGAAATATCCAGAAAACTGAATCCGGTTGTCACGGCAACAAACTGATCAATCTTTCGATAAAGAACCTGATTTCAACATCAACCACCTGTGTGACACCACAAGCATTGAATCCACATTATTAGATCAACAACAATCAATCCTCAAATATACGCTACAATAAGCGGGCACCGAGCCATAGGACTATATCAAAATATTATCCTTGATCTTCCATCTCCGAAGAAGCGGGCATCCATTCCTGAAGAAACGAGCAAAGCACTATGTAAAGTGAGAATCATCAATGTACTATCCTTGACCTTCCATTTCCGAAGAAACGGGCAAAGCACTACGTAAAGCGCGTCATCAATGTACTACCCTTGACCTTCCATTTCCGAAGAAACGGGCAAAGCACTACGTAAAGCGCGTCATCAATGTACTACCCTTGATCTTTCGTTTACGAGGAAACGAGCATACACTAAATAAAAGTGTGAACTGTCAATGTACTATCATTGACCTTTCGTTTACGAGGAAACGAGCATACATTAAATAAAAGTGTGAACTGTCAATGTACTATCCTTGACCTTTCGTTTACGAGGAAACGAGCATACACTAAATAAAAGTGTGAACTGTCAATGTACTATCCTTGACCTTTCGTTTACGAGTAAACGAGCATACACTAAATAAAAGTGTGAACTGTCAATGTACTATCCTTGACCTTTTGTTTACGAGGAAACGAGCATACACTAAATAAAAGTGTGAACTGTCAATGTACTATCCTTGACCTTCCATTTCCGAAGAAATGGGCAAAGCACTACGTAAAGCGCGTCATCAATGTACTACCCTTGATCTTTCGTTTACGAGGAAACGAGCATACACTAAATAAAAGTGTGAATTGTCAATGTACTATCCTTGACCTTTCATTTACGAGGAAACGAGCATACACTAAATAAAAGTGTGAACTGTCAATGTACTATCCTTGACCTTTCGTTTACGAGGAAACGAGCTTACACTAAATAAAAGTATGAACTGTCAATGTACTATCCTTGACCTTTCATTTACAAGGAAACGAGCATGCACTAAATAAAAGTCTGAACTGTCAATATACTATCCTTGACCTTTCGTTTACGAGGAAACGAGCATGCACTAAATAAAAGCGTGAACTTGACATCTTTTTCCGAAGAAACAGACGAAGCACTAAATAAAAGTGCTAATCTGGCATCCGAAGACTTGAACGAACAACTCCACGGCACCAACTCCGTCAACACGGGTAACAACCCCGTCAACACGGGTAACAACTCCGTCAGCACAGGGAACAACTCCGTAAACACGGGTAACATCTCCGTCAACACGGGTAACAACTCCGTCAACACGGGTAACATCTCCGTCAACACGGGTAACATCTCCGTCAACACGGGTAACAACTCCGTCAACACGGGTAACAACTCCGTCAACACGGGTAACATCTCCGTCAACACGGGTAACATCTCTGTCAACACGGGTAACATCTCCGTCAACACGGGTAACAACTCCGTCAACACGGGTAACATCTCTGTCAACACGGATAACATCTCCGTCAACACGGGTAACAATTCCGTCAACACGGGTAACAACAACGTCAACACGGGTAACATCTCCGTCAACACGGGTAACAACTCCGTCAACACGGGTAACATCTCCGTCAACACGGGTAACATCTCCGTCAACATGGGTAACATCTCCGTCAACACGGGTAACATCTTCGTCAACACGGGTAACATCTCCGTCAACACAAGTAACAACTCCGTCAACACGGGTAACATCTCCGTCAACACGGGTAACATCTCTGTCAACACGGGTAACAACTCCGTTAACACGAGTAACAACTCCGTCAACACGGGTAACATCTCCGTCAACACGGGTAACAACTCCGTCAACACGGGTAACATCTCCGTCAACACGGGTAACATCTCCGTCAACACGGGTAACATCTCCGTCAACACGGGTAACCACTCCGTCAACACGGGTAACATCTCCTTCAACACGGGTAACAACTCCGTCAACACGGGTAACATCTCCGTCAACACAAGTAACAACTCCGTCAACACGGGTAACATCTCCGTCAACACGGGTAACATCTCTGTCAACACGGGTAACAACTCCGTTAACACGAGTAACAACTCCGTCAACACGGGTAACATCTCCGTCAACACGGGTAACAACTCCGTCAACACGGGTAACATCTCCGTCAACACGGGTAACATCTCCGTCAACACGGGTAACATCTCCGTCAACACGGGTAACCACTCCGTCAACACGGGTAACATCTCCTTCAACACGGGTAACAACTCCGTCAACACGGGTAACATCTCCGTCAACACGGGTAACATCTCCATCAACACGGGTAACATCTCCGTCAACACGGGTAACATCTCTGTCAACACGGGTAACATCTCCGTCAACACGGGTAACATCTCCGTCAACACGGGTAACATCTCTGTCAACACGGGTAACAACTCCGTTAACACGAGTAACAACTCCGTCAACACGGGTAACATCTCCGTCAACACGGGTAACAACTCCGTCAACACGGGTAACATCTCCGTCAACACGGGTAACATCTCCGTCAACACGGGTAACATCTCCGTCAACACGGGTAAAGTCTCCGTCAACACGGGTAACATCTCCGTCAACACGGGTATCATCTCCGTCAACACGGGTAACAACTCCGTCAACACGGGTAACATCTCCGTCAACACGGGTAACATCTCCGTTAACACGGGTAACAACTCCGTCAACACGGGTAACATCTCCGTCAACACGGGTAACAACTCCGTCAACACGGGTAACATCTCCGTCAACACGGGTAACATCTCCGTCAACACGGGTAACATCTCCGTCAACACGGGTAACATCTCTGTCAACACGGGTAACATCTCCGTCAACACGGGTAACAACTCCGTCAACACGGGTAACATCTCCGTCAACACGGGTAACAACTCCGTCAACACGGGTAACATCTTCGTCAACACGGGTAACATCTCCGTCAACACAGGTAACAACTCCGAAGGTTTAATCCATGAGATTTTTTAACGCTAACGTAACAGCAAGCCGAGGAAAACTCTATTCGGGAAATTCTGACGTCAACCACCAGACATCCATCTTGAACAAAAATGGGCAACAACTCCAAAGGTCTAATCGTGAAGTCTTTTAATGCTAACATAACAGCAATCTGAGGAAAACTTCGTTAGGGAAGAAGAGAAACTTTATCAAGCAACTCTGATGAAGGATACATGATAGGGCGAACGTTATCATCACATATACCATGCCAAGAATTTGAATATCCAAAAACCATCCTGACCAAGAATTCCAATCACCTGCAGGGAATAACCCCTAAAAACAAAGAGGTAACCCACCTGGATTATGTTTCAAAATGCATATGTTTGAAAATGGCGTAATGCTCCATACGGCATGGAAATGCTACGCGTTTGTGTAGATGCTATGCGTGATGCAAATGCAAAAGAGGCGTTCCCGCAAAATAAATGCCGAAGGAACGAAACCAAACTCCCGCTGGGGGAAGAAACAATCCTGTTGGGGATAGCCCAAAATATCCGGAGTTACGGACCCTGCTAAGGATGAACAACCTGTTGGAGGAAAGACAACCTGCTGGAGAACAGAAAGAACAATCCTGCGCGGGGATGATCCTTTCAAAACACCGATAACCTGGTTGTACCCTGTGAGGACTTCACTGGGGATTAAACATGCACATGACCACTGCTGGGAATGCACATATCTGCCTGACTACTTACTAGCCTGCATCTCTCTTCCGGGGATAAAAATGTGAATTCCGTCTGCTGGGGAGGAATAAGTTTTACATAGAGCCTGCTCCTACGTTAAGGAACTCCGGCTAGGGAAGCATGATCCTGCCTAGGATGCATCTGGTTAGGGAGAATCTATCTCCGTTCGGGGAGACACATCAATGCTCATAGCCTCATGTTCAAGCTCCATGGGGAAACACGACCGAACCTGCTGGGGAAGAAGGAGTCATCCTGCTTGGAAAAACATGCCATGAAACGAACTCGAAATGGCTTTCCCCAGAATCTATAACAACTTTTGACAAACTCTGCGGATATGGAGAGGAACGGCTCTTTCGCTTTCAGCTTTTGCCCCAGCCTGCGGGATCTTCGTCATATCCTTTCAAAAGGAAACCTGAGATCTCTGTACTCTGGTGGTTTGATACGAACGACTTCAGCACTTCGAACCTCATGGAGGTGCTTCAAGTTAAACCGCCTTTAGGATAAGGATAGCTTTGGCGCTTTTCGGGTGACCTGCCTCAGCGTCGTCATGACTTTGCCCCTCATGGGTTTATCTGTGGGGAGTAGTACCCTTGGCTACGAGAGATTCATCAAATCTCGACCTGATTGCCCCAGATTACCTGATTTCTAGATGGCTGACTCCTATGTCGCGATCATTTGTCACAGCTTACCCCGGTTTGCCGGGATATTCTGGCGTCCTGCATTCTGTCTTGATCCAATCTTTCCATCGTGGAAACTTTCCCGCTGTCAAGCGCTTACTCGCTAGTAAAACACGTTGTTCTGCATAAAAGACATATAAAATGCAATGCATATGGCAGTTTTCAAAATCCATTCCTGTTCACTGGAAAAAACATTTTATGACATAAAATGTATGAATCATTCATCAATATGTCAACATTAATACAACGCTGTAATGGGAATCCTTTCTAGGAGTCAGTTCCGATGTGATTTTTACCAAAGTATGCTTTCGAACCAAACCTATTTCAATTAGGACTTTTAAAGGTTGTAACGTGGTCAGGTTCACGGTTTATGAAAGAAAAGATAAAGGCTCAAAATTCATTTTAACCCACCCATTCTACATGATGTTCTTCATCCTACGTTCAACTAATTCGACCTTAGCGTTCTCCTTTCAAAGGTTGAGTGACAGTTCAAGAAATTATACTTTTCGAAGTGACAGTCACTCCCTTTTCGTCCTTTGGCGTCCGGAGCCACACGATTTCATTCTTGTTTGAGGATTTTTCTTTCGCAATCCCTTTTCGCTTTTCGCTTTTCGTTTTTCCGTTTTTTCGTTTTCCCCTAACTTTTGCCTGGACTAACTCTTTAGAGTTTCTTCAATTTTGAAGTCCAGCAGGGTACCCTAATTTTTTCCTAAGTCGCTTGCTTTCAAGATTCAACTTAGCGGGATTTTTTTCCGATTCTCTTCTTTTCTCTTTTTCTTTTTTTTTTTGAATGAGTCACGTGACACCGGCTTGTCTGACTTGTTTGAAAAGAGATTGTGACTGTTTCACTCCTGATCGACCAGGCTTAACCATTGTGGTTTTTTAGGTACGACCTATATAGGTATGATCTATCCTCGAACGGACACTCCTTTTGTAGTTTGAACGCTTGGTCAAATTAACTAACACCTACCCTGCCCCGGGTTAAGATTGAGGGTTTTTCATTTTCAGAAAGAAACTCCTACAACTAAGCTCAAAGGGGTTAACAAGGGATTATCTTCCTTATAACTCCAGTGTTTTGGAATTGAAACAATGCCTGTACATCATCAACAGGTTTTTATTCAACAGCATAGCATCGGAAGCTTACGCATCATTGGGTTTCGTCATCCTCCCCGGATTCCACTTAACCAAGCATTTGCAATAAAAGAAAGCAATAGAGTGAACACGAATGGATTAATTCAAAACATGCATATTTATTTCATTATCAATATCAATTGAAAATAACAAGCTTTACAAACGAAATTTGCCATTAAACAGGAAAGAAACTACAAATGTAAAGAAATGACATGAAAAATGCAGATTGCCAGCTTCTAGGAACTGGGCTTTCGAACTTGATTTGCCGCTGAGGCAGCCATCTTTAGAGTTACTCGTCGAGGTCAGTCTGAAAGGCTTCTGAACCTTCATTCTCGGGGGACTCTTCCACTGCATGAACTGATGTGCCTGCCTGGCTGGATGAAGGAGGGTCATTAATTTGAATACCCTGAGGCGTAATCGAGAACCTGTTGGCGTCCAATAGAGTTTGAACCCGGCTCTTAAGCATCTTACAGTTTTCAGTTGAGTGCCCTTATGCCCCCGCGTGGTAATCACAATGGGCGCTTGCAATAAAAACTGGCGGATACGGCGGAATCATCGGGTTAATATCCTCTGGCATTATCAAACCACCCTTGATCAAATACGGCAACACCTGACTGTATAACATGGGCAACCGAGTGAACTGCCTTGCTGGCCTCTTTGGTCTTTACTTGGCGTGCCGTCCCTGTTGATGGCGATATGACCGTTGACTCCAGAAGGGAGATGATGTTTGATGCGTGGACCCTAGGGGTCGTGGACTCTGAACGGTCAAGACATCCGGAGATTGAGCCTGAGATACCAACGACTCCTTTTGCTCGGATGCACTCATTCGCAGGTTTAGCCCTGGAATTGGAAATAGTTGCAGGCCCGGAGATTTAGAGGTCATAAATTGCAAGGCATCCTTTGGGTCCAACGCAGTTTTGGGGATGAAAGCAAGAGTGTCCATCTTTTCCGTAATGCCTGGAATGAGACCCTCTGTTATACTCGTGTCGTCCGACGTGAACTTAACGGCCTTTGAATCGATTAAATCTTGAACTACATGCTTAAAAGCTTTGCAGTTATCAATGTGGTGTCCGGGTGCCCTATCATGGAAATCACAATGGGCGTTTGCGTTATAGCCAGGTGGTGGGGTCCTAGCTAGTGGATGTAACTTCCGTAGTTCGACCAACCGAAGCTGAAGCAAGACTTGCAGCAACTGAGTGTAAGTCATGGGGATCTTATCAAAAATTATGTCGGGCTACTTCAGCCTCAGCGCACACTTCCTGGCCTTAGGAGTATCCTAGGGAGTGAGAGATAGTTGTTGATGTGGAAAATCTGGGATCTCAAGTCGTGCCACCGGTCTTTGAGGCACATCACGCCTTGGGACAGGTTCCATGGACAAAAGCGGAGCGAACATCCCTACTGCAGCTTTAGGCACCTAGTCACCTTCTTCTCTGAGCACCTTTCTTACTACCTTCATGATCAAACCCACCTGAGTTTTCAACTGCTCGTTCGAACGCAACTCTTGCATGTTCCCCATAACCTGCCTCATCTGGCCTCGGACCTCACTCAGCTCTGCTTGTACCTGTTCCATAGCCTTGTAGAGATTTCTGTAATCTTCCTGATTGGATATCCTGCAACAAACTGGTTAGCACAGGGAATAAGATCAATGGTTCTACGGTACCTGTTATGCAAAATGATATGCAGATGCAAATGCAAACATGTAGCAAGGGATCAAGAGTGCGCTGTTGAGGAGACCAAGGCTCTGTTTCAACATAATCACAACACTGCTCTGATAATAAAACCCTGAAGAGGACCAATAATTATGCACTGTCGAGAACGAACACATCTCTGATGATAAGAACCCTCTGATACCAACAATACTGATCCATTGTCAAGAAAACCAGGTTGTCTGAAGGTTAAGGTTTCCTGCAATAACCCGACCCCGCTTGCAGGTACGGACCTAATCACAGACAAGGTATGGCATCCTATGTGTTTCCCAGTGTCACAGACTTTCAAGAAACGATGATACGATACCCAGGAAGGTGTGGCATCATCATCTCTTGAAGCGGCCTCACTTAGCTGAGTCAAAAATGATTGGTCCCTAGAGTCGACAACCCTCCAAACCAACAATCCCTCAAGCCCAAAGGGCCGGAAAAGAAGTCAACAGGAGAATCTCGTCTGAGCGTGGATTTCGTGAGACATTAGTACATGCAAAGCATGCACGCGCCCACTACTTTCCACAACTAATGCTAGGTATACACTCAAGCCTAGGTCTGGCTTATCACTCATCAGAGCCCCCTCCCACAATAGCACAATAATGATATCACACTAAAAAATAAAATGCGGAAAGTAAAAAGCGATAAATAAACGCAAACCCAACAGATAAACACGCAAGTGCTAGGATTGACTCGCATAAGGGATGGGAAACGGTCCCATCATAGGGGGTGGGAGAATTTCCCCAGCAGAGTCGTCAGCTGTCGCTACTGCGAAAATAAGGTGCCGGTAAAACAGAAGAGTCGCCACCTTTCGTTATTTATCCCACAGAAACGGAAAGGAAACGATCGGAAAAACCTGACGAAAAGGTATAAGACAAGGTCATCGCAACCATGTCTGGGTTCGGGAGTCGGTTACGCAAGGGGAAGGTATTAGCACCCCTCACGTCCATTGTACTCAACGGGATCCACGCTTGTTATGTTTATCTGACGGGTTGATTTACTATCTACGCTAAAAGTCTGGTCTGAAAAAGAAAAGAAAATGACTCAGCAGAACACAACAGTCTTATGCCTACGTATTCCCGTCTGGAACGAGAAATCAGAGTCAACGTAGTTCGCCTAACTACGGGGGAAAAAGGGGAAAGGTTGCTCGCCGAGATATCGCATCTCGTGCCTACGTACTTTCACACGGCGTGAAAGATCAGAGCAAATGTAGTTCGGGCTAACAAGACCACAGGTTTGGTTCAAAATGTTTTACCCGAGTAGGGTTAACAGACGGTTCCAGCAGTTGGTGTATGCAGCTCGCTCGTTGGAGACTTAGGTGTTTATCGTTTGCGGTAGAACCGGGAGTTAATGAAACTCTCCTTATGAAAATGGTTTCCCAGGATTAAAGGTCCCAGAGGACAAAAAGAAGTTTGATCTTTGTTTTGAAGTCTTTTAGAGAAGAGGTGTTTTGAGTTTTGTTTGTAACTCATGTTGCACTAAAGACTTGGACTTAAGAGTGAATGCGTTGCATGTCACCCAAAAGGTACCATACTAAACACCCAAGCTGTTGAAAAGAAGCTCTCCAACAATCCTTTCTCAAGTGCTTAAGGCTCGTAGCGTACAACACACGTTAATCTTTATTAAGTGTTTTAAAGATGTTTGAAGATGAGAAGAGAGAGGACGCACTAAAGGGGAACTAATCCAATCCTAAAGTTGTCATGCAAAGTTGATCCTATGATTGAGGTTAGGAGGGAACTAACTAATGTTATCATGCATGGTTAGAACCCTAATGTCTGTCATAACTTCTCTTGAACAAGAGAAGTCAGAGTTCCTAGGGGGACATGGCAAAGGAAAGCAACAGCAACAGAAATAACTATAAGTAAAATGCATGCAATGCAGCAATACAACTAGAAGGAGACAAACTCAACTTCTAGAGCAAACAAGCACAAGCAACACAAAGCATAGGCAAGGGAGGCAAACTCAACCTTCAGCCAACAAGCAAAGCCAAACAGTAACAGACAAGCAGAGGGAGATAGACTACACCTCTCAATGCAAACAAGCATAGGGAGCCAAGCTCAACCTTTCAATGCACTTAGGCCTAAACCAACTATATGAAAGCCTATTCTAATGCAACACACGGGCAAACAGTCACACAAATACAGTCAATCAACAAACACAGCAAACAAAACAGCAAGCCAACAGCTCAACAGCAAATCAGCATGTAGTTGTCTTCGTATCCAATTTATCCATCAAGAGAAAAGAGAAATAAGGCCTTCACCTTCAAGCTACAACTTTCTCCATCAAGATATGAGAAGAATTAACACAAGGATTATTGCATGATGAGGGGAAGCATGATGGAAACCAAAGGAATCCATCATGGCACTCAACCACTCATCTAAGATTGGTATCCTCAAAGGTTTTACCTTTTGTGGTAGGCCTTGAGTCCTTCCAAAGGAGGGACTAGGCTCCCACAAAGGAAACTTTCATCATTGGATAGGAAATGGAATGCAAACCAAAGCAAACCATACTTTTGAAAAAGGAAGCAACTCCTAAAGGCTCTAAAAACCTAATTCTACAAGCTCTAAAAGCAAACCTCTAAAAGGGAACCAATGCACCAAATAAAACCTTACAATTAAATCTACAGAAGCATCAACATGCCTACTAAACCATCAAAAAAGATGTGGGAACTTACCATGAACTAATGGCCACTTTTGGAGTTTAACTAGGGGAAGCACTATGTTAGAAGCACCCTAAAAACAACCTAAGAATTAAATCTATCTAAAACACTAAAACAACTTCTAAAATCCTATAAATTTTGCTAAGGGATCATAAATGTGTTAAGAACCTAGGGTAAAAGGATCAAATCCTAAATCAATGTTTAAGGTCACCATTCAAAGGCTAAACTAAAAGGTGTCAAATGAAGGTTCACATTGGGAAAGCTCTAAAAACCTACTCCAAAACAGAACTTAGATTTATCTAAAAAATGCAAGAAAAATCCTAAAATATACTACAGTGTGTCAACATTCAGCATACCAAAAATCAGAGACTAATATGAATTATTGAAAGAGAAATAAAATCATAAAGTACAACATGTAATTTCTCAACTATTGAAAACACATTAAAATGGAAAATATGCAATTAATTGGAAAATGCATGAAAATTGAAATTAAAAAAATATGAAAAAACTCTAGACATACCAAAGTATCTACAGGATTTATTTCAAGATTTATTGGGATCAATTGCTATTTTTTTTTTCTGAATTAAATCTAAACAGGCATCAATTAAAAACAAAATAGAAATAAGAAATTAAATGAAACAGGTGGGAGGTGTAACTAGTAATGTTTTTGTGTTATCTTTCCATTTGGGCCACGCGCAGGGGGTGGGATTAGCGCATATGTATCAAGGCCCAGCTGAATTAAAAAACTCAGCTTTTTATTAATGCAAGAAAAGGCCCACGCGGACTCATCCCAGTCGCACGATGAGCTTACATAGTCCACGCATCTCACACGATCGGATGGCTATTAAGTGAGCTGGAAAATTCAAAAGCCAAAACGGAGGGAGCTGCGCATGGTGAGGGGGACGGTGGTGCGGTGGCCGGAGGTAAGCTCCGGTCATCTTCTTCCTCATGCCAACAATGGAACTTTCTCATTTATTCACCAAAACTTGATTTTCTTTAACCAAAACTGAGTATTTTTTCGTGTAGAATCCAAATATCCAATTTGTTTTCACTTTCATCCATTAAAACTCAGAATTTATAACCCTCCAAGAATCACTCAAGAAAATCAATTTTCTCAAAACTCCAAATTGATGATACTAATCTCTTCCTCTCACTTCCTACATCATGAATATCAAATTCTTTTCCATTTTCATCCACTAACAAGAGAGAAAATCAAACTAGGGTGTCAATTCTTTTCCATTTTCATCCAACCTAGGGTGTCAATTCTTGAAGTTTCATGGAACCTAACCAAACTAATCCTAAAAGCTTCTACATACTCCAAGGATCATAATTGTGTGACAATGGCGCCTAAATTCAACACAAAGAGAGAGCATGGATGAAAAATAAAAACCTTGTTTGGAGCTTCAATGGTGGCTTGAGATGTTGTTGAAGCTTCACGAAAAGTGTCCAGAATCATTCCATAATCATCATAGAAGCTTCTACAATGCTTAATCTTGCTTGAAAATGTGTAAAACTCCAAATTCGAAAATCAAATTTTCACCATTTTTTCTCCATGAATTTTTGTTGTAACTACCTCTAAAGTCAGTTATTTTTTGTTAGGAATGATTGAATTGTTATATACAATGGATCTTGAATGATTTTCAGCCCAATGGAAGCCCATAATGGTCCAATCCAAAATTCACATTTTTTGAGTTTGAAGCTTTATGGAAATGGTGAAAAACAGAGCAAACCAGCTTGTACATTGATTCATATCAGTTTCTTATGATGCAAGGATCATGTGTGGCTGAGATTGAGCCCTTGGAAACGAATCTACGGTGGATTTCCATTATGTTGCTTAAAGATGAAGAAACCATGAATATACCCATGTAAATGAATCCATTTCTGATTTTTGGTTTTGCCATTGTTCTTAAAATATTATTTGGACTCAAAAAATGCACCAACATGACATAAATTGATTTAATTGGCATTAAATCCAAACTAGGCCTTTTCAAACTTCTTTTCATGAAATTTTCTTCATACATTCTCATTTCCAAGCTATGTCCATGATCCCTTAAGGTTTGGTTGACCAAATAATCCCATTTGGAGCAACTTTCAAGTTGGCAAGATTTCCATTTGAAGTGTGCAAAGTGGTGAAATTGACTTATAATGAAAATGACCTGTAATCTCATTTTCCCAAAATACCCCTGACTTGTAAACCTCATAACTTGAGTTCTACAAATAAGATGAAAGACTTCTAGTACTTTTTGGAAAGCTAAGACCAAGACCTACAACGTTCATGTTGGCAAAAAGTTGAGGAGAAACATCCTTCTTGGTCAAAAGTGCCTTAGAAGTTGGTGGACTTTCACAGGTAAAATTCACATTCATCTGATGACCTGTAACTTGTCAGGATCATAACTTGAGTTCTATAAATCCAATCAAGGACTTCTAGTACTCAAATTAAAGCTAAGAACATGCTATACAAGTTCCATGTTGGTCAAAAATTGAGATGAAACTTGTATCTTGAGATAAGTGGTCTTGAAGTCAGGCATTAAATAGGGGATTTTACCCTGAGAACCCTACTTTAGCAACTCCTCACACTTTGAATTCATCTTGAATTGATCTTGGAATAACACCTCATGTATCTCAACACAACATCCCATGACCTAAAAGACTTAGAATTGAGTCTTAATCTCCTTTAATGGCACAGTTGACTCAAGGTTGACCAGATGAAAACCCTAATTGCAACACCTTCAACTGTGACTTTCCATACTTAGCATGAACACTTGAATGAACTTTACCATGACCCTCAAGGAACTCCATGAGCTCTATCCACATATCCTATCCATGATCAAGGCTTCACAACCCACTGATGGTCTTCAATGGGCCCCCAAGTTAGGAGATGAACCACATACCAGCATCCAAACTTCTCAAGAACACAACCCACTTTCTGATGACTTTGGTGACCTCTCAAGCTTGAATAAGACCTCTAGATAGGCTCCTCTTGATATAAACCACACTTGATCCCCTGCTAAATGAATAATTCTAAGCTATGCAAATGCTAAACCAATGATATGCTAATGCAATGAAACAAAAGCCAAGTAAGAAAAAGGTTAGGCAAATTTTGGGGTGCAACAGCTTGTGTGTTCTATCTTTGGGTGTGTATATATGTGTATATGTGTTTCATCTGTACAGTTTTGCATTTGCATTTTTATTTCTAGAACTTTATATCATATATCCTGTTGTTATGTTGTGGGTGGGGTGTTCCATCGAGAGATAAGCCAAAACCCAGGCTTGAGGATACACATAGCATTAGAGTGGAAAGTAGTGACGGACCTGTATGTTTTAGCATGCATTAGTCCCCACGAAATTCGCGTTCAGACGAGGTTTTCTTTTGAAGACATCCTATCCTGTACATTAGTCAGGAGGGGTGTTGGATCAGGAAATTATCGACTCTGGAGACCGATCACTTGGGAGTCAGCTAAGTGAGGCCGCTTTGTGAGGCGATGATGCCAAACCAGAAATGGTGAACGTATCATCGTTTCTCGAAAGTTTGTGACGCTGACAACTGCATAGGATGCCAGACCTTATTGGAAATAAGCTCGTACCTGTGAGTGGGAGGGTTTTGCAGGAAACTTTGACCTTCATCCTACAGTTTGTCTTATCAGTATGAACAGTTACAATGGGATCCTTGTACTAGTGCTATATGGTTTTCTCGCCAAGGCGAAGCGCTGGTTCATCTCCGTCAATGGCATAATAACTTGATCCTCTGTTGCATTTGCATGTTTGCATTTTGCATCATTCTTCATTTGCATTGCAGGTGTTCTATTTTTGTTAACCTTACCTCTTCCTGTGGTTTTCCAGAGAGAGAGAGAGTTTGTTAAAGGATTGAAGGCCAACCGATTCACCGTTATTCTACACGAGGAAACCAACAAAGGATCATGGATCAGATTTAGGCCGAACTTCAAGAGTTTCGTCATCGAATGGCCCAATTCATGGATATGATGCAAGGGGTCGCCAACGGCCAAGAGTAGTTAAGAACGATGGTCTAGCCTTTGGTGTCAAGGGTTGAGGGGAATGGAATTTTTCACGGAGGGCCTACTATTGTACCTCCTCCAGCTGACAACAGCATGCCACAAGCAAATGTCATCCCAACAATGGTTATCCCTCCGGGCGGAGGAAACCAGACTGGAATTCCTATCCTAGTTCCAATAGGCGCTGTACAGGGTAACAATGGTCCCCAGTGGGAACACGACGAGCAAGATGATATCTTCTCCATGGGAGACCTTGGAGCAGGATTACAATCTGACTCTGATAGAAGGTTCAATGCAATAGAAGAAAAGATGAGGAGCCTTGAAAACCAAAATGTTATGGGTCTTGATATGTTGAATCTAGGACTGATTCCAGGATTGAGAATTCCTCTGAAGTTTAAAGTTCCGGATTTCGACAAATACAAGGGAACAACATGTCCAAGGATGCATCTTCGCTCCTATTTCCGAAAGATGTCGGCTTACTCGAATGATGAGAAATTACTCATGCATTTTTTTCAAGATAGTCTGTCGGGGCCATCCCTCGAATGGTATATGGGCTTAGAGCCAGTTAATATCAGGAGTTGGAGGGATTTAGTAGAGGCTTTTGTCAAGCACTACCAATACAATAGTGACTTGACGCCGAATCGAGTACAGCTTCAGAATTTATCGCAGAGGAGTAACGAGTGTTTTAAGGAGTACGCCCAGCGATGGCGTGAACTTGCCGCCAGAGTTCAACCTCCCATGGTGGAGAGAGAACTGATTGATCTGTTTGTGGCCATATTACCCAGAATTTATTATGAAAAATTGGTGGGAAGCATGTCTGGCAGTTTTTCTGATCTGATTATTACCGGCGAGAGGGTTGAGAACGGTATCAAAATGGGAAAGATCCAAGTTGCTTTTAATTCGTCTAAAGATGCAAAGAAGACTTATGTTGGGAAGGAAGGAGAAACTAATGTTGTATCTTCTCCAACTGTTGTTCAACAATCAGCCCGGCACCAACAACCTTACACTCCTCAGCGGCAAAACTATCGGCGCCAGAATCAGAATAGGCCTCGCAACAATCTGGAAAGAAGGAATGCTTCTTTTCATCCATTTCCTATGCCGTACAGTGAGCTTCTGCCACATATGATTCAGAACTCGTTGGTGGAGCCTAAGACTCTCAAGCCATTGCCAGAGCCATACCCTCCTGGGTATGATCCCAGTGTTCAATGTGGATATCATGGAGGATCCATGGGGCATTCAACTGAAGATTGCAAAGCCTTTCAGGCCAAGGTGCAACAGTTGATGGACAAAGAGTAAATTTCCTTTCCCGAAGGAAATTTGGTTGTGCACGTCGACCTCTCATCTGATTAAGTTTGAAGATGGTTGATCCAGCAGCAAATCAAGATTTAAAAGCCCGGTTCCCAGAAGCTGGCAATCTTTTTATCATGTTATTTCTTTGGATTTGTATTTTCTTTTCTGTTTAAGTGCAAATTTCATTTGTAAGACGTGTTTGTTGTTGATTGATAATGATAATCAATTGAATATGCTTGTTTTGATTAAATCCATTCGTGTTCACTCAATGCTTTTATTATTGTCAGACGCTTGTTTAAGGGGAATCTGAGGGAGGATGAAGAAGTTTAAAGATGTAAGCTTCCGAATGTATGCTTTTGAATAAAACCTCTACTAATGATGTACATGCATTGTTTCAAATCCCTAAACATCAGAGAGATAAGGAGTTAATCCCTAGTTAACCCCTTTGAGCCTAGTAGTAGGAGTTTCTTTCTGAAAACGAAAAACCCTCAATCTTAACCTGGGGTAGAGTAGGTGTCAGTTAATTTGACCGAGCATCCAAATTGTATAAGGGAATGTTCCCGTTTGAGGATCAATCACACCTGTATAGGTCATACCTAAAGAACCACAATGGAGTTAGACAGTCACAACCCTGTCAAACAAGTCAGACAAGCTGGTGTCACACGATTTGTTCCCGAAAAAAATCAATCAAAAGAAAAGAAAAATATACAAGAAGCCCGTTAAGTCGATAACTTGTAAACAAGTGGCTTAAGCAAAAATTAGGGCATCCCGTTGGACTTCGAAATCAAAAGAAACTCAAAAGAGTTAGTCCAGGCAAAAACAGGGAAATCAGTAAAATGATATAGAACAAGTCGTGTGACTCCAGACACCAAAGACGAAAAGCGAGTGATTGTCACCCCAAAAACTTGTGGTTTCCTGAACCATCTCTCCTATCATTCAACCTTTGAGAGGTGAGTGCTTGTATCGAATTAGCTAAATATAGGATTGAAGAGCATCAAGGAGAATGGGTGGGTTAAAACAAACTTAGAGCCTTATATCCTTTCTTTCTATAACCGTGAACCTGACCAAGTTACCACCTTCAAAAGTCCTAATTGAAGCAGATTTGTTTCAAAAGCATACTTCGGTAAAGATCACGTCGAAACTGACTCCTAAAAGGATTCTTCTTACCTTGTGGGTATTTACATTGACATTCTGATAAGTGATTCGTTCACTATGTCACAACTTTTTTCCAATGAACAGACTTGGATTTCAAAACTGTCATATGCATTGCATTAATATTATCATTTGCAAAATGAATTGTTTTACTTACGAGTAAGCACTTGACATCAAGAGAGCTTCTACAATGCGAAGTTTGGTCGAGCTAAGATGCAAAACACCGGAGAGCTCCGTCAAGCAGGGGCATGCCAAAGGATCACATAAAAAGAGTAAGTCATTTCAAGATTCAGTTAATCTAAGGAAACCAGGTCGAGATTAATCAAATCTCTCGAAGGCCAGTAAAAAACGCCATTTCCTAAGGTCTGTTAATCTGGGGCAATCAGGTCGAGATTCGGTAAATCTCTAGAAGTTAGAGACACTTATCCACAAATTAGCCAGTCAGGGGCAAAGCCATTGCGAGGTTGGGGAAAGCTATCCCAAGAGCACGAAAGCCCTCCTTATCCAGAGAGGAAATTAACTTGAAGTACCTATTCGAGGTTCAAAGTGCTAAAGCAATCCATATCAAACCATCAAGGTACAGAAACTTCAGGTTTCCTTTCGAGGAAGGTTTTACATGAGCCCCATGGGCTAGGGCAAAATTGGAAACAAATGAGATGCATTCCTCTTCATATCATCAAAGCTTATCAGAGTTAGTCAGCCAAGGATGAATCTTTTCATGATACAGATTCTGGGGCAAGCCATCTTAAGGTCGTCGCATGGCAAGCTTTTCTTTTCAAGATGAACTATTGTTGCGGTGAGAATCGTGATATCAAGCTATTGATTAACTTGAATCTTTAATTCTTAAATTACAACCGGACTTTAATTTATCCAAAGGAAAGGTCTAAAGAAAGAAAAACCCTTTTCGCGATGTAACAACAACGCTAAGAGATTCGGGGATCGGGGGTTGGTTATGCGTAGGGTAGGTATTTCACATCCTAAACATTTGTAGTACTCTACAGGAACCTTTTGTTTGTTTGCATGCTAAGTTGGTAAATGTTTGCTATGATTGGAATTTGGTAAGGGCATAGGTTAAAACCTAAAGATAGTTTCTAAATTTGCTCGCAAAGACGCCGCCGCGTCCTCTACCTACGTATCCTAACTAGGATAGAATCAGAGCAATCGTAGTTCACCTTAGTAGGGTCGAAGAACACTTGATTATGATCAAGGTTCAGGGGGGAACAAACATAACAATGCTTGTGTAGAGTTTAAGGAAACTCTCTAGATCTATGTTATAACACTCAAGAGGGGAGTAAGTAATCATTACTATGATTCTTACATAGAGTTTACAAACTCTATCCTAGGGTTCTAGTTGAAGAACACTCCTAGTGTAGGTAAGGCTTTCTAGACTTAAAGCAAAGTCTAATGGCTTATAAGTTCTAACTTAACTAAGCTAGGGTTGAAGATGACTTCACAAAGTCAAGACAGGGTAATGAACTATCCAATGACATAAGGGTCAAGGGAGAGACTTTTCCTTTGGAAGGAGAAAGAGAGAGAGGCAACATGGATGAGAACTAAAAAGTTCCATCACTTGGGGAAGGAATACTTAACAAAGCAAATAAACAATTAGGCGAGATGAATAAGATTACAATCAAGTAAGCATGCATATCACAATAGGCAAGGATCAAATAATACAGATGGTTACAACCGATAGTCAAGTATCTTAACAAAAATGAAGGTAATAACCCCAAAGCCATATTATCAAATATGAAACACATCAACCATATAAACAAGTTACAACTCAAAAATGATCATGTTATAAGTTCAAAAGTAACAAATGTAACAACATTTAGGCATTGATGACAATCAAATACGCAAGGAACGATCGCAACAGTTAAACTCAAGATTTTAGGAAAGGAATAATAACTCATGGTAACAACCAACAAGAAATGAAATCTCAACATGTTAACAAACATAAATAAGTCAAATACCCATAAATCTCACAAGATAAAATAAGCATGGCATGAAGGAAATTTAATCGAAACACATGGTAACAACCTAAGGACGAATCTACTAACAAGCAGGCAAAGAAAGCATTGTGAAAATAAGCAATTATGAAATTACAAACCATTTAATACAACTAGACATCACAATGAAAAAGTTGCAAAAAGAACGGGTTGAAAATAATGCACAATGAGCAAGTTATGAATTAATGAAGTTTGAAGTAATTTTATGACAATAAAAAAACAAACACATAAAAAAATGGCATGGGTAGGGATTGAACCCATGCTCTTGTGTTTACAAACACACAACCAACCAATAAACCACAAGTCGCGCGCGCATTAGGAAAGTGGAAGAAATGAAGAAAATAAAGTCAATTACAATTGGAAAATAAAATACCCAAAAGGGTTGATCCCAAGGATCGAACCCATGGTTGGCAAGTGAAAGGAGAATATGGCGCAAGTTGATTACCACTGGGGTGGCTGTACATCCAAGTACAAAGCCACCCCCATAAATAAATAAGGTAAGTATGGTGGATATCTGGGGAAAATGAAACAAGCCAAACAAGCCAAAACGTGAAGGATTCAAACACTGTCAATTCTTAACCATTTTTCATGAAACCTTAGTCAAACTTAACTGTTTTTTAACAAGAACTAAGATGGTGCCAACACAATTTTGAAATAATGCCTTGAAATTGAAACACGATAGAAGATGCAAGATGATAACATGAGTTGCATTTTGAAAACCATACATCAAATCTGAGTTCATATTCATGTAAATAGCACTGCATACAAGTCATATATGTCATAACAGAGGTGTAGGATACTTAAGGCTCAAGCAAAAACCAGTAGAATGGAATATGGTACATGAATTGAAAAATGAAGCAATGAAAATACTATCAAAACAGATGGGAAAGTTCCAAATCAAAACACATAGCCTAACAGTCCTAATCATGTTAATGATGATGCTCTCAAGTCAAACAAATCAATCCAAATGCTCAAACAGAAACAAGAGGATAGTATGGCAATATACACACCAAAACACAACTGTTATGCCAAATAACAATTGGAGAAAAGTGCAAATTTGAAAGCTAGAACAAGGAAGGAGCATAATCTGTTTGGATAGGCCTCATACACAAACTCAAACCATGATATTAAGTGTGTTTATGCTTTAAAATTAGCCTCAAACATCATAGAAATGAAATTCATTTATCAACTGCTCACTTAACACATAGAATGCAATATTTGAAACCAAACAAGATTGGAACAACTTTGAGATTCAAGGGATACCACATACAACTCTCAAATATGATCATAAATGAGCCTAGCACTTAAGATGATCATGGAATGCACATAACAAGAAAATGGATATCAAGTTGCAATTTGTACCAAACATAGTAGTAAGCTGTCATGACAGAGAAGTATAGCACACACCAAGCTGTTGATTCATGCACATACAGGTCCTAAATACTAACAAAAGTCTAATGTTTCATGGACTGACCTAAAACAAACCAAACAAAGAAAGTGAAGTGTGTGGCAGTGGCTTTCAAAATAGTTTGGCAGCAATAAGGTACAAGTTGGTCTAACTACAATCAAGTGGTCTCATGTTGACAAACACTACACACACACATCATAAATGTAGAAAAGAATGAGTTACAACTCAGAAAATAAGCATACTGCAAGCAGGAAAGAATTTGGCATGGTCATGGTGTGTTTTAGCTTAAAAATGCAGTTTGAGGGTGAAATGAGAAAGCAGGTAAACATAGATCAAACCAACCATGTGCACACATCATTATCATGAGGGTGGATGAATTTCAACTCAACAAATAAGCATATGACAGTTGGATCAAAAAAAGGCATGTTGTGGTAGGAAGTGTAAAAAACTATATTGGCATAAACTTAGCACAACAGGGCATTTTGGCAAGCAAAGAGTTTTGTGATGAAACCAAAGTTATGCACATACCATAATGATGCTAACAGATGAGAACATGCTTAAGAAATAGATTGAAACAGTACCAAACAGAATATCACATTTTGAAACTCATGACATATAAAGACAACAACTTAAATATGTAGCAAGCAAATTCATGATAGCTGGGAAGATTTGGTAGCACATACAAGTTTCAAATGAGTAGAACAATGGTTCCATGCACATAAATAAAGTAGAAATTAATTGAAACAGAATATGATATGTGTTTGGCATCATGAAATTTGAAAATGCAGTTGGAAGAATGATAAAGCAGTTTGAACAAGTAGGGAGATTTTGAACTTACAAGCACAACACACAATCCCAAAACATAATAACAAATGAGTCTACTACTAAACAACAAGCACCAACTGCTCCTAATAAGGACTGGTATGTTAAACCAAATTTTGACAGCAAAAACAACAAAGAATTCACAGCAGGCCCTAATGTCTAAGTCTCATGTTTCTCAATATTCAACCAATTCAAACAGGCAAGTAAGATCATATAAGCATTAACCAATGATTTAGAACATTTTGAGATACAAACATGGCAAGCACAAAACAATCCAATACACAATTCATGGTAATGGTAAAGTAAAGTAACATAAGTGTGAAAATAAAATGCCACAATAGATTCAAACATGATCTAGGGCGGGGGGTCTTATGAACAATTTACAAATCATTCAAATCTCATTAATGAATAAGGTTTGACAGTTCTAGAGCAAACACACCACATTTTAATGTTGGATTCTTAAAATCACCACATAGACAAAATCCTCAAATACAAGTCAAACATGATAATCAAAGCTCAATATGGTAACATAAAAACAACATATCATTCACAAATGAAACACTTTAACAAAAGCAAGTAATATATCCATGAGACATGAGTTCTTGACAAAGAACTAATAATGGGGCAGCAAGACTACATTTCCACCAAATCACTTCAAAATGATAAAACATGATAATGTATGATCAATAAAGAGTTTGAATGTCACATACCTATTGTAGACAAGTCTTGAGCAAGCTAAGAAGCTGAGAAACCCAGATACTTTCTTCCTTAGCAAAGATTTGAAGCTTGCTTCCTCTCGAAGCAATAAACCACTTTTCAAGACAGTTGGAGTTGTGTAGTTTCCAGCTGGTTTTTTAGAGTTTGGACAGTTGAGATATGATGTACATGAGGTGTTGGGAGTGTTAGAATGATAGGAAATGTCTCAAGTAAGGATTTGGCTTTCAAAGTGCAAGAAAGTCAAAATACTAAGGTGTGAAGGTTGACTTTTGGGAAAATGAGATTTTTGAGTGGTTTGAATGTATGGACACCTTCTACATAATGTTTATGGATTGTGTAGATGGTTTTGATTGACTTGGAAATGGTAGAACTGAGCTTGAGCAAAGTTTTGCTCAAGACAACTTTTTAGTGAAAAATGGAAGTTTTGAAAAATGAGATTCTTGAGGAAATGAAAGAGAGTTGAGAGCTATTGTTTCTATTGGTTTTGGAGATTGCTCTGGTGTCCCTAACATCAATGAGGATGCCTCTATTTATAGTGAAAACAAGAGTGAGGGCAGCTTTGTATTTTACCACTTTTGGAGGGAGTTTATGAAGATTTTCAAATGAATCTTGCCAAGATCTCTTCCTATCAGTTCCATGGCTCAGAGAAGATTAGAAAATTAAATGGAATTATGGACATGAAGTGAATGAGGTGAGCTTAGGGTGTAGAGTGAGCAGCTGCACAGTCCTTAGAGGGAAAGTTTCTCTTTCCTCTTACACATTTGAATATTTTAATGCAAGTTGCTTGCAATTTGCCTCTCTCTTCAAACATCTCATTTTTCTGCATTTTCCTTCATCCACACATCTAAATATCAGATTGAATCATGATCCAAGGGTCAAGGATAGTTCAAGTTGTGAAAATCTGAATTTTGAGAAGTGTTGGATTGGTGATCTCAAGTGTTGGCAGCCCTAACTTCCATGGTTCATAACTTTCTGCTCACACATGCTATTGAGGAGTTCTACCACAATTTAGAAAGCCCTTAAGTAGATCTATAACTTTCATGCTTTCGAGATTTCCAAATTCTAGATGGAACTAGGTTGAAAAACCCTTCCAAGTTGCTGAAAAAATCACTTATAAAGACTAAATAACTTAGAATTTTTCTGTTATTTCCCTTCTTAAAATGAATCTTGTCATAACTCCAAACCTATGCATTTTTTGATCATGGACCACTTTGAGGCTTTTGTAGGATTTGTCAAGAGCTTTCCAATGAGCTTTGAACCACTTCATTTGGATGTGTGGTTGAGGAGTTATGGTCTTGCCCCTTTTGAAACCCTAATTCCCAATTTTTGCAATTACTTCCTAACCCTTGATCCGATGGTCATGAAATTTTATGGGGAGGTGTAATATGAAATAAGGAACATTTTTGGTTCACATCTTAAAGTCAAATTCCTTATTGTTGAAAAGTTGACTTTTCGGTCAACCATTCGATAAATCGGTGACTACCGAGTCGACCGTCGATGATCCGAACATTCTAAGGACTTGAAACTCTTTGGGTGGACTTTACTAAGACATAGGAGCTTAATGGACAAAAATCCCACCATTGAAACACTCTTTAAACCAAAAGTCAAACCACAATTGACTTTTTCTGATCGAAAACCCTAATCGGGTGTCTTGAATTGCACTGTTCTCAATTCTTGGGTGACCACCTCAAATTGGATTCATACTTGACCTAATGTAGTATCCTTGATCTTATTTGAAGTTGAATCAATTCAAAACATTGATTGATCAAACCATCGAAGCCTCGATTTTGATGGTACAGAACCCTAATTCATCTGCATCTTGACAAAGATAAACTGGAAATGGGTTAAGGTTAGTTAATCAAATGAATATGATCCTAGAATGATGATGAGGATCTAAGGGGTCAAAATTTGGGGTGCAACAGATGCCCCTATTTAAATATCTTCACTAGATGGTAATGAGAGATGACAATCCTCATAGAATCGTAGTGGAAGGTATTTAAATATAGCAAACCAGAAATTTTGTCCCTTAGATCCGATGGTATGCAAAAAGACGAATGCAAATATGCCATGAATCTAAATGATGTTTTATGATGCTTGAATGCAAGACGCATGCAGACACACGAGCAAATATAAAAGAACGACAAGACAACGAGTAACCACTCACGGGGGACCTAACACACTGGGAAAGATTCCAAGCGAGGTAAGCAAGATAGTTCAGACATGACTAAAGAGGCTTGTTCAAGGAAATCTTTCACGCAGGGGACACAAATTCCACCAGGGAAGACACACCTTCATTGGGGAAAGGAGATACGAATCTCACTTGGGATAACCAGATGAGGAAGCCCACCGGGGAAGATGACAATTCTTCACTGGGGAAACGAAAGAAAAGCAAACCACACTGGGGAAGAAACCCATTGGGGAAAACTTTGTTGGGGAACAAAATCACTGGGGAAGCAAAGCTTCACCGAGGAAAAGACGGAACGAAGACACGAATCTCACTGGGGATAACCATATGAGAAAATTTCCTATAACGAAGAGTTCAAACGGGATCTTCAGGAAAAGGTTAGAAACAAGACCGGACGCGCCGAGGAAACTAGTATCCACTAGTTCTCCGAGACTCGACTAGGAAAGCAAAAAGCTTCAATTGGGAAGACTGGTGACGACCGGAATAACAAATAGCTTCAAACAGTGCTAGCTTCCACTAGGCTTACTGGGGAGGATGGTGACGACCAAATCAACAACGGTTTCCACGAAACGCTAAAGACCACTAGACTTCCTGGGGATATGGTGACAACCAAGTCGAAGTTCCAATTTCAATTGGGAATTTCCAAATAATATCGATAAAACATAGGACTTCAGCTAGGGGAATTGGTAACAACCGGCTAGTAATGATTAGCTTTCAAGCAATGCCAGTAACTACTGGACTTAGAGGGGACTGGTGATGACTAAATCAGGATGTGCCAATAACAATTGATAATGGATAATGCTAGTAACCACTAGACTTAAACGGAGAAATTGGTAACGACCGAGTCCAAGGAGACCAATGACCATTAGATTTTCAAAGAGTTTGGTAACGACCAGACCAAAGTGGTGATAACAATCTGATTTAAGCGATGCCAATAATCGTTGGACTTAGGCTAACTGGTGATGACCAAATCCCGGGGTATACCAATAACAACTGGTACTGGATACTGCTAGTGAAAACTAGATTTTCCAAACAATGCTAGTGACCACTAGACTTAGAAAGATTGGTAATAACTGAATCAAGAGGTACCAATAACAATTAGATCTGAAGGTAATACTAGTAACTACTAGATTCAGAAAGACTGGTAATAACCAAATCAAACAGGTACCAATAACCATTGGGTTCCAGGCGATGCCAATACTTATTGGACTTTTAGGGAATTTTGGTGACAACCAACTCAAGTACCAATTACCATTGGTTTTAGAAGGCAATACTAGTAACCACTAGATTTTTAGCAAAGATTGGTGAAAACCGAATCAAGAGGACTCCAATAATGATTGGTTGGATTTATAACAGAATCAGTGACGACTGGGTTTGGAAAATTGTTGGTGACGACCAAATCAAGATACCGAACATAAATGGTTCTGAACAGGGGGCTAGTGACTACTAGTCTTTCAAAGATTATTGGCGACAACCAGATCAAAGATGAATATTGGTAACAACCGCCCATTTGTGTAAATTGGATATTGCTAGTCACCACTAGCTTCCCAGAGAAGTTAGGTAATCCCAGGATGTCAACTTTGAAGCGAAACTTGCAGCAACAAATCAAAGATAACGGTAACGACCAAAGGATCTCAAAGGCAACAGCCAAACAACAAAGACCAAAACCAAATGCAAACAAATGCGTATGCTGGTATGATGTTGTATGTAAAATGCAGACCGACCCGCAGGAACAAAGGAAAACACAGAGAGGACTCTTCAAAAGGATATGCGCGGCAAGTGGATACGGTATTCCTCTCTGTGTTTTCCTTTGTCAGTAATGATCTGGTTAGGAATACCGTATCGACAGATAATTTCCTTTTTGATGAAGCGAGCAACCACTTGTCTTGTCACGTTCGCATACGACGCTGCTTCCACCCATTTGGTGAAGTAATCAATTGCGACCAGGATGAAGCGGTGGCCGTTGGAAGCCTTTGGATCTATTGCCCCAATCATATCTATGCCCCACATTGCAAAAGGCCATGGTGATGCCATCATATTGAGAGGATGCAGAGGGACATGCACTTTGTCGGCATAGACTTGGCATTTGTGGCACTTTCGAGCGAAGAGTATGCAGTCCGTCTCCAAAGTTAACCAAAAGTAGCATGCCCTTACGATTTTCTTAGCCATAGCGTGGCCGCTGGCATGGGTACTGAATGTTCCCTCATGTACTTCAGTCATTATGAGATTCGCCTCGTTTTCATCGACACATCGGAGTAGAACCATGTCGTAATTTATTTTGTACAAGGTACCATTGTTGATGAAGAATTTAGATGACAATCTTCGTATTGCTCTTTTGTCAATTCTGGATGCGTCAGCGGGATATTCTTGATTTTGAAGAAAGTTCTTGATGTCGTGGAACCACGGTTTCTCATCAGTTTCTTCATCTATTGTCATGACATATGCAGGTATTGTCCTTCTTTCAATGCGGATCAGAGGTGCCTCGTTAACAAACTGGACCTTCCACATTGATGCCATCATGGCTAATGCATCAGCAATGTGTTTTCCGCTCTCGGTACATGCTTGAAGGTAATTTCATCAAAATATTCATCCATCTCCAAGATATGAGTTTTGTAAGGGATCAACTTTTCATCCCTGATTTCCCATTCTCCTTTGAGCTGATAGATCACTAAAGTAGAATCTCCGATCACTTCCAAGATTTTGATGCGAAGATCGATAGCAGCTTTCAACCCTAAGATGCAGGCTTCATACTCGGTTATGTTGTTTGTACATGAGAAGCAAAGTCGGGCTGTAACGGCAGTATACCCTCCAGTTGGATTTTTCAGAACAGCTCCAACACCATGTCCGTTCTTGTTTGATGCTCCATCGAACATCATTTCCCAGCGGGATCCAGGCTCGGGACCTTCTTCCGGACCAGGCTCTGGTTTTGTGCGTTGAATATACATCACATCTTCATCAGGAAAATCAAACTTGAGTGGTTGATAATCCTCCATGGGATGCTCTGCGAGGTGTTCTGACAAGACACTTCCCTTGATAGATTTTTGAGCAACATACTGAATATCATACTCTGATAAGAGCATATGCCATCTGGCCAATCTTCCTGTTTGAGCCGGCTTTTCAAAGATGTACTTGATGGGGTCCATATTAGAAATTAGCATTGTGGTGTGACAGATCATGTACTGTCTCAGACGCTTGGCGGCCCAAGCTAAGGCATAATAGGCTTTTTCCAGGGGAGAGTAACGACTCTCACAATCGGTGAACTTCTTGGTCAGATAGTAGATTGCGTGTTCTTTCTTTCCTGATTCATCAGTCTGGCCCAAAACACAGCCCATTGAATCTTCTAATATTATCATATACATGAACAAAGGTCTTCCAGGTACAGGAGGAATCAACACCGGAGGCTCTTGTAAATACTGCTTGATTTTCTCAAATGCGGCCTGACAATTCTCGTTCCATACCACCGTCTGATCTTTTCGTAACAACTTGAAGATCGGTGTGCACGTAGGAGTTAGATTGGAGATGAATCTGGAGATGTAATTCAGACGTCCGAGGAAGCCTCTGACTTGTTTCTCTGTTTTAGGAGCAGGCATCTCCTGGATTGCTTTGACTTTTTCGGGGTCTACTTCAATTCCTCGTTGACTAACGATGAAACCAAGTAACTTGCCTGAGCGAACTCCGAAGGTGCATTTTGCTGAATTTAACCTTAGTTGATACTTTCGGAGTCTCTCAAATAACTTCAACAGATGATCCAAGTGGTCTTCTTCACTTTGGGATTTTGCGATCATATCATCCACGTATACTTCAATTTCTTTGTGCATCATATCGTGGAAGAGTGTGACCATGGCTCTCTGATACGTTGCCCCTGAATTTTTCAAACCGAAAGGCATGACCTTATAACAATAGGTGCCCCAAGGTGTGATGAAAGTTGTCTTCTCCATGTCAGCTGGATCCATTTTATCTGATTATAACCAGAAAATCCGTCCATGAATGAGAATACTGCGAAGCTGGCTGTATTATCCACCAAAGTGTCGATATGTGGTAGAGGGAAATCGTCCTTCAGACTTGCTTTGTTTAAATCCCTGTAATTGACGCACATTCTGACTTTTCCATCCTTCTTTGGGATTGGTACAATGTTTGCCACCCATTCTGGATATTTGGATACCGCTAAAAAGCCTGCATCAATTTGTTTCTTGACTTCGTCTCGGATTTTAAGAGTCATGTCTGGTCTTGACCTGTGAAGCTTTTGCTTGATCGGAGGACACTCTGGCTTCAGGGGGAGCTTGTGCATAACAATGTCAGTATCCAACCCTAGCATGTCTTGGTAAGACCAATCAAATATGTCGACATAATCTCTGAGGAGCATTATCAGCTCACTTTTGATCTCTGGCCTCAATGATGCCCCAATCTTGACTTCTCTTTTTTCTTCTTCTGACCCCAAATTGACGATCTCAGTCTGCTCTTTGTATGGCTGGAGATACACATCTTCATACTCAGTCATCCTCTTCAACTCTTCTGGGACTTCTAACTCTTCATCATTCTCTTCTTCAGCTTGAAAGACAGATGAACCACTAGTAGAAGGAACCGAAGGATCATAGGATTTTGTGGTGGATGGGGTACTCTGCATGTTTTTATTTTTGGGAACAATTAGACACACACACACAGACATGCAGATGAAAGGTTGTTTCTATTTTTCAAAAAGATTGTCATTTTTCCTTTTAACAAAAAGAGTGAAACATGATGCGCCGAATAATAAACAAGAGTTTTAACAAAAACACTTTTTCATTAATGATTTTCAAATTGCAAAGTGGCCCAATACAAAATAATTCGCAGGCCTTGGGAAAGACCAAGAATTTTAAAGAAAACACAAAGCTAACAAGTAGAGTGAATTACTCTAAAGGTAAAAAGACGGGAATTTCCACAGCCTCCCAGTTGCGCAAAGCTGCTCCTCCCCTAGTTATTAGATGATCTAGATTACCATCTTCATCTCCAGCAATGATGGCGTTGATTTGTATTCCGCCACTGGTGAATATTTCCTTCAAAGACTTCTTCTTCATGGTGCTTTCCTCTGGCTCGCCTTCTAGAGTTTGTTTGTAACCAACCCTTGTCGATCATTTTTGGCTCGAGCGTTGACTTCAATGACCTCCCCCCATCCCAACGGGACTCCAGCTTTCAGTGCCGCCTTAATACTCTGAACAGAGGTGAATGATGGGCCGCGGGTTATGTCCGATTCGTCAACTAGAACAGTGTGAGCTATTTCTAGTGCTTGGAAGGCTGTCTCAAGGGAATCTTCGTCAACTTCAATATACCGGAATGAGGACAAGTTGTTTACCATTAAATCCTCTTCTCCATGAACAATGACCAACTAGTCATCCACAACAAACTTCATTTTCTGGTGGAGAGTAAAAGTAACAGCGCCAGCTGCATGGATCCATGGCCTTACTAGTAAACAACTGTAGACCGAATTAATGTCCATCACCTGAAAGGTGACTTCAAAGATTTATGGTCCGATCATGATAGGAAGATCAACCTCCCCTATCACAGCTCTCCTCGATCCATCAAATGCCTTCACTATGAGAGAAGTTGGCCTCATGGTAGTGCCCTGGTAAGCCAGCTTGGCTAGTGTCCTTTTCGGTATTATGTTGAGCACTTATCCTGTGTCAACAAGAACCCTGGACAGTGTATCTTCTTCACATTTGATCGACACATATAGAGCACGATCGTGCTTACGTTTCTCAGCTGTCAGATTATTGTCGTCAAAGCTTAGCGTGTTGCAGGCAGTGGTGTTTGCTACAATGGAGTTAAATTGCCCCATTTTAATATCTTTGGTAACATGGGTTTGTGTCAAGATTTTGAGCAAAGCCTGGCGATGCGCCGGAGAGCTTAAGATTAAGGCCATGACCGAGATCTTAGATGGTGTTTGATTTAGTTGGTCTACCACCCTGTAATCACTTCCTCTGATGATTCTCAGGAACTATTCTTCATCATTCTTGAGGCTTTCTTTTCCTTTAACTAAAGGTTCTTTAGTGACGACTTCCTCTGGAATGGGTTTCTGAGGAACAACAGCTTTTGGAATAGAAATTGCTGGTGGAGGAGCCACATTGTATGTCCGAGGTTGGTAAATGCGACCACTCTGGGTCATTTTGCTCCCACCGACAATGTTAGCTACATTTGCGGGCTTCCTTTCTTTAAAGATCCCTTCGCACCATGAATAGTCCTGCTTTGGTGTCACAGCCCTTGGGTGAGGTTTGGATCCTCCCCTTGGTTCAAACTTGGCTTGTCTCCTCCCAAATTTTGGGGGTGCATCGTCGCGGAATACCGGTCGGACGTTCTTGTAGTTGTTGTTGTTGTTGTTGTTATTTCTGAACACAGCTCTTTTGTTGGGCTCTTCTGGCATGTTAAACACAGGTTCGATGACTGCCACATCTTCCCCCTTCTTTCTGTGAGCAATCTCTATCATCCCTTGTTCAATCATTGCTCGAATGTCTTTTTTCACAGCGTCATAACCCTCTGGGTTCAGCATGCATTGTTCACAATTTTCGTGAGATGTCTTAAGCGCCCATGCTTGAGCGAGACGTTTGTGTAGGTCTGCCAATGGCACCTTGATCTCACCAATAGTGGTAACTTTCTTGTCTTCTGACCCCTCACCTTCTTCAGTAATGGCATTGACTCCACCATGATTTGGCAGAGGGTTGTTCTTTACGTTTGGATGATTATCTTCAAAGGACAGAATTCTTTTTTCAATCAATTCTCGAACGAGGTGCTGAAGTGCGAAGCAACCTTCAAGATCGTGGCCTGGAGCATTCTCATGAAATAAGCAGCGAGCGTTGGCATTGTAGTAGAACGGGAGTGGATTAGGTGGAGCACCTAATTTTCTTGTTTTGACCAACCCTCTTTCTATCAACATGGGGAATAGATCAGTGTAACTCATGGGAATAGGCTATATTTTTGGCCTATTTGCCTGGTAATTCGCCCTTGGGGCCCTGTTTTGAGGCTGTTGACCTTGCGGCTGATGGTATTGTTGTTGATTGTTGGAGTGATATTGTTGCTGATTGTCGGAATGATACTGGTGCTGATTACTGGATGCCCCAGGCTGGGGACCCTATTGTGATGACTGCTGAAAAACCGGAGTCACAACTGCTATATATGATGAGGGATGGTACTGCTGGTGATGGCTCCTGGAATTTTGCGCCTTTTTCCCATATGTGATCGCACTTACATCCCCTTCTTTTTTTTTTGTGAAAATTGCTGACCGGTTTCTTTGTTGTACTGGCGCTTGAATTAATATTTGGGGTAGCCACTTTTCCACTCTTTAAACCAGCTTCAACTTTGACCCCTACTGCCACAATATCAGAGAAGTTTGTTGTGACGTTGCTGATTAGTCGTTCATAGAATTCCGGCCTGACCGTGTCTACGAACCAGTCTGCCAATTCCTTTTGAGTAAGAGGGGGTTCTACTTGAGCAGCGGTTTCGCGCCATCTTTGCGCGTACTCTTTAAAGGTTTCAGTATTCTTCTGTGTCATGCTGAGAAGCTGACGACGGTCGGGAGATAAGTCCATGTTGTACTTGTACTGTTGAATAAAGGCGTCTGAAAGGTCTTGGAAACCGTGGATCTTTGCCTGATCCAAGCTGAGATACCATTTAGCCGACGCTCCTTTAAGACTGTCTTGGAAACAGTGTACCAACAGCTTGTCATTTTCAATATGCGGAGCCATCCGCCTGCAGTACATGATTAGGTGCACCTTGGGACAAGTAGTCCCCTCATATTTATCTAAATATGGCATTTTGAATTTCTTAGGAAATACCAAACCAGACACCAGACATAGGTCATTGGCATCAGACCCAAAAACGTTGCTTCCTTCGATGGCCCTCTGAAGGTGAGATAATACTTAGAAGGGGGGTTGAATAAGTATGAAAGATTAAAATTTAGAATTAAAAACACAATTATTTTTATCCTGGTTCGTTGAACTCAACTACTCCAGTCCACCCTTCCTAGAGTGATTTGCCTTTCTCAACAAGGACTTAATCCACTATTTAATCAAACAGATTACAATAGTAACACCTAAGAACAACTGTTCTTAGTCTTCTCAAGAGCTACTGATTCCAACTGAATCCTCTTAAGGAAAACCTTTACAATCAATGTAAATCTAATACAAGAGTATGAATGCTTCTAAAAAGCTTTTATCACAACAGTGATATTTCTCTTAAGTTTAAGTACAAATAATTCTAAGAATGAATATGAAAGTATGAGAGCTTGAATGTTATAATTTCTTTTCAGCAAAATGTCTCACTGAAGAATTTGGTGGAGTCTTCCTTTTATAGGCAGTTGATCCGAGGAGAGCTGAACGTTGAGAAGAGTGTCCCAAAAAGGTCTGAGCCTTTTTGTCTTCATATTAAGTGACCTTTCCTAGAAGTAGAAAGCACAGAAAAATCCTTTTTGTCTGTGTTCTTGTGTCTAGCACAAATGAGGAAAGAGACGTTTGATTTACTCCAACGGATATAATCTTTGAATATTTCTTCTTCAGTTTTCAGCAAGTTCATCAGAATCTGATTGAGTCAGAGTCTTCTAATGATGTTCAGAACTTTGCTGTATCAGAGTCTTCTACAGCATGTGTGCTTTCAGCGTGTTGATCATCAGAGCATATTTGACACAAAACTTCAGTACTGGCAGCTTTAGTACTTTCAGAAACTTCTGTAGAAACTATGCTTTGAGAAACTCTTCATACAATATTCTTCTTAGCTTCAGATGCTTTTGACTAGCTTCAGATGCTTCTGCTTACTTCAGATTCTTCTGGAGCTTCTGCTTCAGAATCTTCTGGAGTTTCTTACTTCAGATCCTTCTGGAGACTACGCTCAGGATCTTCTGTAATCAGCAATCAGAATCTTCTAAAGAATGCATCTGGCGCTTCAGAGTCTAGATAACTTCTTGTATACAATTCAGATTTGCTTCTGGAGTGTTAATTTCATTACAATCTGCAGTAAAACTCTCAAGCAAATTTTAGAGTATATAATTCTTAAATACAAAATTTCCTAACAGTTATCATCAAAACAAAGAGATATTATTAAGAACCAATCTGTGTTCTAACAATCTCCCCCTTTTTGATGATGACAAAAAGCATTAGAAATTTTGTTTAATTGGAAATATTAGAATTATAACTCCCCCTGAGATGATGAATCTCCCCCTGAGTTAAATACAAATAAGGAATAGAAACTTCCCTTTTGTCTTGAGTAATCTTCAGAGTTAGATCTTGTTTGTTCTTATAACATTTGAAGGTCAGAATGTCTTGCAGATTTAAGATTCAGAGTTTGATAATAGACAAATGATCTGAGAGACTCAGAGTTTCTTTTATAGAATCTACTTATCAAATGTTCTGAAATAGTCAGATTAAATGTTAGATAGAATAGATATGTCTGAAGTTTCATTCTGGTGAAGTTATATTAAACAGTTCAGATCTATATTTTCTCCCCCTTTTTTGTCATAAGCAAAAAGTAAAAACTTTAAAAGGACAAATAAAAGGAAACAGTAAATCAGATAATATAATGGAGAAAACTTTGATTCATTCATAAGATCATATCAAGAGTACATAGGCAAACATCAGAAGATATAGCAATAAAATACATATGCAAACAACAGATGCAAAAACATTAGAATGAAAAAAAATCTAAGAGTGTTTGGACAAAAGCATCTTCAATAGATCTGTAATCTCAGAGGATGATTGCTCTTGCTTGGACATCCACTTAGCCATAGTTTCATTCTTTTCATCTTGCTTTGACATCCATTCTGTCATATCCTCAGACTTCTTATCCTGCTTTGCCATCCAGGATTTGATCTCTGATTGTCCAGCTTCTAGAGCAGCAATCTTATCTTCAAAATCTGGATGTTCTTTCTTTATCTTATATGAAGAAGTATGATTAGGTTCTGTAGTCTGAACAGAGTCAATTTCCATTGGTTCTGTAGAGTCTGGAGCATTTGAAGTAGAAGGAGGGTCTACCAGAGTCATAGCCAATTGATTTTCTTCAGATGCAGTTTCAGTAGATTTTGTTGAAGATGGAGGAGCATCTACAAGAAGCAGAGGTTCAGATTTGTTGACAGTCCAGAATAGAGTCCTTGCAGCCTCAGCAAATCTGAGCTTTGCATCATCAGAACAGACGTTCTTCAGATTTGAAGCTACAGAGTTGAATCTGTTGATGAATCCAGTCCAGATGATGTTAGATTCTTTGGCATCCATTGTTGCTGAGCATTTCTTCTGAACAGTACCTAAATACATCTGTATTTCTTGCAAAAATGTTTGAAATAAATGATCAACATTAAGTCTGGGCTTTGGACGTAACAAAGTTTCCAGAGTTACAGGTTTAGGTTGGGGAGTTGGTGGAAAAAGAGATTTTTGAATTGAGATCAGAGGAGGAGGATAGTATGGAATGAAGGGTATCTCAGGTTTTTGAGGTTGGGATCTGTTTAAAGCATTTAACAGATGAGGTTTTGTTCTGGTGTGATTGGTAACAACATCCAAAGGTGTATCTGAGTAGGTTTTGAAGGCAGATTTTGGTGGTTCATCAGATGTAGCAGTGTTATCAGATGCAATTGGCAGAGCTGAAGCAACAGCTTTATCAGATTTTGCAGAACATGAAATGGTTGCTAAAGATCCTACATATGACATATATTTTATGTAATCAAGAATCACAGATGGAAGGGTCATGGTGAGTTTTGGTTTCAGAGGGTTGATGGGGTCAGATGGTTCAACTCTGTCATAAAAGTCTTTTAGTTTGAAACCATAGGCCAAATTATGAAACAAAGAGGATACTTGGGCACAAGATATAGAAGATCTTAGATTTGAATTGGGGATTAAAATCTCAGATGATGGTGCAGGTGTGGGAATGGGATCTAGAATGGGAGCTTTTGAAGGTATGGTAGGTTCAGGTTGGTTTACCTCAGAGTATTTTTCAGATGGAGAGATAAGAAAATATGGGTGGAGTTCTGATTCTGAGGAGTTAGAAGATGTGGTTGGTGTACAAGAGGTAGAAGATACTTGAAACACCGTTTTTAAGGGTGTGACATCAAGGACTTCTGTCTCAAGGATGTGAGGTTCAGAAGTATTGGTTTGTTCTGAAGGAATTTCAAATGGTTTTGATGGTTGTTCTGAGATGGGTGAGTCAGATGGAATAGTGATTGGTTCTGATGAAACTGGAGCAGAAGTTACTTTTGTAGGTTCAGAAGTAACAAGTGCAATGGGTTCAGATGATTGATTATTTGATGGTGGATTTTCAGAGGCTTTTTCTGGTTGAGATTCTTGTTGTTTTTCTGGTTGTTTAGATGATTTTTGTTGTACAGATTGTTGTGGTTGTTGTTCTGATGGTTGTTTCTGAGAGGATTGTGTTTGTGGAACAAACTGTTTGATATGGATTTTTGGTTGAGATGGTTTTGGTACAGAAACTGTTGGTGTTTGAATTGGTTTTGTTGTTGTTAGTGTTGGAACAGGTGTTTGATTTTATGGTGATTTAGAACTAGGAGCAGTAACAGAAGTAGTTTGAGTTGAGGGTGGTTTTGGTACAGACTTAATATTAGAATCATTTATAACAATATTTGCAGAAGATACAGAAGATTTAGTACCTTTTATTTTTATCCTCTTGGCTGGTACAGAAGCAGCGTCTTCAGATTCTTTTCTCTTCAAGAGCTTCTTTGGCTTCTCAGCAATCTTGACCTTCTTCTGAGCAGGTGCAGAGTCTACTACTGGCTGAGTCCTTTTCCTCTGTAGTTGTGCTTCTTCTTCTTCTGCATCTGGTAGTTGTTGTCTAGCTAGCTGAATCACATTAGCAGGAACAGGTTTTCCTTCCTTCTTGCATTCATCAATATACATAACAACTATGTGTCTGGGCTCTTCAACAAATAATAATGGAAAGTCATCTACAGGAACTCTCTTCTTACTCAATTCAGACACATTTAGCTTCTTGGGAGTTGTTGTGAGTTCATCAACAATTTTGAGTCTCTGAAGACTTTTAGCATTCAGAGGCTTTCCCATTATAAATTCTAATTCCTCTATAACTCTAGCAGCATACAGAGCAGTGACCAAACCATTTTCAGTAAGAAGATCTGAGATCAACCTTCCAAAGGGGATCCAGGTTCTGATCTTCTGTCCTTTCTCTTTCACATACTCTCTAGATGCATTGATATGGTTCCACAGATGCATAAAAAGAATGTATGGAAGATCTACCTTGGTGCTCTGACTAAGGCAATACATGAAATAGAGCTGTTCATTATTGACATAGTCTGGAGAATTAGTTGACTTCCTATGGTGGATGCATCCCATGAAGATCTTGGCCCAGATCTTGTAGTCAGGCTTCAGATCCTTGAATTTATTAGAAGCTTGACCAGCAGTCATCACTTCTTCATATACCTCATCCATGTCCACACGCCCAGCTGGCAAGTGGGAAACACCATTTGTTTCTTCATATCCTATTAATTTTCTGATCAGATCTTCTGTGATAATGATCTCTTTTCCCAGTACAGAAGATAAGATGAACTTGGGGTAAACTGATGCATGGATCCGGAATTCTTTCACAAGTAGAGGGTAAACTGGTCCAAAGAGCCTATCAAAGTACTTAACCCATGCTTGAGCTCCAATGATGGAACGAAACTTAAACCCATTTTCTGCAAGAGAGTCAAACTCTACCATGGATTCACATAGAACTTCCAACTTATCAACAGGGGTTAGAAGAGTTCTTTTGGGAGGAGAATAAGGAGCAACACCCATGTTTGCTGAAGTTACAGCAGCCATAGAAGATTGAAATTGAGCAACTGTTGATGATGAAGTTGCCATTGAAGAATGCTTTGTCAAACGCTTAGGTTTAGGGTTTTTATGCAGAGCAAAGAGAAGATGAAAACGCATATAATTTTCTGAGAGTGTGAAAAGTGTGAAAGTGAATACAAGTCATGTATTTATACTAAAACACTTAGGCATATCAACAGTCAGAAATTTGCACGTTTTAACAAGCAATAAATGACAAGAATAATAATCATTTCAAACATTAATTGCTTCTGACAATTTGGGGGGAAAATCAAGATTTTCACTATTCAAACTTCACCTCAAACGTCTCTTCAGTTATGTACACGCCACCTCTTCAGATTTGGCGTGACACGTGTTTGCTTGCATGTGTTCTGAATTCTCTTAAGAAATGAAACGTTAGCCAACGTTCAGATCTTCTAAAGATTGTTAGTTCAGAGTTTTATAAAAGAAATATTGATCAGAATAAAATAAGCAAACAGAAGAAATACTTCAGAGCATTAGGCATTTTTGCATCTGTAAAAATTTGCTTCTGATAAATATCATTCTGGACAAAAATCCATACCAATATTTTTCAGAATAAATTTGAATCTATCTTCAACAAGGGGTTTTGTAAAAATATCTGCCCATTGATGATCTGTATCAACAAAGGCTAAATTTATGATTCCCTTCTGAACATAGTCTCTAATGAAATGATGCTTAATTTCTATATGTTTTGCCTTAGAATGTAAAATGGGATTCTTAGAAAAACATGTAGCAGAAGTATTATCACAAAAGATAGAAATGTTATTTTCAAAAATTTGATAATCTTCTAGTTGACTCTTCATCCAGAGCATCTGCGTGCTACATCCAGCAGCAGCAATGTATTCTGCCTCTGTGGTTGAAAGTGCAATTGTGGGTTGCTTCTTGCTGTACCAGGAGATTAGATTTCTTCCTAGAAATTGATAACTTCCAGAAGTACTTTTTCTTTCCACTCTGTCTCCAGCGTAGTCAGCATCACAGAATCCAACTAATTTGAAATCATCAGATTTTCTGTAACACAAACCCACATTAAAAGTACCTTTCAGATACCTTAGAATCCTCTTGACAGCTGTCAAGTGTGATTCTCTAGGATCTGATTGGAATCTAGCACACAGGCAAACACTGAACAATATGTCAGGTCTAGAAGCAGTAAGATAAGGAAGAGAGCCAATCATACCTCTGTAGAGCTTCTGGTCTACTTTCTTACTTACCTCTTCCTTGCCAAGTGAGCTAGTAGGATGCATTGGAGTCTTTGCCAGCTTACTATCAAACATGCTAAATTTCTTCAGAAGTTCTTTAACATATTTTTTCTGATGTATGTAAGTGCACTCTGGAGTTTGATTAACTTGGATTCCTAGAAAGAATCTGAGTTCTCCCATCATGCTCATTTCAAATTCTGCCTGCATACATGTAGCAAACTCCTTTCCAAGCATAATATTTGTTGATCCAAAAATAATATCATCTACATAAATTTGGCAAATTATAAGATCTTTCTTAATTGATTTACAAAAGAGTGTTGTATCCACTTTTCCTCTGATGAAATTCTTCTCCAGAAGAAAATTGCTCAATCTGTCATACCAAGCTCTGGGAGCTTGTTTTAAACCATATAGAGATTTCTTTAATTTGAAAACATGATCTGGAAATTTTTCATTTTCAAAACCAGGAGGTTGGTGGATATAAACTTCTTCTTCTATAATACCATTAAGAAAGGCACTTTTAACATCCATCTGATACAGAGTGATGTTATTTTGTGCAGCAAATGAAATAAGAAGGCGTATAGATTCTAACCTTGCCACTAGAGCATATGTCTCAGTGTAATCAATACCTTCTTGCTGACTGTACCCTTGAGCAACCAACCTTGCCTTATTCCTTTCAACTTCTCCTTTCTCATTTAGCTTATTTCTGAAGACCCATTTTGTACCAATTATATTGAATCCTTGAGGTCTTTGAACTAAATCCCATACATCATTTCTGCTGAATTGATTTAGCTCTTCTTGCATGGCAATAATCCAATCATTGTCTTGCAGAGCTTCATCTACAGAAGATGCTTCAATTTCTGACACTAGTCCAAATAGTGATGCTTCAGATGATTTTAGAAAGGATCTTGTTCTGATGGGATCATCTTTCTTTCCAATAATAACAACCTCTGGATGAGAAGCTTTAATTCTGGATGATGATCCTCTAATAGTTGATTCTTCAGAAATGTTTAGATTATTCATCTGAGAGGTTAAAGGAATAGCATCTGGCGTTGCTTCTGGTTCCTTCACTTGAATTTTGTCTGCTTCTGGAACTTCAGAGTCAATGAAGACTACTTCCCTATCTGCATAGTTATCAAACTGCTTTGGCTTTTTAGATCCAAGCTTATCATTAAATCTGACATGAATGGATTCTTCCACAATCTGTGTCTCAGTGTTGTATACTCTGTAGCCTTTGGAGCGTTCAGAATATCCAAGCATGAAACACTTTTGTGCTTTGGAATCAAACTTGTTCAGATTATCCTTAGTATTCAACATATAGCAAATACATCCAAAACGATGAAAATATGAAATGTTGGGTTTTTTGTTCTTCCACAGTTCATAAGGAGTCTTCTTCAGAAGAGGTCTTACAGACACTCTATTCTGAATGTAACAGGCTGTGTTGATTGCTTCTGCCCAAAAATGTTTTGCCAGACTTGTCTCATTGATCATGGTTCTGGCCATTTCTTGCAGAGTTCTGTTTTTCCTCTCTACAACCCCATTCTGTTGTTGAGTTCTAGGACAGGAAAAATCATGAGCAATGCCATTTTCAGAAAAATATTTTTCAAAATATTTATTTTCAAATTCACCACCATGATCACTTCTGACTTTTATAACTTTGAAATCCTTTTCATTCTGGACTTGCTTGCAGAAGTCAAAGAACACAGAATGTGACTCATCCTTGTGTTTTAAAAACTTTACCCATGTCCATCTACTAAAGTCATCAACAATGACTAATCCATACTTCTTGCCTCTGATGGATGCAGTTTTCACTGGTCCAAACAGATCAATATGAAGTAGTTCTAGTGGTTTAGAAGTAGAAACAACATTTTTTGATTTAAAAGATGTTTTTGAAAACTTCCCTTTTTGGCATGCTTCACAAAGAGCATTTGAAGTGAACTTCAGATTAGGGAGTCCTCTGACAAGATTAAGTTTATTAATCTGAGATATACGTCTCATATTAATATGGCTCAATCTTCTGTGCCAGACCCATTGCTCTTCATTAACAGACAAGAGGCATTTAACATTTTGAACTTTAAGTTCTGAAAGATTTATTTTATAAATGTTGTTTTTCCTCTTACCACTAAATAGGATAGAGCCATCCTTTTGACTAATAGCTTTACAACATTTTTGATTAAAGGTGATATCATAACCATTATCACTTAATTGACTTATGGACAATAAGTTATGCTTCAACCCTTAAACAAGTAAAACATTAGTAATAGAGGGAAGTTTACCATTTCCAATAGTGCCAGATCCAATGATCTTGCCCTTCTGGTTCCCTCCAAACTTCACATCACCTCCAGATCTAAGTTCCAGGCTTTGGAACATAGACTTTTCTCCTGTCATGTGTCGTGAGCATCCAGAGTCCAGGTACCATGATTGGCGTCCTGACCTTGCTGCTAAGAACATCTGCAACAGGAATTATTTTGTTTTTAGGTACCCAGATCTTCTTGGGTCCTTTGGGGTTAGTTGGTTTATAGGTTTGTCTAAACTTCTGTTTTTCAACATAATGTTTATTCTGACTTGCCTTGGGTTTAAACACATAAGTATTCTTCTCAGAGCTTGTGTGTTTAATGTCATTTAAGTGACCAAATTTAAATTGAGAATACAGAGGTGTCTTCTTGATGAAAAGTTTGTCAACAGATTTTGGATTACTTCCAGATGAAGATTCATATCCAATACCTCTTCTGTTGTTCCCACTAACACCATAGATCATAGAAGCCATCTTGCTTCTGTCTATGCTCTTAGTAAGGAATCTCTGAAAGCTAGAGTCATATTTTTCTAAAATGTTTTCACATGACTTAGTCTCAGATTCAGATTCTTGTTGAGTTATTTCAAAGTCATTTTTGATTTTCAGATTAATTTCTTTTTGCTGAACAAGTTCTGTCTTCAGAAGATCAATCTCAGATTCAAGATTGCTTTTCAGCTTCTTGTATTTGAGTTTGATATTGTTATAACTTTTAAGAACTTCTGTTAAAACTTTTATAAGTTCTTCTGTGGTAAGTTTAGCCATTACCTCTTCAGCGTCATCATCAGATTCAGAATCTGATTCATATCCTGAGGTTCCTTCCTCTTGATCCTCTGTGCTGGCCATTAGTGCAACATTAGCACATTCTTCTTCTGATTCAGAAGATGATTCAGATTCATCTGAGTCATCCCATGTTGCCATCAGAACCTTCTTCTTTTTGTTAAACTTATTCTTGGGTTTTTCTTTTTGAAGTTTGGGGCAATCATTCTTGTAATGCCCAGGTTCTTTGCACTCATAGCATACAACTTCTTTCTTGCCAGATCTTCTGTGCCCAGAAGATTCCTTTCTATGATCAGATCTTCTGAAGTTGTTGAACTTCTTTCCCTTGTGCTTCCAGAGTCTGTTGATCCTTCTGGACAGCATGGATAATTCATCTTCTTCTTCAGAGCTTTCTTCAATAACCTGCAAAGCTTTAGCAGATTTGTTAGATTTTAAGGCAACAGATTTACCTTTTTCTTTCTTCTGAGGTTCATCTTCCTCAAGCTCAATTTCATGGCTCCTTAGTGAGCTGATGAGTTCTTCTAAAGAGATCTTGTACAGATCTTTAGCCATCTTCAAGGCAGTCACCATTCGTCTCCATCTGGTAGGTAGACTTCTGATGATTTTCTTTACATGATCTGATGTAGAGTATCCCTTGTCCAGAACTTTTAGCCCAGCTGTGAGGATCTGAAATCTGGAGAACATGGCTTCAACAGATTCAGAGTCTTCCATCTTGAAGGCCTCATACTTCTGGATCACAGCCAGAGCTTTTGTCTACTTGACTTGAGAGTTTCTCTCATGAGTCATTTTAAAGGATTCAAACATATCAAAAGCAGTTTCCCTGTTTGTAATTTTTTCATACTCAGTATGAGAAATTGCATTCAATAATATAGTTCTGGCCTTGTGATGATTTCTAAAATCTTTCTTCTGAGCATCTATCATAGACTTTCTGTCTATCTTCTTGCCATTCCCATCTGTGGGATGGACATATCCATCTATGACTAGATCCCATAGATCAGCATCATATCCTAGGAAAAAACTCTCAATTCTGTCTTTCCAGTAATCAAATTCCTCCCCATCAAACATAGGGGGTTTGGTGCTGATCCTGTCCCTTTCTTCATATTTATTGTTAATGTTGGATATTGTATTATCAGCCATTGTAACAAATAAATATATATCAAAGTATTTCTCTCTGGATCTTTACTGTCACTGTTAAGTGGTAGCACACACAGAACCAGAGCTCTGATGCCAACTGAAGGTGAGATAATACTTAGAAGGGGGGTTGAATAAGTATGAAAGATTAAAATTTAGAATTAAAAACACAATTATTTTTATCCTGGTTCGTTGAACTCAACTACTCCAGTCCACCCTTCCAAGAGTGATTTACCTTTCTCAACAAGGACTTAATCCACTATTTAATCAAATAGATTACAATAGTAACACCTAAGAACAATTGTTCTTAGTCTTCTCAAGAGCTACTGATTCCAACTGAATCCTCTTAAGGAAAACCTTTACAATCAATGTAAATCTAATACAAGAGTATGAATGCTTCTAAAAAGCTTTTATCACAACAGTGATATTTCTCTTAAGTTTAAGTACAAATAATTCTAAGAATGAATATGAAAGTATGAGAGCTTGAATGTTATAATTTCTTTTCAGCAAAATGTCTCACTGAAGAATTTGGTGGAGTCTTCCTTTTATAGGCAGTTGATCCGAGGAGAGCTGAACGTTGAGGAGAGTGTCCCAAAAAGGTCTGAGCCTTTTTGTCTTCATATCAAGTGACCTTTCTTAGAAGTAGAAAGCACAGAAAAATCCTTTTTGTCTGTGTTCTTGTGTCTAGCACAAATGAGGAAAGAGACGTTTGATTTACTCCAACGGATATAATCTTTGAATATTTCTTCTTCAGTTTTCAGCAAGTTCATCAGAATCTGATTGAGTCAGAGTCTTTTAATGATGTTCAGAACTTTGTTGTATCAGAGTCTTCTGCAGCATGTGTGCTTTCAGCGTGTTGATCATCAAAGCATATTTGACACAGAACTTCAGTACTGGCAGCTTTAGTACTTTCAGAAACTTCTGTAGAAACTATGCTTTGAGAAACTCTTCATACAATATTCTTCTTAGCTTCAGATGCTTCTGACTAGCTTCAGATGCTTCTTCTTACTTCAGATTCTTCTGGAGCTTCTGCTTCAGAATCTTCTGGAGTTTCTTGCTTCAGATCCTTCTGGAGACTACGCTCAGGATCTTTTGTAATCAGCAATCAGAATCTTCTAAAGAATGCATCTGGCACTTCAGAGTCTAGATAACTTCTTGTATACAATTCAGATTTGCTTCTAGAGTGTTAATTTCATTACAACCTGCAGTAAAACTCTCAAGCAAATTTTAGAGTATATAATTCTTAAATACAAAATTTCCTAACAGTTATCATCAAAACAAAGAGATATTATTAAGAACCAATCTGTGTTCTAACACCCTCATCCTCTTAGCCATAATATCCATCACTACCCTCAGCTTTTCGTGTTTTTCATCTTCGACTTCAGAACCGTCAGGTATGTCAAAGATTGGTTTTTGATTGTTGAAAACAGGTCGTACTGTAGTGGGTCCACCCACCTGAGTGAAAATAGGATTCCTGATTGTTGAATCAAACAGTGGATTAAGACTTGAAGATTGTATATTGTTGAATGGTGGCATAAAATCCCGAGACATGCCATAGGGAAACTCTGCAGTGGTAACTGGAGCTACTGTGACGTTGGCCGCTGCCGTGGTGACTTCGGAGATTACCGTAGACTGCGTGTCCATCTTTGCCTTGATTATATTGAGAACTTCCATAATCTGGCCGACGTCGCCCTTGATTCCTTCGATGTCGTTGTCCATCTGATCGAACCTCTGTTCATTATCTACCATCTTCTTTTGAGCTCTGGATCGAGTGTTGTATCTGTGAGTATTCAGCGTGACTCCTTCTCTCTTTTATGAACAAGGACAAAGGATGAGCTGCGAAACTCGGACGCCAGACTAATGCAGGATGAAATGCGAATGCAAATGCACAAACCATTCAAGGAAAAACAAATTTTTGTTTACAAACAAAAAAGTTGGAACAACATGTAACGACATGCTTAAAAAGCGTTTTTTCATTGATAGCTGGAAGTCTATTACAATAGGTGGCTCTTCCTGAAGAGAAAGACCTTTCTTACAAGAAGTGAAAGTAAATGCAACATCAAGATTATAATCCTTTTAGGGAAAACAGGGAAATGGTGAAACAAAGATCATTCTAACAAGATGATCCTTCTCCTTCTTGGACTTCAACATGAGCTTGGTCCTGGCGGATGATTTCCCACAGGTCTTCGTTCTCTCGTTGCGCTTTAATCAAAGTGTATTTTAGCTCTTCCCTAGTTGTGGGGACCTCAGGTTTCATAGTTATCTCATAATCATGAGTATAGAACATGGTAAAGGCAATTTCTTTCGACCAAAGCAAGTACCCTCTGGACGTTAAACAGCTTGCATTCTCCATTGAAGTTAGGCCTAAGAAGTGAGGATCTCTTTGAGCGTATTGAGCATGGGCTTCTAGTTCAGGGTTGCGACCAGTTTCGCAGAAGCAAGGTCTCAACAATTCCGGTTCAGGCTCTGGCCCGGTGGGATACCCATATTGACGTTGGGCAAGAACAGGATTGTAAGTGATAACCCCCTTCATCCCAATGAGAGGCACATTGGGGAACTCTCTATAACTGGGGATCATGACTAGATCACCAAGGCTGATGTCATACCATGTGATGTCATAGTGCCTGAGAGTGGCAAGCTTAGAAATCCATGCGCTTTTGCTGGGAAGCCTCCAAAGGATATGAGTCCTGGGTAGATGAGAGGTAAACCACTTGTCAAGCAGTACGAGGTAGCACGAGAACTGCCTGAGATCATACAAGATGAAGCGGTGGATGACCACATACGTATCAGCTAGTATCTCGTTTACTGGATTTTTGATGATGAAGAGGCGGATCGCCTCCTCACTGATGAAGTCATATCGGCTTGGGAAGAGATACAACCCATATATTAGAAATGCCAGAATTGCTTCAAAGATGCCCAGATTTCTATTTTCATAATGATATTCGGCCATCTCCATTAGAGGTCCTGCCTCTATTCCGTACCATCCTCCTTTCGCTTCATTGGTGGTAAACCCTCTTGCTTGATATGAAGGGCTTTAGCCAAATCCCTTTTCTTCGGTTTTCCATAAGGAAGTGTGAAAGTCCATGGAATCTTTAAATAATCGGTGTACTCCTCTATGGTCGGGAGTAGCTGCAAGTCTGGGAATACGAAGCAGTGATAGGTTGTAGAGTAAAACTCAACCAAAGCTTGAAACATTGGCTTATTGACCTGAGCGCTTATTAGTGGTAGGAGGTCTCCATATTTGGCAATGAAAGCAGCGGGGTTTCTGACAAGTCTTGTCAACATCCTGAGATGGCCCAACCTTAAATCTGGGAATGGAAGCATGTCTCTTATCACCATGTTGTTGTCTGCAAAAAGAAAAGTTTGAATTTCCTTGAATGGTTAGAAGAAATGCAAATGCAAATGCAAATGGTGTCATGGAACTCAGACATTTACGAACATCAGAAGTCGTCATTTCACTGATCAACCAAATAGGATTACAAAATATTGTTTCCTCTTACAAGAGTTTTAAACATAAACAACAACTAAATGAATCCTAACAAGGTTCCCCTAGCAGCCTCAAGTTGAGCTTCTCGATCTTTCTTTCCATCTGAGCCTTCTCAAAAATGAGCTTGTCCATAATTAACTTCCAAGGAGTAGACTAGGGCTCATAAGGTTCTTCTTGTGCTTTCCTCTTCTTACAAGAGAGTACTTCTTCGTCTTTCAACTGGAGTTGCTTCTGGAGCTCCGCATTCTCTTCGACGACTACTTGATACTTGTGCTTCCAAGCTTCATCGGTTTGTTGTGCTTTGACTAAAGCAATCTTCAACTTTTCTTCTTCATACATGAAGACCAAAGGGCGTTCTTCCTTCAAAGCCATAGGCTCTTGTTTAGGATAAGGCATCCTTAACGTGATGGCTCTCTTTCGAACCCATTGGAGGTAAGGTTCCAAAGAGATACAGTTGA